>BSDF01000017.1:1885087-3105174 GCA_027925045.1 Hypotaenidia okinawae | reverse complement strand
CCTACTGAAACTCTTGTGTAAGCTGAAGGAAAAAGAAAAAATGTCTTCTTTCAAATACCAGCCTTTACCCAGCTGACAGGTATAGCTGGTAAAGGCACCTATTGGTTATTCTCTTAATATCTTCCCTTTTCCAGCGTTCTTGTGAGGACAAAGCATGCTAAAATGATTGGCTACCTTTTTGGAGGTGTTTTTTTTTTTGCCACAGCAGGGATGCTAGCAAGGCTTGAGAAAGCAACAGGTGAGGAAAAACTGATGCAGACATCATCTAGCTCTGTGAATTTACCCATTTTCAGTGAACGAGCAGAAAGCTAACAAAATACACAAGTGCTGCTGAAGTTTGAGCTTAAGTAGACAGGGAATCAGTAAACTCCCAGCACTGAGCAGTGGCAGTGATGTGCTGGTAATGCAATCTTCTCAGGAATGTCCTTCTATGCTTCTAAGTGGATCGAGTGAGGAAAGTCTGCCTGTGAAAATGAATTAGGGGATGACTAAGATCTCTGGCATACAATAAAATACATCTACAACTTCTGCTTCACAAAACTGGATGGGAGAGCCAAATCCTTTTTTGACTAGCCCTTCCATGGCAGGTTTAGAAATGTCATAGGATGGGGTCTGTAGCCCAGTGGACCAAACATCTGTTATTTCAGAGAAAAGTGCATACAAATTCATGATAGACAAGTAGGGCTTTGTAAAGCTGCATGAAGAGGATAGTCTGAAGGCAGAGTTCAAGCTTGTGAATGTCTTTTCAAAATAATAAAGGTCAAATAAGTGGGCTATTTTCATTAATAATTATAAATGTAGATAATTTCACTAGTGAAATAATTAGACTGTTATTGATAAGATTCTTGGAAAAGTACCTTTAAATGCCACAGGAACTGAATGGCAAAATCCCAATTTCAAAGTACAATTGCTCTCTATAGGGCCTGTTTCCTTTTGTCTTTTGGGTTAAAGTTTTTGTGCAAGGAGCATGATGGCAACCAGGACTGCACAGAGTCTGGCTGGGAGGGCTTCTCCTTGTCACAGCACTTCAAACCCTTATCTAATAAAAGAAAAAGACTGAAAGCTGTAAGATAGAAACAAAACAATGTTAAAAGATTAAAAAGCAGCAGGTTTTTGAAGCGTACTTAGCAATGTTGATTAGTGTACTAATCACATCAGGGGTGCAGTAATTCTGTAGCCTGTTTGTGAGCACAGGATGACCTGGTGTCTCACTCCAGTCTGAGGTTTCAGCACTAACTTTAAGTTTATTCCAAAACAGCCTGAACAGAGCTGAACATCAATAGGTGGGAGTTTGTAATTGAAAATGAGTATTTGTGCCATATGGATAGTTAAAATTCAATCTGATGGGGTTTTTTGCTGACACTTTCTAGTAATTTGTTTTGTGTTGGTTTATGTCATGAATTGAAATCACGGCTGCATGTCTTAAAACCAAACACTATTAATGGCCCATTGCACCAAAAGAATGGCTTTTCCAATCCAAATGTTTGTGTATTATAAATTACAAATTATTTCTTGGTCCAATAACCAGTAAAATATTACTTACCATGTCTGCTGCAGCCACTCTTGACAACTCAAGCTGTTTAAGTTAAATGAAACAGCTCAATAATGAACCCTGTGGCAGGGAGCATTTAAAAGTCCCTGAACTGGATTTTAATGTTAAAAGCAGTAGCACTTGAGCATGTTGTGAATCACCACTCCTTTCACTCTCACCCACCACAGAACTGAGGTTTGAAGCAGAGCTCATCTTGATGCTGTTCCTGGACTTGAGGGGAGAGCAGACCTCGGTGGGCATTTGTTCAAGAGCAAAGGCTGCAGCTCTGGCTGGGGGTCTGCACTGGCTACCCCAGCAGGGGCCAGTGCCTCCACCCAGATGGAGCCTCTGAGTGCAGGGGATGCAGTGCAGCCTGGACCTTTTCCTGGGGTAGGGTCAAGCAGCACCGTGCCTGCCAAAGCTGTGCCCAGGTGGAGGACCTCCAGCAGCGGTGGCTGAGCTGCTGGAGGCAGTGAGAGGGCTGCCTAATGTCAGGGAGGCTGAGAAGGAGTTTGACAGCTGCTTCCAGTGGTCCCATGGCCACAGCCAGAATCTCTCACACCAGCACACACAGAAGGAAGGGGAGACAGTAATGCAGTAGGGGAGCTTGTGACAACAAGGACATGCAGGAGGAAGAGGCTTCCCCCAAAGCCTGAGGTGCCCTTGCAGAACTGTATTACCAACCAGTCCAATGAAGACAGGGTGATGGGTGAGAGTAGAGGGCAGCTCTCCTCTGAGGGGTACAGAGACACCCGCCTGCCAACCTGACACACACTCTAAAGAGGTGCTGCTTACCAGTGGCTTGGGTCAGGGGTGTTTCCAAGAGACTGCCAAGCCTTGTCCACTGACTATTATCTGCTGCTGTTGTTTCACATGTGCACCAGGAGCAGTCTGAGAAGCATCAAGAAGGATTACAGAGCCCTGGGAGTGCCAGCTGCCCTGCTGCCTTCCTCTGTTGATCGTAAATCCCACTGACAGTCATTCTGACCATGCAGCACAGCCATCCTGGTAGCTATGTGACACAGCCCCAGCATGGGACCTGTGCATTCATGTCCCACAAACAGCCTGCCACTGAACAGCAGCAGTTTGATGCTCGTTGTTCAACTGCCTAGCACTAGATAATGCATGCCATCCATCCTTGCCATGACCTCAATGAATAGAACTGAAGGACAGCAAACTGATTCATTCAGTAAATCAAATAAGAGTGTTTCAACCTCTCTAGTGTTTATTAAATTATGTTGTTGTTATGCATGTTCATTCAGCAGTTTTGAATTATGTTGTTTTATCATAAAAACATTTTACCCAAGTTCATCACATGGTGACCCTTCTCCAGAAGTATGTTCTGAATTAATTGTTCTGTCACAGAGTCAGTGGCAACTGCATTATCCTACATCAGAGCTTCTTTTCCTAATAGAGACTCAACATTATTTTTTATGGGTTGTTGCTGTGTATTTGCAGGAGAGATTTTGAATGTTAAAAACTCCCATGTTGAGATTTATCCCCCAATTATTTTTCATTTGTGTTTCTTAGCAATAAGCTTAAAACAAATGCTTTGCAGTAAATGAACTTCTAGTTAATTATGCTGTAGCAGGGCTGGCATTTTATGGATAGATAAGTAGAGGACATTTATAACAAAAAGTGTCAGATCAAGATCTCAAATCCCTACAGCCTTTGTTTAACTAAACCTCACAATACCTTTGAAACAGGTCTTGTTAGATGGATGCAATTATTTTCTCCTTATGGCTTAAAAAATTGAGAAACACACAGATTTGTACAGTTGCCTTGTCAGTCCAAGCTGGGTTCCTGTGTTCAGGAATACAGGCCACTGGACATCTCTTCAAGTCCTGCATATCCACTGCATCTGGAAATATTCTCCTGTAAAATGATATGGATGATTAGGTTCTCCACTCAGTTGGTTTGAGGATTGATGTGAGAATAAGAAAAAGGGGAACAATAATGGGAATTTTTCAGAATCCACCCTATTATTCCTTTTAGCACTTGATGTGCTCGTTCATGAAAGAGTTTGGATTGTTCACCTCTTTATCTGCATTCAGACCTTTTCCATTATTTGTTACAGGCATCCCTACAGATAATGGCAGTTTACATATGTTTCTTTTGATATGTGGACTTCGAAGAGTCAAAGACCCTCTGTATTTAGTAGAAGCATTTTCAGGTAGGTACTGCTATTTGAATACCCTTGCTTTGTCCCTGGATTCTTTGAATGTTTCTAAGTTTGGCATAAGCTGTTTTATTCAGTGCAGAAAGCTTCATGATGTATTTACATTTAAAAAAGAAATGCTCATGCAACCACTGATCTGTTCAATGCATTATTTCTTTGCTGCATCTTTTCCAGCCTGCTTGAATAACAGAGCATTAAAATCAAAGCAGTATATGATGATTTTACTTGCTGGGAGAGCTGTTTTGCTGTTGCATACAGTGTTAATGGAAGACAAAAGAGTTCACCTACTTCAAAATAACTTTTTAATCTTACTGTCCTGTGGCTGTTACACTGATTTGCATGTGTTTTAATTAATATCATTGAAGTTACAAGCAAATTTTATCACCCATCATTATAGCTCTACACCAAATAGGCTGAAGATTTCTCTCAGTCACATAGGTGAATGTTTTGCCAGATGCTCTCTGTGTCTGTAAAAGGTTCCAGGTTATTCCAAGTTGGAAATTTAGCCTCTGCTATCCAGGTTACTTTTATAACCTCTACTGCCTTTGGATGCTTAGTAACAAATGTGGGTTTGTAAAATCAAGTAACTGGTTTTGTTCTATTCTGGTCTTGAAAGAGCAACAGATTTCTCTGTGTAAATTGTAATGGTTACTGTTGCTTCCACATGTTCCTTTACACAGGAAAAACTTCAAATGATTTTGTCATAGTGGCCAGAGTCACTGCATTATATAGAGCATTGTTCTCTTGAGATGATGCAGAATTATTATCTGAGTTTAGTTAAATTACCCTTGAATTGTAAGAGATTGCATGAAGCCAAAATGCTCAATACTGACTTTCAGACATGCTAATCATTGGAATCCTGAGGAGTAATGTGAGGGCTGAGCCTGAAATCTGGTACACAGTCAGTCTTTTAAGAAGTAATACAATATTTGCCTATTCTTCTTTATTCATGCATCTATTTACTTTCATTTCAGAGAAAGAATTACATTAAATTAAGCATTCATAATTTTGGTTCCTCTTCTGTTTTAGATTGGCACAGAAAGGATCCCAGTGTCCATCTGGGTATAATTGGACCTGTGGTAGGTTGCTGTTGTAATTCTAATTTCATTTGCATATTTATTCCTAAATACTTCCATTTCCTGCCATCTGAATATCACAATAATTCTTTCCAGTCTGAACCCGAGCTGGAGAACTTCTGTTACAGAGATAAGAAGGTACAATCCTAGGCAGTTGTAAAGGCTCTTCCCAACAGGTCTAAACTGTGGAAGGGATTCCAGTGCTTGGACTTCCAAAGTTCAGAGTTCTCTGTCAGCTGAAAGGGCTCCTGGCTCAGCATGTGCCTGTGTTTGCACTGCAAAGGGGAAAGCAGCTGAGAGGGCTTTTCTGAGAGGATAAGCACTACACTAGCCCAACTCTATTCAGTGAGGTTTGTATTAATGCAAACTGTTAGCAGTAGCACTAAAATACTTTACAACACCTATAGATTTGTTTTACATACACCTTTTTTTTTTAATTTAGAAGACTTGGGCTAGTTTTATAAAGACCATTTGCAGCTAGATTGCTATAATTTTACAGCTAGCTCCAGTACATGACTTTATAATGCTTTTTATTCATTATGGTCTCTTAGAACAAAACAGACTACAAAAACAACTTCTGAAGATAAAAATTATCAAAATATTTGGATTAACATCAGCTTCTATTTTTATGCCTGTGGGATAGTACAAAGTTTTTTTTTTAGAGAATCAAAAAGTATTAAAAACGTAAAGTCTTGAAATAAAATATTAGTAATGCCTATTTCAACAGGAATAATTTATAAATGAGCCTATCAGATATTCTGAAAGGCAACAGTATCCATCTGGAATAATTTTTGTAGCAGGTATTGTTAATGAGGTTTTTTTAATACTGTGAAGGTGATGTCAGCTGCTCATTATCCCTGTTCTTACAGCTTTTGTTCACATGGGGCATTGCGTCTTTGTTCCATTCCATTTAGATTTTGATGCCATTTCTGGGAGTCTCAATTTGTACACACAATTAACAGTTGTCAGCAGGTGCAAAATGATGTTAGGTTTCTGTCTGACACCTGACAGCAAGGACCGAGCTTGAGCTGACAAGTAAGATGGGTGAAGTCTGTCACACATTTAGAACCTGAGTGCACTAAAGCCTGGGAGACAGATACCTGAGAGGTGGGGTTGAATAAATAAATAAATACAATCAAAACCTGAGTTATCCTTATAAGCCCACATCCCAGATGAAGCTTCGAGTTGGTACCATTAATTGTATGGATTGTAGTAAAAGTGCTGGCAAATATTAACATGAGATTTCCTTTTTTGCCCCTAAGTCTTAAAGATGCTGTTTAACAAATGTGGAAGTTCCATCTTCTGATTGTCTCTTACACAGCAGGATCAGTGAGTTCAATGGCAGCTCTTCTGTGGTTCCTAACTCTAGAGAACTCATAAGGTTGGGCTGCCATTTCAAAGTGTTCTCAGGAGTTTCTCAGCAGTGGTTGGCTTTTCATGAAGCACCAGCTTCAAAAATCAAAGATTTCACAAGATTATCACAGAACTATCACTAGATTATTGTGAAATAATCTAGTTCTGGGGAACAATTTGAAAATCTGGGCTTATGAAGCATGAAAATAAACAAGAAACCCCCTCCCAACTCCACCCATTGTTTTTAAATCAAGCAGCATGGTTTTTGAGGAAGGAACAAGACTGAACACCTCTGAAGAGGGAAGTATGCACCACTTGAGCCAAGTCTGAGTCCCTTCTGAATGTTTAAAAGCAAGTAAAGGCTTGCTTAAACTTTCTTCCAGTACTTTCTTTTCTAATGGTCTCTTAAAACTTGGTGTTTGAGTATCCATCATTGATTCCAGTTTCTTCCCTTTGAGATCTGACTGGTTTCACCTGCAGAAACCAAGACCTTTAGCAAAGAATCATCCATGAACACGGAATCAATTTTGTGTTAAGTACAGTGCTGAAAAAGTGCAAACCTACAAAACATACATGGTTATTTTCAGAACCATGAGAGAAAGAGGAGTATTTCCCAAATCTCAGGCTAACCCATACCCTACCTAAATATTTGCTAGCACAGTATTCACTGTGGGCCAGATCCTCAATAGCAGCCACTGCACTGTAAATTGGTAAGGGAGAGGGGAAAAGATGCCTCTGAGACACCAAAGTGTTTCTCCTAATTCTGTGCAAAATGAGGTTCATTCCCACAGCCCAGCTGGAGCCACAGGGACGCTGTCCTGCTGCTTCTGCTTCTAGCATGTGGCCTGTATCAAGGGAACATCCTTTATGCTAAACTAACACAACTAATTGCAGGACTTAGAAGAAAGAGATTAGTCGTGCTGGATGTAGAACCACAGCAGCACAAGCCTTGAAAAGGCAGCCTGTAGCCTTAATCTAACCAGTGGAAAAGGTATGAGTAGGCAGCTGTGTCACATGAAACAAACTCATGCTGATGCTAAAAGGGTACTAAAAGCTTCAGTGTTTCATCTGGGTAATGTGTTCATGTCCCACTGTAAGTTTCATCTGTGATTCATCTTCACATGAGCCTGGAAACTTGCAGGCAGTCTGTTTGATCAGAAAAGAAATAAAATTGGGATGGAGCAAATAAGAACCATGTCCCTATTTTCTCATTCAGTTTTGTTCTTACTAAATTTTGGGACATGGGACTTTATTTTTAAAACCTGTTTTTTACATTTTTATCTTATCTGCTTTTTTTTTTTTTCCACACTAATGCACAAAATGATTTGGAAGTGAACTGGTGTGGAAGGCAAATCTAGAGTAGGTGTAATGAAGCTGTGCTTTAGAATCAAAAGATGCACTTGCTGCCTCCAGTGAGGATTTGAAACATTTTAGGTGTCTTTTTAAATTTGCTTCACTTTTCCATAAGCTAACGTCTTTCCAGTAAGTTACCATAAATAACCCTGTGGCAGTGCAGAGGTGAGATCGAGGACTGAACCTCCTTACAACATTTTAAAACATATTTCTCCCATAGTACTACAATATTGCTAAAGGATGAAAATAAATCTCAGTTCTACTGGTGTTTGGCTTTTACTTATTCATGTTACTTCTCAAACCACAAAAATCTCAAGAAAATCAGTGCCACTGGCTGTGAAGGAGATCGTGTTTGTTGGGAATGGTTTTTAAAAAGCATATTAAGATTAAATTAATTAAGAATATCACCACAGAATCACCAGGTTGGAAAAGACCTTTAAGATCAAGTCCAACCATTCCTGTCCTATGCTAAACCATATCCCTGAGCACCTCATCTAGCTTTTTTTAAAAATACTTTTTAAAATATAAAGAACAAAAGGCCCACACACTGATTTCTGCTTTGCTTCCATAAGATTATAACCTTTTTCCTGGATTTTCTAGGCATGATTGTCTCAAATAGTTCAATCTGAGTAATGTGGTAGGATCAGGTCTTGTATATTGTAAAACTTTTAGCATTTATCTCCTTTCTCAGGAGATCTTTTCCACAGAACTTGTGTCCAGCTGTTGGGTACCCTCTTGAAGCCCACTTCATACTTTCTGTGTAAACCTTAACCTTGTAGTCAGTACAGAATACTGCTGTGTTTGCAATCATGCTGGGGTTTGTCCACCTCTATTTTTTCATCTGTCCAACTTCTTCCCATGCCCATTGAGTCCATTTTACTTAAATATCTGCCTCCACAGATGGAGTGATGTAGACCACCTCTTTATAATGGATGGCTGTTACCCACTGTATGTTTCTGGAGCTAGTTCTAAAATGAAACAGCTGTTGGCAAAACTAAACTGAACAACTGGAGGAAGTCTAATAACCTGCTCCAGAATATCTTAGAGCACAACAATGAGGAGAATCAGATAGGAGACAAAGATACAATTTCAAATTCTCTAGCCTGCTGAGGAATATGAAATTCTGCCAGTGACATCCTGAATAAGTGTCCTACTCACTGAAATACTTCCTTTTAAAGGGAAGAGCTGCAGGTACCATTACACTGACAGCTCTTAGAATCATGGAATCACAGACTGGTCTGGGTTGGAAGGGACCCCAAGGATCATAGAGCTCCCTTGCCACTCTTCTAACCTTTTCTTTGCATGTCCTTAAAGAAAAACTCCCTGAAAATTAAACTTGTGTTAGAACTGTTGAAACGAGCTGTTCTAATACTTCTTTAAAAGGTTACATATCTTGCTTGTAGACCTGAGATGTTGTTAATTTACCTCCTAGTTGCCAAATTGTTTCAGCAAAATCAAAACATTAATTGTCCCATATCACAGCAGTAGAGCTCCAAGTGAAGCCAGAAGAAATGGAGTTTCCTTAAGCAATTAGAATATGGAAAAGATAATGTAGAATGGGGGAGGGTTGGTCTGTTCATGAGGATCTTCTGTTTCTGCAGGCAGATTGTGGAGCATTGCAGGAGGCAGTTATGGTTCCAGTTGTAGGGGAAGCTTGGTCTTGCTGAGCCTGTTCAACAGTTGATCAGATGAAAATCGTAATCTGGGGTCACCTGCTGCTGTGAATGAAGCTGATTCCTTCCCCAGCGATGCTGTCAAAACCTCACAAACCTGAGCAATTGAGCAATCCTGAATGTGCTTGCAGAGAGAGCTTTTCACTCCTTAGTACCCTGGGTGATATTGTGACAGAACTGTAAATGTACTAAGACCTGGTTTTCTCTACAAAGTCTAAAGGCCCACAGTAGTCCCAGCATTATAATGAAGATGTTTCTGGACCATTGCTTCTGTCTGAATTAATGTTTTATATGACAGCAATTTAATATAGTGTGTTTATAGGAGATTTCCTAGGTTTTGATCATGGTAGGCCCCATGTTTAACAGGCACCTTCATCATTGTGCAATGTTTGGTATGTGACTTTCTGCACTGTCAAACACATCTCAGATGTTTCTTTGTTTGTCAGCAGAGTAGAACTTCCTGAATACCATATCTGGTTGTACTAGGTGTGGTTTCTTGCTCAGTACCCACTCCCCTTTCCATGTGTCATCTTATCTGATCTGTTCTGATAGAAGCTCTTCATATGATGCAAGCTGCTGTCCTCTGATCTCTGCTAAATTGATGAACTGTGCAGGTCTCTGAAGGCTCTTCCTCTGGATGGATGATTTTTTAACAAAAGATGATAGGTAACTGATGATCACATTTGCCTGCTACATGATAAGTAACATAGATAGGTACATGGATGGATGGATGGATGGATGGATGGATGGATGGATGGATGGATGTGGCAACAAATTCTCTGCCTGTGGAAGAACTGGATCATGGAGATATTTTGGGTAGAAGTAACTTACTTTTCTTTTCAAAAGCTTTTTCTGAGACAGTGCTGAGTGCCTAGGCATCCTGCCATAGTCAGTTGGCTTTGGAACCACTCACATCATTTAAATGCATTTCCAACTTACTGAACAGCTTCTGTTGTATCTAATTTCTGTTATATTGAGCCTGTGGTTAGATAACTGTGCCCCCTCAAGTTTCTAAATGCAGCTCAGGGGGATCACTTCTCTAAGTCATTGCTACACCCAGCCTGAAAGTGATATTTTAACTGAATTCTCATATTCAGGCCAGGTTTCTTGGAATATCTACCAATGGGGGAATACAGCTTAAAGGATTGTTCTGTTTGTAAGGCAGATGGCAATTTCTTGGCTTCCACAGAAGTAGATGGGATAGAAATTAATATCTTACAAATTTATGAGTCACAGGCTGTATTTTTTCTCATCCTTCTGAAGGTAGAAGAGCAAAAGACCATATCCCACTGCTCACTGAATCACTAGCAAGCACTCCATTGATTTTAATGGAAACAGAGTACAGTTCCTCGTGAGAGGAACTCAGCATCAAAATAGTACACTGGGGGAAAAGCTGAAAAGGTATTTATATAGAAATAGTCATTGTGAAGTTCAGTATGAAATATCCAAGGATCCTAGGACGAGACATGCTGGATTAGTGTATGGATCTGTATCGTGCTGTATCCCCAGGATCAGGTATTGCTTCAGGAAAGGGCACTTAATTTTCTCCACTGCTGTTATCAAAAATACATTCTTAAGCAGCTATGCAAGCCTTTTACTTCTTGTATTCAGTAGGAATTCATTCCTTAGTGTAAGTGTGATTCACTTAAATCTTTCAATTTACAAAGCCTTGTTTTCATGAAATAATTCATCTTGTGTTCAAAGTACACAATCACAGTTACAAAATAAATTCTCACTTTTTTTAAAGTTTTCTAAAATGCTTTGTGAGTGTTCTGCTTCATTATGTGAAAAAAAAAACCCAAACAAAATAGTAACATGTGTTAAAACAAAATATTAATGTGCATTAAAAAACAAGCCATGTTGTTCCCAGTACTCACAACTGCTGCCTGCTGTGACAGCTATCATCAATTAATCTAATATTAATAAAAAGTCTAGTTCTGTTCTTTGTGTGATTTCCAAGTTCAGTTTATTTAACTATGTTAAATGAAAATAGCAGACATAGGTAAGCATGGTAAATCAGCTGGGGTCAATTGGCCAGCTTAGACAACTTTACAGTAACACTGGATGTCTTCATGTTAGACTGTGTTTTAGACTTTGTGTTTACTGGTGTTCAAACAAATCTTTCTGTCAGTCCATAACATCTGCCTGACTGTCTCTGTGTCCATGCAGATTGCTGCCCTCCTTAACTAAAGCCTGAGAAGCTCCTCTCCTTCCTCACGCTGGTTGCTCCATACACAAGGGGACACGTCAGTGCCCTGCTCCTCACTTAGCAGTGAGCTGTCAGATCGGTCATTTGAACCACATTAGCAGTAGCAGAGTCATCTAAAAGCAGTCATTCCTGTTAAATAGATCTAGCTCTAATTAGAACCTGCAGCCAGAGGGATGTCAGGGGAGAAGACATGGAACCTCCCTTCTGACAGTAGCCCAGAGCTACGCTGCATTAGAGGAGTCACTACAGGTTTAGAGTGCTGAAGCCACACTGCTCTCCTGGGCACTCACCCCCCTGGCTGGGAATTCCAAGTGTCAGTCACTCACCAGAATGTTTTCTGAAGAGTCAGATGTCACTACCAAGAGTCAGATCTCTGCTGTGATTTTGAAGCTCAGCACATTCATGCATTCAAATGTTCAAGTTAATAATATGCTAGAATGTATTTTTATTTTCTGGGTGTTTCAAACATCTTCTAAAGTAGTACCATGTACCTGTGTGTCTATTCCTTTCTAGGTTGATCCACTTTTTACAAGTGAAGTTAAAGAAAAGATTAAAAGGTAAGAAGTCTTTTATGTGCTTCATCCCAACAAAAGCAGTTGACCGAATAGGGTGGTTTTTTTAGATCATGTGTATAAATGCTCTTTTGTATCTGCAAATGAACATAAATGCAGAACTCTCTAGCAAATGTGTTCTGATTATTTGGCATGTAACATTCTCAGATGAGGTGTTGTACACATTTTATAATACCCAGGAGATCTCTTCATGTTTTGTTACAGCTGATCTGATCACACCTGATTTTAGAATTAGGTATAATTTGTATTTGTTATTCTTTTGGGTCTTTTCATTCTTTCTTTCATCCTGCCTTCTGCAAGATCTTGCATGCATGCTGTTGATGGGTAAATGAGTAGATGGACAGGATATAGATGGACAACCCTCTGTAGCTTTTTTCTGTCCCTACTGCCTGTGCTTCCAGATCAAAGGATGTAGGTGTTAGACTACACAGGGGTTTAGGTTTTTGTCAGAAAAAAAAAGTGCCTAGGGTAAACAAACATAGTATCTCTGCTTGGCAGTATGTCATAATAAAATCTGCATTAAAAATGTGTTTTCCTATTCCATTTTTTGAGAGAATGTTTCTGTTCCCTATCAGGTTATTCATAGGAAACATGGCTCCTGTAACCAGGCCTTTATACTCCAGTTGACACAGTTATTTATCTCTGAAGAAGCTGGATGCTACTGCAGAATCAGAAAAGCAATATTTAACAAAGTCCAGTTGTCAGGGAGCTGGTCTTAATGTCAAATGCCCTTGTGTTTCTGCCTGGCTTAGTGATCTCATGTTAAAGAGGCAGAAGCATGCTCATGAAGCAAAGGAGATGCTGGCTTTTCAAAAACAGTCACCAGTCCTGAAGCTCTCGTTCACTCATCAGAGACTGAACACCTAATTAGCTTCTCTTTACACCCTTCACCCTGATTTGATTGATCTTGATTAGTTTGAGGAGGATGAAGACAGTACAAATGTAACCATTCAGCAGAGAAGGGTGCTTATAATAAAAGAGGAAGCAGAACAGACCTTTCAGAACCACATTGTGTCCCCAAAAGCCAGTCCCTTGAAAGTCAGCATCTGATGATCTTGCTCCATTTCCCTAAGTATTTAAACACTTTGCCATAAATCTCTGCATGCATCCCCTGTCTGTTACACCAGTTCTTTAAGGGGAAATTGCACTCCTATCCACTGAACTCAGTTCCTTCATTTAGGAGACCAATTGTGGTTAACAGAGCGTGGTCTGTAGTGATCTACTATAAAACTCCAGAACAACAGCAATGTATACTCTATTGAGCTTAGAACTGCACAGAATGCTAACAAAACCATAGTAAAGCAGCTTGCCTGTGGGCAAGTGATTGCTAACATCAGAACCTGATTTTTATATATACATATATTCATATATCTAAAGCTCCTATCACCATATTGATAAGCATGCTTTGGAAACACTGTGATGGAAGATGCCCGAATTGCTCTGACCACCTTCCATCACTGCCCAAAGTTTTAGGAAGAATTGGTAGAGCCGGTTCTTAGGAGGTGACCTCTTTGTGTGCATTTTATTTCTAGGGCCCCTGGAGTACATTTATTGCAGGAGATGCCACAGGACGATCTTCATGCTGCTATGAAAAGGTGCTTTGCTGTGGTGAACAGCTCCATTTCAGAGGGGATGTCTGCTGCAATTCTGGAGGTAATTACATCTTACTAGAAAGGCTTTTTCAGTGAGGTTACAGTGAATCTGAAATCACATTTTATCACTGGAAATGTATGTCAACATTTTATGTCCATGTTTCAAAGCTAGTGAAGACAAAGCTAAAATATTACTCTTTGCAAGTGTAGTAATTAAGGTTTTCTTCCCTTGAGTTGACAGTTTTTTATGCTTTGTCTATTTATTTTTTGAAGGACAGAATGTAATTTTATCAATCCTGTTAAATTAACAATACAGACCTGAGATAGAAGAATCATTCTGATTTACTGGGGTTGTCACTATTCTTGATTCAACATCCACTTCCTTATAATGTTGCTGAAATAGACCCTCATTTATTTTTACATCCTTTCAAAAAGCAATCTAAGACCTGTATTTGGTTATTTAAGTCTGAAATGATTAATGAGTGAATGACATGCTCAGTTAATTTTTTTGCCATCACTATTGAAAATTAATAACCAGGTTTATTTCATACCTGTCAAAGTAGAGCACTGCTTAGCATCCAATGTTTTCAAGGAAAAAAATACTTAAAATTGAAGTTCTTTGGGCAGATTCTGTTACTTTTTTTTCTGGTAGCTGCTGGATGTTGGTTCATGATGATCTCAGATGATCACAGAAACTGTGACATGATTTGTATTGATGAATCTCCTGTTTCTAATGAGTGGTCAGACGTTGCATTTCCAGCATGCATCTAAAAGTCCTTGATAAATAAGAACTAAGTGAGCACTGCAAGAGTTATAAAAGTTAGGTGATGGTAAGAGAGCAAATGTGTATTTCCTTTGTAAAATGCCAGTGCTCAGAGGTGGGAGCAGATGCTGTTTCCCAGCACCAATACTCAATAAAAACCAGTTGCTACAGACTGTGACATTTTGAACCTTAGCAGGGTGGCAGGCTAGACAAATTCCCTGTGTTCAGTAGTTAAGGTGAAATGGAGTGTGCCAACACAGTACACAGTGGCTGAAACAGGGACTCAGAGAAGTAAAAGTGAAGTAGCAATCACCTCCTCCTCAGCAGTTACACGTTCCCTTCAGGACCACTCACATAACACTTGACCAAAAATCAATCCCCTTTCTTTCCCAGTGAGTTAGGGTGGGGAAAGAAGGGAACCACAAAGGCTGTTGAGAGACACAGCATCTGTAACAGAAGAGCAAGTGTGCTTGGCCTCATGCAAATTGTTATGCAAACTCAGGACTGATGGGACAATTGGTATAATTCCCCCCAAATTTTCCCATCAGATTTGAGCAGTTCAAAGGCACTCTCCCCAGCTTGCATTAGGAGAGGGAGCAATCTTGTAAGTTCAGTGCCATAACAAGCAGCTTGTAACTCGAAGCAAAAAGAAGATGCCAGTTCACTTCAGAGGTAATGTTGGCCCTGCTTCAGGGATTATTGATTATTGCTCTCCTCTTGAAGTTGCAATTCTGACAGGCTTTGAATCGGACTAATAATACTACATCATCAAGGAAAGGTTTCATTTGTGCTCACCTCTGTGAGGCTGAACTATTCAATTACCATCTCAGGGCTGTTAAATAGTCAAATTCTACTTCTAGTGGAAAACTGTCCCTTTAAGTTTCAGCTACATATTACTTGAGTAATTTATTTCCAATTCATACCCAGGCCTGTCAAAATAAATAAATAAATAAATTAAAAGACCAACAACAAATCTCCCTCCTCCAACAACTTTCTCACTGAAAACGACTACATGAGCAGAATAGTAAATACTTCCTGTTCTATTTCTCTTCTTTCTCTCAGAATTACAAGACTATTCTGGCAAAAGAGCATTCTGTGCAGGATGTCTTTATATGCACTTGCAGCATTAGCTTGATGTTTTTCTTACATCAGAAGAAAGTATATATTGGGACAAATCATAAGGAAGCGTTAATTTTAATTGTTCATGGTGAATTTATTTCTACATATATACATGTATTTTTATACATACATACTAGATTATCTAGTATTGCTTTTTTATTTTATATGTAGCTGTTCATATCATGTCCTAGGCTAATCTTATGATACATTTAATTCCACTGAAGACACTACTATTACTAAAAAAAAAGTGAATCAATTTCACTTTTAATTCTTAATCAGAGTTTGACAGCTAAACAAGCTCAAATAAACTGGCAAATAAATGACCATAGTGGAAAAATGAAATTCTCTTTTCTAGAGACTTGACCTGGGGTAGCTGACAGCTATTTTATTGCATATGGTAACGTTTTCTTCTTCAGAAGAGAAAAGGAGCCTGGTTGTCCTTTATTCTGTCATTACATTGGTGGAAAAATTTTAAACCTGATAGTCAGGTTTGGTTTGTGTTCATCTGTAATCACCTATTGAAAATAAAATGCAACTTGAGATATTCCAAAGTGGAATAGTTCCTTCTGGAACCCTCACTCTCTACCTTGCTTTTCTACCAGAAATTATGAGTATGAGAAAGCTTACAAGTTTTCAAGCTGTCCCTGTTGATGTTTTACCACCACCCATTTCATTTTATATCAATACATGAGGATGTGAGCTGCTAGCTGAAATACCTACCCCAGTTTCTCAAGTAAGACACTTCTGCTGTGGTGCTGCCTCTTGAATTGCTCCATCAGTGACCGTGCTTGTGTGCACTCTCCTGTGCTCAGCATCCTGAGAGCTCTGCTCTGGCAGTCCCACGTTCTGCTCACAGGCATGGTGCTGTTGGTTAGTGATGTGGTAGCTGATAGCTACTCACCTTTTGTGGGAGGTATTATGTCGCTGCTCCTACTCTGTACTGTTATGTAAGAGTTATTAGAGAGAACTGTAAAAAGGGGAGAGATTCTCCTGTGGAAATGATGATCTCCTGCAGGGACACACAAGGGGAAAAATAAATCCATAGGTGTAACCTGCTTCTTTTCACCAGCCTCAGCCCTATATTGACCTTGTGGTTGAATAGTGAAAGAAGGGCAGCCTAATCTCTGAACTGACAATTCTTAACTTGGAGTTTCTCATGGAAGTCACCTCACAGTGATTAAAAGAGCTGGCATACCTTCAGAAGCCTGAGCATGGGAGTTCAGTGCATACTGAGTTACCAATGTTGGATACAACCTGAAATCTTGCATTAAAGGAAGGAAAGTCTAATAGACATGGCACAGGCATTATGAGACAACAGTTCTGGCCCAGCAGAGTCAGGATTTTCTACAAGAAGAGTTAGGTCTTTAGTTATCTCTTGAGAAACTACCTCAGGCTTGCCCTTTGTAGTACCTCAGACCTGTTTGAATTCTTCATCTAAAGTTTTAAGGGTTTTAGTATTGTATGTCTGTTTACTAGATAGTTGTACAGTGGGATTTGATGGCATCCTTATAAAAGATCCTCCTGTAAAAATATATCTCTCAGAGGAAGTGTCAGTCTAATAAAGTCAAATCCCTGCTTGAGATAGCCAGCAGTAGAAAGGGCCATCTGTTAAGTTCTTGTTAAATTAATAAGGCAGAAAACTATGTATAAAATTGTTTTGGTCCTAGGCTGGAGATAACATCTTGCTTGAATTCAGAAATGCAAGTTGCTTTCTCTTCAAAGTTCAAAATTTAACAAGGTCATGAATCTATAAACAGCATTTTAGTATGAGATAAATATATAATAGATAAATAAGATAAATATATAATCATATCTATTTCAACCTGCCTTGAGGTATGAAAGAACTAGAAACCATAGCTAATTACTTTGTCATCCAGTACTGATATCCCAGAGATTTTGCTGTAACTGATCTATTTTTTCTTTGGTATTTGAAGAAGGGCAAACAAGCATTATGGAAAGCATTTAAAATACTTCATTCCTCAGAAAGCTCAGGAGTTTTGCATGGTCCTGGGCATGTGATGGTGAAGCAGGCACAATACTGAAAAAAATGTGTATGTTCTCTATATAGTTTGTAGGAAAAAGGTTTTGACTCCCCCACTGTTTCCTCAGAGTCCCTTTTTTTGGTGCTCTCAAGAATATCCCAACTGGTGTAAAAATCATTGGGGAAATAAAAAGAAATCATCATAAGAAAAGGAAGGTGGCCAGATTCTATTCTGCTGTAGCACTAAATCCAGTCTTAGACAAGTCCAGGTCTAGCAGTTTGGCATATAAGCCACAGCAAACAGTGAAACCATCAAAATGAAAATGAAGGGATGTTGTTAACCGGTAAAACTGAAGAGGGGCCAGCAAGAGATACATAGGCTAGGAGGAAGAAAATGAGAGACAACCCAGAAAACAGTAAATAAACCCTGCATTTACTCTACAAGCTCTATAGCTGGTTAGCAATGCTTCTTGTGTAACATGCTTCCAAAGCTGAAATTTACACCCTGCATCCTTCTGAAATAGCATTAAAATGCATTTGCAGGCAGAATAATGTAACAAAACAGATGGCCAATGGACTGAAATGTTATTTTATGCTATTATTTGTGGAACTTTGGTTAGTAAATTATACATATTTTCAACAATGCAGATGATTCTTTTTACTGCTTAAAAATAGACTAAGTATCGAAATTAAATTCTAAGCCACTTCATGCAGTAATTATTTACAGCTCAATCCATTTGTTTAAGGCTAGCTGGTATAAAGCCAGCCCCTCATCTTAGGTATTTGGCCATCTGTTCTGTCTTTCAGTAGCTATAATTCATTGGTACCTATGTGTTTTGGGACCAGAAAGTTTTCTTATGTAGCAGTTACTGCCCTGCAACTCCATGAGATGGAACAAATGTACCTTCCCTTTAGAGCTGGGAAATCATGGAAAATGAAATATAAACTTAGTGAGCAACTTCAGTGAGTCACCAGCTATGGAGCATTCAGAAATGGAAGTGAATGAACATCTCTTGTGTGCTACAGCCCAGTATGTGCAGTGCAGCACTGCTGTGCCAGCCTGTGCCCCCACACCACTAGGTACAGTCTAACTCAACAGGGCACTTGTACACATACTCAATGACCACTATTGATGAACAATCAGTCATAGTGTCCCCTCTTCACCACCTCTGCCATGCTGGAATCTGAACTCCTCTCTGTCTTGCAGGTGACTGTGTAGATAGTGGCACTGCCAGCTGTTAGTCCTGAGGTGGACATGCTGTGTTCTGTGTGTCACTTTCTTTCATTCTTTTTTTTTTTAAAAAAAAAATGGTGCTTTTTTTTCCTTGACTGGGCAATTGCTTGTTTGCAATGTAGCCAGCCCTGGAATGCTCTTACAGTTTTGGGTTTTGAACAGAGAAATAGAGATGAGGAGAGGACAGTGAATGCTGACATACTCCACTGACACTATCAAGCTCTTGATTTTTCAGTTCAGAAGTTCAGGTAAAATATCTTAATTCCCTGTTCATTGAACATGTTTGAGATCAGCAGCCCACAGACTGAACACAAGGGCATTTAAGCCTGTCAATAGCAAGGGCCAAAAAAGAGCTAAATCAGAAATTCAGCCTCTCTTCATGATTATGGTGCTTCTTGGGAATCCCATGTTAGGTCTAGAGTTGGGTAATCAGAGCCAAAAGCAACTGCCCTGATCTGCAGCTTCAAAACCTGGCAAGCAGAGTGGGGCATCAGTATCTCTCATTGCCTGGGAAGATTTGGAAGTTCTATGAACTTTGCTGTACTGGTAAGTAGATACTGTCACCATATGGTTTTTTAAAAATCTACCTTTAGAAACCAGATTTGTTCTGTTTAATAGTGAAGCCAGAGTAAATAACAAATTAATCTGTGGATGACCAAAACCTCTATTTCCTCTCATGAAAATTATTTTTAAAAAGGTTTCTCAAAAAGCTTTAGGCACTTTGCTAAATTCAGAAATCTGGTCTGTAGTTTTTATATTCCCCCATTTATTTATTCTGGTTTGTGTTCACTTCACTAATCTTTGTCTGAGTTAACTCAGCTGACCCAATAGCTTCTGATACAAAGTGTAGAACAAGCTATTTCATTAAAGATTATTATTATTTTTAGTGCTAACTGCCACAAAGCTGATGCTTGTGCAAGACACACTGTACAATTTCTCTGTCCAGAGTAAATTCATATGCACTGGTGGTTTAAACAGTGTTTCTCTTGGATATTTTGAGCTATTAAGACATGTTGCTAAGTCACAGCAGTCCCTCACTGTTCCTAGCATAATTAGTTCTGTATGTATTCAGCCAGAGTATTTTTGTCTTCAGTTTTCTCCAAACTACAAAAAAGGATGGTTTTTTCCCTTGGAGGTTTGTTTTCTTTGTAGACTGAAGCATAATTTCTTCCCATCCAGGAGTGTAATGACAGTAATTAAAAATGCTTTCACTCTGAAGTGACAGGGAATCAATGTGATTTGGATGGCTTCCACAAAGATGATTAGAGGGCTGGAGCACCTCTCCTATGAAGACAGGCTGAGAGTCGGGCTTGTTCAGCCTGGAGAAGAGAAGGCTCTAAGGAGGAACCTTAGAGCAGCTTTCCAGTACCTAAAGGGGCCTACAAGAAAGCTGGAGAGGGACTGTTTACAAGGGCTTGTAGTGATAGAACAAAGAGCAATGACTTTAAAGTAAAAGGGGGTAGATTTAAATGACATATTAGAAAGGAATTTGTTACAATGAGGGTGGGGAGGTGCTGGAACAGGTTTCCCAGAGAGGTGGTAAGATGCCACATCCTTGGAAACATTCAGAGTCAGGTTGGATGTGACTCTGAACAACCTGATCTAGAAGATGTCCCTGCTTATTGCAGGGAGGTTGGGTTGGATGAGCTCTGAAGATTCCTTCCAACCCAAACCAGTCTGTGATTCTGTGAAACAGATTGAAGATGTGGGGGGTGATTTTCTTTCTCTTAACACTGATAATTGTACAATATGAGTTTTTCTGGTTTTGCAGTCAGTGCATCTCAAGACTTCCAAATTCATCAATAGTAATTAAAGTTTCAGATGAGGATAAGCACGAGCCACAGTTAATTGGACAGGGTTTGCACAGTAGTTACTTCAAAAATCTAAGCTTTTAAAAGTTTCCAGATCTTTTGGAAATGACTCATTTTGAAGAGATGCTGTACTCTGTTCCTGGTTCTGCAGGCAACATGACATGCTACTATGTTGAGACCCTTTCCATTTTTTAATCTATATACATATATGCACACATACATATACAGGCAAATCAGTGAATAAATACATAAAGCAACTAGCCCATAATTGATGTGGAATTACATCCTCCTTCTTCAGATGTATTCCTTGGTCTCTGAGGAGTCCATACCAATAGCTTTGGAGATAACATGTTCTGAAAGCTTAATGCATTCTGAAAGCATAACCTTTTCTCTCTCTTCCTTGGTATAGTTCAGTCAGAAGCCACATCACTGCATACTTCCCTGCAGTCCCTGACTGCTCAAGGTCCAAGACAGGCTATAGTAACAGATGCTGTGAAAAGAACTCCTTCCAGAGCCCGAAGTGACCCAGGGGAGTCAGAAGGTGACAAAAAAGAGCCAAGTGACTCCTGTGGTCCCCTCCACTGTCACTGAACTGCCCACATCTCTCCAGTTCTGCACATGTTACAGAAAAATCTGTGGAAAGTGTGTTTTAATGGAACAAGAGGACAGACACTTTGTTGGGGAGAACTTGCTTTTTGTGTTATCAGCTAATCTTCTGACCTGTGCACAATAACAGGAGGAGTTAACAGTTACAACCTTTGAGTTAAACTTCAGTTTTATCCTCTTCAAGCCTGCATGTCAGGAGCTTCCAGTAGGAAACAAATTGCATACTCTGAGGTGGAAAGAGTAAAGGGTGAAGCAGCTATCCACTGACTTTCTGGACTGATTGCTTCTGACAACAGAAGTTATGAGACTAACATAAATGTAAACAAAATATTTCAGAGAAGTTCCATGTAGGAGATGACATGGTGTTTCTCAACTAAAAACTGGGAGAGATGGCATAGAAGTTTGGTTTGTTATTTCTGCATTTTGTTTTTAAATGGACATCATTAACACCTCAAAATCCCTGAATCCTAATAAACTCTTGTTTCCTTTTTCTATATTCCTCTAGGCAATGGATTTAGATGTTCCAGTGCTAGCAAGGAACATCCCAGGGAATGCAGCCATAATAAAACATAAGGAAACAGGACTGCTATTTTCAAATCCCCAGGTAAGAAACCAACAAATCCTTAGACCTTTCCCTTCCCAAGGATTTAATTTTAATTTTCCATTGCATGCTTGTGTCTGACTGAATTTAGCTTTTCCACTGAGAAGAGTTTTTCTCAGATTTTCATAAAAAAACCCCTGGCTGTTAGACTGCCTTTCCTGAAGCTCTGCTGTTGTCTGACATTCACTTTGCAGTTCACTCAACTTTTACTAGGTGTCAGCCTTGCTGAATATTTGTCTGGCCTGTGCTGCTTTAGTGCCTGGCAGCAGAATGGGGCTTCTTTCTCAGAGACCTGTTGCACTTGAGCTTTGAAGGTTCCATAAGCAAACCCTGGAAGAGATGCTATGTGTGTGACATATTTCCCTTTAGTTATTAACTGAAATACAAACTCAGACAAGTGGTAACTAACCAAAAGAGAACTGTGAGCCTGAAGCTTTAGATAATACACTATCTGTAAGTTCTAGCTGTAACTGTTAATATAAAGCACTATTAAGTCCAAGATATTGCTCACTCAGAAAATAATTAATGACTAAAATCAGGATAAGTTTTAGAATGGTGTGTCTGTGAAGATAAGTAAGAGTGGGGAAAGAGGGAACACTACCTATATTTAAGTGCAGGAAATGTTAATTTCAGTGTATTTTCCTGCATTATGGCTTTGGTCTTACATATTTCATACATGCCATGGAAGATGACTTCCAGACACAGATTCCCTCTGTGTTTTTATCCAACTCAGGATTAAAAAGAGGCTAGAAGAGACCATTGGATAGCATGGCAAAGTAGAAAATGTATCATATTTCTTTACTTTGTGCAGTGTGTGATTAATGCCTCCTGTTAAGTTGTGGTTCAGGTACGTGAATTCTCTTGGTTATTTTTGGAGGGTTTTTTTTTTTAATCTAAAAATTCTTGCAGCCCATGGTTTGCTTTTGACCTCTTTTTAAATTATTTTTTTTCTGGGATGGTTTCTACAAAAAAATTCCTTTGTTAATCTCTGAAGTGTACTTTGTTGTGGCAGTATATTCCCTCTTCTTGCAGTATCCTTTGGCACTGGGGTCCTTTCAGGCTAGTGGAGGCTAAATTCTAAAGCTATTTACAGAATTATTTGTACATGTATTTCCTGGAAAGAAGCTCATTGAGTTTGATATGCTTCTTCAAAACTTCAAGGATATATGATCATGTAGAACACACAGACTGAAGGCTCTCCTGATATTAATTCTGATACATTCTGTTGTTTCCCCCAACACGCCGGTTACATTTGGCTTGATATTCAAATACATTATTCATACCAGCCCCAATTAGCTTCATCATACATCCTTGTAAGAAGTCTCTTCTGTGATCTCCAAGCATCCTACATCCCAAGTGTTTATTTGGATTCAAGACCAATTAAAAATATGCTGTATATTTCCTCACTTAGAGGAAAGTGCAGTTTTAAGCACAGAAGTCGTCCCAGTGGCAGCAGTGACTGTACAAATGGCTAAGGACTTTCTTTTCTGTCAGAACTAGACTCACAGGCTGTAAATATGTCTAGAATGATAAAATCTTTCTTCATACAAACCCCTCCTGTCTGAGCTCCTTCCTCTGCAACATGCTGTGCCAATGATCAGAACCCCCCTATTCTACTGCTTCTAGTTGTGCCTCTTTTTGCAGTTTTCTGTCACAGAAGTCCACAGAATCTTTTAAGGGAAGATGGTAACTTGCATTACCATGTGAGCTACTATACTCCTATGTAGTATTTGTACTGGAATCACCAGTGTTTGTGCAGTTGCCCTGTTTTAGGAAGGAAAGCAATAGCCCTGCCTTCCCTGTATCTCAGTTACTAACAGCCCTTTGATACTTCCCTTGGTGTCAAATAATGTAGAAATTATCAAAGTCTGAAAAAGGGTCAGGAAAACATTTATTTACAGGATAATGCCCTAATCCCACTGCAGAGTTGTTGAAAACCTTTCTTCTTGCAGGGCTGAGTTCAGAATGCCAATCACCATCACTCATGGTTTTAAAGTAACCGTGTACTCTTGTTCCTTATCTCTCCAGACCACATCACATACAGTCCTTACACCACTCAGTCTGTCAGAGGTTGAGTTACATTAGAGCAAAGAAATGTGATTAAGTTAGAACACTTAGTTTCAAGGTATGCCTCATACTTCTATTGTCAGAAGAAGGAACAGGGTGCCCATGGCACTTTGAATGCTGCCTTAGAATCATAGAATGTATTGGGTTGGAAGGGACCTTTAAAAGCCATCTAGTCCAACCCCCTTGCAGTGAGCAGGGACATCTTCAATAGATCAGAGCCCCATCAAGCCTGACCTTGAGTATCTCCAAGGATGGGGCACCCACCACCTCTCTGGGCAACCTGTTCCAGTCATCTACCACCCTCATATTGAAGAACGTTTTCCTAATATCCAACCTAAATCTCCCCTTTTCCAGTTTGAAACCATTATTCCTTGTCCTGTTGCTACAAGAAGTCTCAGTCTGACAATAGCTATCAGAAAACATAAGTTCTAATAAGAAATATTACTGTGTTCTCATACTCTGATTCCTTTGATGTCTTGTCTGGTAAATGCTTTTCAGCTGTAACCTCATTTGCATCAGGTTAGTTAGGGGGAATGCTTTTAATTGCACAGAGACTTTAGTCCTGCGTTCAGGTGCTTGGGAGGGGCTTTGAAGAACCTGGACCACCAAAGTTAAGAAAATGTCAAAGAAATTTTCATTGCTAAGTTTAGTGGAGCCTGCCTGACAGGCTGTATCATAGGTCAAGAGTAGAAAACAGGGCTTATTTTCAAGTTGTGGTTGATCTAGGGAGGGAAAGCTTTACAATACAGTCAGATTAGATATGAGCAATTGTGTCTTATCTTTTGAAAGCTAAATTAGAGGGATACAAATTGACCCCAACACAATGAGAATGATTTTAAATTGTGGATGCTGTTGGTTTTCTTCTTTTGTTCTTGCTGAAAGTTAGCTGTTGTGGCTTGCAGGAAATCTGGTGGGTAACTGTAGTCATCCTTAACTATTTGCACATAGGCTGAGGCTGTGTGACTGGAAATCATGAAAGCCTTGCCAGTCACCAAGGGCAATACCCATGTGGAAACAGTTAAAGTGAAAGCTATGAAGAGTTTTGTCCTTGACACTCTATCATCTGTGCACAGTATGTTTAAACTGTGGTTTGATCCTGCCACTATTTGAATTTGCAAGTTTATGGAATATTTGACACTGAGTTAATAGGACCTGAAATAAAAAACTGTGAGAGATAAGAATAGCTAGCAGCTTTGGGGCAGTAGATAATGCAAAACCACGTTAAAAGGGAAAACACAAAGAGTTATTCAGCATCCTCAGTTTCAAAATTATATGTTCAGCATCTGTGAAAGCTCACAGGGGAGCTAAACAAACAGGAGAACGTAAATAAACTTCATAAGCCAGTAAAACAGGGGCCAGGTGTAAACAGGGGTTGAGTGAGAGCAGGACCTGGACAGACTGCTGTTAGCAGAGCACCTTTTGGAGTGCTAGGAGGGAAACACAGCTCAGCTGAGCACGGGCAGCAATGCATTGCAGGTACATCGGCCTCCCCTGCCAAACGTGGGTCTGTGCCATCCCTACCTGGGCTTCAGGCCAGAATATGGCCAAAGTTTTTATACCTTTGACCATTCAAACCAAACAGACTCATTTGCAAATGTAGGCAGTGCCAGCAATCACTGCTATACTGCCCTGGAAGTGCTGGCCCCTTGGCCTGGGAAGCACACAGATGTCCCAGCTAACTTTGAGCTTTGCCTGCCACCAGGTAGATCTGTCCTTACTCTGAATTTACATCTGGCATTTGCCTTCCCTGGGGTGATTCTCTGTTGTTTAAGAATCATGTTCTTTTATCTGCTGGAGCTGATACGAAATGGTTTAATTGCAGAACTTACTTTCATGATATAAATAATATATTAACCATGCATCTTATTTCCATGATGCATGAGCTGCAGCACCAGGGTAGCTCTTTCTCATGGTGATTGAAGGAATATTCACTCTTTTTACTCACTGCACTCATTTTCCAGCTCTCTCCACCAGATACCTGTACTGCTGGGTGTCTGCAAAATACCACACAATTTCTTTGAGGTACTGTATAGAGAAGCTGACATTTTCTTTAAACAGGATTGGTCAGTTTAACAGGAAAGAAATGTATTTTGGATATTGCTGTTGAAAATTGACTGTGTTTGAAGTGCTACCCATAAAAAGGGCACATGTAATACAAGTTCTGGATATATATGAGTTTATTTTCTCCCATTTTTTTTCTGGCTTGTAGCTAACTACTGAGGTTCACCTTTTACACTGTGTTTTCCTGTCACATGTATAGCAATCACACCCATTTCTGGCTGTGAATAAAAGCCTTATTAGAAATATTTGTGGTCCTCAAGTATTAAGTTAGCATGCATATCCCCTCCCTCGTCCTGGCTGCTGAAGTGCATGCCCTTTATGTTTGATAATTGAAAAGTAATTTGTGAATTTTGCCCCTCTTTCACCAAAAGCAAAGCTTCCTTCACATCTACAACAAAATCTGAGGGCATAAATACTTGTGCAGGTATCACTTGCACAAATGCTTAGAGCATAACAGCTGATAAAAGGGACATGTTACCACACCATAAGTAGTTTGTGTATCCTAGGCTTCTAGAAAAGTTCAACACTTGATTTTCTGAAGGTGCTCCAAGTTCTGAATGTCTGCATCCTGCAAGTGGGAGCCTGTGCCTCAGGCTGAGCATGAAACTACAGCTGAAATGCAAGTCAATTGTAGTTAAGGGAGACACCTGAAAAATGAAGTTATTGCTATCTAAAGCTGAGCATCCCAAACTAAAAACAAGCTAAGCCAGCTGCTGAAAGGGTATGAGGCAAAACCCAGATAAGTCATAGTGAATCTTCCCATTGGCTTCCAGTCAGATTGCAAGTGACTTGTAGGTGGTCACATTTGATTAGAAGAAGAAGTAGGGATAAAGCTGAGAAGGCCTTATTCTCTGTCTCCTTGTATTTTTCCATTTGCTTTTTCTCTCTCCTGCAGTTTCTCAACTTTTATGCTTTGGACTCAGTTTGGCATTTTCCTGAAATTATCCCCAGCATTAAGTATTGTAACTGTGAATAAGGATCTCATTTCTTCTATCATTTACATGTTTCCAAGTTTTTGTCCTCTATATCCACATTTTAAAAGAATGCTAATAGGACTACCTGTCAAGAAATGTTACATTGCTGCTTCTGTTCTTAGGTAATTTACATAAATTATTTTTAAACATGACTTTAAATAAAATCCTCCACAGGAGCATAAAATTAAAGTTGGAATGTAGTTCAGTGTGAGCAGTATTTATTACTGTGATTATACAGGCAATTGGATGAAGCCAGCATAAGTCATGTAAGACTTTCCCACCTTCCCTCTTCTGTATTCTTGGCAGATATGGAGGAAGGAAAAGAACGTGGCTCTGGAGTTGGAGTCACTGGCTGTGGCTGACAGACACAGCCTTGGGGGACTCTCTAGACCATCCTCACTTACCTTCTATAGGGACAGGCTCACTAGCAGTCAGAAAACACCCCTTGGAGCACGTGGGTTCCAAGTACAGAACTGAACACACCAGCTAAATTAGCTCATCCCTGAATAACCAGGTAGTTGTGGATGGAAAGCAGGTGGGATACAGAGAGTGTGGCTCTCATGGCTCTTTCAGTGCTCTCTGGACAGAGTGAAGATTACAAGCAGATTTTATGTAAAATAAGAGGTTATTGTAAAGATGCAAGTATGAAAATCACCTTACCCTATTACCCAGTTACAAACCTTTCCAGTAGAACTGATCTGCATCTCTGACTATTTAAATTTCATGGCAGTGATGCATATATTGATAGTTTGTCTTGTCAGTGAGTGTCAAAGCAGTGATTATAGCATGTTCAGTGGGATTTCACATATCAGTGTGTCCCAGGGCTCACGCTCTAGTTATGTATTATGCATGGCCATTGCAGCACAACAGCAGTGTTGGCTCTGTGGTGCCCAAGGATGTTGTATCTGCAGATGTATTTATATACACTGTGCCCTTAGGTTTTCAAATAGAGATTACTAGTTAACCTAGTGTTGGTATGAACTCTGGTCTTATTTGTGATATTTCCTTTCATAGCTCATGTGAATGATGTATCTCTTTCCCCCATCCTTCTTGTCTCTCAGGTCCCTGTGCACTGATCTGGGCTGCTAATTGTGCAGGAATGCATTACCCTATATGCTGTCTGCTTTCCTAGGCTGAACCAAGACACTGTTTTGCAAAGATCTGAGCACATTTGTAATCAAGCTGAAGTTTTGGAAGAAGTTGCCTCTTGATAGAAAATTAGACCAGCTGCTCAGAATAGATTAGTTCAGACATCAAATCTCTTTTCACATGTTTGAAGTTCACAATTTCTCTTCCCTAGAAGTAAATTAGAGTGGTAGAGGAGCAGCCAAAGGAATGGTTGTAATCTGTGAGGTCTAGTATTTCCCCCAGTAAAGTTAATGGAAATTCACACCTGACTTTTTTACAGAGCTTCTTCAGCTAACTGACCAGCTGCAACTGCTCCACAAGAGCTTGTTGCTGCACTCCTGTCCTTATCTTCATACTGTGACTATATATTTATAGTGAGTTTTTTCAGTCTTATCATAAAATTAACTAAAGATGTCACAATAGCAGTGAGCTACAAGTTTAGCTGAGCTGTGATCAAGCATCTGATGCCACTTGTGCTCCATGCAGGAGACCAGGTGAACTATTGAATTTAAAACCAGCCTGGTTTTCCAACCCTTGGGTAGGCAAACTATTTTGGCATTGTTAAATTTGTCATTTATATTTGTCTTAAGGCTCTTGGGATTGTCTTGAATTTTAAATGTCTTAGTTGGTGGGTTGCATAAAATAATAATTTATTGATCATTGTTTATAGATAAACTATGGTATTTGACCTTGAAAAATGACTTTGAACTTCTCCATATACTGGCTCACAGCTGAAGTGCTTTACCAAAATCAAGATCCAGGTACAGGCTATTTCAGTATCATTAGAACTTCAAGGAACTTTTAATTTATTGTTTTCTTTATCTTCTTCAGGAGTTTGTTGTGTTATCCCAGAGTTTGATGAATGACCCCATTATGGAAAGAGAAATTGTAACAAAGGCCAAAGACTATGTGAAGAAGCATCATTCATGGGAAGGTGAAAGAAAAGCCTATCAGAATCTTGTCCTCAGACTCCAGTGAATTGCAAGACTTCAGTTGACACCCAGCGGCCTGTGCAGAGGACTTTAATAATTAGATTTTGGTTTCTCTTGGTTTCTTTTTAGAAGAGCTAGTAAGACATGCATTATTATTCTATTCAAACATACCAACATCACAGGAGTTGCCTGCTTTCAAACTCTCAGATCTCTCTAATTCAGCACACTGTCTCTGGTGTACTGATTCATCACAGACCAGCATCGTTTTGTACCATCACATGGGAGAGACATACTCCTTGAGTAGACACAACATTTCTGTTGTTGAAAGGCCTCAAAGGGAGGATGATTTCACCACAGAGAGTATACATCCAGTGTTCTGAGCGTGTTGCATCCTAACCAAAGTGCAGTGGCAGATTTCTTTCCAGTTATACCAGTCTGAATCATAGAATCCCAGACTGGTCTGGGTTGGAAGGGACCCCAAGGGTCACAGAGCTCCAACCCCCTGCCACAGGCAGGGACACCAACCTCCAGGCCTGGAGCTACACAAGGTTGCCCAGTGCCCCAGCCAACCTGGTGTTGAATGTATGCAGGTACCTGTGACACACACACACACACAAGATTAGTTAGAATATAAAACTATTAAGATGAAAGCTTTCTTAAGACTGAAAGAATGATTAACATACCTATTGACTGCATAATGACCAGGGGGCCAAAAAGCAAAAGCAGTGTTGATGGCTGGGGAAAGTGAGGAGTGTGGGGCATGTTTTGTACTGCCCTCTGAGTACCTGAATGTTTTCAGAGGAGATGACATTTCCAAGCAGTCTTATGCCTGCATTTTCTCTTGGGTCTTGGGATTAGGACAGGAAGGTTGGCACAACACTTGACAGCCTTGCACAGTGCTGCCCACCAGCAGCAAGATGTGTTTGCAGACAGAGACGCTGTTACGTAAACTACCTCTTAGTTTGCCAGTTTCTTTGGTACCTCTGTGATTTGCTTGTTTACTAAAAGATTTATGAGAGCTGTAGAAAGGCACAAAGGGCAGGAGGGGAGAGGTGTTTTCAATTTACTGTGGGTTTTGGTACTGTTGGTTCCTGCTTGTGGCTTTTGGGATGTATTGTAATATGCTGCAGCAGGCTGTTTTAAAGGGAGACTTACCTATACTTGAAGTCCATACTAATCATTGCTGCCAGCCAAGTGATTATGGAGATATCTTTGACTCCATAATTGGTCAAAGTATTTAGATTTAGAGAAGAAAAAAAAAAGTGTCAAATTTTTAACTACTTGGTATTAGGAAACTCCTATTTGCTTTTCACAGGCTTGATCCTGCCCCAGTGAGAACCAGTGAGATGCTTTCTGTTGATTTCAAAGGCTGTTATGTCAGACTTTCCTTTGTAATAATGAAGTTCACCATGTATTTTTAAGCTTTTCTCTTTATTTTTGATGTTTTGCAACTGTTGGGAAGTAAACAAGAAAGTAATTTGTATGTCATATCCTGACTGCTCCAGAATTTCCTCCCCTTTTATGGTAATGGGCTTCTGCTCTGCATTGCTTTCAGTAACACAGGTCTCAAGGGCATAACTGGCCTCACTTGAAATCCAAGAATTGCTATGCTCCCTATGTAAGTACTTCTACACTAGTTCTCAGTTTAAAAGCCACCAGCCAACATCTACTCCTGAACAGTTTCTAAGGAGGAGCCTTATTTCTTGGGACATCTCTGTTACCAGTGAGGAGCCCCTACAACTTGGATTTCTCAGCATGACACGTGTGATATGGGCCCTCCAGAGGCAATCAAAAAAAAAAAAGGGGGAAAAAAAGACTATTTATACCTCACTAAGCCAGCTGCAGGGAGTCCTGTTCCTCTCAAAACATCTCCCAGATCTTCTCAGCCAGTGTATCTCTGATAATCTGATGGTTTGGCTTTGATTCTCAGCTGTTCCTCCACCCCCTTCCTGTAGAATTTGTTGTCTTCTGAGAAATACAGATTATTAAAACTCAATAAACAAATGCATAATGTGGGATGGAAGTCTAAGCACTGAGCTAATGGTAACTTACTAGTAATAGTAATGATTATCACACTTTAGAAAAAGCTTTCTATATTTATTACTAACCTTCAAGCAACTAAATACATTGATCTGGAATTTGTGCTATTTCCAGCAAAACAAAACATGTTCAAGTGAGAAATTCTGCTACACCCTCAGAATGTAATTAACATATGATTTTTCAGGCTGTATTTAATCTATAAATATGAAATCTGCATCTGGGAAACAGCATGCTCATTTGCATGTGATAACCACACCAGAAGCACAAACAACCTTTCTGCAATATATGTATTAAGGAGGAAAAAAAAAGGGAAAACAACCAAAATAGTGGTGAGCTCAACCTTCAGGACTGCTTTACAGACATCAAACAAGGCAGTGTTCATCAATCAAGGGCATTCAGCTCTGATAGCATTTAGCACAAGGGCTTGTGTTCTGCAACATGGAGCCTGTCTATTAGGGCTGAAAGGTTGGGGCAACAACTGCTGGGGAATTTCATCATCATAAATTGCTATTGAATTTATGGTTTACATTTCAGCCAGTCTTCTGCTCCAGGCCCATAAATATTCAACGAGGCTGGTAAGTCCTTGTAAAGAAAATATTAGCCCCATGCAAGCAATTTTAGTTACTTATAATTATCTTTGAAGCAACTTCACTCCACTGATTATATATTTAAGAATAATCCTTTTGTTGTCCCGCAGCCCTGATTATAGTATTTATCTTCCCCCTTCAAAGCCCCATTTCTTATCCTAGCAGCTTTTTAAGCAAGGCACACCTCTATGAGATACAGACACTGCTCCAAATATAGTCCTTGCTCTGTTTGCAGGAAAAACCTGCATTGTGCATTTATCCCCCACGGCCAATTCTGTGTTTCAGGACCTTGAAATGTCCTGTTAATTAATCCAATTACATGCATTTTATTTTGCAATTAATTCTGCCATTGAATCCTCAGGAACTGAATGAAAGCAGTGGACCTGTACAATGGGCACTACTATGCTGTTTCCTATCTTGGCACGATTACTCCAGAAGTGGAGACAATTTGGTAGTGTGTGGCAAAACCCAGCTCGAGCCTGTGGTGTGAGGCCTGAGAGCTTCCTGAATTAGGATTTCATTTTAATTAGCCCTAAAGCAGCCATATTCTGATTTTTTTTTTGAGCTAGTTTCTACATTCCCATTACAGACTTAACCAGCACATCCCTTAAGAACACTGATTTGGAGTTCAGTTTACCCTTTAGTTTCTTTTTCCCCCTGCTCCCAGGCAAAGTTGCAGTTGGCTTAACCCTGCAAGGATTTACCAGCTCCCACCTCTGCAGTCTTGGCTCTGCTGGTCACCCCAGCATGTGGGGCCAGCACTGCACCCTCCCTCCTCTGCCCTGACAGGGAGAGTGTTAGCAGGCACCTGGTCTCACCCTTACAAGGCACCTCGGGAGGAAGCAAGGGCTTTGTCAGCCTCTCCTTTGCCACAGCGCAGCGAGCAGCTGGCTGGGAACAGCAGCCTGTGGGAAGCAGATGGCACTGATCTGAGCTGGCTTATCTTAGCAAGCACCAGAGAGCCTTCGAGGTGGTCTGCAGGATGTGTCTGGAGGGGAATAAGGTAGTCTGACAGAATTGGGGAAAGGATTTAGATGTCTATCTCTAAGGATTTAAAGAAAACAAAAGCCAAGCTTTTCTCTTTGGACTCATTACAGCTCATTTTAGAAACATTTAGAGGACTTGAGACTTCTGAAGTCTGAATGGAACAACCAGCAGAGGGAGGAACTGGAATATAACTGGCTGTGAGGGTATGTGCTGGTTTGGGCTGGACAGAGTTCCTGTTCTCTGGGGGAGCTGGTACAGGGCTACGTTTCAGATTTGTGCTGAAAACTGTTGACACCCCAGGGATGTTTTTGTTCCTGCTGAGCAGGGCTTACAGGGAGCCAAGGCCTTTGCTGCTCCTCACACCATCCCATTTACCGGCGAGGGGCTGGGGTGCACAGCCAGGACAGTGACCCCAAGGGACATCCCATACCACATGACATCCTGCTCAGCATATAAAGCTGGGGGAAGAAAGAGGAAGGGGGCACATTCAGACTGATGGTGTTTGTCTTCCCAAGTCACTGTGACACATGATAGAGCCGGGCTGTCCTGGGGATGGCTGCCATGGGAAGCGGGGAAGGAATTCCTTGGTTTGCTTTGCTTGTGTGCATGGCTTTTGCTTTACCTGTTAAGCTGCCTTCACCTTCTTTTTCATGCTAGGTTTCTCCTATTGGGCTTGTAGCCTGCTCTCTCTCCCTTTAGTCTTTTTAATCTTTTGGTCAAGAACCATTCCACATGAAAATAAAGAAAGAATTTTGTCCAAAGGCTTGTCAGAGGAGATGGGTGCTCCCATGTGGAAATCCATCGTTTAATGGTTCGCTGGGACCTGAGCTTTTTTTTTTTTTCATTAAGTTGTCCAAAGTAATTTCATCATTCCAGAATTTATTTCACTTCTACCCTCCTCTGGCTGCTTAGTCCAAGCCTGGTTGCTTTAATGTTTGAAACTTAAACCTCAGATAAGAGCTGGTCTCTACAGCCTGATCTGCAAGCGCTTGGCATCTCCTTGCACATGTCCCAGTACTCCTGGGTGCCATGGGTGCCTTTAATTCAGCCTGACATAGCCAAAGCAAAGTCTTGGTCTTCCAAAGTCTTAATTGCATTTAGGACTTTAGAGTAAAGGCTCTACTATAAAAATAACCCTGTAAGATAAAAACCAGGATTTCTAATTTTTTTTAAAAAACAATCTACATTTTTCTAAAGGGGGTGGATAATTTTTATGTGCAATTTAATCCTCTTTAAATGAACCATATTTTCATCAAGTAACTATTCCATGTCATTCCCATGACATCTAATTTTAGGTATTAAATATTGAGGGCACTTGAAATCTCTCATCCTTTCCAAAAATATAGGCTAGCATTTATTTTTTTTTTTGGGTCCAGTCCCTGAAAAATGATTCTAGAAACTCATTTCCCCTAGAGCACTGCCATTAAGCTAATTTAAAACATTTGTTTAAAACTAAACAATACATTTTAATAAGGACAGCAGAGAACATCTGGTTACTGAGGAATCACAGTTGCCACAGCATTTAAAACTCCCCTCCAGCAGCCTTTAACCCTTCCTGCTCCAGAAGCAAGACCTGACACCTTCTCTAGACATTTCAGTATGCTTCTTACACTGCAATTTCCATCCTCTTGTACTTCAGCAGGAATCTTCTTAAGACTTAAGTCCAGCTATAACCATAACCTGGCTAGATAGAGGTCACACATTCATTTGTCTGATTCAATCAGGTTACGTCAGGCACTGGCACTACATGCCCCTGTTTGGCTTCAGAATTGATGCCTGCCCTTGAGAAGTTACTTTAGTGGCTCTAAAAAGGGCAGAGGCTTAGGGAAGCTTTGAGTAACATATCAGAAGCTTATATGCCTTTGCCATCCCTTTACAGCCTTCTAGCTTCTCTTCTAGCTTTTAAAAATTGCATTTTAAAGTACATTGTCCTGCTTAACTTGTAGAAGTGGTTACACCTTGTGTCACCTACAGTGGTGCATGTCTGAATCACCTAAATCCTTTACTTTCCTCCCCACAGCCTTTAGCCCCAGGGCTCAGTGCTTTTGGGGAGGGAGGAGGCTGCAGGACACTTGTGTGGCTTTTAGCACAGAGGTGTCCTGGTCTACAGGAGCAATAATAACTACTCCTGGCTCTACAATCCCTAGTTATGTACCTGGTGTAATCTAGCAATGACAACAGTTCCTTGGAGAGGGAGGTAATGCTGCTGGGGTAACACAAGCTGTAATGCTCTCCAGTAGCAGCACAGAGTAGTAGCACTTCAGTCTCTGTTTAGAAATGAACTGCTGCATTCAGAGTCAGACTGATACCATGGTGGCATCACCTCTTGGCACCAGCAGCTGCTGGGTTACAAGGTGCTACCTGACATGAATAAAGGCACTAAAGGCTCACGCTTTGTGATGAGGTTTAAAACAAACAAACAACACACCAACAGTTTGTCTTGGCCAAGGAGAAGTGGCAATATTTGCAGCTGATTGACAGCCTGCACAGCACCCCAGGCAAAAAAAAAAAAGGTTGCTTTTTTTCCTGTATGGAAGCATAGCAAAGGCAGGGGCACTGGGAAGTTGTGTCCCCACTTTCTGGGGCAGGAGAACATTAGTATGACATGGTCTGAATAATCATCTCCTCTTAATAACATTTCACTCTCTCTTTGATCTCAGTATGACCTTAGTAATGACTCTCTTCTGAATGTGTTTAAAGTCTTTACAAAGCCTGTAGGTCATCTTCAGGTTTGGATTTACTGCTCCTTACCCATCCCATCTCTTATCGCTGTAGCCTTGGGAGACACTCCAATGTGTCCCTGGAGCATTGTGCATCTAGTTACCCAGTGCATCTTCCATCCTTTTCAGTTACTTTTATGCAGCTTAATGAGGTTATTTTTCTATCCCCTCCACTCTTAAAACATTTGTCCCTGCATGCCATTTGTTTGAACAAAGCATCAGGACAGGTTTAAGCTTGCACAGGGGGAGTCACTGTTAAGCTAACCTCGTTCCATGCTGAAGCTCCTGCTGGCCTTTTATCCTGCCACTTGCCAAGCTCACAGGCAGCTCTGCAGCAGGATGGAGTCACCTCATTCTGCTCAGATCACAGAATCACAGGGGTTGGAAAGGACCTACAGAGATCATCAGGTCCAACCCCCTGCCAAAGCAGGGTCCCTAGGACAGGGCACACAGGTCGGTGTCCAGACGGGGCTGGAATCTCTCCAGAGAAGGAGACTCCACACCCCCTGGGCAGCCTGTCCCAGGGCTCCCTCACCCTCACTGGGGAAGAGTTCTTCCCCATGTTGGTGCAGAACTCCCTGTGCTCCAGATATTGGTTGAACTATTGTGTGGGAGGGAAGATACCACACAGCAAGTCATGCACTGGACTAGACTAACTCTAGTCCTGGACTGTGAGTGTTCTGCAACCACAGTGGTGGGATTTTGGTTGAGGTTGAATGCAAATGTTTCTTCATAAGGCCCATCAGGTTGAGACTGCTGAGACCAACTGCTTTCCTCCATTGAAACGAAGCTCAGTCTTAGTGCCAATTGCTCTGTAAGATCCCAGCTTAATCAGGCTTTAAGTGGAAGGACCAGTCTCAGAGCCTCAGCCTCTCCTGTCATTAAACTCCTACCTCATGCTGGTAACACCTGTAAAGTTAAATCCCATTTTTAAACAGGAAGAATTGATCCTTGGGTCTGTAGCTTTTAAGCAGCAGTTATTAACTCGTGTCAATGGCTCCTATTTATGTGTCTTGTTTAATGTGTCCAGTCCCAGCCCCAGGCAGTTAATTGAGCCAGTAGATTAAAAGCCATGTAACAGAGATGTGCTGAGGTTCAGCTGTCATCTGTAGAGTCGATGGGCAGCTCAGGGGAAAATGGGAAGGTTTCCCCCAGCACTGACTTATCTTAGAAGAGACCACATTTCTAAATATGAAGTTTGGAAGCAAAGGACAGATGAGGGTAACATGCCTGAGCTGGTGGGACAAGGAGGGGCAGTGGTAGATTGCAGTTGGTGCTAGTGATGGACACACAAAGCAGCTCAGCTGGAGAAAGAGAGAAATGAGCTTATCCTGCCATCCTGCCTGCAAAGAAACAAACAGAGGCAACCTTGGACCCATGGAAGAGAAATGACTCTTCAGCAGGGGAATTTCTGCATGAAGACAAAAAGCCATGAACTGACCTTACAGTTAGCAAGATTCATCTCACCTCCATGTGATGATCTCATAAATACAGAACACTACTTGTCCCCATCTCCTCATCAAAAAGTCATCAAGACACTAGTCTATCAACCTCTGGTGAGTTTGACCCACCCCCTGAAGGTATTGGTCTCTATTTGGAGGGTGAAACCTCTCCAACACCCACCTGTAAGAGGAATTCCACCCCACTATCAGGTATGGACTCTGTGACAAGGGGTTCAAACAGCAGGACAGACTCTTTTTGCAGACAGGAGGAACCACAGGGAACAGATTCCCTGGCAGCAAGGAAGATCCCTGAGCCCATGTCAGCTCTGTGGGCGAATGCAACATCCTGCAAGTGTGTGCCTGGGGCTACCGGCGTGTTAGAGCAGTGAAACCAGCCACAGGCACCTCTGGGCATCTCAGCTGGGCAGGGATGGCACATCTACCAGGGCAACACTGTGTGCCTGTCCAGTGGATGCAGCTACAGATCAGGGACAGAAGTGTTCCCCAGGCTTTGGCCACACTCTGCCTTGCATTGTTCCCCACACCAGCACTTTGTTTCTTGTTACTCAGGTTTTTTGGTGTTTAAATGCTTTTAAACCCAGTACTAAATATATCATTTCTACTTCCTGAATCACAGCAAAGCAGGTTTCTACTTCAAGCTGTCATGTTGTCTTTGCTTAGTCTCAAATGCCATATCCACCCTAAGCTTTGCACAGCATGGGTGTGTAAGGAAGGGTCAGTCTGTATTTACTGGGACCTTCCTAAGGTGCCACACTGGATCATATGATGTAAAACATATTCCCTCTCCACTGCTGTTGTCACACAAACAAATAACATGTGTGTGACTTCCATTAATGTGTCTCCATCCTAGAGAATTTCCAGGAAGATGGAAATTAAAAAAATAAAATAAGAAAGCCTAGAGATGAAGGAGGCACTCCTGTGATGCTCTTTGAGAAGCTGTCACATAATATAGATGCTGTTCTCCCCAGCATCTTCTTAGTTTTGCCTGTACATGCATGTCTCCCTGTTCCCATCTATTTTTGGTAAGGCCAAAAGCCTCCCAGAGCACTATAATTATCTCTGTCAGAAATGTCAGAAGAGTTTACAGCTGAAATAGGTGTCTGGCCAGAACAGGAAAATCAGGTACACCCTCATGTGTGCTGGGGAGGCATTAAAATCAAGGAGCTGCACAGGGTTTTCTGGGGGAAGATTTAGGAATCTGGCTGTGCTAGTGGGAAGAGACTTGCATAGCATCTCTGCTTTAGAAAATAAGAGAAAATAAGTTATATTATCCCTCTGGGCTTTAACTTCAAGCTGTTATGGATTGAGCTAGATATAATTGATTTTAAATGCAACCTTGTTGCTTCATCTCTGGGAAGGGACAAAAGTAGATGAGGCCCTTACCCTAAATGCAGTGACTGGGATAGGCTGGGGATGCTTTCCCCTTTGTGTAGGGCCAGTTTCCTTTGCAACACTTTCCAGGGTTTGAACCTGTTTAGTTGCGTGAACAACACAAGGTTTTACTTTGAAACAAGGAAAGCAGCATTTTGCTGTGGCAGTGTTAAAGCTCATCAAGTTTTATGTGTGACCGACATAAGAAGTGACCACTGGATTTCCAACAGCACACATCAGCTGGCAGGTTAAGAACTGTAAAAAACAGAGCATGAAAGCAGTATTAGAGAGGCAAAGCCTTGCACAGGCACTCTGGAAGGACATTAAGGGCTAAGAGCCTGCCTCCAGGTTTGGGAAATGCAGAAAACCAAGCAGACAGCAGGCTACATACACACAGCTTTTCTGTGTGTCTTTGCTCTGAGGTGCCAGGGCCTGATCTTCAGGGGAATTCCCATCTCCTGATGATTTTATGAAGCATACTGGCTGCATGGTACACCCCTGAAATCAGGTTTGTGTGCCATAAACCAGGCACTCAGCACTAACCACTGCTTCAGAACCAAGGGGGTTAAATGCTCCATCTCTGTCGTTCCCCTATACTTTTCAGGCCAACAGAAGAATCAGAGAAACCCAGATTTTGCAGGAAAGAGCTGCTGTGACAAGTGTGTTGCCATTTCCTTGTGACTGTGCTTGGCACACACATCTCCCCAGAGTGAAAGGCTCCATCTCTGGCCTCAGCTACCCTGATCTGCTCCGTGGAGCAGCAGATAACTGAGCTGATAGAAAAGCTGTGAGTTAGTCACAGAGGAAGCAGATTAACACCCTAAGCCACCAAATCATTTCCATGGTGTGTGTATGCCACCACGAGCACAAAATACCCATGTTTTGCTGGATATTATGGTCCATTATTTCTGAATACAATACTTCCCTTGGCATTAGCACTAAATGAATGGGAAGTTCATTTCATCTGAAAGACTAAACAAACAAGCACTAACAATGCCAATAAATCAGCTTGCTGCAGTACTTACAAGGAGCTGGTAAAAACTAATATTTTAATCAAATAACTCAGCTGTAACCATCAAGAGCTACTAGGAAGCTTGAGGCTGGGGCTGAGGAAGCTACTGAGAAAACACACAGAATTATTCAAACCATGCAATTTCATCCCTCCACTTGACTTGGATTAAAAGCAGAGGTGGCAGCCTAGGTTTCTGTCCCTGCTCCCAAACTGAAGATACCAACACAATGGTTAGAGGAATATTCTAGAGGCAAGTCATTGAGCAAGACAATGTGATGCTAGATAAAAATCATAGAATGGTTCAGGTTGGAAGGGACCTTAAAGATCATTAAGTTCCAAGCACCCTGCCATGGGAAAGGGCACCTCTCACCAGGCTGCTCCAGGCCCCATCTAACCTGGCCTTGAACACTTCCAGGGGCAGCCTCCACCTCCCTGGGCAGCCTGTGCCAGGGCCTCACCACCTTTGTAGTGAAGAATTTCTTCCTAACACCCAATCTAAATCTATCCCCTGCCAATTTAAAACTATTCCACCTTGTCCTATCACTCTATGCCCTTGCAAGAAGTCCTTCCCCAGCTTCCTTGTAGGCCCTTTCAGGTAGTGGAAGGCTGCTATCAGATCTCCCTGGAGCCTTCTCCAGGCTGAAGAACCCCAACTCTCTCAGCCTGTCTTCATAAGAGAGGTGCTCCAGCCCTTTGTGACCCTCCTCTGGACCTGTTCCAATGTCCTTCTTATGCTGGGGACTCCAGAACTGGACACTATTCCAGGTGGGGTCTCACAAGAGCAGAGGAGCAGAATCCCCTCCCTCAACCCACTGGCCATGCTCTTTTTGATGTGGCCCAGGATACAATTGGCCTTCTGGGCTGCAAGTGAGCCTTGTTGACTCATGCCAAGCTTCTCATCTACCATTACCCCTAAACCCTTCCCTGCAGAGCGGCTATCACTTCATCTCCCAGCCTGTATTGATGATGAAGATTGCCCTGACTCAGGTGCAGGGCCTTGCACTTGTCCTCGTTGAACTTCACAAGGTTCACACAGGGCCACTTCTTCAGCTTGTCCAGGTCCCGTCCTTCTGGCATATCAAAGTGACTACACCCAGAATGGAGAGCTTTAACCAAAAAACCCCACCCCAAAACCTCTCACTTTTGTTTATTTTCATTTTCTCCAAAGCAAGGACCAGGCCCAGGTTTAAGACTGTGGATGAGATCTTGCGAGATGGGTGTTCAGCTCTGGGCTGAAGGGAGGAGGGCCTGCTGCGGCCCAGCTCACACAGGGGATGGCTGCCTCTACTTCAGGGGAATACTGGGAGGCAAGTGGAACCAGCAAGTCCAAGCTGCTCACACAGGGCAACACTGAAGCCCAAAGTGACCACCACAGGTAGCACTGTCCAGAGATGTTCTGGTGCAGCCAAGATTAGAATTTAGCACCGAAGGATTTAACACTCACTGAAGTCTGCAGGAAGCGTGCTTTGGTGAACCCTGTGTCAGGCCTTTTCATGGGCCATGAGCAATATATATTGTTTGAAACATTCTCAGTTAACCTCAGTGGAATGAGAAATAATGTGCCTGCAGTCCCTGCTCTTGCATCAGATTAAAAGCAGTCCTTAGCATGCCTTGGCTATAGCACAGGCCCTGTTCAAAGGAATTAGAGCTGAATACAAGCTCAGAACGTTATTTTTTGCCTTTTTTTTTTTTTTTCCCCTCTACAGAGAGCTTTACCCAGAGACTAACACATTTTTTTTTTTTTGAGACCAATATTCAAATTTATGCAAAGCAGAGGTTCCTTGGGGCCAACCCAGTGACAGCACCTGATCCAGAACACCCCTTCCAGAAAAGGATCTAAAAACATGAGCAATAAACCTGGTGACTTGTTCCCTAACAATAGGAAACTTGTTTTGGGTTCTGCATTTGTACAGCTGCAGCTTCCTACCCCAGTGGTCACGTCTTTGCCTCTGGATTAAAGAGTCTGATCAAATTTATCCTCACCACGTAAGTACCTGGGGGTTGTGATCAAAGCACCACACAAGCTCCCTTTGATACAGGGCACGGATTGTGCTCTTTGACTCTCTCTGAGATGTTATCCAGTCTTTTAATCATTCTTTTCTCTGAATCCTCAGTGGTTCCTGAGCCAGTGTGACTGGGAGGCAATGGCTGGAGTGGAGAGGGAGACAAAGTCCTACACTTCTGAAGGTGTTTCACTTCAAACCCTTTTTTGCTGCCCAATACCTGCCAGAGGCTGAAGATCCATCACAGCCACACAGAGCAGACTGGTCTGCTGAGGGCACTGGCTTCAGCAGCTACTCAAAGCCAAGGATCAAACACCCACCTCACCTCTGCATCCTTGGCTGCAGTTTGAGCTCTAGCACCAGCAGATTGGGCTGCCAGACAGCTCTTCACCCCATGTGTGTTCACAAGCTTCACCTCCCAGACAGGTCACTGGGACCAAGTTCTCTCTCTCCAGTTCACTGGTCACTAACCCAAACCTTGCAGCTCCAAACCCAAGAGAGGGCTTAGACCCCTGGCAGGTTTTAAGAACACAAATCCAGTCCACCTATGATGGAGACACACAGCCCTGCTTTGGAAACCAGATCCAAGCAGAGGTAGTGTAGAGGGGCCTTTTAACTCTTTAACAACCTGAACTCTTTGCTAGAAAACATCTGAGGTCAATAAAACCAAGCTTATCCAAAGGGTACAGTACTAGAAGTTAACTGATCATGGAAATCAGCATGGGGTTAGAGGGTACTAAGAGCAGTGCTGATGGCTGTGCCTTCAGAGAGATAAAAGGACTAAGTCTGCAAATGGCTTCTTGGTAGTCATCAAAAAAAGACCTTAAAATGGTGTTTGCTGGGCAAGAGACCAGTTGAAAACACTGAACTTCACTATAATAAATGAAGGAGAACAGTCCCCAAACAAAAACTTCCTTGCAACTGAAACAGGTATTTGTAATGAAAAGACAAATTACCAGGGAACCTACTGCAGGTGCTGCAGGGTGCTCCCCTCCCACCATCATCTGCCCACCCTCAAGGAGGGCTCTGCCCTGAGGCTGGGTTCGCCCCTGCTCTCCTCTCCAGCTCTCAGCCCAGCTAAGAGCCGAACCCAGTTTCCCCTCCCTGCCTGAGCAGGCAGCTCTGTCAGCGGGGCGCAGCACGTCGCAGGGTGTCCGGGGCTGTGGGAACAGCTGTTGGCTGCTGCGGCAGCTCGGAGCATGGGGATGAAAAGATGCTCGGGGCACAAATCAGCACGATCACAGCTCAGTGAGGATGAAAACAGCATCTGCAGCTGCACCAGCTCGGAAGGGCAGGGGAACCCAAGCGAAACATTTAGGCAAACAGGTTCATTGCTGGGGAGCTGTCACCCTCCTCGCTGACGGCCTCGGATCCAGGCTGTGCTTACCTGGGAGGCTGGCTGGTTTGCTTGTTTCCCCCAGTGATAAGAGCTATCAGGAAGAAGAGTGTATGCCCACAATATTGTTGTTTTCATCCCTTCAGCCACCTGTAGGTCTTGTTTGGAAGTGGGTGTGTACAGCAATCCAGGCAGTGCCAGGCAGCCAGCAGCAAGGCTGAGCTGCAAGGGGATGCCAGCCGTGGTACAGCCCACAGGCTTTAGGAACTGAATAGTTACTACATGGTCACGCTGCACAGGCTAAGAATCATAAAAGAATCTATCTGTCCCTAGAGTAGCTAAAAAACCATCAGCACAAGAGAAAGCTCTGTGACTATTACTCCATGTGATGGGAACCAGCGTTTCTACCACTGAGAAATCGGGATTGGATGTTTGTCCCATAAACCTCTGCTTCCCAGTAAGACCTTTAATTGACTTCTAGACAAAGATTATTAATGACTCAGGAACTGGCTTACACTGCAACCAGTGAAGTGTTCCTTGTTCTCTTCCACGCCAAATATTGAAATGTCAATCTACCAACATACCAACTCGCCCATTGGAAATGGGCTGCCCTTGGATGCTGGCTGCACAGCCTGTGGTCATTATTAGCCCTTTCCTACACTTTCCATGGTAATTTGAGCTGAAGGGAACTAACATGGGGATGATTAATGCACTTAAAAAAAAAAAGCATAAACCAGAAGTTTTAATCACCCACCTCAATCATTTCCACCAGAAAAAGTTCATTTGAACAGTTGCAAATGAAGCCTTTTGAGCCTGAGTTTACCTAATTAAAGTTATTTAAAAGGAAAAAAACCAAACCCCAATAACCCAACCCTCCAAAATGTTACAGAAAAATTCTCCTAAGACATTCCCAAAATGAAAGCATTTTTGTTTATATTGAATATTCATTTCCATAAGGAAGAGAAATAATTAAAAAAACCCAAAAACAACCACACAGCAAACCAAGGCTCTAGGAGCTGAAGCTTCCCCTGGACTGCATAGTTATGGCTATGGCCATCCAGGCCAGCAAGCCCCTCACATCTTGGGGCCTTACACCAATCTGGAGCTCAGATCTGATAGCAACAGTTAAAGAAAGGAATAAAAACAGGTGGAAATTATTACTGCCTTGCTCTGTCTTGGCACCACATGTAAAACAACTGGGATCACATCAGATTCCCCCAAACACACAGCACAAGATGTTGCAACATCTCAATTAAGTGAAACACAACAGCAGCCTCCCAAAAGAAAGAGAATCCTTTAGATGCTTTTCTATACCATACATATCATCAGCTCAAGGCCCAAAGGTGACCCAGGCCTCTCAAACCAGTCCTACAATGGAGCACCACTACTCACCAGCACTGGTCTTCCCAAGCTATCTCCAAACAGAGCTGCCAGCAGCCAGGCACAGCTTCCAGAGCATCCCAGGAAAAAGGCAAACACCCAGTCCTTCCTGCTAGCTAGCACAAACTCAGCACCACCACCAAGGCAATTAACAGTAACCTTTAAAAGGAAGTTGCTGCTAATGACTTGATACCAAAAAGCTGTCCCAGCCTTTCCACTAAATGGGATCAATGAATCAATGCACAAGGTTCAGGTATCAACTGTGCTCTGCATTTAGGGGTAAATATAGTCTAAACAGCCAAATAATCATGTTACTCTCTCAATACACACAAAATTTATGGTCACTGCAATATTTCAGCAAAGGCACTTTTTGAAGGAGGAACAGGCCGCAGAGCAATTAGGATGAAAAAGAGTTTTGGCTGCCTTTGGCTCAGCAGCTCTCATCTGTCACGGGGGGAAATTTATGCTGCTGCAGAAAGCCTGCATTAAAAGGCTGGGAGGAGAGCAGGCACCCCAGCTCTTGGGTGTTGCAGTGGCCAGGAGCTTCTCTGCAGTGCCAAAAAAATACATATGGAAATGACAAGCTTTTATTAGCACTACTATCACAGCAAGTAATTAAAAAACCTCAAGTCTTTACTTCTGCCATCACCACAATTAGTACACTCTTGGTCTTGTATTTCCAGTAGATACCCCAAAGCATGGCAAGTATATTGCATTAAGCAGTTCCTTGCAGTCTGGCCTAAGGTTTGCTCACCTCTGTTGCTCCTGCTTTAGACCCACTGGCTTAATTGATACAGAGATTCAGCATTTGACCCCTCCACTGCCTAAGGCACAGCCCAAGGAAGTGGATTCTCCAGCACTAAAATTGTACCTAGTTGTTTCTAAAGCAGTGAGATCTAGTGTTACCTCCAGTTTGCTATTTGTTTTCCAGTCCAAACAAGCACATATTTTTCCTTGGGTATTTTGACTGATGATCAGCAAAGATAAATATAGGGACAAATAGGTGAAACCTAATATCTATTTACATACATTGAGTAAATATGAGACTAGCTCTGTTGTTCCAAGAAGCTTAACTAAGTACGTATGTAAAATGAAAAGCATGTGTGGTTGCAGAGCTGGAACCTAAGCTGGGGACTCCTGAGTGTCCTGGCCAAGATGATTCTCAAGGCATCACCACAGCCCCATTGATCCAATATATTTATTTGCTGCTGTTGGGTGTTTTATTTATCACTTTTTACTCAGACAACCACCCATGGAAATCTAGACTCCAATCCCCACCCAGGTGCCACACGCCATCAGCTGTGGGTGTCCCCAGAACCACAACGTTCTGACATGTTAATGCTCAACTGCCAAACACTGCTTTCTGCAGCATAATTCAGGGAGAGGATGGACTTCTGTGCAGCACAGCTGGGCTTCGTGGGGCCTCCTGCCCATCGCTCTTGCCACTTACACTGACTGAGCACTTGGCCCTGGAAGGATTTTGCCCCCACCTCTGGGATGAAAGCTCCCTGACACCCCTGGCAGCCTGGACAAGATAAAACAGCAGACCCTGAGTAAAGTGGAGAAGCTGTTACATCAGTCTCTCCTTGGAAGATTAAAAAGGAAAAAAAACCCTGTTTCATGAGTCTGATCTCTTGCATCCATGAAAACACTGAAAGAGGCAAGAGATAGTAGCTAGTTTTTCAGTGGTAGTAAATAGAGGTTCACATAGCCTGCTGTCTTCTGTATACCCACACGCTGGCTGTAAGGCTGTAGGTTTTTTGCTTTGTTCAAGACTTAATTGTCCTGAGCATTTACTACCTGTAAATGATGTCTTTCAAGGTAGTTGTACCCTTTTTTGGAGGGGGAGGGAAGGAGGCAGGGAATCCTGAGATCAGTAAGTCAAGTTAAATAATTCATAGCTAGCCCCATTTATGAAAACCAAGCCTATTCCCCCACCTCCTCACACCCCATATTGCTGCTGTTATATTATCTGTGTGAGCCAGGCATTGGCAAGGAGACCAAAAAAAAAATGACAGGACATTGTAAGAGAATTTAATGAAGTGGCTCCAAATATTGTATCGAAATAAATGAAGTGAATAATGCAAGAGCTCATTCCAGGTCCCTTCTACAACAATAACTATTGTGCGAGCAGCACATCTGAGGAGATGGGGATGGATGGATGAATACAAAGGTGCCACTCTGGCACATTACAGAGCAGGGAACAATGGGCGGCCTGAATTGCTATATTTAATTTCAGTAATACTTTGAGTCTAGATACTCAGGAAGAAAATAGTAGGTGGTAAAAGGGGAGGAGGAGGAATTATCAGCCTTTCTGATCTCACTTAACTGTTCTGCTTCTGCCTAAGATGGAAGAAAACAGGCTGATGGCATGGCTGCATCTTTGAACTCCTGTGCGAGCCCATGGTGCGTTTTGAGCAGGTTGATGACAGCTGTCAGCAAGCAGAGCTGCTGGCCTCCTGCTAGGAGGAAGCACTCTCTTGCTTGGCCCTTCCACTTGCAAACTATCTGCCTTTTAATAAAAATATTTGCAATAGCATGCAAGAAATGTCCTGGAGCCAGGACACTTGGCCCTGCCACCACAGAGCTCCCCGGTCTGCAGCCCGGCCCAGGCCCAGCTCCAGCAGCAGACAGATCCAACCACCCTTATCTTCAGCCCTGAACCCGCAGCGAGTTCGGCTCAACGGGCTCCTGGCTCTGCCAGTGCTCACAGCTGTGCTCGGCACAGCCCTCGGAGCCTGGCATGGAAGCAGGGTCCTTGCCTGGGCCCTGCTTTTGCAAACGTGGCTGCTTATTCATACCCCCTCAGTGACACAGGGGAAGTGATCCCCCTTGGCTAGTGTCAGACAGGGACCTTTATTTGGACAAGCAGAAGGATTCAGACATTGACTGGTTACCTAATCTCGAATTACTGTGCTTTCCTGTCACTGTCAATAGCTGGGGGACATTTGCTACTCTCCAGCTCCTTGAAAAATACCTTTTTATTCCCACTCTCTGCAGGAAGAACCCCCTCACACTAATCCTACCTTTCTGGGAAGGGCATTACTCAGGTAATACGTGGTGCTGTCAATAAAGTTTTTGCTCAGGCTTCTTTTAGCCCCATCCCTGTGCTTGATGACAATGGCACAGCCAGGGCTTCCCCATGGCTGCCATCAGGTGCAGGGGCATAGCCAGCTCCACAGCAGCACCCTTCTGCAGATACCACCATCACAGGAGTGCGGCAGCCCGGCACAACGAGTTCCTATGACCCGTGACAGCCAGAAACCGTGACATCAGAAATCCAGGTGGAGAAGTGTCGGGGAGCAGGCCTGCCAGCAGCCTGACTCTCCTCACAGCAGACACAGGCCCTGCCAGCAGCCTGACTCTCCTCACAGCAGACACAGGCCCTGACAGTATCCTCGTGTTCGCATGCGACAGAAAAGTTCCTCATGCTGAGAGGATTTTGATAATCACATTCTCAAAACACAGTGGCCTTGAAGCCAGGGGTACAGACTGCCCTAAACCAAGAAGGAGTTGTGGGAAGGTATTGGGGAGTAAGTGAACATGTCATGAACCATCCATAATAAATGGTCAACACAGCAGGTCCGGGTGTACAGATACTTTGATATCACAGGAAAACTAACAATGTTTAGCTGTAAGATATGCTTATCAGAACCCATTATAATTACTAACCAATCAGTCTGTAACCAATTAGCTGTTCTTTAGCTTGCCATGTTTGCAGTAACAAATGTATATAATCTGTGTGATTTCACCCAATAAACAGCTTCACCTCAATTCATATCGAATTGTGTGCTGCCCATCGCTGATCTCTGCAGAGAAGCACATTACAACCCTTACATCTGCTCTGATTTTGTCTGACTGCCTATGCTCCCTGTAGGGCTGACAGAGACAAAACAAGTGGTTGGCACCTACCCGCCCCCTCCCAGCTCTGCCACCCACGGCAGGCTCAGCAAGCATCCCTTCCCTCCTTGGGACACAGATCCTGCACCCATCAGTGCTGCCCACCAAGGCTCTTCTAACCCAACTGCAATTCACTCACAGCTTTACTTGCAAATTCCCTCTCTGCACAGCTCGTGCTAAGAGCCTTAATATTCCTGCAGATTCTGAAAGGGGATTTCCAACAAGCATTAGGAAAATTAAACTTCTCAAGAGCTGTCTCAATCTGACAAGCTATTTCTAGCTCCTCCAAGTACGGTAAGTGAAAATATTAAAATGGGGGATGGGGAAGTTGTAGTAAGCAAATGATGAATTAAGGCTAGAAATGAGGGCAGTGGAAGTCTACTTTGCATATACATAAAGCACACATATATGTATATACACACAGAAATACATGAATATGTATTGTTTAAGGCTTCCTGCTGCCTTCTAATAGAAAATGCTAATCTCCCACCCTTTGCTTCCATTCAAAGCCGAAGCAGCAGATAACACTAATGAGCCAGGGCATTTCCTTCAGAGATTTGTGCCTTGCAACACATTAAACACATTTAAGCACCAGCCCCTGCGGTGGCAGGTTGGGAACTCCTGATTAAACCAGCAACTTTTCACCAAGGACGTTTGGTCTGCTGGAGGGAGCCTGACCACAGGCCGGGCTGCGCAGAGGCAGGCAGGAGGCAGCTTGGCTGCATCCCTTCAGCTCCCTTCTCCCCCTCTCTGCTGCTTTCTCTTTTCCCAGCCCTGACAGAGCTCCCAAGTCTACACCCCAAATGGAAGAGAGGCCGTTTATAGCTGGGGCCATTGCTGGGGTGTGAGAAGCTGAACCAGACTTTCAAGATGTAAGGGTGTGACTCTGAAGGAGGTGAGGGTGACTTTTTTAGGAGCTACAAAGCAGCATAATTTAGCTGTGAGCAAGTTTTTCTGTGCTCTGGTGTGGCTCTTGTTCCAAAACCTTGAATTTCTCCCTGGTTTAAGGCCTGATTTGAGTAATGATGCTCAGCTTGTTTGTCTGTCCTCCCTTTCTGCCACTGCTTTGCAGCAATCCTCCCCAGTAGCCTCACAAATCATACTAAAACCAGGTTGGAGGAACATCCTCTTCAACGACAATCCCTCATCGCTGGTGCTTTAGGAGTGGGGGGACACTGGCTCTGCACTAGACCAGGGGACAAAACAATTAGAAGAGCTGATTAAAATCCTATTGCTCTTCAGGGGCTGGTGTGATTGTGTGAGAGCTGTGTGGCTCAAGGAAAAAAAACCTTTCTGAGCTTGTGCTCACAGCCTGCCAAAAAACCCCAGCCCCTTCAGCTACATGAGTTGGTCTTGCAGAAGACACATTATGGAGTGCTGTATTACAGCTACAGCCTAGGCTGTGGTGAGAGCAAGGTACAGAGTTAGAGCTGATCAATACTGGGGATTTTTCAATATTACAAGGTGTTTTGCATTAAGACACAGCAGCCTGATGCTGTTTCTGTAAGGGAGAAGTACAAAAGGGACTGATTTGACCTTGGTATCCTGACTGGCAGAACAGAAGGAAATCCAAACACTAAGAGCAGAGCTACTGATCAGGCTTGAGAGGCAGGGCTGATGAAAGTAAGTGGTGAAAAGTTATTGATGGCAGAGAGGAGCACAGAGATTTGGGGTTTTGGCTTGATGACAACTGGATGGAGAATGGGGGTCCACAGTCAATCAAAGTATCTGATGGAAAAAACAGGGAGCCGTGAGATGCATCTGTACTGGTGGGAGAATCCCACCAGGAGCAAAGCATGTAGACACATGCCACAAGCATCCCTGAAGCATCTGGGGCAGCAGCACCATCACCTTCCACCAAAGACCATGGTCCTGGTGTGCAGCAGTGCATGCAGGGCACAGTCCTGCACACTTCAGTCCAACCAAACAATCCAGAAGGTGCAATAAAGCAGAGGCACATAGATTATCAGTGCCAGCAGAAGAACTAAAGCTCCTGGGACCAGCCTGGTGCCTGCCCACACTTTGCTATTAATGCTCAGTGAGATACACAAGAGCTTGGACAGCCTTGAATGCTTATGCAGGCAGAAGTAGGTGGTGAAACCTGGCAGTGCTGCAGTGGGCCCTCATGGCATAGCACAAGGGTGGAAGAAGAGGGCATTTGCTCAGAAGAACTGGTGATTTTGATGGCTCACTGAAAGGAGGTTGCTCTGTGCTTGGCTGCTGAGCATCGCCACGCAGGAATGCAGCTGGGACTCCCAAGGGCCAGCCCCTGGTACTGGCCTTTCTACAAACAGGCTGAGTTACAAACAGGCAGGAGCAGATAGGGGGTAAGCTGCAAGGAAAATCTGTAGCTACCACTGGACCCATGCTTCTGTGGAAGGTGGCTGGCCACATACAGTGAGTGCCGTGCTAAGCAGTGCTGATGGAAAGTATAAGCTTACTTACTTACTCCTGTGCTTCATTTCTCCTCTGATCATCTGTGCTTCCTGAGACCAGCAACATGTTGAAAACTGACTCTTAGTCATTGCAGTCTCTGTCATCAGGGCTGAACAGTGAAGCTCTTCAGATTGTTTTTTAGGTCATTAATATGTTAACTGACTGTAGGAAGCTCTAATTTAATTATTAAGGAATAAAGGTCTGAACATGAATAAGCAAAGTCTCTTGCACACTTCAAAGCTGCAGCTTTCTCACGCTGGTAATACTGGTTTGAGCCCTGTCAGGTACCAAATAGCTAATACCCAGCCACCATCAGTGTGCCAGCACAGCATCCCTCAGATAGAGAATCATCTGCAATTGTGAAAGGGGAAATGCAACAGGAGGTCTGTGTGCACCCACCAAAACAAGCTGGAAGTGACTTCTAGTGGGTGGTGCAAACAAACGTGGTTCAGTACTGAACTTTTCCTTCCTGGCTCTGGGGGCTGTTTTGAGGAGACAGATACAGGAACTCATGGTATGTAATCTCCCAGCCATCTTTACAGTGCAATAGGAATTTCTTAATGAGCACTGGCAGTACATACAAACAGAGTAGCAGTGCTGCTCCCTCCAGGCATTAATATTACATATGTGGGCTGCTTAATTTGCTGCTCCTCACAGAGCTGGAGCAGGAAGCCTGCATAATGAAGGATTTGTTGACAGAGGTCTTCATATCAAATCAGCAAAATGGTAGAAAATGATGCTGTTTCAGGCAAACTGGCTTAACTTGTGTCACCTTGGCCCTTCTAACACTCCTGATTATGGGCATGATGTTCCAGGTGCTCTGCTCTTTTCAGGCCCTTATTGCTCCCCCTTTTGAACTTCATCTGTTAAAGTGTCCACCAAGAAGCCAAACAGCACAGTAACTCTCACTAATTCTGCAGGAAAGAGACATTAGTTAAGCATGAGGAGGGTGGTGGCTGCTGGAGACCAAACACCCCTTCAGAAAGGTGCTGGAACACATACCTGGTGTTAAGAGCAAAAGCAGCCCCTTCTGTGAGTTATCAAGCAGTGAGAAATGAACAGGTAGCAGGACACAAATCCAATCTCCTCAGTTCTTTGCAAGTGATATCCTAACTGGTTTTAGAGCACTCCTGGTGTCCTAGCAGTCCCCAGGAGGCAGCTCCTTCTGGGGCCAGACATGGCAGTGAAGAACCCTCCTGCAAGACACAAGCCTCTCCTACTTGAATCTACAAGACTTTGTCTGCTCCTGATAGTGTGGGCAAGTAGTAATATAGAGCTGATTTTTTACAGCAGGCAGTGTCCTATAGACAACCAGATGTGTTGCTCTAACACTACACAGGCAGGATATGGGGCTACAACAAACATACAGAAATATGGGACATCATTCCTGGGCTTTCAAGGATAACATAAATTCATCTCTGAGAGGGTTTTTCATGCTTGAGGTGTTTTCTAAACACATTTGGCAGCGATAGCTCCTTGCCTGACTTAATTCCCCAGTGATGCCTACTGGACTGTGCTTGATCAATACATGACTCCAACCCACACTCTCTCCTAAGTAACACGTGTGAAATACTCTTCCAAGTTGTAGTACAAACAAGAGAGTCCTTTAGCTCTCACTGAGGATCTTCCACAAAGCAGCAGTCCCACAGACCACAGGGGAACGAGAGCAGGCAGCCTCGGAGAAGCTCAACATACACAGAGCTGAACTAAAGTGTCTCCAGTGTGCTCATTTCATTTACATCTCATTCATTATGGAAACGAGGTGTGAAAGTAGTTTCTAGAGCTACTTAGTGCAGGCTGCACATCGATTTAACACCTATTCTGTTTTTTTCAAGTCACTTACCTCCATAGAGCTCCTGTTCCAAACCAATTGCTTAGCTGCATTGCTCAGACTTTGAATTCACCAGATTATTAATGCAGCTTGGTCTGAACCACTGTGTATTTAAGAGTGCTGAAGGGGAAGCCCTTAAAATGAAGGAAGACAGTAAAGAACCAGCTTACCTGATTTATAGGACAACTGAGTTTCTACTCCTGATTGTATTTGTGTGTGAAGCCTCTAAAAAAGAAGCAAACTGCATCAGATATATTTTCTTTTGTTAACATGCCTGTAACAATCTACCAGTCCAACTACTTACATGAAAGGAGACTCAAACATGAAAATCTGAAGGCAACTGGGGAAAAAAGTAAGCAATACCACACACAGGAGACTGGTTGCTATCAGCAGGGCTCTTTGTCAAGCTTAAGAGATTGCCAGTAGGAGCCACAGCTGCAGAACTTTGTGTGTGTGCAGCATCTAAAGATCATCACTGGTTTTATGAGTGGGATCAGAATTTAACCCCCTTCATACGCCAAAGAGGATTCTCATCTGATTGCCTGAAACATGAGCTTCCCCCTGGGATGTTCCATGGGGCTGAGGCTCTCACTTTAAAATCTGGATCCTGTGCTGTGTGAAAAGTGGATCTACCCCCCACCACCACCACACACACAGGGATTTGTCCCTGCCTGTGGCAGGGGGCTTCACACTAGATGATCTTTGAGGTCCCTTCCAGCCCAAACAGCTCTATGACTTTATGATTCCATACATACATAGACAGGCAGATACATACATACAAAAAATCTCTCTGGGAAGCTGATTCATTCTGCTATCATCAGGTTAATTAAGAGCTTGCATACAGATGGCCACAATCCACTCCAGGTTCTCCTTAGAGAAGAGCTCCGGATCCCACCCAGTGACTGTGATGCACTGAAGGGTGGGGGAGAGTGATGTCTTTCTGGTTTTGCCATAGATTTTCTACATTACTTTGTGCAAATCACTTCACCTTGGTGCTCTCCATGTCAGTAAGGAATCCACCTTGCTCAGAGCACTTGGAGATCTACGGACAAAGAGCACTCTAAACACTGGGTATTATTTATAGTATTGCCCTATGGATAATAGCAAGCTACAGCTGTTAGAGACAGCAGGGACCTCTGAGCAAGCAGAAAGGCATAAATCTGCATGTCAGTATCCTTGGGATTGTAGCTGGCAGCTGTTTTGTCCTAGGAGAACATTTCAGTGGTTTGTGCTACCAGATGAACTTGCTGTTAGTTCTCCGTGTTCCCCAGAGGCAGCTAAGGCAGAAATCTGGATTTACCATAGCAGCACATGGGTAAAGCACTCCTGACAGCCTGCTCCCGGCGTGGCTTGTACCTGCTCTTCCCAAGGAGAAAGACTGGCCATGCAGTGATGCTTTTGTGAGGCAACCTCCCATGCGTGCACACAGCTGATCTGCACACACTGCCAGCTGAGATTTGGCCACTTTTACCCCGACCTCCACATCACTAAGGGTGAGTCTCTGTGGACACAAGGTAGTGATGTGTAAAAAGCACCCAAAATAGCTCCAGAATTGGAGGCAATGCTACAGGCTAGAACAGTGCTGAACCTGCTGGGAGGCTGCAGTACTTTGTTAGGGCACCAAGGCTGCTTCCCTCACCTGAACACTCATCCAGAGCTGGTCTGGGCCCTGCTTTGAGCTGTCCTCCCTGCTGCACTTTGTCCTTGACCTTCCTGAGTAAGGACCTTGCATAGGCCAGGCCTTCTTGACAGGCGCTGAAAGAAAACAAAGACCGACAGATGTGCGAGTCTTGATCTCCAAAGTCTTGGGCTCGTTTGCCCTGTTTATATCAACTTATTTTGTAGAATTGTCTTCAGTGGCATTTAACCAAACGTGGATCTTTCCAACTGCACCAAACCCAGAAACTCACATACCAGGCTAGGAACGCACACGTGGATTTATTTGCAAATAGCTTCAAATCTTGGAAGGGTGACTTGGTGCAAATACATTTGTAGCATAACACCTTGTTGATGTTGTATCTTCTCCACCCCCCGACCTTCACAATGTCAAACTTTGTGACCAGATTGTGCCAAGAGCCTTAACTCTCTGTTTCCTCAAAGGACAAGTCTCCATACTGCTGCCAGTCTCTTTTAGGGTAAACGTTCTGACAGGGAAAGGAGAGAGGCGTTCAGAGTAGGAAAAAAAGATGAAGCCACTAAAATGCAAATTTTATTCACATTTGGCATGTTTATAAATATATATATTACATTCTTACAATCTACAGTACATTCTAAATATAGAGGGATCCAATCTAAGTGTTTGTGGGAGGGCGGGTGTGTATTAAACTGAGCAACCTAGATTCAATGACAGAAAGAGACTTAACAGTGAAAGGAGGGCAAGGGCTCACTCTGGAAAATAAAGGAAAACTTGAAATATAAGCTGGATTTTAGTGAGTGCTTTGGCACTTCGCCACTGGTCATTGGAGACTGCTTTTGGACCTCACAAAAAATGTCATGGTCTTAGGGCTGGAGGGCACATCGGATTCAAAGGGTAATCACTGAAATCCTACCATATGTACATCCTTATCAGAGGAAAACAAAAGATAATCATCACCTCTGGGAGAAACAAATGTTATCTCCTGAGTTTAGCTGTTCTGGTTTCAATGTTGAATGTGCAGTGCTCCTCTGTGACCTTCCAGTGTCCTCTAAACGTGCTGAGCAGAGGTGTTAAGAAGCATGAGCAGAAGGAACTGAACAACCTGACCTCTTCCCAGGGAAGGGGACAGAGAGAAAAAGGCAGTTGCTGTTGGTGTATGAGTTCAGCACAAATTACACTTACCCAAGAGAGAGTGGCCAACTTTGGTCAATGACAGCATGTAAAGCAAGTACCAGTATGGTACCAACAGTGTCTGTGCTTGGCAGGAGCTGTGCAGCAGTGAATGAGCATGGAAGGGAAGGAAGAAACCACAGGCTTCCAAAGCTGACTGATGCTAGTAAGTGCCCTCAGGATGCCAGATGGGGAGCGCTCCAGGGAAATGGCTGGGGATACAGATTTGGAACAGGACAATCAAATAAAATGGGCTTTTAAAAATAGCTCATTCTCTCAAACTTTCCAAAACAGACCTTCCTTTGTATGAGTGATGTTCTGAGCACAGATTATATCTTCTCCTATTTTACAAATTAAGAAATACAGAAAATTGGCTGGCAAAGTTTATTACCTTGGCATCTACTTAAAAAGAGAGTTTCAGTTTTAACTGTATATGTGTATCCATTCTCAGTGCTTGGGAGGCAAACATGCTGGTTTGTAAACAGCCCAGGTACTCCTTTTTTCCCTTCCATATTCCTTGGAAACTCATGACTTTTCAGGTCTGGGAGCTGCTGGTTTTTTGCTCACACTGTTGTTTTTTGTCAGCTTTAAATTAATGTTCTTGGATGGATATTCTCTGCATGTGGCTTGAATGACATGCTCTCTTTGTGAATCTATTTATTTTGAGACCAATTTTTTGCTTTTAACCAAAGCTTGCAATATTGAACAGCAGGGCTGTGTGAACTTTGTAATATTCAAACTGCACTGGAGTTTGTTATATTTATTGGTTTCCTGGGAAAGCTCAGAGAATGAGACCGTATTATTTTGTTAAGGTTATTTGGGTTTGGTTTTTTTTCACGTTACCATGCATCCAAAAACCACACACATCTCTCACTTCCATCTCCGAGCACAGAGAAGACTTGAATTTTAAGAGCTGTCCAGGATCTCTGCTCTCCCAGCTGCTTTTGGGTGGTTTCTGGGGCTCCGTTGAGTTATTATCCACCAGCTGATTCTTGTTATCAATACAATAATTTGCCCCACTACCCAAAATTAAAGGCAGAAGGTGAGTGAAAAACAAACGAGCGAACAAACCAACCAGGCTTGTGTCTCATTATGCATTTTCATGTAATCTCTCCATATAGTTCTTAAGTTCTTTGCACTCCCCCAGGTCCATATCCTGGCAGACCCATTTAATGTCATCCTCACTACTCATCAAGATTGAGTTGACAGTTGGACACCCATCATCAGAGGAGATGGTGGTAAAGGTGGTGAATTTAACCCGTTTCCTCTTAGAGGTAGGAGAAGTAGTTGGTTCACTTTTCTGTTCTTTCCCTTCAGTGAATGTGGACTCAGGAGACCTGAAAGATTGTCCATTAATATTTTTGGCAGCATTTGTGTCGAGGAGATACTTGCTCTCTTCATAGTCCACTCCTCTGTCAATGGCTGTGATACGTTCATCTGGTTGGGATGAGAAATTTATGTGATTCTCCAGAAGTTCTGTCCTGTTGCTCAGCCCAACCCAGTCGTGAGAGTGGCTCATGCCTTCCTGCTCTTCAAAGGGAACTTGTTTGTTTCTGTACCTCAAAGCAAAAGTGACACAATTGATAAGGAAGACCAGAATTGCCAGGCAAAAGACTCCCAGAAGAGCATACATTCCTATCTCCAGATCGCTGAGCCCCCTGGGGGTTTGGACTAGGTCATTCTCCTCCAAGTCTCCGTTGTTTCTGGGTAGATCCACCTGAGCAGGGAAGCTCGTGAAGTCGATTGGGATGTTCTGCAGATGACTGTCATCATCCAGGAGGCTTTCTCTGTCTTCTTTTTACTTAAAATAGACCTCTGAGTGGTGGTCCCTCTGCCTTGCTCTTGGCCCATTGAAGAACTGTAGTATTGACCATCTAGCCCAGCTCTTTCCTGCAAAGTAGTTTTCTGACGCCGGTCGCTGGCATGGTTTTCAAGGTGGACACCAGCACCCCTGTGTTTACTGTCACTGACGTTAGGGTTGGCATCACTCTGCCCAAACTTGACTTTAATGGTACCACTTCCAACAGCTAGGATGCTCTTCCTTTTGGATTTCTGGCATGATTCGCTGATCACCATCTCCACCTTCACCAGTGTCCCCTGGCCTTCAGTCTCAGCAGCGATCACAGGCCACTTGAATTTGGGGTCATGGTGAATGGAGACCACCTTCTCATCCAGCGATGTAGCTGACAAGGAGAAGTCTTTAGAGTCATAAATATCCAGGGGCATGACAGATCCATCACTGAACTGGATCCAGCAGCTGATGGCTGCTTCCTATAATACATAAAACAAACACATGCACACTCAGAATAAACATGGAGGGAAATATGTTCTGTCCTGGTCTATTACCTCTTCCTCACAAGATCCATATACCATTTATAAGCAGAAAAGAAATAAAAAGGGGGAAAGCAATAAAATTAATACCTTGCCAAGATGTAAAGAGAAATACGAGTTTAAAACACTCATTGATAATAAGATTTGTTTCCCCAAAGGTGCTTAAAGGAGCTGTATCCCCTGGGCTCTGCAGAAGTTACTTCAGCACCATAATAAATTGCATGTCAGGCAGCATTACCAGTGACTGAGATCATTTACTGTTGTATATTTAAAAGGAAAAAACCTCACATTATTTCTAAACTGCTTAAAATACAAAGTCCCCCCTTGTTACACACAACACACATTAAAAATGTAGGTCCATACATGGCTCAATACTTTCAATCCCTGATTTTTGAATCTCAAATTAAATAAGTGTGTTGTAGGGAGGAACCGGTCTGTTTGCAAAGGGAACCAATCAGTTGCTTCTTCAGGAAACAGCCAGGGTCATTTTCATCCTTGTTAGCAATTAAAAGCAAGGCAATAATGAAGTTTAATCTTGTGTCACAGCACCGCAGGTGGTGTATTTCAGAGTCCATGGAGGCTCACTGAACCTCAGGGTCAGAACTGAGTATTAAGTCTGTATTTCCATTTGAGACCCTTGACTTTTGGCTTGTAACTTGAAATAGTTTAAAATATTCTTAAATTTCAGAGAACTGAAAGTGCTCACTCATCTCTGAAAAGCAGGTCCTCAAGGACTCTCAAATGGCTACCAAAAAAACCATTGTCCTACCAGAAATAGTCTTAGCATGAATCATTTACAAACAAAATTCAGATTGCTCTCCTGGGATCTAAAGCCTGTTTCTGGTGGTAACTTGCTCCGTTTTGGCTGGGAGATTGGCACCTTATTAGACACTGGAGAATGCCACACCAGAAAGGCTCCTGGCTTGATGATGGATTCTTTGATGTCTAAAATGATGTGAGGTCTTGTCTGGTAAGAGTTAGGATCATGCAGCTCTGAGGGAGAGCCTGGCAGACAAACACCCAACCAAAAGATTAACTGTTCTTCCTGAAAGCATGATTTTAAAAGTCCTGTTTCTTTAAATAAGCAGTTTTTCAAACAGATGGTATTTACATTCTAACTCAACATACATACAGAGAATAAATATTTATCATTATCTTTCAAATTGTTGCTAGCACATAGTGATTCACCTGTTTGGATGAGGGAGAATAAGCCTCCAGTCTTCTGGGATTGTATCGTGCATTATCTCCTGGCCTGATTTGGAAATCCTTACAGCCATAAAGCTCCCTGTGCTTCAGGAGGAGATTTGCTTCTGTCTCTATTTCAGGACAGAGCCCTAAGACTTTGCTGACACTGTCATAAATCCCAGCTTTGTGTTTATTAATCTTTGGATATTTCTTGAACGCCGCATAGAATTTGTGTCATCAACTCTCATCCTCCCACTGTGTTGCTTAAACCTGCATAATCATTTAATAATTTTGCCTTGCTTTGCTTAGAGGGATTGTGCTCTGAAAATCATGTACTAAGCAATGGAAGGAATCAGATGCCTTTCAAAGCAGAGTCAATCCTTGAAGGGTGGAAGCTGCACATCTTCCTCGCTGGTTTAACACTGGTCCCATGTGCTGACTGTGCCCCTGCATCCAGACAGGGTCTCCCCTTCTAGGCTCCATTTCTGGGAACTGAAATGTCAGTGCTGGGCAGCACACTGGGACAACATGCCATCCATCCCAGCTTTTGGGCTGATTTCAAGGTAGTTTGTTTAACTCCCCATGTCAGCAATGGATTAGCTCACTGGTCTTATTTCTAGCTGCCTGGCATTGATTCCTTAACTCCCGGGCTACTATGGGAGCCTGATTTGTAACACCCTGTAAAGACAGCAGTTCTGCATTATTTCTCATCCTGCATCCCAAGGATAAGGCCCTATGATGAATTAAAGCATCTCAACAGTTGGCCAGATTTCAAACATCCATGCCATGATCATTTACCTTTAAAGCTCAGAACATGTTTAAGTGTTAAAAGCCCAGTGCATCCTTGATGTAAGTCCCAGACTGATGGATCTGGGCTGAAAAAGAAGTTTAAATTTCAAATGCAGAGAGAAACACAAGGACAAATATCAAGCAGGGACTAATGGGGACACGGAAAAGTCTGAAAGCCCTTGATAACTGTTGGTTCCCTCATACAGAGACTAAGAATAACAGAGAAACAAATTGGTTTATGAAATCATGAATCAGGAAATGACTCAACGATGCTGATTCATATTCTGGTAATGAACCAGAACGAAAGGGATGCTCCACAACTTCTAAAATGTGCACAGACAGTAAGTAAAGGAAGAAGAGTTTGGCACTATGCAAAACACTTTCTCATTTAAAGATGTCCTAAAAGGGTTGGTTTTGTTGTCCTGTGGTGGGAGGCTGACCTTGGCAATCTAGTTGGCAATGTCTCCTCAGATCTAGTAACCCATGGATGGGACAGAAAGACAGAGAAAGAGAGGGGTGTGTGTGTGTGTGTGTGTGCAAAGGGACTGCTGTTACTTATGACACATCATTGAGTTGCATGTACTACTTATGGGGTGCAGTCACCACAGATGGAGCCTGCTGATGGGCTGTGTAGACACAGTGCCATTTTTGTGAGATCTTGGGTTTTTCCTTAGGGCACACCTTGTAGCCTTAAGGCAAAAGTGCCCATTAGGAAAAATTTTATTAGCACATTATTAATAAAAATGTGCTTGATTCCATCAGCTTGTAATGTCAGGTACAGCGAATCAGAGCAGTGGCCTTCCATGACACAGCACACACTACCTGCTTCGGTGACTGGAGCAGCTCTTGTGCTACTGCTGTAGCAAAGATGGCCTTATTGCTCCCAGGACTGAGCTGCAGGGAAAGTGACAATCCAGTCACTAGCTGCACTCCCAGGTCAGTTATTGTCACCTTCTCATCCAGAACTGTCACAGTCTTCTCAGCCAAGATAGCATCTGAGAGGGGGACAATATCTGAAAAGAAAAATCAAAGTTAGCAACAGCCATTTAGCAGAGCACCAAGCAAAACTGCTACACAGAGCTACTGCAATACAGGTAAATGATATTTATGGTAATGGGCAGAATTATTCTTAGCAGCCAGACACCATTAAAATATGATTAAAAATTGGCTAGTCTCATTTTATAACTCTTCTGCAATAATAAGGTGCTTATAGCATCTTATAACAATGTAGTTGGAATCAGCTGTGCTGTTCGCCTCTGGGACAGGCTAACCACATCTGTCTCAGATCTATTAACTGTGCAGGTTTATTGATGATCATGTTTTTAGGTAGCACATATAGATACTGCAATCTGTTTATTTATGTAAAACCCATCAAATAAATGGCATTTAGTTCTACCCTAGAGAAAGGCTAGTGTATTGCTGCTGTGTACAACATTGACAGAGAAAACTTGTTCTGGTTAAAAAAAAGTGCATGGAGGTCAGTGCACTGGTATGGGATATCCAAAGTGGCTCATTACCAAGCAAGTTGAATTTGATGATCCATATAGGGTACAGAGCATTTCCCAAGCACTTTACAAGCCTTATTCTTTAATATAACTTGCTCTCAACTTTTTTCCCTTGGATTTTTCTTTCCACAAGTTTTGTTGGAGCACTCTAAGTCCCAGAGCTTTGGGAAGTCATTCAGAAAATCTTTACAGATTTTGCAGCAAGTCAAAAATTCTCAATTCCAATTTCTCCAGCTCTGACAACCTGTGTTATGGACAGGTATGGTGGTTGTTTTCTGGTTTGACTGTTTGGGATGATGAGCATGTTTGGAGAGCTAGATTTTTTTCCCCATTCTGGTGCTTGTTAGCATGTTCTCTATTTTGTAGTAGAATTGGATACATCTCTCCCTTCTCCTTCCTCTTCCCCCTTCCTTCTCCCTTCCCTCTCTCCCCTTTCCCCTCCCCTTTCCTTTCCTTTGCCCTCCTCTCCTCTCTAGTCTCCTCTCCTCTCTCCTCCTCTCCTTTCCTTTCCCCTCCCCTCCCTTCCTTTCCATTTCCTTTCCCCTCCCCTCCCTTCTCCTTTCTTTTCCCCTCCCTTCTCCTTTCCATTCCCCTCCCCTCCCTTCCCTTTTCCTTTCCTTCCCTTTCCTTTCCTTCCCTTCCCCTCCAGAACTCCATTTTCTAAGCCACTGTTTCTTTGCACAGCAGTGAAGAGCTGCCAATGATGCCCAGGTTCAGCTGAGTTACTTCAGAGTGGGGACACTGAAGCACAGTCACATACACAGTGGTATCTGTAGGCATTATTCTTGGCCATAGTGGCTGATACTGCTGAAGCTAAATCTGCACCCCTGGAGAACATCACTTAGTTGTCACTAATCAGTCCTCCAATGTCATTCTTGAAGTGCCAATGATTATTATTGCTTAGTGCATGTTCAGAAATACAGCCTAAGATTCATATTTTGTAACACACTCCTGAGCTAGCCAGATGTGCAGGGATTTGATCCCATGGGAATTGTATTTCAGTGGCAGTTCCTCAACCAGCCCTAGTTAATTTTTACTTTACCACCTGCTCTGCCAACATAGGCTTTGAGAAGACTGAGCTGTTTCACCAGGTACATGCCTTGTGGTAGCCCATGTACTGGCTCCAGGTTCAAAAAAAAGCCCCAGACAAAAATATTCAGCAACAGCCTCCAAGTATATGGGCTGGACTAAGTTCACTAACCCCACAGTCTGTATTATTTTGAGGCAGAAGATAAGAAGAGAAAACCATCCCTACTGTGTCTCCCAGCCCTTTCTGCAATTCTGCTCCATCCAAAAATCAATGGCTTCAATTTCTGATGCTAATGCAAGAAGCTGCTGTACACCTCATCAGTGCCTCACTCCCAAGGTGGTGGGTTAATGAAGGAGGAGGAGTAATTACTTCTCCTTACCTGAATTGTTGTCATCCCAAGCTCCTGCCCAATCAAGACCTGTCCGTCCTGTAGCTTAGCGATTCTTGGCTCCTCCACCTGCATGAAGTCACTCACCAGGTCGGTGATGTCAATCTGCCAGTCAGAACCCAATAAATAGCTCAGCTGGCCCCCAGGGTCTGAGGCTTCAGCTACAAACTGCGTGAGGACTCGCACCATGGCATGTTGGTACTGAAGGGCGCAACCTCTTCCCTTACGTTCATCCTCCTCTTCATCATCGCTGTCCCTGGCTGGTCTGGGAGGACATAAAGAATCAAAAATTAATTGAAAGTGGAGCTGGGAGAGCTTGCAACAGGAGAGCTATTGCCAACACAAGTTTGCAGCGCAGTTGCTGGAACGAGGGAACTCTGCACTCCTCCGTTCCGCTGCTAAAGCTGCTTCTCTCATCACATTTCTGAAAGCAGTCAGGTTCTCCCACTTTTATTGTGTTTCCCTGGTTCACAACTGAGATCTCCAGGCTGCCTGTGTCTTCAGAACAGCTGCTAAGATCCCCAGCTGGCCTGTTAGCTTCACTACCACATTGTCCTCTCCACGTATCTCTCATTATTTTCCACGTTAAGTCCTTACTTTCAGGACCTTCACACTTATCTCTTCCTGGATCTTGCTAGAAACATCTTTGTGTTGCCATGGAAATCCCCCCTGTCTGCACTGACACACATGTCCCATTCTGTGTGGCATTTGGGTTGAAATCTCATCTTGTCCAAAATCCCCATATCTCTTTGCTGCAATACTAACAGAACCATGGTAATAAATGTGGTCTTCATAGGCAGGTGGGAGTAGACCTGCCTACATCATCATCCTCTGTGCTGTCATCCAGATGCCACTGACCTGTGGGCACAGACAGTATTTTTAAAGCTCTAGTGGGTCAGTGTCCTGACTTTGGGACACTGATCAGTGCCACTGAACCCTATCAGTAAAAGTATGTACCAACTGTGATCATTAACAATGAATAAATTAACTGGCACGACCCGTGAACCAGGCTGGAGACTGACCAGCCTTGCCAGAATGTCCTTGTTGGTGTCTTCTGCTGATCTGGCATAACTTGACCAATTGGCTTTTTTCATCTCAGCCACTAGCAGTATAAAAGGAAATTGATTTCCAATGTGGGATTCTGCAACCTGCAGTTTCCATTTCTCTCATAAGTCCAATGCAGGAGCCTATTGAATAAATGTCTGGTGACCTTCAAATTTACACTGGAATTGCATTAAGGCCAAATGAGCATGTTCAGATCCACTGTCCCTGACAGGTCTTTGGCAAGTGCACAGCCTGGAATGAACATCCTCTAATGAAACCTACCTCTTATTAGAGATGATGGGGACTCTCCACCCCTTGATCTGATTTAGTTCTGTGTCAGAGACCTCTATCTGCAGCGGGAGACGAGGAACCCAGACTGTCATTTCTAAAGGGGCACTCAGATGCTGGTAAGTAAAATTAACTATGACATTCACTTTGCCTTTCATTTCCTTCCCATTGACAAAGACATAGTCACAACTGTCAGAAACCTAAAAAAAAAAGGAGAAAGGAAAAAAAAATATTAATGAGTCTCTTCACAAATTATAAAGTAGACCACATGCTGGGAAAGGGAGTGGGAGGAAGAGAATGGATATAGGTTTAAACTAGCTCCAAGATCAGAGGACAACTAGGAATAACAAGAAAGGTGCCTGGTGTGCCCTTAATAGCCTGTCTAATTTGGCATCCTTTTTATTAGGAAGGCTTTTTTCTGCTATAAACATTTCCAGTATAATATAAGATGAAAGAACAGCTTCTTTCTGTCCTTAATTCCCACTCCAACACTAGGGAAGTCCTAGTATAATGGCACTGAGAGAGGAGTCTTCTTGCCTGTCCAAAGCTCAGTCAGAGCCTATCCTCCTCCTCTACTTTTAGAGGAGTATCAGATACCTATGGGGAGAACTGAGTAGGAGACAAATCTCTCTATTCAACCCAAAAATGGCTCTTCAGAAGTCCCATTACAGAGCATGGGGTGGTCACATCAACCAAAAACGAATCCCAGGGAAGAACTCACAGCTGACCAGTGATGTTTACTGAGGCCAAACAACTTCATCTTTCCTGCAAGCCCAACAAAGGTCTTACACAATGTTCTGCTCAAGTCCTGATGTCACTTTATTTATTACCTGCAGCTCTGGACATCAATATTGCTGAGAGTTACTAAATCTCATGCAAGCAATTTAGCAGCTATTGCAAGGATCTAGGTGAGCTGACAGGACCTGTTCGTTACAGCTAGTTAAAAAATATGAGTAAATGTACACGTCAAATAATTTATTAACTACCACTTTACTGTGCTGATGATCTGAAGGAATGATCTATTAAAACCCTGAACTCTTTTCACAATCCATTAGCAGCCAGACCTTCTATTCCATTCTGCAGATCTATTTAATATTTCTGACTCCAGGATGCATAGTCTCATCCTCATCTGAATTTAATGCCATTTTCTACTTTTCTGTTTAAATGCTAAATGAATATAAATCGTACTTGAATATCACCAGCTTTTGTAGGATAATTTGCATTCCTAAGATTATTATCTTTAAACAAAACCAACCCCCCTTGCAGAGAGATCCATAGCAAATCCATTTCCATCCTTGCTTGTCTCAGCTGAGGTAACGTATCCAAATGGTTATGATTCTCACAATGCTTCTCCTGCAAGCAATGTCTGTTTTAAGGACAAAAATCTTACAGTTGCCATTGGTTTCAGCAGGAATGTAAGGAGTTTATTTACAGGCAGCATTACTTTTTTTAGATATATTCTAGTATGTTTTACACTAGCTCCTAATGTCTCATGTAGACATCCAATCTCATTGTGCTGCACAGCAAGAGAACTGAGTTGCTGTCAGAGGAGCCTCAAACTGTGGGAGCTTCAGGACCTCTAGGCTGACAGCTGAGCACAGACAGGTCCTGTCTCTGGCCTGTGTCACTAATAATACCCCTACTCCATCGTAAAGCTGACCCAAACTGACCTAAGCTGAGAGACTCTGCACAACTCCTGGAGAAGCTTCATGTGGGCCTGCAGGAACAGCTACAGGGAAGGCTGGCAGCATAAGCACGTTCCTCTTCTGGGAACAGCATGTCTGAGCAGCAGCAAGAGAGCAGATGTTACTCTTGCACCCTTCCAGAAGGCACACTAATTTAAGTGCAATATTTTCAGGGCAAGAACTACATCATACTTCCTACCTGCAACACCTAATAGCCTGTCTGACAGGCGGGAAGTCAGAAGACCTTCAGGCAGTGCCTTGTACATGCGCTCCTTCTCCCACCCTGTGGTTCTGTAAGTGGAAATTGTCTGTTCCTTGCTGGCACTGTGCTTATCCCTATTGCCTTTTTGTATTTTAAGTGCTGCTCTCAAACCAGACAACTCTGCTATGTGCTAATAAGCTCTGTCTGCCACTTTCTACCTCTCCTCTTTTCCCTGGGACGCCAGTGAGAAGAAAAACTGGGCAGAGTCTCAAAGCATTGATTTCCACCTGAGAGGCAACAGATCAAAGCTGAAGACAAGGTGGCCCCACGGAAAACATTCTGCCTGGGAGCAGATTGCCCTGAGGTCCTTCCCTCAGGCAGGCTGGGCCACACATACAAGGAGTTTCTTTAGTAGGGCACAGGGCCAGGGAGTAGCTTTCAGTGTGACTTCCTCACCACCTCGGTGTCCAGCTAGCAACACCCCATATTCGTGAATCTTAGTTAATTAACAGATTAGGCAATTAAATGTCCCCATGGGTGATCAACCTAGGACTAAAACCATTCCCTAGCGATTTAAGGTAACAGGCAGACTTCTGTAATTTGCTGCACTGAGCCCCTGGAGCCCTGCTCCCCAGAGCTCTCACACCTCCACCTGCTTGTCCTCTGCTCTGCACTTGCAACAGGGCTTCTAGCAGGAGAACACCCTTCCACCCAGGTAAGGTTTCCCCATCAGAGTAAAGGCTTTTGGAGATGGTACAAGTGGGGTTTTGCTGATGTTTTTATTGGTCTGTGTGTGAAGAGCAGTTCAGCACACCTTGGCCGGAGCGAGGTCGAGACTCTCCCAGGCAATAGAGGTAAATGCTGAATTATGCTAGAGAGATGGGAGTCAGATTCTCAGATTTTAAATTCATTAATGCTGAAGCAAGATCCAGCAAAAGAAAATCTGGCAGGCAAGCAGACCTCAATTCCAACTTTATCAGGGGTTATTACAGAAAGGAAAGTTAAAATAAGAATCCACCCATAAAAAAACCTTACTATATGAACAATTAAATAAATACCATGACCTTGTGCTTTCAAGATTCTGATTTATAAAACAAACTGATGGTCAGAGAAAGAATGATTAGGCTTGGGATACCCACTTTCTCCTGTTTCCCTTTCTGTAAGTGAAGACAGCAACAACTATGAGCTCATTCAGTTCCCAGCCAGCCCTTCACTGTTTGAATGAATAAGCATCACTGTTCTGCTGCAGCTTGCATGCAGTCCTAACAGAGCAACGTCAAAACATGGTGCAAAGTACAGTACATTTTCATAAATCAGGCCAGGACATTCAGAAACAGGTCATCAATAGAAAGGCAGATTAGCTGTGCCCGTGGTACTGCAGACACATCCGAACCATTCATCTTCCAGCACAAGAGGAAGACTAAAAAGATGCCGAGAAAGAAGAAAAATTAAGCTTCCCCGTCGCTTTGGAGATTGAATTTTCTGAGCTGTTGGTTGAAACTGAGGGAATACTTTGTGAAATGAGTTTGAAGGGACTGAGCTGAGCCCCAGCAGGACAAATATGCCCATGAGCAAAGACCCGCACAACGCGGCTCGGCAGCTGGCAGGCTCCGGGCAGTCCCCACGGCTGGCACAGGCAGCAGGAAGGGCCAGGTTCCCCCTCCCACAGCTTCTCTGTGTTAATGTTGATGGGGGCAGCGCAGAAAAGCTTCTCCTGCCACTACCTTTTTCTGAGCCTGCACGTCTCCTTTTCAATCTGTAATGGATTTCAATCCCTCAGTCTGTCAAGCGGCTCCTTTGCTTTAGTGTTAATTCATATAAACAGCCTCTAACTACCAACCCTGCCCCCTGCTACAGCCCTTGCGTGACAGGCCTTGCCACACACCGCAGAAATGGCCGTGGCTCAGGTTCATTAAATGCATGAATGGAGTGGCTGCACATACCCTCGGGTACACGTGTGAGTCTGGGAAGGGAAGGAAGGGAGGGTCTGTACGATATCCACCACCAGCTTCTGACGGTTCCTTGGTAAGGGAGTAGGGAGGTTGCAAAAGCTTTGTCCCAAAAGAGATTTGAGAAAGACTCTGACACACATTCTAAAATGCAATAGGATCTACAAAGGGGCTGGAGCAGGATGGTCCATCTGTGGGGAAAAGCAATTTGTTTTCTTTCCAAAACCTGAGGACTCCCACCCGTACCTCCTTTTCCTTTCCTCCCGCCCTTGAGGTTTGTTATCTCAGGGATGGTGACTCCAATTTTCACTAAAGGTGACAAGAGCTCAAGAGAGAAAGAGTGTGGGGTTTTTTTACTGCTCATATACTGCTGGAGTACATGTCTCTGTGTTGTGGCCACTGTAATTCAAGGACATTATAATGCCATTAAACCCTTCTGGTGCTGTGCTCCCTTGCTAAAGCCTTTCTGGGCTTTGTGTCACAGGAGCTTTTCACACAACTACACTGAGCTGCCTTCCATTAATTAAGGGAGGCTGTACTTAGTGCTCACAAGATGCTCCAGAAATCCTCTCAATACAGGGGGACTTTTATCTCCTGAGGGAACTGGGGTTTGAATGGCTTTTATGGGCATGAACTCAGTACATTATAAAAGTGTTCTGGGTTTCATTCAGCTCCTGCAGCTCCACCTCTTTTCCTTACACTGGTGAACAAGTAAGACAGCTTCCTCTGAGTCACACACACACACATCTAATCTCCGTGTGCCAGGGCAGCAGAGGTCAGAGGTCCCTTATTGCCAGCACAGCACAGAATTAGGAATTAGATTTCTAAGTGCACCATGTACATACCAAACACGTGGCTTCTGGCAAGCTGGCTGTCGAGTTCAATCATCACTGCCCCAAAATGTGCAGAGTGGGATATTTCAAACGTGCTCAGCACTGCATTTAATTCAAACCCCCAGTCCTATTGTCAGGAGTGGGAACAGACTTAAGTCGCTGCTGCTTCCTACCACAGAACCCTCACAGAAATTACTCATTCGGTAGCCCTGTATGTTGGGTACCTCAAACCTGTGCTCCAAATTCAGCTTGTAACCTTGCAACTGTCAAAGGGATGCTGTTGCATCACCATAACACAGGACCACTTACTTGGCAAACAAATATTGACCAGAAAAGGAGGAGGATATTTGTGGTCCAAGGCACTTCTTTCTTGTCTTTCCTTCAAAACACTCTGTATTCTGTATGCTCTTCAGGTGTGATCACAAGCCAGGGAAATCAGCTTTTATCACTTTATCTTATTTTGTATCACAGTTTGCAAGACACTTCATGGAAGAAAACACTAAGCCCTTTGAAGCCTTGTAGATGCAGGACTTCAGCCAGGTTGGGAAAAACGTGGGAAGAAGCAAGAAGGTCCCTAACAAATCAAATATGATCCCTGTCACACCAACCTCCAGCATCCAATTCTCTAGTCAAAAGCATTCCCATCCCTTTCCTAAAAGGAATTTACTCTTTCTCCCATTACCCTTTTGCAGAAGCTGTCTATGGTCGACCCGAATTTGTGTGCCTAGGATTGGGATGAATGGAATCCCAAGATCTAATGGGCGGGATGGAAACGTACATCCTAACTCCCAGAAGAGGTACCCAACATCTCACTGTCAGCTCTCAGAAATAGCTGTAACAGTCTTTCCCCACCTCATTATCATTATTGAATTCCCATGGGATAGCAGTAAAACCCTCACAGGAAACTGCTTTTCTGCTACAGTAATTCTGTTGGAACTCTTACCCAGTCACAGCTAATAAGTCTTTGAAAATAAGATGTACCCAGAGCAGTTCTGGTTTAGACATTTCAAGGGTGGCCAATTAGAAAAGTATGTCTCTGATATTTCCACAGAAAAATCTGTATTTCGGCAACACTCTGGGACACTGTCCCTGATCCATGCTTCTGTAAGTGATCCTTCCTCCATACAAGCACTCTCCGTTTATAATATACACTTCAAACACAGCCCTGCCACCTTGGCAAGCTCACAGGAACTCTTCTGATTTAGCACAGCTCACATTTTCCTTGGTCTACCAGCATAAATGGTGATATTTAGTAACGTAAGTTATGTTAATGAGTCCTGCCTAAATCACTGCTGTCAGAAGAAGAATGGGGGAGTCTCTTATAACCATTAAAAATGAATGAGGAGGGAAATAAATAAGCAAAAGCAGCTCATTTGAGCTATAAAAGAGTCCAGAACACAAGCTGTGTACTGAGGTACAAAAGGATGAGGCTGTTATTAGCTCTATAAGTCACTTATAAATGACTCCGGGGAGGCGGAGTCACCTTTAATCACCCACTCTTAACCCCTGGTGCTGGAGTGAGATTCGTTACTGTGATAACTGAATCCAGCCTGGAATTATGCAAGGCAGAGAGAAATGACTCTAATGAAGCAGCAACACAGGGGGTGGATCAGCCCTAAGTCTACTACATGTCTCAGGAAGGGACCTGTCCTAGTCTGGGATGCTGTGAGGGCCCTGAGGGTAAGATCTCACCATCCTCGGATGAGAAGGCAGCAGCAGATCTGTTAACCACCCTGGATGCTGCTGGAATTAGGAACAATGAGTGAACAGCTGCTCTGGAGGAATAATTAAAGCACCTCCTGTGTTGTGGAGAAGAGAGATGGGTTTTTTTCCTCAGAAAGGGATGCTAACAGTAAATGGGTATCACATCAAGTTTAGGGATGCTCTTCCTGTTCCTGAGTTTCTCAGTGACTTGCACATTCAGCAGGGTTAAAGTCCCAAGCTGGGCTAACTCTACAGCTGCTGAAAAGATGAAAGACTTTGCTTGAACCACAGTGACTGGATTCCAGTCTGATTTGAAATCTACTGTCACCTGGAGAGCTCTCCCCATTTGGGGGACTTTACACTGCGTAAGGTCTTCTTAATATTACATATTCCAAGTTTTGGCTGTGAGTACTGAAACATCTGCCAAAATCTGAAAATACCCTTTGAAAGTTGGTGAACGCTGAGCTGTGTTCACAAGGCTTCATGCCTCATCATTCCTTTAGGATTGGGTCTCTGTGCTGTGCAGAGAGGCTGTGCCTTTATTAGCAGAGGTGTCAAGTGCCACATCTGAACTGCCCATGCAGAAAGACCAGAGGTTCAGACCTTCAAAGCACCCACACCTTTCTGCAGCGGTTTTTCTATTGTAGCACAACACCAATAATTACTGTGATCCACAACTTTATCTGACTTTTTACCCAAACATCTTCCTTAGTTTCTAAGGGTCTTATGAGCTTGTGTCCTGCCAGGCACCTCCCTAGTGCCATGATGGATACACACCTAGCACTGCTTCAGAGGATGCAGAGCAATAAGCAGATATGAACAGAGACCTGTGAGAGTGAAAAATGGTTTTTAACTGCACTAATCCACCTGAAGCACATCACAGAGCGCATTAAGAGAACTGTGATACCAATTAATACCTAAGAAACTGTGCAGTTTGTTCTATAGCTTTGCAGCAAACATCAATATATCACCCTGAGCAAAATACACCGGAGTGAAATACGCCATGGCACATTTTAAAAAGACTTACAATTATGGGCAAGCATCCAATTCTAGCTGCAAGTTTAATACTTCCTTTTGTGAACGTTATAGATCTGACACAATGTTTGCAGTGTGGTGGTGGAGCTAACTGAAAAATCCCCTCATTAAAAGTCTCTCCTCAGGAATCACCTTCTGGGGTTTTTTTAAGTCAAGATTTGGTGGGTAAGGTTCCAGGGTTTTTTTTTCCCTTTCACTGTTGCTTTTGCACCTATTTCTGCTACTAAGAGTGGTCAAATTCCTCTCTGTGCAGTGAATGCACAGAATCTATACTTTTTTCAAGGATGGACTAAGATGAGAGCCCGTGACAAGCAGAACAAAGCCCCTGTGCACACCCACGATTCAGTACCTGCCAAAGGGCTACCTGAGCTCTACAAAGAGCTTCTTCCTCATCTCACTGAGCCACTGTGCTCAGGACAGCCAGGACCCACCTGGGGATGATGTGTCTGGGTGCTGAGAGGTCTCTTTCCCACAGGAAAGCTGCCTGGGAGATGGATGCTTCATTCCAGGAGGGCTTTCAAGACACCTACATTTGGTTTCATTTTTGGGTCATGAAACTCATCTTCATTTCAATTTCAAATGATTAAAACACTATGTAAAAATACTGTAACATCAAGGAAAAAGTTATTTTAAAATGAAAAAAAATCAAAACATTTCATTTTCAAAATGTCAAAAGCAAGATGTTTCCTTGACACAACAGGAACCTGCTAGCATCCTTTGCTTCCTTTTTCTGCCAGAGATGAAATTCCAGGGAAATTAGCATAATTTCGTGACACTGTTTTACAGACCTATAAATTCTGACAGAATATATTAGGCCAAATCTTCCCCAGTAAGCCATGATCAGCTGGGGCCACGAATCAAAACAAAGCCATCACCATAAACCTCTGCTTAATTAGAATACAGTCACACGAAACGTGGAGTAAGTTTAGCAGCATGAATAGGGCTATTCTCATTTGCAGAAAGGAAAGGAAAGGCATGGAACAACATTTCCCAAAGTCTGGGATTAGTTTCCAGGGCAATAATGCACTTATTAAATGACTGTATGTAATTTACTGAGATCCATACTCTCAAGGATATGGAAGTGTTAACTCCCACTGAACTCAGGGGGAGATTGGTGGTTAAATCTCTTTAAGAATCTGGGCTTTAATCTCCCTTTGATGTAGCTGTAAAATGAGGATACTATCCCCTTGTTTTAGAGGGATTTTGTAAAGCTTAATCTCTAAGAAACAAGGAAGAGCTCAGGTGCTAGGGTTACACAAGTACATCTTTCTGGTGCTTAAAATCTCTCTGCAGTTAGAGGACAGCCCTTCACTCTTTCCAGCAGTCGACCACAGCCCCACCAAGGGCACGATACAGTTGTGTGTAGGGTGAAACTGTGCCCCTGGCAAGCAGGCAATGCGAAATCAAATGGCTTCATTCACTCCTGCTGTTCTCCACTCCTCTGCTGCTACGGCCATCCCTCATCTGCTGTTGGCGAGGCTGCAATTCCTGCTTTCCAGCTGGAAAAGGAAGGTGGCGACTTCCTGCCCACCTGCTGCTCTTGATATTCAGGGAGCAGGGATCCTGCCAGCACAGGATAAGCTAAAGAATGAGCCGGCTTTGGTGGCTGCTCCTCTAAATCAGCAGGACGTGGGCATGTCAGCGCTGCCACATAGGAGAGCTTTAGACAGGCAAGTACTGTCTGAGAGCTGCTGCACTCAACCCACCACCCCGTGCTTTAGATTTCAGAAGCCACAATCATTTGTAATGAATGTGCCAACACTTTCTTCCCCGTGTTAATTAAGTTATATCTTCCTGTTTCTCTCTTGATGTGGAAACCACACACACTCCGTATCGCTCACTGCAGCCAGCCAAAGTGGGAGAGGAATGATAAACACAGCCCGTACCCCAAGCTTTTCACTGACAAACTGGGAATGACGTTTCTCCCCTCCTTCCAGGAAAGCTTGAAGAGGAGTAATGACAATAGAACAACTTTGCTTCACACCCATGAAGAGAGGAGACAAGCTGCCTGCTTGTCTCAGAGTAATAAATCCCAACTTTCAAGTGAAGCAGAGTCAGTGGAGAACGTGACGAATTGGATGGGCTAAAGGCTGAAACCAAACTGTAAAGGGGATGGTAAAGGGGAATCAACTTTTAAAAGGGTAGACAATGGCAGGACAAGGGGGATGGAGTGAAGCTAAAGGAAGGAAGGTTTAGATTAGATATTAGGGGGAAGTTTTTCACAGAGAGAGTGGTGAGGAGCTGGAACAGGCTGCCCAGAGAAGGGGTGGGTGCCCTGTCCCTGGGGGTGTTCAAGGCCAGGTTGGATGGGGCCCTGGGCAACCTTGTATAGCTCCAGGCCTGGAGGTTGGTGTCCCTGCCTGTGGCAGGGGGTTGGAACATTATGATCCTTGGGGTCCCTTCCAACCCAGCCCAGTCTGTGATTCTATGGTCAGTCTTCTAGATACATCAGATCCAGCCAGCAAAGCGCTGCTGGGGAGAGAAAGGTAATCAGGGTATGCACAGCCTGAAACAGCTTGAGCTAAGGGCTGCTCATAGCATGTGTGAAACCCCCTTTGAGGGGAGCTAAGAGGAAAATGGGCAGAACTGCATGCAGTGCAGACCTGGCCACATATACAGGAAGGCAGCATAATTCAGGTAACTCCTCTTCTCCCAGGGCAGCTGAATCATAGAATCCCAGCCTGGGCTGGGTTGGAAGGGACCCCAAGGATCACAGAGCTCCAACCCCCTGCCACAGGCAGGGACACCAACCTCCAGGCCTGGAGCTACACAAGGTTGCCCAGGGCCCCAGCCAACCTGGCCTTGAACACCCCCAGGGACGGGGCACCCACCCCCTCTCTGGGCAGCCCCTTCCAGCCCCTCACCACTCTCTCTGCAAAGAACTTCCCCTTAATATCTCATCTAACCCTTCCCTCCTCCAGCTTCACTCCATCCCCCTTGTCCTGCCATTATTTACCCTTTTAAAATGTTGATTCCCCTCCTGTTTGTATGCTCCCTTCAGGTACTGAAATGCTGCAATGAGGTCCCCCAGGAGGACCTTAGGAGATGCTGAATCTCCCCAAATGACAAAAGGGCAGTGCCGATGCGGAGCAGTGTGCCAGTCCCAGCAGGCTGGGGCTGGAGCGCTCCTGGCAGCCCATTAACACACTGATTTCAGACCCTGACCGTGAAACTAAGTAACAACCAGCATCAACCTCTAGCCAGTAACTTTGATTTTGTCTGTAGGTTTCATGATAGTAAAGCTAGGTGGGCAAAGCATATCCAGGACACTTTACAGTCCTCTTGTCTACAGGAAACTAAAATCTCTCCCAGGTCCCTCCTGTTCCTCAGGTGATCCAACATACAGTTCAGCTGAAGGCATCACATTTTTTTCCCCACTGTGTTTCTTTCATTCACAAATGGCCAAAAATATTTCTATTGGCTACCATAATACTTATTGATCTTACACTGCTTTGTGTTATATTAAGCAACAAATCTATATTTGGGGGAATTTACCAGGTACGTGCTTTATGAGGATATGCCCTCATATACTGACCACAGAAATTATGTGTGTTATTCTCAGCTGCCTGCTAGAACAAACATGTAACTGGAAAATCAATGCTGAAAGAAATGTTTTACTCAAATACTGATCTTCCCCTCCAAAAGCAAAAGGTCCTTTCAAGAAAAGATTTCCCGGCGTGAAAAAGAGGTTTCTTACCTGTGCCACCAAGGGAGAGTGCAGCCCCCCCAAAATGCCCCTTCTTACTGCAGCAAGCTGCAGGCTTGTCCTCCCACCCCAAACCAAGGCTACCCTTGTCTCATAAGCTGGAGATGTGCAAGGTGGAGATCATTCTCCTTTAATAATCACCAAACCCAAACACTTCTTCCTCAAAGAAATGTTTCATTTACGTATTTTAGCAACACTTTATAGTCACAGAGGAGATGAGACCCCCGATACCCAGCCGGTGATATTCCCTTCATAAAGCTCTTGTAACATCTTAACCAAGGCAGGAAAACAGACTTTCATTTACTGTTTAAGACAAAGAGCTGGATCACAGAGCAAATCGCATGCCTAAGGCTTCACAGAACATTTGTGACGCAGCCAAGAAATGAATCTCAACATCCCAGGGCTCTCCTGCAACAGTGCCCTGTTATTCAAAACAGGGGCAGTCTCACAGCCACGAGTTCCCCTGACCCCATTACCTGTGGGGGCACCACTTGCTGTTGGTGCACACGCTGCTGCCCCCATCGTAGCTGCTTGTGCCTTCACTAACCAGGGTAGCTGTTTTCTGTTTGAGTGATGCCCAGGCAGCTGTGGGGATTGGACTGTCTGAATCTCTGCAGTATTTGCATGGTACAGTCTTTCCACTGGCTATGTTGAGTTTTCTTCTTTGGTGCTGTCATTTTATACATTACAATTATGATAACAAACCTGCCTTTCTAAACAACTCCTATTTTCTTTCCTTTATTACCCAGAGACACACTTCCAGTCATTCCTCCTCTATCCTTACCGGTTAATTTTTGGTATCTTGTCCAAGTGCAAAGGAGAGCTCTGCTTCACTAGCAAATTCAAATGCCTATTAGATATATGCTGCTTTTGAGGCTGTAGGTGGGATGGAAGCGAGGCATGCACGATGTGCTGAGTGGCGTGCACTGCAGCTCCTCTGCACGCCCTGCTGCACAGACAGCGTCAGATCCCACGGCTAGGCAAGCTATATCACTTAGCTCCCTGATTTCAGGTTGAGCTCCTAACTCAGGAGGTCCCTAGCTCAATTCTCCACGTGTCAGCCAAGATGACAGTTGTTACAAATAGATCTTTTAAACAGCCCCTGAAGAGAAATCCCTCCCTCTCCAGATGACTGGTTGCTGCCCTGAAATGTGAGCACTAAAGGCCACTGAAAGTCACTGTCCACCTACAAAAAAATTTGTATCCCATCCTGAGGTTTGTATCTGTTACTTGGAACAGGGAACACGGTCTGATTCAACCCTGCCTCTAATTCACAGAATCACAGAATTGTAGGGATTGGAAGGGACCTTGAGAGCTCATGGGGTCCAACCCCCTGCCAAAGCAGCTCCCAGCTCATATTGCACAGGTCAGTGTCCAGATGGGGCTGGAATCTCTCCAGAGAAGGAGACTCCACACCCCCTGGGCAGCCTGTCCCAGGGCTCCCTCACCCTCACTGGGGAAAAGTTCTTCCCCAGGTTGGTGCAGAACTCCCTGTGCTCCAACTTGCAGCCATTGCCCCTTGTCCTGTCCCCACAGACACTGAAAAGGGGCTGGCCATTTCCCCCTGCATCCCCTGCTTAAGATATTGATAAACATTAATTAGGTCCCCCCTTAGTCTTCTCTTCTCAAGACTGAGCAGCCCCAGCTCACTCAGCCTTTCCTCACAGGGGAGATGCTCCAGGCCCTTCATCATCTCTGTAGCCTCCTCTGGACTCTCTCCAGGAGATCCCTGTCCTTTTTATCCCAGGGAGCCCAGCACTGGACACAACACTCCAGGTGGGGCCTGACCAGGGCAGAGCAGAGGGGGAGGATCCCCTCCTGTGACCTGCTGCCCACACTCCTCCTGGTGCCCCCCAGGATCCCACTGTCTCTCTCAGCCCCAGGGCACACTGCTGGCTCATGGCCACCCTGTCACCCACCAGGATCCCCACAGAGTTCTTCTCCAGCAGGTCATCCCCCAGCCTGTCCTGATTCCAGCAGTTATCCCTTCCCAGGTGCAAGACTTTACACTTGCTTTTGTTGAATTTCATCTGGTTTCTCCCTGCCCAGCTTTCCATCCTGTCCGTTGCTTTTTCTCTGTTAGGCTATTTTAGAGGGTGTTCATAATTGTATGGAAAATTACTGAAAACCTAAAATGTAGAGAAGATCCAAAAAAAAATCTTTTGCATCAACTGAGGCAAAATAAAATGAAAGTAAATAAAAGTCATTTTCATCCATATTGTGGCTTTAAGCAGGACTGCTATGAAACTTGCTCGTGGTTTGGTCCAGTAAAGAGTGAGAAATAGAGAAGCCATGTTAAAATCCATTTTCTATAGGGCTTTAAGAGAGATGCCAATCCTTATAGACCATTTGGGGCTTCTAAACTAGTTAGAAAAAGGCACTGGGCTGATACATTCCCTGCCTCCTTGGAATCCCTCATCTTTCATCTCTGTCACTGCATTGCAGACTGGAAGCATCACTATTTTTTTGACAACATTCTCATTTTTCCAGCTTCCAAGAAATCTCTAGACAGGGAATGTCAGTTCTAATTATGCAGCTCGTGCTGCAGCGACAGGTGGTTACCAGAGACTCAAAAAAATGACACTTTGACTTTTGCAAATGGATTATAAAGTTTGGCCTGTGTCCTTGAGAAAAACAGCCATGAAAGAGGGAAGGTAGGAGAGTGGTGAAGGCAGGCACATGGAACTGGGAAGACCTGGTTATGTTGGCTCCCGTGCCAAGCCTTCCCAAACACATGTGTGCACAGTGCACCTGGGCTGACTATGTGCACACCAGTCCTTCATCTGGGAGATTTAGAGAGATTTACATCGGGTTTAACCAGCTGAGCACTAAAAGCAATGGAGTTATGTCAGCGTGGTGCTATACCCACAGAAATTAGCTCTGTACCCCCTGCCCTTGTGTGCAGCATTGGGTAGACTCACTAGCTTGGGCAGCTCTATGCATAGGCTATGGCATGCCACAGATATCACAGACATGCCACATCTCTAGCTGTCCAGCAACATCCTGGACTGGATGCACATGGATCCAGTCTTTAGTAGAGCCATTTTCTGTCCATTAAGTGGAGACAATAGCAGTTTCTCCTTTGTTAAGTCAATCCTAATGTTTGGAGCATTAAGGATGCAATATTTCTGCCCAGGGATTTAATTGAAACCTCAGACTTTTCTTTGACTCTGGTATGCTTTGATCCCACCCTAAAGGGCCAGCATTTCTGCCCTCAAATAAGAAGTGTCCAGCTCTTTCTAATTTCATTCCAAAGAGTAATGGGTTATACATTTAATTTAATTAGGGACACCACTGAGAACTGATCCGACCTAAGCCAAGCATGAGACCAGACCGCCACAGACTTAAGAGGTGAGAGCCACACAGGAGAAGTGAATAAAAAGACCCTGCAGTAAGAAGAGAATGCCAAGATAAAAGGAGTGGAGTTTGAAATCTTCAGCACTCTCAGACTTCAGTATCCTACAAGCACAGATCTGCAGGCAACAAACACCCTGAGTTACACCAGGTCTCAGCTGGTACTTAATAGAACAATGAATAAATGCTGCTGAAATTGCTTGTGCAACTTAGACACCGTCCTGAGCAAGGGCACTGCATGTTTAGCAATCACAGGCTTTACAAGTTAGAGCTACAGGGACAAAGAGATTTCCATCTTGGTAATAGGATGATTTCAAAGAGCCTTAAAGATTCAGTCCTTTTTCTGACACTGAGTTTGCACAGGCAAAGTCTAGTTCTATTTCTCTGGCAAGTATTCAGATATCCAACATTACTACTTAGAAGAAAAAGGAAAAGTCTACATACAATATACATACACACATGCATACATGCCAGGCTCTGGAAACTGCCTGACACCTTGCAGTGACAGGAGAACAACAGTGCAACAGCAAAGCATGATAAATTACTTTCAGAGAAGCATATACAAGCAGGATTGTGCTCCAAAAGCAAAGCAGCAGCCATAACACAGAAATGCCAGAGGAAAGGTGGCATCAGCCAAGATGAACAGGCTGAAATGCCAGAGAATGTTTTCCAAACAAAACTCCCTGTAAAAGTGACTGCAAAGTTTGTATTGGAATAGGAGAGAACATCCTTCTTCACTGGGGGCTGCGGGCTAGGATGCTGAGCAACGAGGCAACTTCTGTCTTCACCTGATCCACTGACACAAACCACCTTTTTCTCCAAACCTGTATCTGGAGAGCTGAAGACAAATGAATTTTCCTGCTGGATTGCAAAATGGCACACGGCTGTGAGTTCAGCACCCTCACAATGGCAATCTGTGTCACACAGGAGTCAGACTCTGACCACGCTTCCATGAGCTGCAGCAGGCTGGCAGTGCCTCATAGACTTGTTTTTAACAAACTTCCCTGCAGGTTGCCTGTTATCACCCCCTCTGGGCAGGGCTGCCTGTCCCCATCCCAAAGAGAGAGCACATGCTCTCTTTGTGCTCCTTTAAGAAGATGTCAACCTCCCAGTGCTTAGGAGTTTCCTTTTAATGGGGACACAGCAATGATCCAGGGGTTCCTGGAGAGAGTCCAGAGGAGGCTATGGAGATGATTAAAGGCCTGGAGCATCTCCCCTGTGAGGAAAGGCTGAGTGAGCTGGGGCTGCTCAGCCTGGAGAGAAGCAGCCTGAGAGGGAATCTGATCAATGTTTATAAATAGCTGAAGGGTGGGACACAGGGGAAATGGCCAGCCCCTTTTCAGTGTCTGTGGGGACAGGACAAGGGGCAATGGCTGCAAGTTGGAGCACAGGGAGTTCTGCACCAACCTGGGGAAGAACTTTTCCCCAGTGAGGGTGAGGGAGCCCTGGGACAGGCTGCCCAGGGGGTGTGGAGTCTCCTTCTCTGGAGAGATTCCAGCCCCATCTGGACACTGACCTGTGCAATATGAGCTGGGAGCTGCTTTGGCAGGGGGTTGGACCCCATGGGCTCTGGAGGTCCCTTCCAACCCCTTCTGTGAATCAAGGCCTATGCATGTGGGAGTGATTCTGGTATTCCCATGTATCTCATGGACTGAGTAGCAGCTCTGTTTCCTTCCCTCTCCAAGGAAGATACGGCCATCATTCTAACACGCTGCCCACCACCTGCAAACACCATTCCTGGTAACGCTTACCTTTCAGCTCACATCTCCAAACAAGGCCCTTGTGGTGGGGCTGAGCTAAGCCCAGGCTCTCTCTGGGGACAGAAATAATCCAAACCCACTTGCTCCCCGCCATGAACAAAGGTCATTATTTTGACAAATTAGTTAAATCCCTCTCAGTCAGGAATGACGACCCTGAATTATTCAGCATGCATCTGTCTTTTCCCCTTACAAAAATGGCCTGTAAAGCAATAAGTGTATTTCACTTGAACCACTTCTTAGGGCTGTAAGACAGTTTGGGTTCACTCCAATGCCCCTTGAAGTCAATGGGAGTCTTTCATTTAATTTTCATTTAATTAATTTCATTAAATTTGCAGATGATGCCAAGCTGGGAGGGGTTGTAAGTACTTTGGAGAACAGGATTAGCATTCAAAATGATCTCGATAGTGTAGAAAGTTGTCTGAAATAAACAGATGCAATTCAAGCAAGGTAAGAGCAAAGTATAAATTTGGGTAAAACCAATTAAGTACTGGATGGGGAAAGATCAGCTTGGTGACAGCAGTGAAGAAGCGGATCTGAACTAGAGAGAATCAGAAACTCTCCAGCTCCAGGGTTCACTGAAGACTGGAAGATGGCAGAATTACTATCTGCAGTAATTTTGAAGGTCTGTTTAGACAAACGACTGTCAAGAATGTTTTCTATGCCTGGATATATTGTTCTTTTCAGCTCAGTTTGAAGACTTCAGTGATTTTTAAGCCATATATTCAGATATGTAAGGTACGACTTCTATTTGCTGTCCCTGTATATTCTCTACAAGAAATGTGGGGTTCCTGGGTAAGAATGGAAGCAAGCATTTCATCTTTGTTCCTCAGATTCAATATTGATCACAAAAGCAAAAGCATGTCCTGTTGCACTGGAAAATATACTTTGCACATTAACAGAGAGAACAATGAAACTCATGTGAGAGTTGCTACTTAAAGCTCTTCTGAACTTCCAGGCAGGAGACAAAAGCAGACAGCAGAGTTTCTGAGGACCTGGAGTGAACTGAAGTCTTTGTAACAACATAACTCATGTTGCTAGAATGCAATGACATAAGTTTGCAGTGCCCACAGTAAATGTTATTTCAAGCTTCTTTCCTTATAAGATGTGATAAAATGCTAAATATATTCTTCTCACCTGTATTTAGAGCATTAATGGTGATAACTTACATCACTTTGCAAAGTATTCTGGTGTGCAAGACAATCCATTGTCTGAAAATTGATTGCATTTCATTAAATTAAAAAAAAAAACCAAGGAAAAAACATTAAAAAGATGGAAGCAAAGGCATCCTGTTTTCCTTACACACATACACTAAGGCCTGATTAAGGACCAGTTCAATTACTACGGATCAATACTCTTTCATTTCCGTGTCTCTTTCCTTGTGCAGTCTAATAAAATAGTAACAGCAATGGTGATAATGAACATCTCATATTTAAACTATACCTATTATCTAATAGTGTCTCAGCATTTTGAAAATTGAAAAAAAAAATAATCTCCCAATAGCAGTCTGTAAAGCACATCCTAGTGAAGTCTCAGTGCTTATGACATGGAAGTGTGCACATGGCTCTGAGGGTGTGTTTTTCCACATAAATATGTATTCATATGCTGTAGATTTTATATCCTCATTGTGCAAATGAAGGCATGGAATGTTTATTTAACTCCCCCATGCTCACAAAGCGCTGGGGAATGCTATTTGCAAATGGTGTTTGAGGGTAGAAATGAAGCCTCATTACTCTATGGTTTGAGGATAATCAACCAAAGCATGAGAATAGCTACACTTAATGTAAATAGGAAAAGCAGAGCAGGAAATACTCATCTCAGAAACATATTATAGAAACATTTATGAAACAAAAAATATACCTATGGAATGAATATAAATCCAGGTGAGGACGGAAATGATGCAGGTTCTATGTCATCTCTGCCATTTGACCTCAAAGAAACGTTAGTTTTCTGCCCATTTGTTTTATCCATTAACGTTTCATTGCTGTTCAGATTGCCACTGAGAGAGAACTGCAATTCCTGGTCACTGAGACTTGGTGCTGGTGGGAGATATAGGTGCTACTGTACTATAAATGTACTAAAGGAGACAGGAATAAACATGGTAAGAGCAAATGCCTGTCTTGTGGCTGTGGCTGTTACGATGCAGAAGACAACAAGCCAGATATATAGGATTTGGGCTATGATGTGCTTGAGGCTAATAGTCAGCAAAGAAAAGACTGTTCTTAGTACATGCTCAGGGGCAGTGTAAGATTAGAAAAACATCGCCTTTCCTCACCACAACCAAAGAGAAAGCCAGATTGTGCTCCAGCTCTCAACCTGTCAGCCCTATTGCAACTAATGGGGTTACGTGGCAGTGCAGTCAAGGTGCCATTTGGCCTTCAAGTGAAAAGCAGTTGATCTTGCTGCTAACCCGAGCCTACAGCTCCTCTGAGCTTTGTTTCGCTTTCAAAGAACTGCCAAGAGGTACACATTCAATTCACTTTCACTGAAGATTGAAGGTGGAGGATAATTTAAAGCATTTTCTAAGATTTTTAGCTGCTTGTTCCCCATTGACTCTGATGGCAGTCATGCTGCGTTGATCTTCCAAATGCTTTCACACTCTTCCCATCCTGACAAGCACTCATACCATCTATCTATTGACTATTAAATCAAGGTAAGTCCTGAACATTGATACCTGAACTATCTTCAAACAACCAAGAAGAAAGAATTGCTAGCTTATGAGGAGGAGACTCCACCTGAAAGAACGCTGTCTTCTCGCATTGGCATGTCTTGTGTTTGGGGATTGATGTTGTTAATAACAAAGTTGCATAGCTGATCAAGAAGCCTGGGTTAAGCTGTATTTCATATGAAGACACCAGGAATGAGGAGGGATGGGTCTGTGAGCTCTGTAGCTGTATCTCCTCCAGAGAACTCCTATTTCAGGCCTGTGATGAACTCTGGACATGTAACGGAAGAACTGTGCCCATCAGCAGCTTGTCTCTCCCAGAACAGCCTGGAAGAGGAGAGCAGTTCCATGAATGCATTCTAGATGCAGGCAGCAAAGACATGAAGGGGAAAGCAGATGAAACCATAAGGAAGTCTTTTAATCTGGATTTGGTCTTGTGATTGAAGGATGGTCTAATTAGCCAACAAAATAACAGTACTGGGACTCTCAAGGACACTGGAAGGACTTGGATGACGAGTTCTCGAGTGATCAGAAGTAAACATTAAATTCTCCTAGTTCATGCTGAAAAATCCCCTCTGGAAATCAGGATTACACCACAGCCAAAGGATGCATGACTACTCTTGTATCTAATTCATTACAGGCTTTAAACTTGGGGGCATAGGAAGGGGACTCTTCAACATTTGCACCTCCTTTCAAAGAGCAGTTGACCCACCTCCAAAGAAACACTTATGAAAATCACGTAACAGAATTGTCAAGCAGCAGCTCAACGTGCTCTTGCAGTGCTTAGAGACATGTTACATCTTCACTGAAAGAGGAGCTGCTGTACTCACACATATGAGCTGGCAGAAATGAACCTCCTAAAATAAAAGATCTCCTCCTGAAAACGACACACTTAATATAGGAGAGTGAAAAGGGGAATTAGCAGAGCTTTACAATCAGTTATTGTTGTTTATTTAAACAAGGCAAGTGATGGAGCCTTAGTCCTGAACTCTCATTCTGCTACAAATCACACAAATACACAGCCACAAGCCTCAGACCAATCAATTTTTACAACAAACCTGAGGCATTGACGACTCTTTCTTGACTCACTCATGTCTAAGCTGAGAATCAGGCCATACACATCAGCCTGGGGGATGCAGACTGTTTTCCCCAAAGCAATGCTTCCACAAGTACTACCACAGCGCCAGGTAATCTTCAGCACTTATCTTTGCAGGTACAGCTCAGAGGGGAGGAAGAAACCTGGCAAAGAAAGTGTATTTAATAAGGCTGGTGCTTTTTAGTTTGGCAACGAGTGCTCATTTGGGAACTGTTAGAGGTCCAAGTCCCTCACATACACCTATATGACAGAGCAGAGATGTTTTGCTTACTCTGTAGCAGGGTGCTAAGATGACTTTTTTCCTTACATTTAAGAAATTTGCAGGAAGATGAGCGGAGCAGTTTTTACAGCAAGGCTTTTCAGGGACTACTATGTCAAGAATTAGATGGATATGCAAGTATTTCACTTCTTTACAGGGCAGGCAAGTGATATGACAGTGCATCCTGTCAGCTCTTCTCTGGCATTTCACAGCTACACTTGCTCTTTTATAAAGACCTCATGGCCAAAACCCAGCAACACTCACATATTTAGTGTCGATGCTGTGCCAGACATACTCAATCTTCAGTGCTTCACTTATGCTAATGCACAAGTCCTCTGTATACACATACCCTGGCCTACACTGCAGGCACCTGGAGCGGCTGGGCAGCTGCACCCTCTCCTCTTGGTGCCCAGGCAATGGGAACAAACTGGACAGCTCCACTATATGCGAAGTTCCCTGGAAAAATGTATGTGTTAATTCCAAGCTCTGAGCACAGAGAGCTGGCAGGAGCTCAGTCTGGTTCTATCCTTCACACTCATCAGTGGGATGAGTAGACGACTGATGACAAGGGCTAAATATTACTGCAGTTGTACTGAGCTCAGCCTGGTACCACAGTTCTAGCTGCTCATAAACTTACCTTTTTTATTTAAAGCAGAGCAGACACCAGGCTCATTTGGTATCCCTGGGCTCACCAAGCATCCATGTCTCACTGTGGCTTCGAAGTGGCAGACTGCATGGTCCTGCCACTCTCCTCCCTTTTCCTGCTGGAAGCCCACAGGTGCCATCATGCAGTTGCTGCCACTTCAAGACCTACTATGAAGAAAGTTGCACTTCTCTGATGATTGCCACTCATCCTTTCCCAGAGGGAGTAGGAGTGAGAAAGGAGGAGCGCTCCTTTGTGTGGGATGGCATTCCATGGGCTCCAGGAAACCTTCTGAACTTCTCCAAGGATTACTTGCTGTGAGATTTTTAGGTGAGTTATTAAACTCCCTATTTCCCCCTCAGGTGAATAAGGCTTGCCTGCCTCAGGAAGATGCCATGAGGGGCTTGCTAAGATTATTCAGATTTTTTTTCCAGAACCAGAGGTGATCCTCACCATGCAAAATCACATTATGGGAAGAGAAAAGCTGATTACAGGATATGTATAGTTCCTCCCTGGGCTCTTCTCCAGAGTGTCTCATTTTATCTCTGTGTATGTGTGCATGTATTTCAACAGCCCGAGATACAACAGCTAAGAAGAGGCTCCCCAATACTTTGATCTTTATTTGCCTGAAAAGCAGGACTTTGTACAATGGAGGGAGAAGGGAAATAAAAATGTGAGATTTACAACAGAACCATGATTGCTGCACAGCCTCAGTGGGCAGCTATTCCCGCCCACAGGGCTGCTGGGGACCAAGCCACACTTCAGACTTGTTGGCTGCCATGTTTTTCTGCATAAAGCAGTTCTAAAAAGAGTTGTTCTATCAGCCTCAGATTTTGAGAGGAGATCTTAGCACAGTTTCATCTGGATCTCTGAGCCTTCTTCCCTCAGACATGTGCAAACAAGGGAGACTTTAGCTTCTTTGCACTTAGAGATGGGTATGTGTGAATCCTGAAAGGCGTTCACACAAGCTAAAATAAACCTTGCCACATTAGCAGACACTTGGAGACATCACACACATGGGCATCTGTGTCTGTCCTACCTGCTTGTTATGTACAAAACACCATCCACAGAAGTAGCCTGGCCAACTCATTTCACCAAGGACTTTCTTCCAAATCCTTATAGCTGGCTAGCACGTAAATGTTGCTATTTAGGATCTCTGGATTACAATTTCTCACTCCCATATCTACTTCTACGTCTTCAGAAAAAAATGCATGAGCAAAGATAAATTTCCAATGTATCAATGTAAGCTTCTTCCTCTTTTGCACACGTTTTTAATAGACTGCTCATACTACAGAAACACCTTATTTCTCATAAAAATTTAAGTTCATCTACTTTAAGCAAATCTGTCTATTTCAGCTAAAAGTTGTCTAGCCTCAGGGATTCTTGATCAGATGAACAGATGATCTTTTTAGCACCTTTGAGTTTCTGCCTTTCATATCTTTCATTAAATCAATCTCCCTTTCATGATTTATATATATGTCAATGCCTAATTCTATTACAACTCGCTCTTCTGCTTTCTCAATTTCCTCTATTATTCTTTTTTGGGGTCTATAATATCATTTTAGTGGTTAACTCATAGGCTGTCACTTCACATTTAGGAACCAGAACACAAATGTGCATTGTTGCTTTATTTTTATGAAAATCTATGATAACTAATGCACTGATTCAATTTCTACCACAAAGTGTTATGTTTGGTTTCATGGTATCTGGCCTCTAACCTCCATCCTCCAAATAAAGTTTTATATCTATATTTACATATTGGGATCATTGCATTCTTTTATATCCCCATCCCAAAGGCTTCAGAAGCTATAATGGATTTAGGCAGGAGTTTAATTAGAAGCTGTTCTTTTCTGTAGTTCAGGCTACATTTCATGTGAGAGGGAAAAATATGACTCTAACAAATGAAAGACTTGATGTAACCACCAAAGAGCCCCAGGCAGGCTAGATAAGTGTTAGTGGAACAGACAATTAGACAGTGGGAGCTCTTGGTGGTGCCCCATTCCCTAGGAAGCTGACATTCATTTTATATCGGTTTATATCTTTGTAACAAAACCACTCTCAGTAGTTTGCCTCTGTTTTACAACGATACCAGTGCAGGCAGAAATGGATTGTTTTCATCAGGTTTTTTCCTTATTTCCTTCTTTGAAGAGCAAGAAGTATCCTCAGAGAAATGCTCAGGTTGGTCTTGCTTCCCCTGGCTCTGGCTGACCTGCATTCCTGCCATGCTATAAAGGGGAAAGAAAACACGAGGCTTTTCCACTTGCAGACAACTGGACTGGTCACTGCAGTGTCAGCTTCTGACAAAAGAGCCAAGTTGGGGACATTACCAGGGATAGAAAACATACCAAACTCCAGAAAGCCTGCCTGAGTGATGGTCTCATTATGATTTAGCTCATTAAAACATAGGGCAGCCCTGAAGCACCCACGAAATCTGCCAGCAGAAGAAAGGTCTGCACAGAGACGAGGTTCCAGAAGGCATAAATGTGCCTCTCAATTCCTGTGTGCTGCAGGTATCAGGTGGGTCTGAACGGAGGGAGGGGTTTGCATCTGAAGCATTTGCAAAAGGAAAATAAAATGATAGCTGAGCACAGAGTCTAAGGATTCAGCAGAATTTTCTATACTTACTGCAGCTGGCTGGTGGATGAGAGTTTTTCTGCTTTTGGGTAGGTAGGCATCACCTGCTTACTGCCATGTTCTGGTTTCACCCTGATCATGCACTTAAACTGATCACTTGAATTATATTTTCCAGTGTGTGCTTAATTCTCATTAGACTCTACAACCTCAGCGACCTTAAATCACATTGAAAACCTCAGCCTTACAATCAAGGTTTTCTTTCTAATCCTTCTTTGGATCCTGTCACTGAACAAAAAAATACAGTAAATGACAGATCAGACAAAGCTAATTATTACCACATCTGGGGATATCCATTGTAAAAGAAGGGGCAGCTTATGGCCCTAAAGGACTGACATCGTCTTGACATATTATAGCAGCCTCTGGCTAAAGCATATGATAAAACATAATTGTTTAAACTAGAAGTTTGTAAACAGCTGATCATTTTACCCTTGACAGTGTGTAAAGCAGACAGGTCCTCTCTTAATAATGAATGGTAAAAAGATCAAGAGATCCACTGTGGATCTCCACTCCACCAGCACAGTAACAGATTATTTCTTTGTTCACAGAGTCACAGAGCTGTAGGGGTTGGAAGGAACCTCCAGAGCCCATGGGGTCCAACCCCCTGCCAAAGCAGGGTCCCTAGGACAGGGCACACAGGGCGGTGTCCAGATGGGGCTGGAATCTCTCCAGAGAAGGAGACTCCACACCCCCTGGGCAGCCTGTCCCAGGGCTCCCTCACCCTCACTGGGGAAAAGTTCTTCCCCAGGTTGGTGCAGAACTCCCTGTGCTCCAACTTGCAGCCATTGCCCCTTGTCCTGTCCCCACAGACACTGAAAAGGGGCTGGCCATTTCCCCCTGTGACCCACACTTGGAATATTTATAAACGTTAATAAGATCCCCTCTTAACCTTCTTTTCTCCAGGCTGAACAGTCTCAGCTCCCTCAGCCTTTCCTCACAGGGGAGATGCTCCACTCCTTTAATCATCTCCATAGCCTCCTCTGGACTCTCTCCAGGAGATCCCTGTCCCTTTCACACCAGGGAACCCAGCACTGGACACAATACTCCAGGTGGGGCCTGACCAGGGCAGAGTTCCCTGTGCTGTGAAGTGAAGGAAGTCCTCTCCCAGCTAGCGTGCTTCTGGGATCATCTTCATTCATCTTCCCGAGTCATTTGTGATTTATCTTTTCTACAGCTTTTCTGTGTTGAGCACATTTAACGTCTCGTTTTACGAGCTCATTTTTCTCAGAGCTTCAACAGCAACAAACCAACCAACCAGCCCAGGAAGAAAACTCTTATCAGTAATTAGCCCTGCTGGAGACCAGACGATAACTGTCAGATCTGGATACTAAAAGGTACAGGATAAGGCTACTCATACCTAAGTACAGCTTTCCTCGCAGTCTGAGCTCCAAAGAAATAAATATCAATGAATACAGTCCATCTGAATCTACTTAGAGGAGAGAGAATGGGAGATGAGATTAGACACACACATTGTTTAACCTGGGAACAAAGGGCAGAATCTGCAAAACTGCTTGTCAAGGTGTCCTCAAAAATTAGTATAGTACATACAACTGTGTTGCCAGAGGGGCTGTTTCTTATCCCTTCTGCAGGCCTGTGTGAAATCCTTGTGATGAAATTCTCAGCCCTAGGGAAACAGTTGCTTTCAAGATTTGTTACAAGCTTGAAACTCAGCTCAGCATCATCAAAACGTGTGAAGAACTCTTAAGGAAACATGGGCTGGCTTACAGCTATGGCACTGAAACAGCTAAAATTGGCTCTGGCTGATCTTTGCTTTCAGTATTAAGGTGATGCCAAACTAAACCATGGAGCGATGGTGAGAGCGGTGCTTAGACACAAAAAGTATTCCCAATAAGGAACAGATTTTCTCTCCTCTTCATCAAATCAAGGGCAGAGCAATCCCATTAACTACACTGGGTTAACCCTGGATTTTCAGTGGCAGAAATGAGAACCCAATCATTAGCAGAAATTTTATGTGTATATGTGAAACTGGCTCTGATTTTCTCTTTTAGTGACAGTCAAATGCAATTAATCTAATGCTCACAGACAATGCTCAGAATGCTCAGTACACAGCCCTTGTGCCTTGAGATGCCGAGTCACCGGGGCAAACGATACTTTGGTTCATTACTGAAGTTTCCCTTCTCCCTCTCTGGCTCCAGCAGGATGAAATGGAGCATGTAATGGAACGTCATGTTCATAGGTTTCATTTCAGTATCAGCTCCAGGTCTGCACAAAACCTCAAACAGCTAAAACAGCTTTTCACATGCTCACAAACGCTGAAAGGAATTGCTGAAGGCACTCAAATCCCAAAGTCTAAAGGAGATGCTCTAAATTGATTCAAACAAAACCCCTTTACAGTTGCAAAATAATTACCTGCTCGCAAATAATCAGGTTATTTTAAATAGTTATTATACAGAAGAGATTATATAAGTCAGGAGAAAAAAGATCAGCTTTCTATAATACCCACCTGCTCTAAATACACGGTTATATTTTAAACTAAAATTCAAGAGCCATTAAGGCTAGGTTTTTTAGGTGCTTAGGTTTCTAATTCCCAATTAAATTAATTGGATTGGAATGCCTAAACTGTTTCAGAAATCAGGTTTATCATCCAATAACCAGTTAAACAAGGCAATGCTGCAAAATAAGGCTGAAATGGGAAAGTTGTTCAGCATTTCTGTGGGTAGCTGACGTGGGGAAAATAATAGCACCAAGTGTCTCCTACAAACAAACACAACTTCCATCCCATGGTCTTAGAAAAGGCAACAGGCCAGATCTTCTCACATGTGTAAAGCACAACCACTAGGAGAGATTATTATTTATGATAAACTGGACTCAGATAACTCCTTGTATTCTGACATCCCAAAGCACTTCTTGGCTGTGCCTTACTTGTTTACCTCCTTATGCTTTAGGAACTTCTTCAGAAGGGCTACAGCAATTTTATAAGTAATTGCAAAGAGAAGAAATAAATGGGAAGCCAAAAGTCCCTGGGAAAACCAGGGAGGAGCTCGGAGCACAAACCAGGACTACCCTGTGCTCAACAGAATGAACAAATGCAAAACCAACTTGCCTCAAAACATACTCATTCTGAGCTACTTAAGGACAGCAATTAATTTTTATTTTGATTTTTTAATTTGATTATACCACACCAAAAAAAAAAAAGCTGGAAAAGGATGAACCAGTCTTTCATAGAACACACTTGCTCTGCCCAACCTTACCTAGCTCCCTAAGTAGAAGTTGAGCAGTTCTGAAGCTATTAAAGACCTGCAGGATCTGGACATGCAGCCAATGGTGCTTATGAGACATCAGGCTACCACTAGCTGTTTTATTGTCTCTAACCTTTCAGAAAAGGCTGGGAATGGTTAAAAGGCTAAAAACTAGGCCCAAGGGGTGAGTAAGGGCAGAAACATAGAGAAAAATATTTAAGAGACAGCAGGCATAGAACAATAGCAAAAGCAGCAGCAACAGACAGCTTGGCACAGCTGGGGAAGTCCCTACTGAAGACCTGCAGGAGGAGCAAGAGATGCGGCTGAGTTAAGGCGATGGGTGGGCTGCAGGTCACTAGCTGTATGTGACAACAGCAGCTAACAAGTTAGCACCAGAGAGAGAAGTCTGTCTAAAGGTGGAGACATCACCTCCCATATGTTGTCTTTAAATTCATTTTCTTGCACATTTATAGAATGGAAAAAAGACATGAAAACCTACTCCAGGGAGATAGATGTTTCACCAACTACAGCTGTAGCAGGACACTGATCTGCAATATTCCTTTCTGAATTTAGAAGTGCTGTGGACTGTGCTCCAGAATTTAAGTATTTCTTTCCATGGTACTAAGGGAACTGTTCACCCTCTGGATTTGTGTCTGCATTTCTCCTCTCCTTATTAATTAATCCTTGGCCTGGTAAATAGTGAGCATGATTATCTCTCTAAAACAGAATAGAAAAATAATTTGAAAAGTACCATATTTCAGTGGATCAGCCACAAAGGTCTGAAGCTTACCTTGCTTAAGTTATTTCATACAGCCCATGGCTTGAGGTACAAAGTCCTTGCCTTTTAAGCTTCAGGCAAAGAGGGTTACATGCTTGACTCACCAAGGTCCTAGAAAGTCATGCAAAATGGTCCAGACAGTGGATAAAAGGGCAGAAATCTTCAGTCAGCACACCTGCACAGACTCCGTTACATAAGGAATCTGGAAATATTTCTAAATCTTTACTCAGCCATTAATATTTTATCATGATGGTAATTTTTATGTGCTGTGATTAAGTTAAATTTAACAGGAGTGCTTCCCAAAGAATCTGTGCTCTGTCCTACTTAGCGTTACGTTTATTATTAACAACCATAATGCTGATGCTTAGATAGTACATTTTATGTAAAGATCTCAAAGCATTTCTCAAGGATTCAGTATTAATGCTTTTTATCTGGCAAGGTAATTCAGAACCATCATACATCTTTTGTATGTGTCTGTGCTGGGGCAGGTCAAATAAATGACATGCCAATGATCACAATGGCACACTGATGTCACAGCTGAAGGCATATGCCAGAGCCCAGGCTATAACCAGCACATTTCCATGCAGCATCTGAAAACCCATCCAGTGGCTTATCCAACTGTTACCCAATTTTACAAAGGCAGAGGCAAAGGAAATGAAAGTCAAGTATCACATGCTGTATGCAGACTGAGCACTTGTTAGAACCTGCAATGCTAAAATCCCAAGCCAGGTTTAACCACTAACCTTTCTTCATTGCCAGTGAAGAAAAGAGAACTGGACACAATATGAGTCCAGGCTCATGATGTCCTTTTGAGCTCTCAGCCTTCCTAACATTTGTAGGCTTTTTTTTACCATCATATATGGACGTCCTAAGCAAGCCCCTTGTTCTCCCAATTACCTCTGAGAACCCTAGGAGTCCTCCAAGCATCCCACAGATAATATTCAGGATATTTCAGAGCTGTCCAGCAGTTTCTCTGCTAACTCCAGACCACCAGCCTCATCTTCAGCTATTATAAATCAATATAGTACTGACACAGTCATGGGACCTGAGCATACTTGTATTGGCTGAAAACACCTCAGCACATCTATTTTTCCTATAATAAAGCTCATCCCTTCCTTAGCTAATACAAACTCTGGGCAGTCCTGCAAATGATAAGTAAAAGCAAAGTCATTTAGTGGTTAATGCTGTATCTGATGGGTGCAGAAAAATCCTATATTGGGCTGAGAAGACGCTAATTTGAATGGCATGTTGTAACTTTTTACTGCATGGTAACAAAGCAACACAGAGTTTAGGGTCATGATCTGGAGGATGGCTTAGAGAAGGCACAGAGAGCTATAAATACCACATCTAAAAGAAAGCATCAGACAGTCACTGGAACTGAAGAACACAAGTTAAAGGGATTTTTTTTTTTAAAGAAAGAATCACAACTTTTAATGATTAATGCAAGTTCCTGTTTTGGAGACAGGTGCTATTGGATGATCTGAGCCCAATTTAGTTTTCTTTCATGTCAGCGTAACGTCATGTGCTTCAGTAAGTCACCTCTGGCTTTGCCCAGTGGAGTAACACAGAATTCATTTCCTTTTGTATTCAGCCTGTCTGCTCCTTCCCTCCTCAGCACATTTTTTCTAGAGATTACCCAATCTCTTCTCCTTGAGGTGATGGAGCACTTCTCAATACTGGGATTCAGTGAATAAGTGAGTTGGGTTTTGAAAGCAGCTAAAACCCAGTAAAATCCCTAATCCCCGTTGAAAGGGAAAGTGATTTTGTTGTTTCTACACAGGTACCTTTCACTCTACAAATCTTAACCTCAGAAACAGATGAGCCAATTGGAAGATCTTCTTCCCTTAAGTTCCTGAGCATCTGGTGGGATTCACAGGCACAGCTCCAGGATAAGCCTTTTACATGGGTGTTACTGGGCTAATGATGTGACATCATTACATGTGACATCATCCCATTTCCATGGGAATGCCTGAGAAAAGCCATAATTTCACATCTCATTTAAATGAACACACAACAGAAAGAAGCACTCCTGACCACCTCTCACCCCCAGCTACTGATTCCCACTTCAGTGTCACTTCCTTCCCAGTGCTGGCTCAGGCATTGTGAGCACCTGAAATGAACTCAGCCAGGGACCTGAGGAGGCAGACAGCTCATTCACCACCAAAAAAACCCCCAAATATTACTAATTTTCCCTCAGCCAGAGAGACAGAGGTGGCAGCTCCATGTTGGTTAGTTCTGAACAGCCACAGAATTGCACCTCAGCAATTGTTTAACACATTAGGGACTTTCATTGGCCCCTTTTGGCCTCAGTAAATGATTAAACCTGCTTGCTCAGATCCCCTTGGGCACCACTGTTTGGATATTCTTTAGATTTTGCTTCATCCTTTTTATGGATATAGACATATTCTTCCCAATAAAGGAAGAGAAATACCCACAGAAAGAGAGAAATTGTCATCCCTGGCTCAACAAGAGCACACATTCTTTCCCATTAAACACGAAGAGCCAGATTTCTGGGTATCTTCTGTAGAATTTGGAGGAAGTCTCAATTCAGGAATTATTTGGATTTTTCCATTACTGAGAAGTTTTGTATCTTAGAAGCTTATAGCCTTTCATAAGTATAAAGAAACTGCAGTCAGCAGCAACTGTAGCAGTCACACTGAGATGTTTCACTACGGATGATTACAAAAAGGCAAACAACTCCACACAATCCTTGTTACTTCTCAAGATGCATATCAGAATGATGAATTGGCAGAATATGAAAGAGACAAATCCAGTAACTTCAACAGCCCTAGGTGAGTTTCAGATGATTCCTGGGAGATGCGGCACTGTTATATCAGTTTTACATTCAGAACTCATCTTTGCCATGCCTGCTCTTCGTACCAGAGAGAGATTAAAGCTGTTCTTGCTCCCTTTAGAGCCAACATCAACAGCACATGGCCTGAACTCAACAGTTATTATTACAACTTTTATTTTTGATAGCCCATTTTTCTCAGTTTGGCCTGTCTCCTAAAGCAGATCAGAAAAAGTATTTTCTTTTTCACATTTGCTTCATCCTAAGGTGAAAAGTTCAGACAGATTCTGATGCCAGGAATACTGAAACTGAGTTGAAATGACAGGGCAGGATTTCATCATTTTCTATCAAAATGAAATGTTTAGACATCACAGAAAATAAAAACAGCCATTTGCTGACAAATCAAATGTTTGTTTCAAGACAGATCAAAATTATCTGGGATGGAAAAAGGCAGTTCAGCTGGTGAGAGAAAGCACACTTACATTGTGGAAAACCATGGCACAAACTTGATCTTTGCTGAGCCCTCAAGGCAGAGATTTATTTTCCCAGTATAAAATTCAGCCCTACACAACCAGATTCTATGCAAGTGTTCAATCTAGACAAAACCCCATTTGCTGATGGGAAAGTATTTACTTTGATATCATTTGGCAAACTCTGCTGATGACATCTGCTTTGTCCTTACATTTGGGTTCTCTAAAGTGACCCAACCATGTGATGGCCTCACCTGAAGGTGATACTATCCATTCTAGTTAGCTAGTGTAATAGATGAGTGCTTCTAAAACAGGGGCTTGCTCTTCCTCATGCTTCCCCCTCTCCCACTCTGCTTTGACCCCACTGCAGGATGCTTTCTCTTCCTTCTGTCCTTCTCCCTCTACCAATTCGCCACAGCAAGCCCCAGCAAAAGGTGAATGCTTGGCCTCCCCTTTTTGACCCAGTGAGTTGTTAGACTTAATCATGCCAAAACACACATCTCAAATCACTCTTTAGCTTCACTAAAGCTCAAGAGATCACAGGGAAGCTGGGATTCTTCATACTCTCTTGTTTTAAAATGTCTGTGTACCTTTGCAGTGCCTCCACTTTGGGTGCCCATGCCTTTGACCTGCAGCCGTGAATGTTTTCCAGTTGAAGGCTGAAACTGAAAACCAGTGTCATCAACAAGTATGTGTTGTAAAAAGCCATCAAATGAACTGCCACTAGCAATATGGTTGGGAAATCTGCAGCACTGGAACTGCCAATGCTAAACTAAGGAGCAGATAAAATCCAGACTCACTCATCTTCTCCCTTTGATTTTTTACTCTGTCACTCCACTGACTTTAGAAGGATTCAACTTTTTCCTGAAGTGCACCAGTGTAAGGAAGAAGAGAAACAGCTGTTGAAAGTTTAATGTTTTCAAACACTGTCTGCTTCAGGCTATTTTAAATGCTCTGACACTTCAGCTTTTGTAACGTCTGTCACTTGATTAAAAAGATTTTTTTTGCCACCTATAAAACCACACTAGATGTTATTGAAAGATTTATTAGTCTGCAGTGATATTTTACAAATTGCCAAGTGTGTTCCTACCCCTTCTAATCCAGTCACAAGCAAACAGACCAAAGCAGCTACCAACCTCTTGCCTGATCAGCAGTAACTCCCTATCACATGGCTGTGGCTGGAGCCGTCTGGCTTTGTATCGCTACAGCCACTTGATAAGCCTCCCTGCCTGCCCCCCTTTTGCATCCTTGTCCAAGATCTAAGGAAGGAGCAAGATGCTCTAGAAGGAAATAAGCTAAAAGTATTTTGTTAGAAAAGCTTGTAATTTTGGTTAACACTGAGATTTGGAGTGCAGTCCTCTACAAAACACAGAGCATAATATAAAACAAGGGCCAGAGAAACTGTATCCTGTTCCCAGCGTTGGCATCATTCACTGTGTTGCTCCTGGCAAGTGGCTTCTGGACATAGCTGGGAATACATTGGAGTTTTTAGTTAACTGATCAAAGAAAATTAATCTAAAGGTGTTTTCATTTCAGGGCAACCAATATGCAGATTTTCAATTAACTCATCAAATTGAAAACCCAGAGCTTTGGAAAGTTGCTTTGGAGACTTTCAGGCTTGTTGAGCCTTGAAAAAAACAGCCATTTTGAAATGGAAATGTCTTTTCAAAATAAAAAGTTGTTTACAGTCCTCTCCTCATTCTTGATTTAAAAGACCTTGAGAATTTGTTCCATATAAACAACTCAAGAAAAAAAAAGTCCATGAGGTCAGTAGAAGCTTTACCATCTAAATGGTCAGAACTTCTTTACATCACTTTGAATTTCTCACCTTAACTTTTCTGTGTCTCAGATTCTTCCTTGGGGAAACAGAGCATATAACATGCCTCCAATTTTCTGGTGTTATTATTCTACCATGGTGGACCAAATAATTTCAGAGAATCATTTGTCAATAACAATATTGTTTCAATGGACTAAATTTTGTCCTGGCCTATCTGACCACATCCAAGTAGATGCACTTCAGCAGAAAACAAGTCAGGGCAGAATTTGGTCCAGCTCTTTAAAGTTCTTTGAAGTCCCAGATGAAAGAAGCAAATAATAAATGTGGGCCCTGAAACCAAAAGAAGAATGAGGTATCCTCATTCTGAAAGGAAATTGAGCTTAAACTCATCATTAATCAACAGCAAAAAAATAGGAATAAAAGCTAAGCCACAAAGACGTAATCGATCTGTGAGATGCTACGTGACAGATGCATTGAAAAACAGCAAAGGTAAAGCCACAAAGGAAAGTAATCTTAATCTTTAGATTTCAATGGGTATTTAAAGCAGACTTTTTCTTCCATTTTATATTTACTACTCTAATGCCTAAAGAACAGAAACTCTAATTACTGTTGCATGCTGAAGGCTGCCCAGTAATTATGTACCTTTATCTTCATTAGATAAGATGTCTGTGTATTAGACTTGGTCTGAAACAGAGCAGGGAAACTGGAAACTCAGTCACATTTGCAATTAAGAGCTCACTTTGAAACCCGCCTTCCTACTGCAGAGGAGTGAACTCTGAGGGGTTTGCAGAAGCCCAGAATGCTTTGATCTCTCACCAGTGATCTCCTGTTTTGACACAGGGCCAATCATTAGCATCACTGGGAAATAGTATCTATATGAATAATATTAAGTACACAAGCCTTTATAACATATTCATCCACTTAATATTAATAACAGATACACACTTAAGCAGTACTACCACTTTAACATCTCTGCTAGGTTGTATTGTATACTACAGACTGCTGCAGATTTATATCAGACAAAACCATTACACAATGAACCTGTCAGATCATTCTAAACTAAAACTTCAGATAACAAAGCTATTGAAAAAATATCTTCCAAAGGATGTATTTGCTTTGAAATTCTTTTTCCAGTTCCCTGAAAAAACTCAGAAGGTAGTTAATGAGTGAGTTAGACTTAGACCATTAACTTCCACAACACAAGGACCCCAAATAATTTCTTCCTGTTTTTAAACGTAGATTCAGTCCAACAGTTTCCTGTATTTGGCAGATTTACCAGCTTCAAAAGGATTTCATAGAAGGCAAAAAAAATGTCTCTATTAAGACAGCCAGAAAGACACATTTAATCAGAAAATACCAGCATGGTGGCTATTCAGATAAATAGAAACCCTGAGCAGATTCTAAAAGGGAAACAAAAGGACTTCAAAATTGCTTGGGATCATCTTGCATATAAGAAATTAGCATGAAGAAATTATTTAAAACAAGTCAAATAAGTGCAAAAATTGCAAATTTTTAAATTTTGGACCAAATAAAATTAAATTCTTTTAAGAGATAGTTCAAGACAATAATTTAAATCTATACCTAGCTCTGTTCCTCAGTTACCCTGCTCTGAGTTGTCACTCCCTCTGTAACATGAAGTTACTGAACTTGTAGGTAAGTCACAGAACCACCAGGTTGGAAAAGACCTTTAAAATTGAGTCCAACCATTCCCATCCTATGCTAAGCCATATCCCTAAGTACCTCATCTACCCTTTTTTTACTCATATCCAGGGATGGTGACTCAATCCCCTCCCTGGGCAGCCTGTTCCAGGTAAGAAGGGCCATAAGGAAGTCCCAAACAGCCATCAGTTTCCCATATGGCATAACAACCAGGCACCTACACTCATCTTTGCCTATAAAGGCAAGTGATGTCCACGAGGAAGAGTCTTTTTTGGCTTAGGGGCCCAGGGAGCCTTGCTTTGGAGCAAAACACTACCCTCTGCTGTTTGAATCCAAATGAAAATGAATGCAAGCAGGAGAAGGCTTAGCATTCCAGTAAGCTTTAGGCTAAGGCAAATTGCACAAAGGCCAAGTCCTCAATATGGTGCAGTTCACAAAAGTTAATGGGATAACAGTGATTTCCAGCAGCTGGTGGGGTGGCCTGCAGTATTTGTAATAATTTTGTGACATGCTGGTTATATTAAAAAAAAAAATTCAATTTTAACTTTTATTTGTTGCCATGTCTCTCAGTTCCTCTTCTCAAGTGACAGACAGAGATAAGTTTGTGAAAAGATAAGTGCTGCTGTAGACAAGCAAACATTTCTGACACCATGCTGGAATACTGTCCACCATATCTTCCACCATATCTATGATTCTATGATCCTGTATCTTCCCCAATCATCACCACTTCCCATGTCCTTCCACTACCATTAATGCCTGTTAGCTATTAACCAAACTGAGTATATTACAAGCTTTTAGTAGTAATATTGGTACAAGCTGAAAGCCTTCAAGTAGCAGCAATTTTCTTCACCCTAAGATTTCAGCAATAAAAAGGCACTTAAATGCATTCCTGCAAGCTCTCTCCTCCCCACTGGCTAGGGATGTACACACCATGAGCCAAAACTAAGTGCAGCAGTATATTACTGCCTGCCATTTATCTTCCAAGGAAGTTTAGGTTCTAGAGCTGTTATACAAAGTAAATCCATTGGCCCAATGTCTTATCCAGGATCTCCCAGTCTGTGGTTGGCAGGCAACATGTTTCCTGTGAGACATCCTAGTAGCAATTACCACCAAAGACAATTCCAAATTTAAAGCTAATATCGTTTGCAGTAACTACTGGGTCAGTACCAAGATGACATGTGAACACTGGATCATAGAGGTCCCGTTCCAACGTGGCAAAACAACTTCAGAGGAGTTACTTCCTTCTCTACAAAATCAGCTGACAACTTTCCTGCACAGCCCATAGAGCTGAAAAGTAAAAGGTAAAGGTGGAATGAACTCTGAAAATACTTCAAAAGTGGGAAGTGACAGACAATTCCAAGCATTTGAGATGCAGAATGGAAAACAGGTGATTTTCTGTTTTGTTTATTCCTCTACTGAACCAACATATATGAAGCAGTGATAATAAACCTTGGTCTCCCAGCAATAAAACAGGAAGGTGAAAGTACTTGTTATGTTAGAAAACAGCACTGTTTGCCAGGGTCTCTGCCTTTGTGCACAGAGCACTACGATCCTACCTTAATGACATCTTCATCTGATGATCTGCACTCCACAGATTCGAGAATATCAGTCACAGTCCCATCATCTTCCACAGAGACCACTTTGACAGGGACAGCCACCGTCTTCCCAGTGAGAATAGCAGTGTTCAGGATCTCTGCTTCCTAAGAGATCAAAAAAAGCACACTTAGTTAATAAATATTGCTATTGCTCCATTAGTACCACCGATATTCAACTCATATAAAACCATCACCTCCCAAAAAGGAAGGATGCTACAAAGGGCCCAGGCTCTTTAAAGCAGCAGAGCTCTGCAGTGACCAGTGTCACTGGCAGGGCATTGCTGTGATGGTCATTGCAAACTGCAAGCCTTCTGTTTGATTTATCACTTCTAATTTAAAAGCACTGAGTTCTGATTATATGAAGAGCACGAGACCAACCAGTTACCTGGGTGTCACATCAGCCCTGGACAGCAGATATCACTGACTTGTGCCAAGATATGCAGAGAGCAGAAATTGGTGCCTGAATTACTCTGCTCCTAATTGCAAGCTACTGCTCGTTCCTGGAAAGGTCTCTGTGCTTTTCAGAAGCATGCCTGCAAATCATGGGCTACCCTGTAGAACAAGAGGCTCTTGATTTCAGCTGGCTCCTGTGAAATGAAGGCTTCCAAAGCCCCCAAGTGCTAGCTTCCCATTATCTAAATAGCTCATGCTATGAGCTCGGAGACTGACCTGATTTTACTTGTGGAAGACAACAAAGTAGGAGACTGAAACCAAGTTGACAAAAGAGACCTTTCTTCCTATTACTTAAAGAAACAGAGACACTTTATTTGGACTCAAAGTAATATTTAAAGAAAGAAAAAATCCCACTGCTGTTCTTTTGATAGCTGCTTTACTAAAGTTTCCCCATCCTCACCATGAACTTTAGGGGAGGGTGAAATAGGATTTCACAAAAAAGAGAACTTAAGAAGAAAATCCTCTCCCTCCCTCAGCACAAAAGCCCTTCAGATATTTTGAAATTATAATTCATCCAAAGGTGAGAATATCTGCGTGTGCTGCAAGGCCCTTCTGTCTTGAGTGCACATTTTCACTCAGTAGAGAACACAGTATTCAGGCAACTGGGATCTCAGAAAGTTTTGCAATTAAGTTTCCAGGTTTTTTTTCTTTTCTTATCTGGGCTTGGCAGCAAAGTTACTGCATGCAGGTTATTTAGATGCTTTAGCCACTCTCCTATAGACTCTAGGGAGCTTCAGATGGGGACAGCTTGCCTGAACGAGTGCTATTGAGCATCCAGGAGGATTGCAGAATCCAGGCATCAGGTCCTGATTTTACAAACATTTGGGCACAAACCTCATTTCACTGTTAGGGACTGTCTGAGGCTGTACCAGCTACTTGCACCTAGTAGAAAGCTGAAAAGACCCGCTCCCCCAAGCCTGAAGCACCCTCTTTCTCAAGTTGATACATTACAGTATGACCCTTGCAATTATTTCATAAAGCAAAGGGAAGTTTAATAACTAAGGCTTTGAAACAGTGTGATTAATGAGGCCTGCTTACCAAAGGCAAGTAATTTTCCCTGGCAAGATCTACCAACTGACAGAGATTCACAGAAGCTTCAAGAATTTCTTTAATGTTTCCCAGTTTTCCAAGTGCTGGCTTTGGATATCCTGAATACAGTCTGCATCCTAAAACATTTCCTGCCTGCCACTTTCTGGAAACACATGTTAAAACAGGCTACTTCATCCTCAGCTATTTATTTCACTGTTGCTACCCTGTTTTCCTTCAGAGCAACCTCCTAAAAGCATGTACATAGCACATCTAATCCTCAGGGAATTTCTGCATGTCCAGAGTCTCTACCAGCTTCAAAGCTCAGTAACAGGTTCTGTCCAGAGCTTTGTCAGAGGCTAAGGACTGACAGATCTATACTTAACCCAACTGTGTGAATAATTGCAATGACTTTAATAAGAGTACTTCAGTACAAGGAGATGAGCACATTCACACCTGATTCTGCAGTAAGGAAGCAAATTCATATGCTGTCTCTATCCAAAAACAAACAGCCCAGATTCAAAGTTTGGTAGTTTATGTCTGTACCCATGCTGTAGATCTATGTTCAGAAGCAGCATGCTTCCAGAGCTGTGCACAGTCTGTATCAGCCAACAGGCAGCCTGTGACAGTACTGCTTGTTCATGAAAATCTCCAAAACAATCTTTGTCCCCTCTCTCTCCAAAAGAAATGATGGGGATGAAGGACAAGAATTAAAACCTGGAGTTCACAGAAACATCTATGGTGATTTTCTACCAGCAATTCCTTGTCCTGTCCTAGGAAAACAAACCCACACAATACTTCTTTAAAGGAAAAGAAGGGTGAAGCAAGCTGGCAATGCTCCAAAGCTGTGCTTCTCTACACTGAGCTCTGTGTTCTGTTTGCAGAGGTTTTGGTAACACAACACCTATGGACTTGGAGGATGATCACTTTAGGCCCCTGGTTTGCATCTCACCCTTCAACAGAGGCGTAATGACCATTTACACCAATTTACACAGCAGGGGCAGAGTAAAATGCTTCTTCTGTAATTTGTTTAATGGCTACAAAGCTCTTAATGCTCCCCTGAGAAAGCACATAAAAGTTATTTCATTTTGAGGAAACAAACATGATACTTATTTAGCTATATAGAGATTTATAGTTCAGAGTCTCAGCATGTGAGAGCTATAAATCTAAACAGTTACTAATTTAAAAGTGTTACTTTTCACTGCTTAAGTGATAAAGGATTCTTCCCAAGAAATACTATGTTCCTTATCCATAACTAACATAGATTACAGGAGATACAATGTCAGGGAGATGGGAATAGTTAGGCACTTGAAAAGCTATAGCCAAATATTTTAATAGCTAAAAGTTGATTTCCTGAGCTGCTATTAAAAAGGTGCTGAACTTTCTCTAAGAACCACGTAGAACATCTCTGTAAATCCCATACACCAACTCCCCCCCCCCCAATAATAAAATGAAATTAGAATCAGAGACAACCCATGTTTCTCCATGCAACAGAAGAGGAAGAACAGGTAATCTTTATTCTGAAATACCTACCACCTTAAAAAAAATAGTAGTACTTTTAAAGAAGATTCTGGAACTAGTGTTCTTTGCCTACTGAAGAGAGTCATATTAAATAACTGAGCATATTAAGCCCTCCAGCAGAACCATATTCAGAAGATGTACACAGTAAGCATCTATTTAAGTCGAAATGCAGAAGTGAATACCTATTAGTTTTTTCAATTTTAATTGGAAGCTTCCCTGCAATTTAATTTCCCTTTGGAGATCTTTTGCCTCATAATTCCTGAGGTGAAAGGACTTTAACTGTCTTGATAAATCTGAACGAATTTCTTTTTCTTCCCCTCTTTCTCTTGCTATACACAGTATTTCCCACTGTTTGTATTAATAACGACTTTCAAAGGACATAAATACATGATAAACTCATGCTTAGCCCCACATCAGATTTCTGTGACAAAGAGAAGTTTAATACTGTCAGCATTCTCTTCCAAAAGCACTTGAGCATGACTCAACACATCATCCTAACACCGAATCCCTCACAAACCCCAGGACACCACAAGCAGCAGCGAGCAAGGCACCAGCTTGTTTTCCAAAAAAGACCTGCAGACATGTTTCCTCAAAATAACTTGGACTGATCTGCAGCTCATACCCTTCAGGAGATAAAAAAAAATACTTGTCCTACTACAAAACACAAGGAAAAAACTATCTAGAAGTCCCTACAACCCGATAATACGTGTTCTATAAGCACAGCAGATCTCCAGTTACATTTTTTTACTATATTCATGGAATATATTTTTGCAGGATAAATTTCTAACTCCTAAAATCAAGCGTGTTCCTTTTTGTTTTCAATAGGCATCTTGGCTTATGGGTTTCCTATGCACAGAGTGCAACAGGGAAGAGAATTAAATGGTCATTGAAATCTCCTGAAGTCCAGGGCTCATCACCAAATGAGAATGAATAGCTGCTGGGAAATCCCTCCCATTTGGCACTTGCTGGTATCCTCCATTTCCCACCTTTTTTTTCCCCCATTTTTTTTCCTCTTTTCTATTAATCATCCAGGGTACCACCTTGAATCTCTTCACTATTTATTTTAAAAAGGCCTAGACTTTCCTCCTCTTCAGCTAGGAGCCATCTTATTTATATCAGAGAACCCATGCTTCAGTCATGCATAACTAATTTCAAATCTTATTTAGCATCAAGTCTGAGAATTAAGAAGCTAAGTGACAGCTGTTTAATTAACTCCTTAAGCTGATTAGAAAGCATTACAGAAATCCCCCAAGGAAGAGTTTATAACTGTCAAGAGAGCCTAAGGCCATGTTAATGCTTCTGTTTAAATTTAGTAAGCTTCTAAACCAATAAAGTCTAACTGCTTGACATCCTCATGGATGTGGTCAAATTCAGCTTTTTTCCTCATGTTGCCACTGCAAGGATGGGAAACAAAAACAACATAGAAGGGATTTGAAAAGTCAGGAAGCAGCAGCTGAGCAATAAAGCAAATAGTTGCATCTCTCTAAAGGAGCTGCTCTGAGTTCATACCATCTAACACTCGATTATACTGGATTAGTACTAAATGCTGGAGTAAAGCTGAGCTTGCACCTTAAATGCAGAGTCATCTCCCAGCTTCTCCTTGCAAGCACAAAGGTTTGTTCATTGGTACTTAAAGCTTAAATCCACCTTTAATGATAAGATTATAGCAGCTGAAGTACAAGTTTTAGAAGCAGCTGGTGGGGCTAGATACAGGGTGGTGCAGAGGAACTGAAAATGCTCCAAAGCAAATTTCTTCGGTTGGAGTACATTATGGTCAGCTCTGAACTTGCAAACAGCCTGAGTTCAGTTCCTAAAATACCACAGTGCTTGGTCTGAAAGCTTGAAATAAATATAATATAATTCTAATTCTCTTATTTGCTCTCTAAGTTTCCAAGCCTTTAGGATGCCCACAAAGATTTTCTTGAAAAATTAGCCATAATTCTTCTGTGCCCAAAGAAATACAGAAACTGGGGTCAGAAATAACCCAGAACAATTTGTGAGGCCTTCACTATAAATGGAAGAGTTGTAAGTACAAGTTGAAATGCTGCAAGTGTGAGAAATGAAGGTGAAACCTGAATGCAAACATGTGAACAGACAGATGTGAGCTTCAACGTGAGCTGCTTGGTTTGATGTGTGCACCTTTCTTTGTGCAGAGTGAAGTCTGAAGTCACTGGGAATGGGAGAGAGAAAGGGGGATATAAAAGCAAATAAACCACATTTAATTTAAGCACCTGCTACTTAACTGGTTTCCTTTTAGCTCAGTACAGGCAAGAGATCTGCAGTCAGATGTGCTGCGACAGGGTTAGAAAGGAGTATAAACACAAACCACGTTTCTCTGGATGTCTCTACCTGCTGACTCCAAGTCTGTCACACAGCTTGTAGAGGGGAAAATGGATTTTTTTTAATAGCAAAATATCATTGCAAAGCCATTGGTAAGAAAGAAACGTGAGGCACAATCAATGCCTGAATATATTTTTCATTCCCTTTTTTTCTTTCAGTCTGTGATTCCTTGAAAAGTTTAGGCTGCCATGAAGGGGGGCTGAATCAGCCTCCTGCTCCTCCTCCTCCTCTTCCACCCGGGCAGAATCAGTGCCTCAGAGTGAGCAGGTTTGGCAAGGATGAATCACAGAATCACAGGGGTTGGAAGGGACCTCAAGAGCCCATGGGGTCCAACCCTCTGCCAAAGCAGGGTCCCTAGGACAGGGCACACAGGGCGGTGTCCAGACAGGGCTGGAATCTCTCCAGAGAAGGAGACTCCACACCCCCTGGGCAGCCTGTCCCAGGGCTCCCTCACCCTCACCGGGAAGAAGTTCTTCCCCAGATTGGGTTGGAACTCCCTGTGCTCCAACTTGCAGCCATTGCCCCTTGTCCTGTCCCCACAGACACTGAAAAGGGGCTGGCCATTTCCCCCTGTGACCCACACTTCAGATGAGAATATTTATAAACATTAATAAGATCCCCTCTTAACCTTCTTTTCTCCAGCCTGAACAGCCCCAGCTCCCTCAGCCTTTCTTCACAGGGGAGATGCTCCAGGCCCTTCAGCATCTCCTTAGCCTCCTCTGGACTCTCTCCAGGAGATCCCTGTCCTTTTTATCCCAGGGAGCCCAGCACTGGACACAACACTCCAGGTGGGGCCTGACCAGGGCAGAGCAGAGGGGGAGGATCCCCTCCTGTGACCTGCTGCCCACACTCCTCCTGGTGCCCCCCAGGATCCCATTGTCTGTCTCAGCCCCAGGGCACACTGCTGGCTCAAGGCCAACCTGTCATCAACCAGGACCCTCAGGTCCTTCTCCACAGAGCTCCTCTCCAGCAGCTCACCCCCAGCCTGTACTGATTCCAGCAGTTATTTCTTCCCAGGTGCCAGACTCTCCACTTGCTTTTGTTGAACCTCATTTGGTTTGAGCAAATGAGCATGAGCAGTGAAACAAAGCCATGGACACATGCAAAACACAACAATCCCATCTCTGCAGTTAAAAACAGAGAACAGCCAATGGCTGGATTGTGCTGTAAGGAAAAAAAAAGCAACATGGGATAATCACAGAGTTTGCCCCTCCTACTGTCACACACAGGGCTTTCAGGAAAAACACCTAATTATATGTAATCTGGGAGTTAACGTCTGCAAAGCCCTTTAGCTATTTTATATTCTTACTAATGAACTTTCATCTCTGTCTAGGCAGAATCTATCACTGCTGAGTTTGGGAGGGGGAGAAGAAAAGCTAAATATGTAAGACGTGCTGTGCGTAGTAAATAGGGAGAGAAGGAGCAAAATAACAGGTAGGTGTTACAAAGGAAAAGCTGGATCATTAATAAGATGACCAGTGGTGAAAGGTCTCTCATTACACAGCCTGTAACATTCAGTAAAAAGCTCAAGAAGGAAAGAAAAACATCTTAGAAGCAAAATCCAGGTGTTGTGGTATCTGAAGCAAAGCTGCTGTTCACACTCGTGAATTCCCATGTTCCACATGTGTGTTGCTGTGACCAGGCAAGCCTGGCTTGTGGCCATGATTCCACCTCTTTAAGTGATGGAAAAGCCAGGAGACAAATCACCTCACTCCAAGGGAGAGAAAAATGCCTTTGCCTGGTTTGTTTCTTCTCCTTACCTTTGCATCACCTATCTAGACTGGAATCATCTCACAACAGGGCTCTTTATCAGTTCTGATCCGAGCTCAAGCTGCTCAACCACCTACCAACAGGTAACAGTTTTCCTGAGGGTGAAGCATGGCAAGCACACAACAAATGGAAGAACGAAGTAGGGGGAAAGGGCATTGCCTCTGTTTCCAGTGCAGCTGTTTACACCCCTGACACTGGGGTAGAGGCACACAGTTTTAATGCTTTATTGGTGACTTGACAGGGCAGAAGTGTGCCATTTTAACTTGTGTTTTCTGCTAAGGACCTTTGGGAGTAGGCAAACTACCTAGAGAGGGAAGGAACTATTTAGACCGTCTGTGACATTACCAGTAAACTACCCAAGCCATACTGGTTCTCCTTTATGCTCTGGTAGCTAGGAAGTCACATCCTCCCATGAGAGTTCACTTTATTCTAGCTATAGAGTCAATGCAAATTTTCATTTGTCTAAGGTTTAAAATGACCAAGCCCCTTTAACACTTTGCTGTCTAACATTCAGGAATCGTGTTAGCTTACTTTTGGCAAGTCCTCCTTTGGTGTGTTGGTGCTTTGCAGTGCTAAGCAGGCTACGGTGATCCCAGGGATCTGTCATGTACATTGTCTGTTTATCAAAGTCACAGAGCTATGAAGTCTGTGAATTACTGGGCTACAGTTCTACAGAGAAATTGCTAATTCATTCAGAGGCTCCAAACTTCACCTCCATGAAGTTGTGCCTGTGTACTTGATTTTGGACTCTAGGCAGACTGCTTTAGCTGATAATCAACAAGGTTTGCTCTTAAAAGCAAACAAAGAAATGTGGGGAGGATTTCTTCTTCAGTTCTCCTAAGCAGGCTGCCAGCACTCCTAGACACCATTGCAGGAGGGAAAGGCATGTCTGATTGTCAAAGGAAGGCCTTTCACAAAAGCAGGGCTGGGAGCTCTGGCCTAAGGTACACGGATACACTGTGTCTGATGCTGCTGAATCGCTGCGACTGGGGAGACTGGTAGGGACATGTCATGCAAAATTAGCTAAGCCCAATCAAAATTTCACAGATGGGGTCAGTATCTCAGCTCCAGGATTGATGTGCCAGCATGAAGGCTCTTTTGATTCTCAGGCCTGCAGTTAGGAAGCGTAATGCAGAGGTTTGGTGCCTGCAGGGGGTTTGGAGCTCTGTGAGGGGTGGACTATGGGATGTGATGTAGGGATTTCCAGGAACAAAATGAAAGCTCTAGGATATCACTTCAAAGAAAAGATGCCAATGAGACTCTAGCAATGCAATTTAGCAGAGTAAATATTTGGTGTGATATGTAGCAGAGCCAGAACGACTGGGGTCAAACTGACTGAAACAGCTTTGCTTTCATGGAGGGAGGCATTAAAAATCCCCAAACAAATCACTGGCCTTGTTTAATGTGTCCTGGGTTTTTTGATTCTCTCTCTTCCACAGCTTGCTGTTGCTGTTCCCAGGCTGTATCCTATGCTGCATATGAATCCTTCCCACCTTCCATGCTCCTCTAGCCCTTGTGCACTTGTTGGTCCAAAGGGAATACCAAGGGCCATGGCCAAGGAGCTCCTTCCTCATCTGCTGTACAGATCCTTGGGGCCTGGCCAACAAAGAGCAGATCAGAGCAGCCCCTGGGATGCAGAAATATCCAGCAGAGAAATTTGACAGGTTCTTTTCTGTCTTTCTCTGCTTTCCAGAGTCAGACAGAGATAAAATCTGCACACTTTCCTGGCTGCACACCCTGGCCTCTCCCCATCCTGTGGCTGCTGCTGCAGGTCGCCAGGCAGGGTGAGGGCCCTGTGCCACCCTGGGACTCCCTCCTGGCCCAGGCCTCACTGACTGCTCTGGCCACAACCACATTTCTGCACTGTCACAGCAGCAAACGCCAAGCTGAGACAGCTGAGCCTGGGAAGGGTGGGAGGTGGGGCGTTGGAGAGGGTCATGGCAGAGGGCAGAGAAAGGGGACAGGGAAGGAGGGGACTATCACAGTTTCTCCAGAGAAGGGTAGCTACTACCTAAAGAAAATATGGGAAGTGCTGCCCCACTTTGTTCAAGGATACAGGACTTCACAAGTTTCTGGATAATGCTGCACATGTAGCAACGTTTGCACTTGATGCTGGGCACAGCTGGTAACTGGAGCTGTTGTTTTAGCAGAGAGATGACCCTGCTCAGGTTTGCTACTCTCCCTCCTCTTTCCCTCCCACATAATCACATGTGGGATGATGTCTGTTTCTGCCCTGACCAAATTGTTGATAGACATAGATTAGGAATGCATAAACGAGTCAATGATCACATCAACTACATCAGCTTCCTCAGAAAAAGATTTCTAAGTGCTTATCACAGAGGTATAAATAATGTGTCTTTATGCTACTGGGGAATGACGTTTCCATAAAGGGCTTCCCCAGACCCAGGCCATGCAGGAACCAGTCCCCATCAGAGCCCTCTGAGATAAACAAAACAGATGGGACAAAAGGACTTTCACTGTTTGTTTCCAAAGTTTAGATTTTTCTCGTGTTTTACCAACAAATTCATGCCTGAAAACAAATTCATTATCCCTGCAATGTGTGATGATGCATCTGCTGTGCTCTGTCCATCAGTGCTTCATGCAGAGATTTGCTCGTGCCTCAAAGCCCTGCTATGAAGCACCCCGTTATTGTCACATACCCAACTAGTCTCCCTGGTGACTCACGTTTCCTTTGCCAGCCACATAATTACACTGACCTATCTGAAACCCAATGGATGTGGGCAGTGATGTTGATGCAGACTTCCTCATTATCAGTCTCCACAGAGGACTCCTCACTGCTGCTGCTGCCTTGCCAAACGCTGCCTTCAGCTCCAGCACCAAACACACAGCACTTTCTTAGTCTTTTGAGGATCTCACTAACTCAGGCACATGATACAAACGCCTCATGTTCACCTCAAAGTCCATGATGGTTCTGCCCCACCCAACCCAGATGCTCTATTGTCTCCTACAATTTGCTTTTTCCCATGACACCTGCAGAGCTAGTTACCTTACAACCTTCTTTAAAATTCATCTCTGCCATAGAGACTATGGGATGCTGCAAGTCTCAGACAGACATGCTTGTTCCTTCCCTCTCATCTCAGACAACTTTGGTTTAAATCTGTGAGGTCAAGCAAGACCTGCCACCAAACAGGCAAAGCAAGGTGCATATAGGTTGTTTGTAGAGAGAGATTCAGTTCTTTCTGTGCCTACGAAGTACTTCTCAGAGAGGAAAGCCATTTAGCATTGGTTATAATACCAACAATCCTACCACATTTATCCATTCTGACTTGATTTTCACATAATTTTAAAAATACTGCTCATCCCTGCACTTTTCCAGAGGTGAAAGCTGAGCAACAGCCAGGTCCAGTAAGCTGCCCAGCCCTCCCCACAGAGCCACTGGTAAGGCCAGGAGCAATTCTGAGAGCTCTGTCATCCTATTTTCCCTGCTGCACATGGAAAATCCCAACAGCTACATGGATGATGTACAAAGCATGGTGGGAAGACGAAGAGAAAATGATGTAGTGACAGTCAGACAAAAACAGATCTGCAGAGGTGGAATCTTCCCTGATGTGGCAACTAATACAAGCTCCCATTGCAGAGCCAGAGAGCAAGGACTGAACTAGGTTTTCACGTTTCTAGAAAGAAGAAAGAGGTTTGGAAGGAACAAGAGAACTCGTGTTCTCTGGTCCCTGTGCAGAGAAGTGGTGACTAAGTTTCCCATTCCAATGTTTCCTCACAGATTGGCCTTGTGGCTTTCACAGCACATCCCGAGTTAGGAATGTCAAGCAGTAAGCAGCCTGAGCTAAATTGGGACCATCACAGGGGCCCTGGAAACCTGCCTCATAGCTCAAACTTCATTCATGAGCAGACTAACGGCAGAGCAGCAGGGAAGCCTGCAGCCCAGGGGCTCTGCTGGGTTAGTAATTAGCTCTTTATTTGAACTTTGAACAGAAACACTAAAATAAACAAAAGGGACATTTAGAAAAAAATATGATGGTTCCAGCTCCCATATGGCAAATGGGGCCAAAGTCTGCTCTGAGACATGTGACCATGACCATCAGAAGGACACCACGACGCCCAGGGCAGAATTTGGGTCACAGTTTGTCCTTAGAAAATATCCATGACAGTGACTGAAGAAGGACGGTGGTCCTTGCCTGTAGTGACTGCAGAGGTTGTACCCTCACACCCCCATGGGTAAACTAATCCGTTCCCTGTGTTACATCATGTGTTGAGAAGGGCAGTAACACTGTATTTCTACAAACAAAAGGAGGCAAGTGCCATTTACCCACATGTAGCACTGCCAGCTCTACAGCCAAGAAGCCCAAAATTTCATCTCTTCACATTTGGTTTTGGGTAAGGAGATTTGGATTCATTTATTTTTTTCTATATGACATAGCAACACCAATTTTCTTTCCAAAAACCTCTCTAGCTCTACGTTCTGTCCCCATTAGGGCGTTTGGGTGCCTGGATTTCACTGGCACTACTGATTTAGAACTTTTTCTGTGTGATCAGCTTGTGACAACAACTCCTGCCAGATCTGTAAATGGGTGCAGCTTTGCTCATCTTTCAGATATGCCAAGACACTGACCTTTATTTCCCCTGCCATCCATAAAGGCTGTAGTCCAGGGCAGTGTAAGAATCTGAATGAAGATAGAATATTTTTAGGTCTGATGAAGTAGACAGAGAAAGAAAGTAGAGAGCCTGCAAGCTCTGCTTTGATCATTTAGCCTTTGCAGATTTGTGACAAACTGTTTTTTTCTGCATGAATCTAAACTGATACAGATTTACATGAGTAGTTAAAAAGTAATACCAGTTGGGAAATAAAAATCCCTAGCAGCACCACAGAAAAGCAATAAACTCAAGAAGCAGTTAGACAGACAGAAGAATGATCAGAAATGCTTTACAATAGAAAAAAAATTAATAACAGAGACTGTTTAGACACTTGTAAGGCTGGTTGTGGCAGGGTGAAAGCAGGGAATCCAAAAAGTCATTAGAAAAAAGACATGAAGATTCTTGTAATAAAATCCTGGGGAACATGCATGCTGGAGATTCAATGCCTTTAACTATATTGAACGTTCTGCAGCAGTTGTTTAATGTCTAATCCTTCTGGAATGATTGGTAAAGAACTTACATTACTGTCAGTCCAATGTCCTTAAGAAAATAAATCTGGACTTGACATCAAATTACGTATTTTGTACCCAGGACATGTGAATTCTTTTCCTAATCTAATGTATACAGAGAGATCTGTAGCCAATAATTCTTCTGATGTCAGTGCAAAAGTAACAGCTTCCTTTTCTGTGTTCATCTTCCTCAATTTAAATTAAAGAAAAAAAAAATCATATGAAGAAAGTGGTATATTGAGAACTAGTCCCTCTGTAATGACTCTGAAGCTGTGAACAGTTCTAGATTGCAACGCTCACACTGATAAGAAGTGTCATCATTTGTAGTGTTAGTTGACTACATGGGACACTGTCTCCAAGGTCAGGCATCCAGAAAGGACTGGGACCCATACTGTACCTGATGACTTCCACAGCAGAATTCTCACTGATTTTAATGAGTGTAAACCTGACTACTAACAGATCATCTATCTGCAATGTAACAGTCCCTAACCTTATCCAAATGCAACTAAAAGCATCCCCAGGTCCTACCTTTTTCTCTTTCCAAAGTTTGAAAATTAAGAAAGCCATCCTTGAGGAATGATTTTTTTTTCCCCCAGCTGGCTTGTTCACAGCTAAGTTTATGGTTAGGAAGGAAGGGGAAAGTATGGAGCCTTTTATGAATAGTTTATAAAGCACTTGATCTGATAAATAACTGCCTCCAGATGCCAACAACTGAGCCTGGTGTGACCATTTATCACCTTGTTTCCAGCAATACAGAATGCCTCTAGACATTTGCTCCTGCAGGAGCCAAGTTGACAAACGGTTGCAGTCTCCTTGATGCTGATTTGTGACAAGCTTATTTATTGGGTTAAAAAAGAAGAAAACCTTTAGATGACAGCAATGAAAGCTTGGTTCTTCTTCAAGGTGCCACCAGACACATGGGACTGAAATAACCATAGAATGGTCTGAGTTGGAAGGGACCCCAAGGATCACAGAGTTCCAACCCCCTGCCACAGACAGGGACACCAACCTCCAGGCCTGGAGCTACACAAAGCTCCTGCCCTTCCTTGATAAAACAACAGTTTTGCTCAAGAAAAGTCTGTTTTCAGGAATCAGTGTGATGGCTTGTATTGACTTCAGTGAGATCTTGTCTGAGCTCTAGCCAGACTGAGCTGGTAACTTAGCAGTGGTTAGATGGTAACCCCAAACTCCCCATCATTTAATGCTTCCCTTATGCCTTTCTGCTTCCTACAGTAGGAATTCCTCCCCATGTCCCCAGCATTCCCACTCCCTCTTCCTAAAAAGCAAATCATCCTTTTGCTTTCCCTCTCTAACCTCCTTTGGTGATTTGTGACAACTGAGAAGGGCCACAAAAAGTGATGCAAGCAAAAAAGATGACAGAGAGGCTACAAGAGAGATCCTGGGATGATCGGTGGTCTGGTGAAAGGGAGCAGAGATGGGAGATTCGTAGCCTTGCATCACAAAAGAGGAAAAATATCAGACAGCAGAGCTCAAAGCAAACAGAAGGCGATGTTTTTCTACATAATGTAGCTGAATCATGCTATGTATTGCCACAGAAAACAGGAATGCTTGCATGGATTGACCTCCATTGCAATTTAAAGGGCAATTAAATAAATTAATGTAAGAAAAAAATCTAGAAAGCAGCTTACTTTGCTCTTATATCTGCTATCAGGCACTGTTGGACATGGGGAAATGGATCAGAAAGATCTTTGGCCTTAGCCAGTGTGATTCTTTAGACAGACACAGTACTCTATTTACTCTAACTGTGGTTTGAAAAGCAAAATTAAAACTTCTTCCCATTGAGCCATTCAGCTGTTGTCCTGCTTTCAGGGCTTTTATAGATAGACTTGAAGAACTGCATTGGTTAATGGAATGGATTTTGGCATTAGTGGAAAATATAAGCCCTCAATATCAAATATTAAATTATTCCTGATTAATTCTTTTCTGGGCTTGGACTTGCAACTGATTTAATACCCCTGGATAATTACTTCTATTATAACTGTGTCTTTGATTTTTAATTAACCAGACAAAGTTTCTCATTCACATCTAATATTACCTTTGTTAACACTGTCAACTCTCTGTTTAGAGATTCTGTTCACATTAAACTCTGATGCTCAGACCTTTAAGTCTGCTTCTCCACAACGATGTGAACAAACTCTGTATGTGGCTTATTTATTCTACATAATCATCTACAAAAACACTGCCTTCTGTATCTTGAACACCACTGTCTGCCAAGTAACCCTGCTCCCTTAGTACCATTGCTCTCACACCATCTCATCTAACTCACATGATTCCCTTATACTAATTTGGTTGGTGATTAATTAGTCTCCTGGTTTTCAGCTACTTCACTGAACCTAGTAACACGCCTCAAGTTAGGACATGCACAGAGCTTCATTTTTTATTGGGGGCAAGAACTTAATCCCTCTTCCTGAGTAATGAAAATCTGGAATAGCTATCTCTGCAATACTTCATGATTACACTGAGATAATGAGTGATACTGATACAATGATATGCATATGATGGCATGATTTTTGTTCCCTCTGACCAGAGAGACACCTCTCCTGCAGAGCCTTTATGATAAAAAAACACCAATAACCTCTTGACTACGTCTCTTTGGGAACAGAGGAGTTTCTGACCAGGCTGTGTCCTGCCTGTAGCAGCACCACACACAGCAGACAAACCAAAGAACAGTGTTTTCAGACCAGCGTGCCATTATTCACCTAAATCCATATTTACAGACCCAGTGAAGTAACTCTATTCTGTTCAAAATACTCCTAAGTGAGCTGCCTGGAAATTGTGTGCTGAGCATTTGCAGCAATCAGGCTCCTTATCATGCAGTTTGGATGTGAGTTTAGGTGTCATACTTCAACCATTCACATCAGGATTTGATCCTGGCTTTGAAAATTTCAGTTCTTTAACCTCCTTGCAATTACATTCACATTTGCCTATGGAGAAAGGACATGGACAGTACTTATAAACTCCCTGGAAACTACTCTTTGGATGCAGGGTGAGATACAATCTGTATAATGCAAAGTGCCAGCATCACCTTGGGACACACTATGATGGCATTTTGCATTTTTAAACCCACACCCTTTGCTGTATTTAAGTCTCCTTTACTTTGTGCCCTTCTCTCCAGTCAGTCTGACCAAAGCACCTCTGCCACCCTTCCCTGGCAGAATAATGACCAGAATAATGGATCTAGAAAGATTATTTCTAGAGCAGCTTGCAGGGTGAACCAGAGCTCTCCCTTTTATCTTGGGGGTCAAGTGCACCCTGCAGTGATCCCAGTCACAACGGGCCAGTAATGAGGATCCAAACTGAGTATTGAACAACCATCTGCCATTTGATGCCTTGTTTGCTGCAGCATGACCTGAGTGGGTTCAACATGAGAGGCAGTTGCCACTCTCTCCAACCCAGATGGGCCTGATACCCCCCAACACAGCTGCTCTGACACAGGCTACCAGCTTTCCAGCCAGAAGCTAAACAGCTCCAGTAGCCCTAAAGCTGTCTTTCAAGGGGTACTTTATTTTTAGCATGTATAGATACCTGTTTTGACTCCAAAAGATAGAAAAATTGCTATTAATTTGTGCATGGCTTAATGGAGAATGTCAGTCAAGCTACCTATAACCAAATCAGATGTTTTTTTCAGTGCTTACCATTTTTACAAAGGTTAGCCTTAGAGTACTGGACACTCTCCCATTGGACCTGCTAGTGAAATGCCAAACATATAGAGTGAAAGCACCCAACTGGCACCTCTTCTTCTGCATTTGTTGCATTCAGCTCTGCTTAATTTGGAAGGTTTTCCATACTAATTGTTAGGCCTTGCAGAGGACTGGGATTACACTGAAGGGGTTTTGCCTGAATTACATTAAATTGTACAGATTTTGTTTTTAGGGGGGATGAATTCCCAGTTTTGGAATCGATGTCATGTGCTGGGATTTTCCAGTCTGTTTTGCTATTTGTGACACCACCTCTCTTACAGACAGGGTTCAGAACAACTTTAAGGACTAGGCCAGCAATTATCAAGCGTGGAACCAAAGGAAGGAGAGGTGACCTAGACGCTGGCTCCCCCTCAGCCACATATGCTCTGAAAGCATCTGAAAGAAGAACAGTTATGAAGTCTAACTACAGTTCTTACTTCCTTATGTTTAACAAAACCATAATTCCCCAACCTTGTAGGGGACTAGGTAACTATAATACAATTCACTAACTGCTGTGATGAAGCACATCTAAAAAAAATACACATAAAAAACTAAGTATGTGGGTGCTAGTGATTGTCAGTTCTCACAAATGCTAAAGAATTTCTGAGAATGCATCTGGCAGAATTTCTAGAGATTTGGAAGCTTTCAACTATTTTTCCATTAGGATTCCCCAAGGAGTTCAACTGAGGATCAAAAGCTTTGCAGAAAAACATTTTAAAAATGAAAACACAAGAATGATGGGCTGCTGCTCTACCTCCACTGGTTGGTACCTCGATGACTGTCAGATCTCAAACTGTGCCCTGGTTCTGCTCAGCCACTGAGCTCCCTTTGCACCTGCCTACATCCCAGAGAAAAGGATGCTACAACTTATTCCATGGTTAACAACAACAAGAAAATGGAGCCTAAGAAAATAATTGTGTTGTGCTTGAAGAAATATGGAAATAATCATGAGCTGCTGCATTTAACAGACTTGTTGGAATGGAATTATTTGTATTCAAATACGTGTAAAAACCAATGATCATTTTTGGGTTTGATCAGCTCAGCCTGTTCTTTGGGGAAATTAATTTGATGCTCTGGCTGTAAACATTCTTTCAAAATGCTTACCATCCAGCTCTGCTTTCCTCCTGCTCTCCTCAGCACCAGAACAATTTTCAAAGCGTTCCCATTGATAACACAAACAAAACAGACAGACCACTTCATCAGGGGGACCAGAAATTGCAATCAGAGAAGTAATACTTAAAATACAATTTAATCCATATTCACATCATCACCTGGTCTTTTCCAGGCCACGTGTGGGAGTGTGCAGAGACTGTAAGTAGGAAAAGAGAGTGTAAGTAGGAAAAGATGTATCTGTGATTGCTAAAGACTGCAAGGTAGACACACAGCAGCTTTAGCCAAAAGGTGGTTTGCCAAACTACTACCCAGAATAAGGTGAAAGCCAAGATCAGTTCAAGAAGCTCATTTACTATTAACTGTTGTAATCTTTTTCTAATTAAATGAGGGACACAGCATTTAAAGTCTAGTAATACTGTTAAGATCCTACCAGAGCTCTGTATCAGATCTAAGTGCAGTACATTTAGCATCCTCTCCCCGAGTGCTGTTCAAAGAGGAGGTGATGTTCGTGCTGGAAACGGGTGTCTCTGAAAGCTGCCCATCATGAATGCTGGAGCTAAGCTTTGCTTCCCTGCAAGTGGAGTGAATTACACAAACTATTTCCACAGGCTGCAACGTGCAGAAGGGACAGCTGTGGTCACAGCAGCAGCATGTGGGAGGTTAGATGGGGCATTTTGTTCATGACTCCAGCCCCAGCACACTGACAAGGGTATTTCATTGGGTCTACGGCAGTTCAGAGGATGGAGGGGGAATAAACCCTCATGGTTTGTGATTTAGACAAGAAGCCATGAACCTGATGTCCCTGCTGGGAAAGGGAGAAACATGAAGCCAACGATGGAGGAGGGGAATTGACTTTTTAAAAGGGCAGGCATTGGCAGGACAAGGGGGATGGATTAAAGCTAAAGGAAGGAGGGTTTAAATTAGATATCAGGGGGAAGTTCTTTGCAGAGAGAGTGGTGAGGGGCTGGAACAGGCTGCCCAGAGAGGGGGTGGGTGCCCCATCCCTGGAGGTGTTCAAGGCCAGGTTGGCTGGGGCCCTGGGCAACCTTGTGTAGCTCCAGGCCTGGAGGTTGGTGTCCCTGCCTGTGGCAGGGGGTTGGAGCTCTGTGATCCTTGGGGTCCCTTCCAACCCAGACCAGACTATGATTCTATGAACAGGCAGAGCTGAAGCCTGGGAGCACTTTCTCCCGTAGAAGCCAGCGGGATCAGAGTTTTACATTACTAGCCTGTGAAACAGGAACACAACAGACCTTCCCCAAGGAACAGGAATGCTGGCTGCCACAGCCACCCCCAAGGCAGCTTCTCAGCCCCTGTGCCAGGGCTGCTAAGGCAGCAGAGAGTTCAGTGTATTTTATCAGCTGAATTTTCTGTGGATTTTGCTGAAATGGCTCAGTGTCAGGTCTGGTGAGTGCTGAGCAACCAGGCAGGATGATGGCATGGAGATTGCAGACCAACACGGCCAGGGGGTACCGAGCAGTTAAATCAGTTTAAGGTCCCTCAGAAGAGCAGCCTGCAGAGACATAGGAAGAGACACTTGATGCATCCTCTGAAGAGCTCACCACCAGCGCAGCCCATCTCCAAACTAGGCTCACGATTGCCCAGCCCTTCCCTCTGCTAGGTGAGGTGTCCAAGGAAGCTGAAAGCCTTGCAAGGAAATAGGGCCAGCTGTGTCCTGTCCACCTTTGATCTTCAGAAAAGAAGGCAGAGAGTGGAATTAGAACTTCTGCCTTTCCCATGTATCACAGGAAGACTTTGTTTCCTTCCTAGCTGGGTTCTGATGTCCAGAATTACCAGTATCAATATCGTCATTCCTCTTCCTTCATTTTCTTTCAATTCCTTCTGTAATTGCTTGGGGATATTAAGTGCTGCCAGCACTGGGGTCACTATTAACCCAAGGCAAAATGTGCATTGGAAGACCACAAATCTTAATTCTTGCCTTGTTACCATAGTTACACCTGACTAAGAGGTGACACCTGAACTCTGCCTTCACGGTTTAAGTAAATGATGACTGACAAAGAATTAAAGAATCTCAGAAAAAGAAACGACAACATTTGAGGAAGAAAAGGGCAAGAGCACTCATGGTAAAAACTTAAAAATTTAAGCTCATGCTATCAATTTCTCTAAACACCCTGAATCTTCAGATCCAACAGGATTCTTTCCAACTCTTGATCTTGGTATCACCATACTATATGATTGCATATTGAGAAGTTCTGCCTCTGATCACAAGGAGCACAGCTATTACAATGTCCATGCTGCACTCCTACTAATCTTACTCTGATTTTTTCCTGTGAAATGAACATGCATCTCAAGTCAGGTAACTTTTCTGCTATCCCAGAATAAGCAAAAAATACACACAAATCCATTTTAAATCTGACAGAATGATTAATACTGGTACTTGCATCCCCAGATTTCCCCATCTGTCAAAATATTAGAGCAACTCCTATAATACCACAGATGTGCAACTGCTGGGATTGAACACAAAGGTACTGCTAAAAGTTACCTAGAAACTTCAGAGAGCAGTTCTGTGTGCAGATTCATCATCTGACAGTATAAAATTACTGTTACTCTCTGTGGTGGTAATTTTAAAGTCTTGACATTTTGGCATTTAAAAAAAAAAAAAAAAGAAATAAATTGCTATTATTTTAGCAGGTTTTAAAGAAAGGTCTTCAGCACGTTTGCCTGAGAGGAGTGCTTTTAAAGTAATGTGGGAAAGAAGAGGCAGATAGGAAGAAAAAGTAGCTTCATGCTTTGCTGGTCTTGCTTGATGGCTACTGCTGGAGGAAACCTACAGACTCTCAAGCCTGCAGATGTGCTTGGCTCACTGTGCTTCCACCCCAGATGTTGCTCAGAGAGCTGAAGCTGTGACAGCTCTCATATGTGCTTTCTCACCGTTCTGTGTTCAGAGTGAAGTTTTAAAGTTCAGACTCCCAGTATGGGCTTTCTGAACTGGTACAGCAGGGCTTGCAGGGCCCCTGTGTTGGAGAGGAGAGCAAGAAAGACCGACTTTCTCTGACGCTCCTGAAAATGTATTCATTTTCCAAGAAACAGGAGCCAAATTCTGAGGTTAATTTCAGAGGAGTTCTCCTTATAGAATGCAAGAGGTTAGATCTGAACCCTATGAAGTTTGCATTCTGCCCAGCCTCTCATCCCATTAAGGAGCAGGCCTTTTACAACATGCCTTACAGGGCAAACACGGATACAATGAATCTGAAAAGCCAACCTGTCAATCAAAACCCAGGGTGTTCATTTTTATTTTTGATAGCTTTCAAGGACATTTACTATAAATCTGTGAAAAGAGAGCTACTTACAGGTCTGGGATTTATAGAAAGTGCTGCCTATTTGTGCTCTGTCTTTTGTCAATAGCATTAAGATTTGCAGTTTGCACTGAATTATCCAATGACCTAAATCCTTGCTAGCTATCAAAATCTGTTTCCTAGATAAAGTCATGCTAGAGTTTGATACATTTATCAGTGCCAGGCACACAGCAGTGCTTACAAGGATGGCTATTGCTCAAGTCTTCCTCAACAGCAGACAAAAGGAAGGTACAAATGAATTACAACCTATTCACTCCAATGGTTTAAAATAATTACATACCGCTGGAAACACAATAACACAATTCCTGCCTCCTGATTTCACACAAACTCCTGGGTATAATGAGGCAGTGTTTATTTACCTGACAACTCCAGGATGATTTATTGTTCTTTCATTATGCTAAATACTTGGGATAGCTCATGCCTCATTATACAAAATATAATCCATTGCCATTCAGCTGAATAAGACTTGATATGGGAGAGGCGGAGGGTTTGCTAATTGTCCATATAGCTTTGTGGTGACATAGTCTTTTAGCATCAGGGCTCAAATATTTGACATGGGAAACTTCTCAGTCTTTCCTTCTCTCTAACATCAGAAGAATCTTGCTGAAGCCCCAGGAAGTCAAGCAGGAGTTGGAAGCAGCACTTGAAATTTTAGTTATACAGCTCCTTTCTCCTCCAAAGTGCTCTGCAGGTTGTAGTCCTGAGCTGACAGGGCATTTCCAGGAAAAGCTCCTACCAGTCCTGCCTTGCTGGGTAGGCAGCCTTGCCAGGATATGGACCAAAGTATTGTGAGTACAGGAAACAGATCAACTGGGCACAGAAACTTTCACACTCTCCAGCTGCAATGTATTCTTCAGGTAAAATGTGCTTTCAGTTATTTCCTAACCTGGCAGAAGAGTGTGTGCACATCACTAAAATAACCAGCTGAATTTCTATCAAACAATTCTACACTAAAAAACACAGCCATGCTCTCTGACATCAGCACCCACAGACTTGGACCGTGATCGGTCAGGCTCAGAAGGTTACTACACATTTACCAGTGGATTCCTCGACTGAGTGAAGGACTTGGTTTACCTTGTAGAAGGAGAACACAGTCTTCTTTCCTGAACCTTCGGTATTCAGCCTCTTTAACTTAAATCCTGTCTCACTGCCTACTTCATACCAGCACCCAAGGGTCCCTAATGCCTAGTGCAGTGTCTTCCTCTGATACCCAATTCCTCTCCCATAGTCTTCTCTCTAAAATTCAACAATAAAACACTTTTTTGGCATGGCAGATTATGTCTTTGGATAGCAAGACAGGCTCCAACTTCAAAGCTCAGTTTGGAGCTCCTGAAGCAAAGAAACAGATATAGTTCCAGCACGCATGAAAAAGGGGAAACCAAAATGAGACAGACACATCCCTGTAGTGACATTAAGAGGTTCCTCATACATTTTTCTCCTTCTGGCCAAATGCATTCTGTATTATAAAAGGCTCCCATCATCTGAGGCCTTGGGAATGTCCATCTGGTAGCAGTGCAGGCACTGCTGAGCAGACAGAACACTATTAAAGCTTTCAACAGAAAGAGCCTATTAAAGCAAAGCCACCAAACCTCCACTCAGACTTCCCGAGACACATCAGACTGAAGGCTGCTGGGTACTCTGGGATTTATGGGTAGAACATAAGGCTTTCAGAGAGGTCAAAGAACAAAGCTTCGAGTCATAAAAATATCCATCTCTCATCTACCTCAGGGAAGGACTGTCACCCAGGCCGAGGAAATGGAGGAAAAAGAAGAGATTTCATTGGAAAAAAAAAAATAAAATCCAACACTGATAATTTAAGTTTAAGTGCCTGTGAGAGATTCTGGACAGCATTTGGAGCTTTCTAAACTCTAAAGTCTGCCTTAAGCTAGGTTTATGTTGCATAAACATTTGCTTTCAAATTCATTACTATTATGAAAGATACAACATGAACATAATAAATGATTTTGGTATTAAAGCACATTTTACAGCATCATCTTGAGTGCAGTTTCCTTTAATGCTCTACTTACATGACGTGGAGGGATTTGCTCTGAGACTGCATTAGGATGGATAGAATTCAATAGTACAGCCTATAAGTTTTTTTTCCCCTCTCTTATCTCTGAACAGTTCCTAAAAGCTATAATACTGTGGATAATACAACTTCACTTCTGAAATACAGAGATGTCAGTGTTGGCTTGCCACTTGGTGGAAAGGTGTTGTGAGCTGGAGGGAGCCAGGTACTAAAGATCCTGGCTCTGCTTTTCTTCCCAGAGCCTTTGGCTCACTCCTGAGACAGTGCGCTAGGAGAACCAAAGCAGAAGCACAGGTTAAGTGGACAAAAAGGTACTGAAGAGGATGTCTATATAGTGGGAAAGAAATTAATAAACCAGAGCTTGACCAGAATGATCCTTTGTATCCAAGGTTTTGTCACCCCTCTGCTTCATACTTCGCAAGCGGCGAGAGCTGGTGGAATTGCCAGCTGAGGGGTGTACTGTCCTCCTCACACAATTCCCTGGATGCAGCTGCCTTGAGACACTGAATCTATCAGCTGTCATTTTAGCTATGATCCACGTAGCAGCTTATTTAGCACAGAACCAAACTAGGGATCACTCTGCACCATTTCTTTAGCAGTCTTATAAACCATAATTAGCTACAGCTCAGTATTCCTGGGATGGAAGAAGCATTATGATTTCCCTCATCAGTACTGGTCACATTTTTCTCTTGAATCAAGAGAAAAACCCTTATTAAGATCACAGTTAGAAGGAAGAAACCTTCCAGCTCATGTTAACGTAGACTTCAAGCTGTATCCAAATGGATACCCTCATGGCTCTGGCTCCCAGGTAATGCAAGAATGATAAATTGTGTTTTGGATGCAAGCTGCAGTTTAAATGAGATGTCTGAAACTGCTGCTATCTGTATGTTTACAGGAGAAAATGAAAGGAGGGTGGAACTGAAGATGAGATTTTCAGACACTACTGGTGTCTCGTGGTGATCGGTATCTAACCAGTGATGGACTCCATTCCAAAATGGGATGAAAACAGCAGTCCCAAAGCTGACATCAAACTAGTCTGGGATACTACTCTGCCCACTTAACAGACAATTTTCAAACTCCAGCTTGAAGGGCTGTTTCAGAATAATTCAGCTTCTTGAAAGTACCAAGCAGAATTTTGGTGTCCAAAGATATTACATTTCCTTTTTCTTTTTACTGTCCTGATGGGTTGTTTTCTTTTTTTAAACAGGAAAATATAATTTTCTAGGAATGCAATTATGAAATTATGTAGCATGCCCATAACATGTAGTGATAATACACAACATTGGATAACAGAATAACTGAGTGGTCCATATGCATTTTGTGGTTTGGATCCTAGCTGGTGTACCTTGCTACAGACTCCCTGTTCCACCCTGCTCCTCCTCGTAGTTAATCCTCCTCTGATTGCTCTAATGGTCCCTACAGACAGCCAAATTGTTTTGGTTAACTTGCAGCATGTACATTATTTTTTCATTTGTGACTATTTCAATTAGCAATGTCATCTCTTTCTGAAAGTGTTTTACTTTTAAATAATTAGGGCTTACCCAAGAGGTTAGCACAAAAAAGGTATTTGAAATGCTAATCCAGCATCTCAGTCAAAACTGTTCAATCACATTTAAATCCTGTTGTTTCTTAAAGATATTGAAAAATCCCACAGTGTCCACAGCATACTGATAACCTCTGCACAATACAAAGAAAGAGGCCAATGTATCACATCTGATGGTTGTTAAATGGAAATGCTGCCAGACCCTTAAATCCACTGAGACTGGGCACACTGATTTAATGAGTGCAGTAATGGGCAGGTGGGCTGAGCATTCCTGCTGAGATTAGATCCTGAGCAGCCAACGTGACTCTTGAAACTGTTTTTTAACACAATCTGTACACAGGACCAGGCTGTGCATTACAGAAAAAGTGTCTTTTCATGTTAACTTTATCAGCCAGGCCTTTTCCAACCCAGTTACCAACATGTATGTATTTAATGTCATAGTGATTGGATTTTATTTTTTGAACATATTTCTTTTTTCCAACTACATTCAAATTCAGAAAAGAGGAAAAATCTGTTGCTTTGGTACAAACCATGTCTTATCTCTGGAGTTAGAAGCTTTTGCTCTTTTTCTTCATAGATTTCATGCATTTAGGTCTAATTTAGTAAAACACATGCTCAGCCTGAACAGCTAGATCCATTGGAAATGTGCTGAAATAAAGCAGCTGCGTTAAAGCTTTATTCTATGCCACACACCTAGTGGCTATTGAGATGTCTGCCAACATCTAATGAAGAAATTACACTTTACAGCTCACTCCTTTGGATGGCAGAGAGTCTGTGGGTTACTCTGCTACCACTCCCAGGAAGGCACCATGTGGTGCAGGTGCCAGTTTCCAAGGCTGGAGCTGGGAACCAGATGGAGATGCAACTGGATGTGTCTGCAATGTTTCCCTGCTTCTGAACCTACAGGGAAGTTTTACTTCCACACAGGGAAACCAGCCAGGGAGATTTCCTCTCCTCCACAGCAATACTTTTGTAGAGCAAAAGATTTGATACCTGCATGGTAGCTGGGAAAGATCTGTGTCCATTACCAGGTGTTATTCCTTCTCCTCACCTACAGGTTCCTTCAGTTTTTTCCTATGGATTCAAGCTGACACCCAACAGGGTCTTGTCTTCACACACACATTTCCCTCTTGCTGTCTGTACCACTGATAGGCTCATGCCACAATCCACTATGAAACAAGTAGGTCTTAATTTGTTAATTTGCCTTTTTTAATACATATAACCTTTTTTTTTTTTTTATCAGCTGCATTAGAGTCCAGACCTCACTCCCACCCCTCAGGCTACTGGATCCTCAGAAAGGATTTCACTCATCCTCAAATGAGCTTAATAGACTTTAGATAAGTCTTTGCCCCGTCCCTGGGGGTGTTCAAGGCCAGGTTGGCTGGGGCCCCGGGCAACCTTGTGTAGCTCCAGGCCTGAAGGTTGGTGTCCCTGCCTATGGCAGGGGGTTGGAGCTCTGTGATCCTTGGGGTCCCTTCCAACCCATGCCATTCTGTGATTCTTGTGTAGACACTTTAGACAGAAAACTCTCCATTCCCTGGGTCAATTGCTGAGTGTTTACACCCTGAAACATTACTTTGACACAAATCTCTCCACTCTATACTAAGACAGATTTCCAAATTGATGCGTACATCACCAAAAGAAGACTGGATTAATCTGACTGACTCCCACCATTCTACCTACCACTGCCAAGCTGCCAAAGAAACTAGCCTTAGCCATGGTAGGAACCACACTGAGAGGACAAAACCACTTAGGCATTCATGCTCCTACACCTCCAGACAAAGAGACAACTGAAGGAAAACATTGCATTAGATGTACCCTTTCTGGCCTTTTCACATTTAATTCAACTATTAATCACTGTTGTACCGATTAACCTGTGATGACCCATCAGCAGCTCCCTGTTACATAACCCAAACAGAAATCAGACCCTGGGTTGATTACAGGAGGCAATCAGATGGTCCAAGACTGATCTCTTGGCCTGAATTGAAGTTGACTCATCCTGGAGATTCCATGCTTTTTTTCATCTGGGATAATTATCCAAGGCAAAATGGGCTTTAAAAGTATGTTGAGAAGTAAAAGTTAATCAGTAATACATATTTTTGCATTCATGAAGGCTCAGTGATTATTTTTGGCTTTCTCACCCAGGAGGCAGGTGACGTATGCAGAACTATTCCTAAATGCCAAAACCAAAGGCACGTTGCAAGTTCACTCTGAATAATGAACTCAATTCATCCATATTCTGCAGCATCTAGTGCCAAACCCTGTTCTTGGGTACCTAAAATAACGGCAAACCCCCAAACCCCTCATTTTCCATAGGGCTAGAACAATTCCTGCGGTGGGGACGCTCAGCTCTGCAGAAGCAGGACGCTGGGGAGCATAACCATTTGGGGTACCTGCCTCACACTCCTCACTCCTGCTTCTGCAGTCTCTGGTGGAAACAGGCAAAACTGCTGAGCTTTTCATTGTGGAAATACCTGTTCCCTTCTACAGACATGGTTTTCTATAAGAGCCAGTAGATTTTTCTGCCATAATATAGTACTGTTTGAGTTTATCTCCCTCTACACACCTGGCATGCCTTCAGCCTATCCCACTTATTTCTACAGTGCTACACAAAGAGGTTACAGCTATAAAAAGGTGCTCCCAGTAGAGGGCAAAGCAAAACTATAATCACACCGCAGTCTCTCTTCATCACCGTGGTTATTATTGTTCCAGATTTGCAGGTGCTAAAGGTTTATCCATGGGGGATATATAAGAACTGGAAAACAATAGCAAAACACTTGACTTCCCCATCCATGCTTCAGGGTCAGGCTGTTACTTTTGCAATCAGAACCAAAAAAAACCCCAAAATCAAACATGAAGGAGACAGCTCTGGAAAAGATGAAGATTTCAGAGGTCTGCTATGTCACTCTCTGTTTTGGGAGTGTGTTCTTAGGGTGGAGTGATTGCAGGTGAAGGGAGGTTCATCATCTCACTCCAATACCATTTATGGTGTAAGATGCCCGTCAATAATTCAACAGATCTCTATTTCTTATTTGCATCATAGTATGTAAATATATATTTTAAGTATGTCCTATAGCAGGGAATGAGTCTCTCAGTGTTGGACCCAAACTAAAGGGAGGAAACAAGCCGTTGCTTAGCGGCCCAGAGAGGATTATAACTGGGAGATTTAGGATTGCAGTGAGCAATGGAAAACGTAAACTAAACATGGGGAAATGTTTCCTAACACGCACCCGACTGCAAAACTCCCAGTGTGAAAGCAGAGGAGTCCCAGTTGTCTCTTGCATGTCAGCACAACACTACATATCTAAAAACATACAGAGCAGAAAATCTCATTTAAGGCGTAGGTCTGCTGCCTGCATTCCTGAAGTGCTTTTCCTCATCATGGGCTCCTAAAGCACTAAAATATAACCCAAATTCTACTGCAAATGATTCTCTAATTGTGCCATGAGGATGGAACAGATATTGTTGATATTTTTCACAGAATCACAGGAGTTGGAAGGGACCTCGAGAGATCATCAGGTTCAACCCCCTGCCAAAGCAGCTCCCCAGCTCATATTGTACAGGTCGGTGGTCCACAGATCGGTGTCCAGACGGGGCTGGAATCTCTCCAGAGAAGGAGACTCCACACCCCCTGGGCAGCCTGTCCCAGGGCTCCTTCACCCTCACTGGGGAAAAGTTCTTCCCCATGTTGGTGCAGAACTCCCTGTGCTCCAACTTGCAGCCATCACCCCTTGTCCTGTCCCCACAGACACTGAAAAGGGGCTGGCCATTTCCCCTGCATCCCACCCTTCAGATATTTATAAACATTAATAAGCTCCCCCCTTAGTCTTCTTTTCTCCAGGCTGAACAGCCCCAGCTCCCTCAGCCTTTCCTCATTTTTCAAGCCTAAATACTTGCTGCAGCCTTTAAGGATAACCCAGCTGATGGAAAGGAAGTCCACCTGCAAGAAGTTTGCTGGCTCCTGTTTGCATGTGGAAGGATGCAAACCCTGGCAAGTTTATGAACAACATCTGGCTTATAAATGCTTTTTATGGTCTGTCCTTTCCATAAAGTGCACACACGTAAATACAAGCCCATTTATCAAGGACACCCACAACCAAACTGCATGACTTCATAAAGGACACATTAGAGTTATCTTCTGTCATCAGATCATTTCATTGTATTTGAAGTTAAGTATGTTAATGTATCCTGAATTAATTTTCTTGGTGTTAAAGTGCAAACTGGGCTAATAAAAGTGACACATTGACTTTTTCCAGAGAATGATGCTCAGCTTACGGAGAATGGCAGCATAAATGAAAATTAGCCTCAAGACAATGTTAATTATGTTTTATCCATTAGTAGGAGGGTAATTGAACCACTCATTTTCACTGCAAAGAAAACCCTTCTGGCTTCATAAAGGGAAACTATGTATTTAATGTGCTAATTAAAGTCTAACAATGTAAAAATATGCAACAGAAAGAAAAGCAAAATGCAGGTAATATATATCTATGTTATACTGCAATGACCATCCTGGACCTGTTACTGCCCTCACTGTGCTCAGAGGCTCTTCAAAACATGATGCAGAACTCAACTACCTGAAGCAGCAGTCAAGGATTCCTGACATGAACATGAAATATCCTTAAAGACATGCATTCAAAGTGAAATGAAGGTTTGCTATAGCCAAGTAAACACTATACATACTGCTGACAGTGATAGGACTGTGAGAACTAATACTACTAATACTCGCTGCCAATTTTAAAATCTTCCCACTTCTAATATCTTCTTTTCCAATCTTCCCACTCACCTCTGTTAGATCTGCAGGTGGCTGGAAGGCTGCTATTTCCTTACTCAGAGATGAAAAGTACCCACAAACCACCAAGGGCATATGGGTAAAGTCTGCTCAATCCTGAAATAAGTAGTGTGACCATTCCTTTCCAGTAGATATACCAACAGGTATTCTGATCTCTATCAATAGCTAAATCTTATTTTTCTTTAAACACAGGATACATTAATAAAAGTAAGTTTTGATTGCTGGACTGGTGGAAATACCTTGCTGCATACCAATATGCTATGATGCCCTATTCCCTCTGGGATGGACCCGATGATCTCTCAAGGTCCCTCCCAACCCCTACAAGTCTGTGATTCTGTGACCTTCCATGACTAACCAAAGGGAATTTGAGTTCTGATAATTAAGCTGTTGTATAAAATTCATATTCTTCTACCAACAAGCTCTTACCTTTTTCCCACACTGCATTATTATCTATCCTGGATTTCACTCCATTGAGATACTAGGGAAAGAGAAATGTTTTGATTTGGATATTTTTAAAGGAAAGAAGTACTTTGAAGCTGCATTGAGCTTGGAAAGATATAATAAGATTTCAGCAACATGTTTCAAGGAGAACTGACAGATAAAGTTATCAAATGCTCACGCTAGCAGCTAAACGTTACAGCAGTTTATCAGATATATAAGCACTGCACTTAGGCATATAAACAGATATGTACATTCCCTATCAGGGTTACAAAGAACCTGTATCACAAGATACAGAATTTTAGTGTCAGAAAATGTATCAGACAAATTAATTGTCATTTATCCACACATCCTTTGTATAGTCTGGGCCAGAATCAGTGAGATGTTGCATGAAATTATGTGATAAGCCCCAACACTTGTTTAAGAGCCTCATAGTCATCTTGACTTATTGTCACCTCCTTTCCTGTTATTGAAGTCAATAAATTAGCTAAGTGCAACTAGTCTTGGGCTGGTGAAATCTGCTTGTGTACAAATGCCACAGTGAAATCCTACAAGCATCATATCAGAATTTTCCTCAACCAGAAAAGGTGTGGGTGGGACAAGGTGTGTTGCAGATAATATTATGGAGTATCTGCCCACTGGGGTCAATAAAATCTAGATCAGATCCTTGAACTTACTCACCCCAGGGACAGTATCTGGGCAGAGTTATAGTGAATTCATAATTCCTCCTTCTGCAAAAGCCAAAAATACATTCTCCCATCCAAAAATAATAATTTTTAAATCAACCTTTATCATAATATTACCATGAGCATTGAAAAGGATTATCTTATTACAAAAATGAAATGACTTAAATTTACCCTCATTATTGTTTCCCAGGGAAAAAAGAGGCTTTTTTATTTCATTGTGGATGACGCTGCTATTTGCATTTAAATGAAGACATCTGAAGAAGAGGAGCTGGGAAGTTAGGGGGTTATTTTTTTCCTTTTGAGGATGAGATATCATTTCATTTCAGCATGCTCCTATAATGCAAACCTAACTCCACTTTCTGCTTCATTAAATAGTCAATCACGAGCTGCTTTCCCAAAACTGCCCTAGAGAGCGAGCCACCCTGGTTATTCCCAGTTGAGAGTTTGTAATGATGCTAATGATACAGTTTTGGTATCCCCTAAAAATCTGACATCAGCAAAGAAATGAGGCATTTCTATATTTGCTGTATAGCATGGAAGTTTCCTGATTGACTTATCATAATTGATGTAATTAAACAACCTGCTTTCTTAATACTCTGAGTAGAAAAAGGCTTGTGTCAAAGGAGCAGTTTACAAGCTGTTCCAAGATAAGTATTATGAAAAGCATACAGGCACATAAATATTCATTCCAGTGTTAAAGATATTACAGAAAGCAGGCAGAACACCCAACACCACACCACCACCATCTCTAGGACATCTGCCATTTACCCAAGTGGGAAGGAAGATGCCATGGAATGGGGCTTCCCTCCTGCATTAAGCTTGCAGACCAAGTGACAGTTGGATTCTATGTTGAGAACTCAAACCTGGCTTCATGCATGGGGGGAAAAAGCAGACCACTTTCTAACGTGCCACTGTTCACAGGCTACAGGTAAAATTTACCTTTCTGTAAATTTTAAAATTTACCTTTCTAACAGATACTGAAAAAGCCAAGAACTTCCCAATGTCACCTGAAATTGTCACAGTTGCCTACAATCTGCAGCAGAGGTGAGTTTTAGCAAGAAAACACCAGAAAAAAAAAAAAAAAAAGTAAAAATTGAGGTTAAAATATTAAATATTGAGGCAAAAGTTTGTCTTCAATGGAAATATTAAAATCTTAGCTGAAACTGGGACGGGAAACATCTCCTTTCCTTTTTTCCTCTCCTCACCCTGAAAGGGGAGGCAGGAATGATGGCAAAATACTTTTTTTTATTAAAGGCCTGCTAATTTGATGAGTTTAAATGATGCACCTTAGGGACTGGTGATTAGAAATGGTCATCTTTGCAAAATGAGATTAGCTTATCCCATCCAGCAAGATGAAAATTAATGCAAGACAATACCTTCACAGCCCAATCCATCATAGGAAAGGCCTCTGCTTACCCCATTATACCCTTAATAGAAGAGAAGGACTGGCCAGCTGACTTATCTGGCCACCTTACCTAGAGAGAAAGAGGGTTTGAGGTAGGCACTGAAACTGGCAGCGGTCGCTGATTGGCATGTTCATCAAACTGAACAAGTCTAACGAGCTCTCCAGCCTTGCTGGAGGTGGGATAGCATCAAGTCACACCTGTGGGAGTTGGTTTAAAGAAGAGTATCAATCTCTCTTCCTCTGCCACACGGCTCCAGCTGTCTGGTTTCACTCAAGTATCAGGCTATTTCTCATTAGCTGAGGGGAATCTAATATACAGATGCAGCAGTCAGCAGAGAGAAAAGGTTGGTGCCCAAATTAATATATGGGACTCCTGATTATAGCTAGAGATTTTAGGCAGATTATCCATGCTCCATGCCTATGTTCTGAAAAACACAATGTTCCTTTCAGTTGTAACTATGCATGGCATAGTTTCTAAAGCTATTTTATCAGCTGGCATAGTTTCTAAAGCTATTTTATCAGCTATCTGCTGACTACACAGTGAATAAAATAAAACAATTTATTCTTTACAGTAGGCATATAATTTAAAAATGATTTTTCAAGAATAATAATTTTAAACTAAGCAGTAAATGTTCCCAAGAAAATTCCTTTGAATGCAGCAATGCAGGAATGTTTCAATTAGCTAAACCAAAAAAACCCAAAACCTAATGTAAGAGCCAAGCAGGAAGCTGCAGAAAAGAAAGGAAAGTCTAAGGATGATATTCTTCTGTCAAACGTCTTCATTCACAGCCCATCAAAGTCAATGAGAACTCTGTGTGCATATTCAAGGACAGAATTTGGTCTAAAGGGACAAATTTTCAAAGGGTGATGGGTTTTTTCCGTTGCACCCAGCATTTACATAGGCTCATTAGTATTTGTGAAATGGGTACCTGTGCCCTTAAACAGGCATTGCAGAGTGCAATTACCTCCTCTGTCTGCATATGATGTAGGGTTCTGTTGGTGCAGTCTTTCAGTATGGTCCATTTAAGAACACTGAGAATGAATAGTGCATTTATTGATATACTCCAGAAATGGATTTCACATGCTCCGAATTCTCCTATCTATTCTCCAGCTCAAGAGAAACATTCCCCACATTCATTTTTGCTTTTTTTTTTAAAAAAAAAAAGATGCAAAGAGGTGTATTTAAACAATAACAATGCTTTCAGGTCACAGTTCATGCCCTCCAAGAATCCTCAATACATGCATTCACTTTTGTACATGCCAAACAGCACTGACTGGCTGCACTGAACTCTGCATTGCTTCACTCATCAAATTCTTTGCAGCCAGACTGTATTTGTAACCCTTTAATGACATCCCACAAGTATTGTTATAGAAACCTCACCTACAAAAATGCCAGTCCCAGAAGATCTGTTGCCAGTGCTTGGCTACAAGTACCTGAAAACATAACTAAAGCTGATCATACCAGTGCATGCAGAAAGATTTGTTTTACAACTGAAAACAGCCACAAAGATCAAAATCATTAAGAAAATGTGAGGAAACACCCTACAAACCAGTATCAGTATCTACATGTTGAGATATTTTAGCAGGCACGAACAGGAGTGGTAGAAGTCCAACTCCTGTGAGAGGAAGAGTCTATTAAAATACCTCACCAGTACACAAATAGTGTATAAGTGTTTTAATAGACAATGCACCAGCAACACTTTTGCCTCTGGTGAGCAATTACAGCCAGGGCTATCAAGATATGACTCATATATTCATTTTATTCCCTTTTCTACTCTCCAGCACTCTCTGGATAAAACTAATAGGCGACTATCTGCCTTCTCCTGCTGCTGCACGTTCTAGGTCTTGGTGTCTCATCATTCCCTTCCCTGGCTGTCCCCCTCCCCTCCCCACATCACCCTCCTCTTCCAGTTACGAGGCAGTAGCAACTCTTTCTCAAGCCAAGGCTGGATTACAGGTTTTGCATTCTGCAGACATATTCAGGCAAGTATTAACTCTTACTGTTTCTCCTGGTTCTGTCTTATAAACAGTAATAAGACCACAACAAATATACAGCCACTTTTGAGGCTCAATTCATGTTTTCATGTAGAATGCCACTAGCAAGCAACAACCTAAGTGCTGATCCCAGTAGAAAAATAACCAGCTTCAATCTTCCATCTAACACATTCAGCCTCAACCGATTATATAGCACTAGAAAGCATGTTTTTATCCATTTACTAAGTTTTTCAGATAAAGGCAATGGAAAAGCTGTGGTCATTATGTCTCATTCAGATGTCTTTAATAGCAGTCTTCATCGGATTCAGTGATGCTCACTGCAGATAAGTTAGCCACGGTCATAAAAATCAAGCTATGCAATCCTCTTAAAGCACTGAAGAAAAGAACATGTACAGATGGGGGGGAACCAAATATATTTATAATTTCCACGTTTGATGCTCAACACCACCAGTCCTACATGCTCTTTCTGGTCCTGCTTCTTACCTGGAAAATTTGAACCTCACAAAACCCAACTGTACAAACGTGTAGCCCTTCAACACAGCACAGATAGAGAATACCTCGAAGGGACCCCCAACAATCACCTAGCTCACAGAGAACATTCCTTATTGAGAGCTATAAAGAAGCTTTGCAAAACATTTAATGTGGCTTCCTAATGCAGTTGTGAGCAAGCCAGGTAACCATTCCACAGTGGGGTCAACTGAAGATGGAGGGAACTTGCCTTCCCTGCAGTATAACCTGTTTGCCCAGCAAGCCTCGGGTACCATAAATCGCTATGCAAGGAAATCAGCCATACACACCCCTTCCTGAAGCAGAACATTAACACCTGATAGAATTAAGCAGTGGAAGGAGGACAAACTCAGTGTACAGTAGCTGTGAGGGTTTGGTGACTATGAGGGAGGATTGACTGATCCAAAATGGGGCTCCTGGGCCCACGGTTGTGGGGGCAGTCCCGAGGTAACACCAGTCCGGGCCATTAAGAGCTATTACTACTCTCAGGGTCCTAACAGACAGTCCCATTCCACTTTACTGCAGAGCCAAGAGTACCAAGAAATTCAAAACATAAAGCAACACAAGCCAAGGTGAGCCCCTTGCCCAGGTTTGGCAAGTTCCTTGAAGGCTGTTTATTAAACACTCTACCTGTTGGTGCAGGCAGGAACATCCCCCTGTGTCTGGCTGGTGTGCAAAGGCAACAAAATCACTTGCAACTCTGAAAAGGTGTGAGAGGGAGTTCAGGTAAGTGCTAAACACTGTCTGTCTGCTCCAATTCCTTTCTTCAGTGCAGACAATTTACAAATGGAAGTTTATTTTTAATATATTTTGAAGATCAGCTGATGATCTGCTCTTACCCTCTACACTGATATCCAGGGCAGAAATAGAGCATCATTTTATTCACAAAAACCACTTATGAAATGGGAATGATTCTGACTTGAGTATAAGTGAGATGAGAAGCAAGCTGATGGTCTGCCTACAGATACATTCAGGTGGAAGAACAAGTTGACAGGCCCGTGGCTCAGAGCTCATGTACTGATACCTTTATTAATAAACTTATTTTAATTTCTTCCCAGCGAATTCTGAAAATCAATCCTTTTCTCTAACACCTCCTGAACAGCTCAGAGGAGGGCAGCTGCAAGTAATTTGTGCAGCCATAAAGCATTGTAGTCCCATAGTAGTACAGCTCCTGTGTATCTCCTCTTACATAAATAATTACATTTGCTCAATGGTGGGGATTTTTCCAACAATATGAACCATTTATGCAGGCAAGGTGTGAAATGTTCATTTTGCCTTTCCCTCCTGAGTTTCAACCAGAAGGCAGAGAGGTATCTGGAAAGAGAATCAGACAGACATAAAAGAAGCAGCAAAACAAAAGCTGCTCTTTGGCCACAAACAGATCTCTCTCTAAGTAAAGCCAATTGGAGCCCATGAACAGACAGGTTTCCTCTTTCACAGCCTTCAGAGTTACAGTGGCAAGGTAAGTGCTGGCATTAGGTGCAGCTGGACCACCACTTGTTTTCCACAGGGTGACATCTGAAGTTTTTGGTCAAATGCCTGAAGGGAAACATGAAGCTACAGCCCAAACCAAAGATGGTGGTCTAGCATCTTCCATGGTTTTGGGCAGCATCAGCCTGCATTGAACCACTGTCCAGAGGTACCCTGAGATCACATAACGCTTCTTCTGCCTTCACCCAACAAAACAGGGACAGATTTCTAAAGGGCTTTTTGCTCTGAAGTAGGAGAGACGAATGTGAAACTCTTTTCAGGGCTCCTCACCCTGGGTGGGGATTTGGGATGGAGGGGGATGACCAGCGCTACCAGCAGCTTCCCGAGGTGCCCAGCTGGTGGTCTCTCATCTCTTCTCCCAATGGGCTGGTCACATCTACACAGCTGTGTCATCCAGAGCTCTGAAAGCGATTCCTGTGCAGGGGAGCTGAGTATGTGGCCACAGAGTGAGGCTCTCACACTCAAGAATTCCATGCTGTGGCACAATTAAAATACTGCTAGTGCAATCAGCATTAAAATTGGTGAGATGTATCAAAGATTACAGAACTGCTGTCTCCTCTATAGCTATTAAGCAAATGTAACAGTAGGTCAGGTCCCTCTAAGCACTTATTGCAAGCATTTCTTCAATGTTTCTTAGTTTTAAGATTTTTTAAAAACAGGAAGCAAGGTAAATGCTTTCTTTGAGCTATCTGCCCATGAAGCTACTCTTGATTAATTCACTTCAGGGGGAAAAAAAGAAAGAAAAAGGAAAAAACCAAGAGAGGGGATAAGAGCCTAGAAGCAGCTATTTCTAAATGTCAGTTTGTTAACAGTACACACTTCAGCTGCTGGACCATTCCCACTCTTCCCTTTCCTTGTTCCCACCTGGAGTCCTTTCCAGGCATTAATTAGCATTACTAATGGCATTATGCAAAGTAAATTGCCATGTGTATGTGGTGACTTTTGAAAGGCCATGACTGGCCATCCTGTCCTCTGCTAGGAGTACTGCAAAACAGGCAAGAGAAAGCGACCAAGGAGATGCTCACAGCTGCAGCACCAACACTGAAGCGGGACGGAACTGGGGGTGAGATACCGACAAGGCACCCAGCAGAGGGCAGTGGGAAGATAGGTATGAAGTGAAAACAATTCCTGCGTTCAGCTTATCCCAGCACCCAAATTCTTCTTCCCCGTTTTCAGCACTTGCAAGATTTGTACTGGAGGAATTCAAACTGCTCGACAAACGTTACCTGACTGAAACCCATGCGGATGCAGGAAGGAGGAGCAGAACCCCCACCCCACGGCATCCTGGTTACACAGAGGAGGAACTGGATGCCCAGAAGGGGCAGCTGGGGTATGGAAACTGCTGCATTTTGATACAATTATTCACATGCAAATAGAGAGCCGGTGTCAGAGGAGAAATTAAAACTACCTTCTTCTGTCTCTGTGCCCAATGTTACCAAGATGTGCTTCCTCGGTGCTTTTTCCTTTCCCTTTTTTAAAAATTATCTAATTGGTTTTATGTCAAATCTGTGACAATTAAAAGTTTCAGGTAGTGCCTCAGAGATGGCATATTGCTTGCCTTACACTATTAAATCCACGTTATTTGCAATTTGAGCTTGCTGTGTTACAGCACTGGGGTGACTGCATATAAATAGCGTGATTATTTTAAGGATAAATTCCTTCTTGGTTTCTCTAAGACTGTCCAATGTAAGGAGTACGAAGTACAGACCCAGCCCAGCACCCTTCTGCCAGCTACACCTCTCAACAGTATGAAAGGTAGCAGGAAGACCCTAAGACAGCTCTACCAGCAGAAACCACGGCTGTGTTTGTACAGCCAAACTGCTTTTTAATGACATAGCTGCCTTCTCACCTCAGGGGAATAGCAAAAAGAGCCTTTACATTGTTACTCTACAAGCATCTATAGGCATAAACAAATACCCTGCATATCTACAGACATCATATGACAATGTGATACTGGTATACTAACAGTGTGGCCAGTTGTTAAGCCTTTTTTGAGAAAATTGATGTTTGCTAACTGCTTTCAGACATCAGCTCAGAGATTTCTTACGATTAAGATCTGCTCAACAAAGTCCTTATTGGAAAGGGAACCAAAACTATTATAAACTCACTGAAGTTTAAAGCACCTGCACAGCAAACAACTCCAGAAAGTAGCCAGAAATTCTGTAAATTCAGGAAGGTTATAAATAGAAAGCAGGCACATGGTCAGAGCACACTGTTCAACGTGGGAGGATCTGGTGCTTGGCAATACGGGGTCAAACCCAGCTCACAAAGGAGCAAGGGCACTACCTGGCCAGCCAGATGTTGCTGAGGTGGGATCTGCCCAGCTGTTTCTCTGGGCATGCTAGACCACTCAGTGTAACAATTATACAAAGGGGGGTTTGCTGGCAATACAAAAACAGAAGAAAACCTGGCTCTCTGGTTGCAGGATGCCCAGAGGGAATTTACTACAGTGATGAAATCAGGTCAGCTCTCAAGGTCTCTGGAAGAGTGCTGGCTTCTGTTTCGTTCAGACTTGGGTTGCAATAGGACAGGGAAAGGTGACAGAGCTCTAGATAGAAACCTCAGTGCCCTGGAAAAATGGCAGATGAAAGAAAAACAAATTCAGTTCTTCCCTTACTCCAGATTCTGAGTTTTGCAGCAGATTCCTTCCTCCATTAATTTCCCTGTGCAGTTCTACCAAGAGGAACAGAAAAAACACATCCTCTATCCTTAATCTTTGTAGTCTTCTGGACTACAAGAATCCATTAGAGATGTGTACAAGGCTGGAAAATCTGCCTCCTTGGTTTCCTAAAAGATCTCTTGATAACCTGGATTATTGGGATGTATGGAAGTGAAAGGAACAGATTTTGTGCAGGGGTTCCCCATCTTTTCCAACCATTAAGCCCAGGTATTTATGACTTACATTCCAAAACATGAACAAAACCTCAGTTTCTATGAGGCTCAACCTCATTCTCAGTTGTTGGGATGCCAGAAATTGGCATATCTCAGCCTGCACTGCAGAATCACTGCTTCCCTCTGCCTCTGGTAATTTGGCTGAGCTTACCCTGGAAGAAGAATCACGTCTTCCAGCTGGAAACCCTTTCTCTTTTAGTATCTTACTGCACTTTTAAATAGAAATGTCATAAAAACAGGCTAACTTGGCAGATCCTCCTCCTCCTAAAAATGAAAAAGGTAAAATTCCTTCCTGATGACTAAATCATGTACTGTTTTTCTTTCACAGCTCGGATTCCAGCAGACAACACAGAACAGCCTTGTGCTGGACCAGGACAAGGGCAACCAGCACATGGGTTTTACAAAAACAAAACAAGAGAAATTGTCAGACTGGATATTTTCATTTTTCCATGTCAGACAATGAGAAAAAAGCTGAAGCCATTTTGAAGGACAGCAGATTCTGGCTTTTTTTTGGTTTTTTTAATATAAATTTAATTGCTCTGAATCCTAGTGACAGGTTCTGTTCACCAGGTCTCATAATTACAGTGTCCTAAATTACTTCTTCAAGCCCCCTTGCAAAAACCAAGCTGGCAGACAATCTCCCTTACTTGAGCTTGCTCAGATCTAATTCTTAGTGTTATATTGTCACCCAGCATACAACAGCTGAAATCAGAGCCACACTGTTATGGACACTATAGATAAATAATATCTTTCAAGCAGTCTCTGCCCCAGAAAGGATGCTATTTAATAAGGCAGAGGAGACAAAAGGAAAGGAAAACAGAAGCAAGGAAAGGAAACACCTTCAAACCCACAGAGGAGTGCAGCTGTGTTCTGGCTAAATACCTACAACATGCTTTCTCATTCCTTATGTCCATCTCCCAGGCTTAATACAGAAAGGTTTATTAGACATGAAGTTAACCAGAACTGAACTTTTTCTTTCTCCTAAAGACCTTTCAATCACTCTATGGAAAGCAGAGGAACAGACTGGGGCTGGGACAGACAGGATGCTAAGAACTGCTCCCCAAAACCTTTATTTTTAAAGTTATAATTTATTTTTTTTTAATAATAAGAAATTAATAAATCATTTAACAGACCACAGAACAAAACATGCCCCCAAACTACAAAATTTGATAGCAGCTTTTACTACATCTGCTCCAACAAGTCCCAAAAGCAGGAGAGCTTTGGTTTTCCTGGATGCCAGCTGAAACATAGTTCTGTTCTTTTCTGGTTTTGTTTATGACAAAATTAGATGTATACTTTTACATATTTTTACATATGTTCATTTTTTTCCCCCTCCCTGTTCTAAATGTTGAGATGCTTTGTTTTTCCCATCATGTCTAAGCTTTTTTTTTTAGTGGCTCCTGTTATCACCAAATCAGCAAAGAGCTATATACATATATCAGATCATACCTGGTTATGACAAGGAAACTTAACTCCACTTTCTGACATCTTTTTAAGATCAAAGAGAAAATCCTCAGGTGAAAACAACACACCTTTATTCCAGTGAAACAGAATTATTTTTAAATTCAAAAGAAATTTGCTTCACAGATGTTACAAGCAGAATTTGGGATTTTTAGTATGAATTACAATGAAAAGACTTATCACTGCTCTTTATGAAACTGCACTGCTTTTCTATGGATTTTAACAATTATTGGTTTTTACTGCTGGTTTGAACATTTCAAAGTCCTGCAATCTATTTTCAAATTGCCAGGACTGCTTTTTATGCAAGGTACAGAGTGGTTTAAATACTTTCAAACTGACAGGTTTAGGAAATAGAAGTTTAGCATTGCAGAAAAAAAGTCACTTTGAACTGTAACTACTGTATCTCCAGGGTAGTAATTTTGCAGAATCCTACTCCAGGGTAGTGATTCTGTTATTTTATGATAGAACTACTAGGAAGTGGTATGAAAAAGAACCTGATTTTTTTTTTTTCCTATCACATTTACGTTTCTTACATGCCTACAATTTAGTCTTTTTAAACATCAAGCTTTTTTAAATGAACACTTTTCACATCTTGATGTTGTTGGGGTTTTTGTATTCTCCTCACATTTAGGAATGACATCAGTGATTATAAAACCACGGTGGGTACTCTGAAATCTCAGCTATATGGATGTCCTATTTTACTTTCTCCCCCCATCCCTTATTTGAAGGTCATGATAAAAATGAAACAAACATCCCCTTACAAATTTATTTTCACTGTAGTAAACACTATATTCTCAGATCTTAATTCTGGGTGATTTGGGAGCATAGAAACAGGAGGGAATCAACTTTTTTAAAGGGCAGATAATGGCAGGACAAGGGGGATGGAGTGAAGCTGAAGGAAGGAAGGGTTAGATGAGATGTTAGGGGGAAGTTCTTTCCAGAGAGAGTGGTGAGGGGCTGGAACAGGCTGCCCAGAGAGGGGGTGGGTGCCCCGTGTCTGGGGGTGTTCAAGGCCAGGTTGGCTGGGGCCCTGGGCAACCTTGTGTAGCTCCAGGCCTGGAGGTTGGTGTCCCTGCCTGTGGCAGGGAGTTTGGAACTCTATGATCCTTGGGATCCCTTCCAACCCAGACCAGTCTGTGATTCCATGTCATCTACCTTTAGGCAAGTCTCTACTGTTCTCTTTCAAGGTGAACAGGACCCTGTTCTGGAGGTCACGTGTTCATCTCACTCCCACTGACAACACTGGAAGGACCTGGAAATATCCCTCTGTGCAGCCCACAGACTGAATTTCTCCCTAAGTGCACATCAGGTGCCTCGTATCAGAGAGAGCTCAGGAGGTACCGTGTGTGACACAGGCATCCATCTGAACCACAGTCATCTGCTCAGCTTTATCCTTTCCTCCCTAAACTGCTTCCTCTGAGCCCCTCCTTTGCTGTTGCTATCCCACACAGAAAGGGACTCCAGCAGTCAGTGCCAAAGACAGGAGAACAAGGACCAAAGGTCTCCTCATATGCATTCTGTCAGGCCCAGAAGCATCCTGCCCATAAATCCTGTCGGTCAAATTCATTTTGCACAACCTCAAAGCAGTACAAAACAAAGCTAACAAAACCACCATGTAGGTGACACCTCCAGTCCCTGAGCTCCTGGAGAGGCCTGGCCAGAGCAGAGTGCTTTTCCACCCTTTTCAGCTGTCCTTAAGGTTTAAGCTTCCCCCTCTAGATCTTTTAGGCTGGCAACAATTTTTCTCCCCCTCAAGCCATCATTTCAGGAGCTATGCTGCTTCTGAAGCTATGGGGTGCTGACCCCACTTTTTTAAGTTCCACTTCTTTCATTGTGCCACTGTTGGGCACTTTGCATGGGCAGGTGATGAAGCAAACTGGCTCAGAATGACCCAACAATGACAAAAACAAGGTTACTTCTGCCAGGCTGAGTTTCTCAGCCCAGCTCTGCAGCAGCAGTACAGGCATTTGTACCAACCCAGCTGAGAGCTGGGCGGGGAGAAGGGGAGTAAGGGTTGCTTGATTTAGCAAAGCCACTGGCAAACATTACCCTCAACTGATGAGGAACCTGTCCTCATTTTGCTGTCTGCCTGTCACAAACCCAGCAGCTTTCAGGCCCAATGGATAATCAGTCCCTCAGAAAGTGAGCCAAAGTCACACGCAAAGCTGGTGGTCATTTCTTCTGAATGCTGGGCCAGTGTTTAATCCCTTGTCCCTCATCCTCTTTCCAGCATCCTGCCTCTGAGGACATCTCACATTAAAAAAGGAATTCTTAATACCCCTGGCTGGCAATTAAAAGAAGGATGGAAAAGTCAGAGAATAATTCTCTTAATTGACTACTCTTCTTACTACTTGTAATCTAGAGGAAATCTAATTAATTCTACATGAAGAACAACTATTCTGTAGTGAAGTGTAATTCCTGATCTCTGGGGCTTCAGCTTACCAGTTGTCAAATTATCCAATTACACACTTGTTAAAATCCATTTTGGGGAGATTTTCATGGCTTGTAAATAAATAATTTCAAAAGCTTTAATCCCCAAAAGAAAAAAAGAAGAAAAAAAGAAAGAAAAAAGGGAACCCCCAAATGGTACCTCAAAAAAAAATCACCAAACACATCTAAAAATAACCTGAAGAAGCTGGGAAGAGTGATACCCCCCTGTTTTGCTCAAGCAGCACCACAGTGGCAATGGGTCTGTTTCAGTAGGGAGAAATTCACTGCTGCTTTTTCAGCCATGTTTTATTCAAATCACTAATCTGAAGGGAACCAATTAAGGCAGCATCCCTTTCATTATGCCAAAAGGGAAAAATCTTTTCATAATCACATCAATTAAGAGGTGGGAAGCCGATGGAGGCTGCAGCTCAAGCCAGGGATATTGATGCGCTGGAGCGAGGCCAGTACAGGGCCACCAAGCTGGTGATGTACATGATGTACAGGGAGAGGTGGAAAGAGCTGGGCCTGGTTAGCTTTAAGAAGGGAAGGTAAATGGGGGGCATTACAGCTTTCTACAGCTACAGAGGATAGGGCAAAGATGAAGCCTGACTGTCACCAGGTTGCCTGGCAGTAGGATGAGAGGAACAGGACACAAGTTGGAACATGAAAAATTCCATTTAGATATGTAGAAGAAAAGTAATTACTGAAACACTTTGCCCAGGGAAACTGTAGGATCTCCATGTTGGAGGTGTTCACACTGGGGTGGACACAGCCCAGAGCTACCTGTTCTCTGAGCAGAGCACGGGACTAGCTAAAGCCTGGAGCTCTCTCCAACCTCAGCTGCTCTGTGATTCTGACTGCTCTTGAGGGAGATTCTCTCATTAAAAGAGAGGACACGCACATGACACTTCAATGAACATATGAATGTACTCAAAGGAATGCTTTTAAATCACTGCAAACTCCGACAATTCACTCTCAACACTCGATTCACCACCAAATTATTTGTTCCAAACTCCAAACATTTTTTAATACCCATGGCTTCACAGTAGTGTGGAAATAGGCCAAGACTTCTAAATCTTGTGTCCATAGCAGCAGGGACAAGTTCTGGGTGAAACTTGCTCTAAATTCAGATCTGCCATGTTTGCCCAGTCCTTCTACATTTTATAGCATCACTCAGCTTTAGAGCAACAGAGAAAGACTGTCAGGGCTGAAGGATTGCACTTGTTTCAACCCAGTTCAACTCCACACACCTAATCAAGAAAAACATATGTAACTTGCACTTAAGAAAGAACAGCAGCTGTTATGCAAAGCCGTTTTTCTTAGGCTTTAATTCATAAGAAAAATATCCTTGTGTTTGTTCCTGCTTCTCTAGGGAACCCAATTTTCAATGTTCCACATCAAATTGTGTGGCTGTCAGCAGCTTTGCCAGCAGCCAGTCCAAGCCCTCATTACTCATTCCCCCACTCAGAAAAAAACCCGTGTGACTGTTGCTTTCTATTATTCCAGGTGATTACAGTATTAGTCAGCTAGCAACTGCAGCTCCAGATACACAACCAAGATTCCTAACCTCTTGTCTTAAACAACAGTAGCATCATCAAGGTCTTTTTTTTTTTTCCATGAGCCTGTAGTAACCTTTGACAGGAAAAAAATGGGGTTAAACTGGAAGAACTGCTTGATGGTTTTCACTGCTTGGGAATTGAAGTGGCAAAACATCTGCACTGATGTTGTAATGAGCACAGGTACTGCTTCATTGCACACTTGGGCAGGTTAAAGATAGGTCTAATTTTAAAAGGAAAGACCTGTTGCTTGTTATCTCAACTGTTAAGATCCCCAGGGTCATAATTAATACTGGAAGGAAGAATCCAAAGAGTACAGCATTTGTTGGATTCTGGAGATAAGGCATCTGTGACTGCCAAGTACTTGTATCATTCTCTCATTCTCATTTCATTCTCTGTATGCAAAACAACATGCTGCATGCCAGCAACTCACATGTCCATCAGTCTGCTATAGTTAGACAACAGGAACATGCCAGAGCAAGGACAGTGATTAGAGTAAGAGTAATAATAATTGTAAGTTGAAGACCACACCAAGCCTTTTTTAACAGGCAATTCTAACTGGAGAATGAACATTAGTCCCCTTGGACTTGAGTATATTCCCTTCTTGGACACAGTCATGGAGGAGTACCAGAACTGTCACACCTCACTGGACTGCTCAGTTGCCTGGTCCAGTGTTTTGGCACAGCCAGGTTCTCTAAAAAAAGCATGAATAACAGACATCCATGTACAGGGAAATGCCTTGTAGCATCACACACCTGTGATTCAATTAGTTTCTGAAGAATAGCAGATTATTGTGTGTTTACTGGATGAAACATTTTCTTCTATTAGCTGTACAGGCTCATTACAATTATTAGAATGTGAAATGGAGTCTAATATGACTCATGCATTGCATAAAGACTGATTAATGAGCTTCTGAATACAAAGTCCTTCTGGTTGAAGTTGCCTGAACCACAGAGAGCCAATCCAGGGAGGCTTCTGAATGCAAGCAAAGCTGGGAGATCAACAGTCCAGACTTGTTCCTCTGAACTGATACAGCAATTAGTCAAGGGACAGATTACCAGCTATCCTCTCCCCCCTGTTTTTTTACTGCTCTCAATAAGAACCCTGGGACAAGATGAATCAGGCTACTATGAAAATCTGCTAACGTTTGGGAGGCAGTGTCAATAAAGAAGTCTGAACTATTAAAGAAGAAAAGCAAGGATTCTGGAAAAAGAAATAGAATGAAATGCAGTGACACACAGTGCAAAGTCTGCTCCTGAGGACTGACTGACAGCAAGACTTTCAGCCGTCTGGTAAGAGGTCTTCAACCTGAAACAACAGAGTGAAAGGAGGATCTGGATTTAATATCCAGGCACAGGATGGATGTATGCTATTGTACAAAACAATCCCTGACCAACCAAACAAAACACCCCAAGAAGCCAAACCTTGTATGCATCATTTGAAATAGAGAAAAAAAAACCACCCTCATTTCCAGGGGATGAACACTTTGACAGCGACGGCAAGGGACATTATCTGCTCTCCTGTAGTCATCATGGATATCTATCTTCAAGAGAGATTAATTAAAATCAGAACTGGTAGATGCCACGAGATGCTACTGGGAGAACAGAAAGTCTGTTTTATGAGATTAAATTGTAAGACCTCGACCTACCTAATTTTCAGAAGCAGTAAGATATACTCATGAAAAAGAAAATGGTTGCTTGCAATATCACAATGATCTAAAGGTTGCACCCCTTCTCCTGAGTAGATGTCATTTGTGATTCACTAATAATTTTGATTTAAAAGTTCCCTCTTTAGAAATGGGTAACATTTTAATTAAATATTTGAAAACCTGCTGAAGATTGTAATTGCAATTTAGAAGCTATGAATTAAGAAGGTAAAAGCTTTAAACTACTATCTAGACACCTTTTTCTTTTTCTTAAAGCTGACTGTAAGTGGCAGTGTTTAGAAACATTCATTCTTCAAGCTGAATAGGGCAGCTGATTCTGGCTGATGTGCTCCTGCACTTCTGGGCAGAGCCCAGGCCTGTCACAGCCAAGGGCAGAGCATTGTTTCAACTATGACATACACATGGATGGAGATTCACATTGCAGGTCTCCAACAGAAAAGCAGTAATTTGATCCAAAAGCATCTTAATCATCAACTTAAGATGGTAGATAGTAGAAAAAAGGCTGTAAGAGCCTCCAGTACCCTATCCCACTGCCCCAGCATGCCCCCCCTTGTACTCCTGAGCAGTTCCTGGCAGAAAACAGCAGCATCCTGACACCATGAGGAGTGGCAAAGCACCAGAGCAGAAGAGGTGCCTCTAAGGAAGAGGCCAGGATCACCTTTAGAGCTACATACAGACCATAAGCTCCAATGGTGATGGCAATTGCACAACTAGGTCTGTGCTCCAGGGACGATGATCCACCACCCCATCTTCTGTAATGGGGATAAAGCTGAAGCCTTGGTTTAGGAGGAAGCAGTCGGTTTGACTTCAGGAGCAACTCCAGCACACTGCCCACCCCAACCCTCTCCTGTGAGAAGGTACCAATATTTTTTTAATGTTTTTATCATTAGTCTTCTCTGTTTGGCTTCTGAGTTCTTCAGGGTGAGGCTATATTAAGTATGTGTTTGCACATCACTGAGAACTCTGGTAGCTAAGTCTGAGCTACATATCCAGACCCTAACAGCACATAAACAGCACTAGCTAAAAATCCAGTGTTTCAGATACATATATTTATAAGGGAATGAATTCTCTAAGCATTTTTAAAATCCAGGAGTGACTGGTATTGCCATGACAGCTGATTCCTGTAATTATTAGAAACTATTTTAATATGGAAGTTCTTCCTATATAATAGATAGCCTCTTTGCTGCTGAAATTGATTTTATTTATTTATTTGGTCTATTTTTCCAGCTTCTTAGGCTGATGGTATGTACAACAATTTATTTCCTGTCAACATATTAGTTAAATTTTTATAAAGAACATCAGGAGCAAGTTGAAACAATGAATTATCTAGAAGGTATAATGTTAAACCGGTGTTTCAGTTTGGGATACAATTTGTTGAATATGACTGCCATAAATATAACTTCTCACAAGCCAAAATGGCTCTAACAGGTCTGAGGACAAGAGTATGTTCAGCTGCAATGGGAGAACAGGTTTATAGTCAATGTTGCTTCACTAGTTGGGCTAGGATGCACTGAAGCAATCCTCTCATCCAAATAGAATCTTAAATATAAATTTTGTTGCATGCTATGCATTATATTTCTGTTCAACACATAAAGGCAACACAGGGAGGGGATTGTCCCTCTCTGCCCTGGGGAGGCCCCAGCTGGAGTCCTGTGTCCAGAGCTGGGGTCTGCAATACAAGAAGATGTGGGACTGTTGGAGAGGGGTCAGAGGATCAGAGGGCTGGAGCAGCTCCCCTACGGAGAGAGGCTGAGGGAGCTGGGCTGAGTCAGCCTGGAGAAGAGAAGGCTGTGGGGGGACCTCATTGCAGCCTGCCAGTCCCTGAAGGGAGCAGAGGAACAGGAGGGGAATCAGCTTGTTCAAAGGGTAGAAAATGGCAGGACAAGGGGGATGGAGTGAAGCTGAAGGAAGGAAGGGTTAGATGAGATCTTAGGGGGAAGTTCTTTCCAGAGAGAGTGGTGAGGGGCTGGAACAGGCTACCCAGAGAGGGGGTGGGTGCCCCGTCCCTGGGGGTGTTGAAGGCCAGGTTGGATGGAGCCCTGGGCAACCTTGTGTAGCTCCAGGCCTGGAGGTTGGTGTCCCTGCCTGTGGCAGGGGGTTGGAGCTCTGTGATCCTTGGGATCCCTTCCAACCCAGAGCAGTCTATGATTCTATGAACACTTACTTTTTTACAGGTATTTATTAACCAGACCTTGTAAAATAAATATTCCACTTGTGTTTCATACAGTAGCAGCTGTGGTGACACAAACATTGCGAGAATGGCTGTGCTGGTTTAAAAGGTTATTTTGCTCCAACAGCACCAGTGCCCCTTTCCTGGGGGTTACTAACCTCCTAAATCACCTGAGATGAAGGAGGATGTGATGTTTTTTCCTAACAGCTCGCCAAAGTTTGTTTAAACCACCTTCATTTGCAGCTTAAAAATAGGTCAGTTCCATCTGCATGGAAGCAGCTTCCCTCTGCAAGAGCTGAGCTGAGCTGAGTGTGTGTGTGGGACAGCTCACCACGCCAGGACATCGCTGGGGTCAGAGGAGTAGGAGTAATTCTTCGCCTTCACTGCAACCTGTTTGTTGCCAAGTAATGAGCTGGACTTTGGTCACTGACTCTGTTTAAGCCTGTCATAAATCAGGAGTCTCTGCTCAGGATTTTTGTTTCTACCTTTGATTTAAATCTCTCCCTGCCTCACACCTCACTTGATTGTCTTGGAGGCCAGTGTTGGGCTGCTTGAGGATAATAAATAACGGGCCAAAAACCAGGGAGATAATGGAAGCTCAGCTGCTGATACAAGTCTGTAATTCACTGTTCTCTGCCTACTTTTGCCTGCTAAAATATGGTTGGGAGGGATGGAAGGTTGTCTTTGGAGTTCTTGCCTCTGCCAAGCAGACTGCAACCTCACCACCACACCATTAATCAAGTTTCAAATCCCATCTTTTCTTTCTGCCTATTGCAGCTCTCCAACAATACAGTTGGTTTTTCAGCTGATGCTGACCAGGATTATAAACATACCTAAGGGCTGCCCCAATGTATTCAGCAATAAGGCAAGAGAGGCATGAAGCTAAGCAAGCCCCAGACTGGAGCTGCGTCTGATAATGACTGAAGGGAGCCTGTCCCGCCAGCCCCTGGAAAGGTCAAACCTGCTCCCTCAGCCACAGTGCCAGGCAAGCTGTCCTGCCTGCCAGCAAGCCTGAGGTTCTCTGGGCAGGCACAAAACTGACTTATTATCGAGTCCAAGATATTAATATCATGATTGGTATGAGGTAATCCAGGGCTACTCAGCCACCGTTACCATGACTCCGCAGGACTCAAGAATACTTTGCTGTGGAAGGCAAAACTTTTCTGCTCTTGCACAGACCATACAAGGCAGCCTTCTACAGCTGGCAGTAAGATCAGTTCATCATCATCTGTGAGGGCTGGGGAGTCTCTCAAGAAAGCAACCCAGGTTCACAGAGGTTTTATACTCCTGGGTGCCCAACATCCAACTACCTGGCTTCTTCATCAGCTTCCCATGTCCTGCCACCACCTGAAACATCTGGTCCACACTCCTACCTTTAAACCTCAGAATGCCTTGAACACCAGGGCAGCTGCATTTGTGTGAGCCAGGCTGATTCAGATATTGGTTTGCTGATTTATAAATTTAAAACACGTGTGCAGACAGCAATTTATCCAAAATTGAAGGTCAGGAACTTGCAACCTTTTCAAGAAATTTCTGAAGGGACACTGAGCATCCTACATCTTTTTTTTTTTTTCTCCATTCCAGGAGAAAGTAAAGTTAACACAATATATTTTTTAGTCAAAGGGCTACTCTAATAAGGAATTTATCAACCCTGGGACCAAGATCACCCCTGTAAGATTTATGAAATAGGTGTTTTGCCCTGATTCCTTATCAGATCGCTAAGTAAAGGGAGGGCACAGACAGAATAGGTTTAGAGTATACACACAGGTAAAAGAAGTGATTTACAGATTAAGAGCTAGTTGGGTTATGAACCAGCCAAGGTATTTTTACTATTCATGGTTTTTATTATTTACAGAACAGATTTCAACTTATCCATTTACCAGCATGTCATCTCTGCCCTCTGCCTTTCTCAGGAGGGATTATCTTGTATGTACACAGATGGCTACAGAACTCATCCATCTCTCATCCACACCTAATCATTAAGGTTCAACAAAAGGTGAACACCATAATTATGAAAGAGCTGACAGAATGTTTAAAAAGCAACAATAATCAATAGCAGCAAACACATGATCTGAGTGATTAAACCCATACAGTTCATCACCTAACGAAATGAGAATGAAATAAAATAGGGAAGAAACACCCAAAAGAGGTCCAATAGGAATTGGAAGCTGATTCTTTAGGATGTCGATAAAAAATAATGTCATATTCTAGAAGATTGAGGCATATTATTCTCACTGGCTGTTCAGACTAGATTGTGGGTCCTTATCTCAAAAAACCTAAGCAATTTACCATGTTCCAGACAGTTAATGAACAAATGGACCCTATGCCTTTTTAATACCATAGTTCAAAAGTCTTAAGAGGTGCTGGGTTTTCTGTCTCAAAGAATACCCTGTTATGGGCAAATGTTAAGAGAATTCCTTTTAAAGATAATTAATATGTACTTTATCTGACAACAAAGAACAACATAGAAGGTCTTTGCTTCTTCACTATTTACTTGTGATTTGGGTTTTTTTTTTCCAAAGTGCCAAATTGCCCATAGTTACCATGGAGTAATGCTCTGGCACTCCTCATCCAGAATTCTCCTCCCATAATCAAGCACTCTCTCTTTCTCTACATGTTCTTAAGAAACCCTTTGTTTCTACTCCCATTTTCAACATCTTCTTAAGACCCTTCCTTACCAGTTCCCTGGCCACACACTACCTGCCTGCAGATCCAGACCTTGCAGTGAGAAAGCTGGAAGGAAATGGAGAGTGTTTTGAATAGTGCCCATGCAAGAAATGCAGAAATTAAAGTAGAAACTGTGCTGATGGAGAACATTACACCACACAAATATCCACCTCTTCCATGGGGGTTAGTGGATGTTTCTGCCAGCAAGGCAAGAGATTGCTATGTGGCTGTAAGAGCCACTGAAAAGCAATCATGGTAAGAGGCCAATAATTTTTTACAACCCTGGATAAACATCTTTGTATTTCATCAGGCTTAAGGGAAAGGATCACGCCCTGCAAATACCCACACAGGTGCTCACAGGATCTTACGATGTTCTCAAACTAAATGCCTTCTCCCATGCTATTCCCATTCTGTTAACAAGGGCCAGCCAGGGTCCCATCCACAGCTTACCAAGGTGGGCTCTGTTACACTTTAAAACGAGAAAAGTTGATATGAATATATCAGAAATGACACCCTTTATGGTGCTCTGCACATCCATAAAATACCTCCTACAGCTTGTGTACTACTGTGACTTGTGTTGCCATTATTGGTCTACGATCCTGAAGCCACCTCAAAATCTGGATTGCTAATGTGCCACAGGAAGAAAAATGCACTAGAGAAGGTAAAGGCAAGTGCTCTAAGTGTCCTAATAACTTCAGTGGAAGGAAGGCATTTCCAGTGCATCCTGATGCTGAGATATATATATATATATTTATTTATATATATATATATTTTTAAGTCTTTCCACTGCAGCATTTTGTAACACAAAAAAAACCTCACCAAAAAACAAACCAGGAAGCTCTAAATTGGCCAATCTTCTGCTTTGCAATTTACAAACCCATAATAGCCAGCAGAAACCACTACAGAAAACAGAGATGGTGCAGAAATGGGTTTTGCTAGTGTATTAAAAAAAAAAAAAACCACAGTTCTGCTTAATATTAAAACAGTAAAATTGTTCTTTTGAAAAATTAACCTGTTATTGAAATATTCAACAGCATTTCTGTTTGGTGCTTCTAAACACAGAATTACATGATCTGCTAAGAAGCCCAACAAAACTAACCCAAATTAACCCCAGCCTCTGGAAACAAAGAAATAATGTGACACTTTGTTTTCACTGTGGCTCTTCTTAAGTGGAAAAGGAGAAATTATTATCTTTTTTAAAATTTTTAAATTGCAAACTGGCATTGCTAAGGTCACAGGGAAATGTGAAGTACCAAATTAATGCAAGTTACACGTCTTGAAAGGTCTGCACCTGAATCATCATTTCCTAAGCAGAAAATGAAGTATGACAAAGATGTAGAGATTTGTGATACCTCAGAGTTTCTTCCCTGACTACAAAGATGGTTAAAACTGGTCCCAGTGTGTCAGTAATTAGGGGACCACTGCCATTTATCTTTGCTTTCTCTCTTACCCTTTATCCCAACACCTGTTGCCTTGTAAAATGCTGCCTACTGATACCTTTATAAACTTTCTGTGACCTTTGAGCATAGTCTTCTGTGATTCTGGAAAATGGAAATGAGTGACTTGATTTGCCAGGAAAATCTATTTTTGTTCTTATGAAGGATTTTTGCCACCATATTGCTTGATACTAAAGCCATCATGTATCATGGGCATCTATGAGATGAACTGATGCTTTCTGCAACCATTGGAACCACCATGAAAGAAATCTTTTACCTTCCCATTAAGGAATGGAGCAAATAAAAATTCCCACATCTCCTACTATGTAAATCAGACCAGCTCTACAGCCTTAACCCTCAATACTCCAGATCTTGTGCCACTGCACATCAGGGTCCCATCTGCAGACCTGAAAGCCTCTTCTCTTATCAACAACCCAGCAGAGATCACCCAATGTTCCACAGAAGGAACTAGTCCACAAGAACAGTCATGCAAAGCAAAAGGATTAGATACACAACTCTGGTTTGTTAGGTGGCCACGATTCCAGATGGGGAGAACTGTTTGAAGTGTGATATACACCTTGGAAATGAAAGGATGAGCCATCACAAAAGAAAAGAAATATTTCTGATGAAGTAAAGAATCACATCATCTGAGTAAAACCAGTAAATAACAGTAACAGCCATTAGCAGCTCTGTGAGTCTGGAAGTGCAGAGAACACCTTCAGACTCAATAATGGCATAATTAACTGGCTATCACTAGGCAAACATCCAGGTTACATTTTTTTAAATGCTCTGGGATTGATTTTTGGTTTTCTTTCAGTGCTAAATAATAACCTGTCAATATTTTCTAACAGATTGTCTAAGAACACAAATGAGGCACAGCCAGACCTTAGACAAGTACACTTAGACAGTGCTAACACTGAAAAAACGTGAAGAGGAGAGGAGAGGAAACACACAGAAGTTCTGCTTGCATTCATTTGGGTCCCTAACAGGCTTTTTAGCTGAGACCAAGGCTAAAGAATCAGGTATTTTTGAAGACCTCTGTTTTGCACTGTGATGGGGTGGCAACCCATTGGAATGCAGGACGGTTGGCTGTGTACTGTGTTTTGTGTTCCCTGGGTGATTAGAAGTTACTCAGAAGTCATGCCATGACTTTTATTTCTCCTCTCCCTCTCAAATGAATGTGGAGGCAGAATTAAAAGAAAACTGAAAAAAAAATTGTGATTCAGGAAGTTCTTGAAGATTGGACCAAATGTAGGAGCCCTTGTGATTCCAGTTACACATACACCATGCTGAGTGTCCCAGTAAACCACTTCATGCACCAGTAACAGTGACTTCTGAACACTGGGAATGCCATGAAATCAGCTTCAGCCTCCAAGAAGCCAGTGTGCTGATCAGAGAGAGTGTGACTGGGTATGGCTTACACCCATGTAGTTTCACCACTAAATGAAGCAACCCCCAGTTAGCATCTGCTTCTCAAGGCACTGAATCTCTCAGGCCCCCACCCCCTTCCCCAGATCATTTGCATCTGTCAGACACCTGAGCTGTAAAGCAATATTAAAAACTTGCAGAACGCCAGATGTTTTCTTACCATAGCCAAAGGGAGAACTCCTACCAAGTCCTTCTGGTTTACGTAGATCTTGGAGATCCCTAGGTCAGATGTTGTATCTCCAGGATATTCTACCTGCCAGGTGATGAGCTGGGTCCCAGGTAAGTCAATTAGGTCTTCAATTTCAAAATCAATCTGCATGATTTCAGAGGAAGGGCCATCCGCGCTGGAAGGAAGACAGAAAAAGAAAGGTTCCACTCATGTGACTGATAAACCAAGCAATATAATTGCTTTTATATTAATAAAACATTGGATTAAGTCTCTTCCAAAGAAAGGATTTGGTGGGATGATGGATTTAATAATGAATTAATCATTTGCACTTGTCTTTCCCGTACATTCAAGTGGTTTAGTAACACTCTGTGACAAGGATCACTAAGCACTGCTCCAAAACAAATCAAGGTAAAGCTCAAGTTAAAGCTACAGCCTAAAAATCCTGACTGGGAGGCTCTCCCTTTAACGAGCACATGGTGCTTCTTCCCTGTTAATGCAACACATGAGCAAATCTAAAGGGTATCACTCCTTGAAATGGGAAACCACTGCATGAAAAGCACGTTCTGCTTTTTAAAGAGAGGCATGGAAGAGCAGTTACAGCTCAGGATGGGATCTGGGAACCAGGGCAGCAGGGAGCAGAGAACTGGAAAACTTGGAATTAATGTTTGGCTATATTGCTTCCTTGCTGTGAATGTCTGTCTGAAGCTCCTTTTGTCCTTTGCTCAGCCAGGAATTACAGAAAATTGAGGTTGTTTTCAGAAAGGAGAGTTTTACAAAACTGGATGATTTAATATTGCCCAATCCTGCCTGGATCCTTGAGTAAAAAACCAGTAGAAAAGAACAAAGAGTTCCTAGATGTGATTTCCCAGGATACTCTGTCATCACTGGGGTTACTGGTACCTTTGTCTTTACATGCTGTCCTTCCCAAGGTTACATGATTCATGTAAGTGAACACCATCAAGCAGAGAGAGAAAGAGGGGAAATTGGACAGGGGCTCATCGATGCAGCTCCTGCAGAGCTTGTTATAAAATCAGCCACTGTATGAAAAGCAATGCAGTGAAGTTTCTATTGTGTACCTTGGCAAGGTGAGCTCCATAGTCCACTGGCATTTATAGAGACTAGAATATACTCAATTTACTGTGAAGTTGTTGAGGAATGCAGAATTTTGTAGCAGTGCAGAAATCCAGGGGACACTGAGAATGACAGTGCTTTTCCTTGTGCAGCACTGAAGGACAAACAGATCTTCAGTGTCTTGAAAGGGAAGAGCAGAATTTCACTGGGATAGAATACTCAAGGAGAGGAAGAATGGCACAGCACTGAAGTGTCACATGCTGGAGAGTGGAAACATTTCAGCAGCTGATTAGAGAACCCCTGAATGTGCCCCAAACGCAGCAGGTTTTCCCAGCTGATGCAGAAAAAGAGCTAAAACAAGGCATTTATTTTTTATGAAACCAGTTATGACAACAAACCCAGTTTGGGATTCTTCCCAAAATACTCTGAGATTTTTATCACGCTGACGAAATCCAATCCTTCACCCAAAGCTGCTGCTTCAAGAGTTTAATCTTATCACCTTTAAGGTTTGGATTTTAATGGCCACATCGAGTTCTCGCTACCCTGGATGGAATTTAAAAGGAGCCTCTACGTTTCCAAAATGGAACACATTGTGTTCAATTTCTCATTTCTTCATGTCAGGAGGGGAAAAAAAAAAAAAAAAAGAAAGAAAAAAAAAAAGGAGCACAATTTCTAAACTGGCACTGAATGCAGGCTTATTTCATGCTGACCTGGGCAGGATCAGAAAGCTGCTTTATACAGCTGTGGCCATTGAAACACAGTCACCGGAGCGGGCAATGCATGGCCTATAAATACCTGGCAGCAATGCTGCTTTGTACAGTATGTTCTGTCGCAGCTTCTGTGTTTAAAGAACTAATTTAATCTTCATTTAATGAACCTGGGGTTTATGATTCTATTCAGGGTGGCTGCCTTCATTTCTGCTGCTCCTGGTCACCAGCTTGGTGCTGTCACCAGAAATGTGTCTGGTAAGAGCGGGGAGGGATTTCTGCAGGGCAGAATGCCAGGGCAAAACCAAATGATTGCCAGAAGAGGCAATCAATGATTACCAAAGGAGGCAATCAGCTGAATCTTTTCCAGGTATGTTTTGGATTAGGAGAAAAGGGATTAGGATACAGGAAAACAAGGAAGGGAGGAAAAAACGGGGAGAAGTGGAGCACAGTCCTTTAATTCTTGAACTACTATGGCACAAGTAGAGTAACCCCCCAAATTGAAAATATTTTCTTTTCATTACTCCTTTAAAACAGGTATTTTAATGAAGTTCTTGTAGCCACCACTACACACGCTTTGCTACCAAATGCAATTTTGATAGAAACTGTTAGAAGCAGCTTCTCTTAGAAATACTAAACACCTCCAAATGACAGGATTACAAAGCACCCAAAAATCAATAAGAATCTCATTACTGCTACTAAAGATGTATTAAAAAAAAAAAAGAAGTAAAAAATATTCAAGTATTGCATGACCTATGATCAGACCCAGGCTGTCAGCACTGGGTCAGGAACTTCTGTTTCATTACTTTACTCATCACTTACTATGATGTGCAAGTCCCGTGGATCTGTGTCCCCAATTTACAGCTTTCCTAAGCAGCATTTAGCAATTGAAATCTTTCAACAGAGAAGTGAAAAAGTTGCCCTTCAGAAAATAGAGTTTAAAAATGTAATTAGAGAATATTTGGACAAAGAATATTCGTTGCTGGAGTCCACTCACATACAACTATTTGTAGGGAAGTCAAGGTGCCTTGGTGCAATAGGAATATTTCTCCTGAGTAGTCAGGCACTGCTACTTGAGAGGATGCACTGCTTAATCCTCCTCAAGGTAGGCACAGGCTTTATGGTCACTATAATGCTGTAGTATGCTGGCAGCTTGTCTCTGCTAACACTAAAACCATTATTGCTACCAGGAGCACTGCAGCAGTGTTAGCTACAGTAGGGGAGGCTACACCATTAGGAAGTTTATAATGGACAAACTGGAAGGTTCACCACAGCAATCTGAGCTGAGTTGAAGAGTGGCCAAAGCGAACCGGTTCTTTATGTTAATTTAAAGTCAAATCCTTCACCTGGGGTTTTGCTGTTTATAGCTGAGAGTTAAACTGTAATGGAGCTCGCTGTGACGCCAATAAACTCTCCCCGTGAGCAGAGCCCTGCTGAGCTCTGTGCCGTGTAGACACGTTTTTAAAGGGTCTCAGCCCAACCTGCAGACAAGACAGACAGGGGAAAAATAAAGAAAACTGCATTGGAATGGAGCAGCCTGCTCTTCCCTCCTGTCAGCCAGGACAGCACAGGCACATTTGCCTGGTATTTCTTAATCTGCCTTTTGTTTCCCGTCTAACAAAAGACCGAGCAGCTCTGACAAATTAAGAGCAATGGGAAACTCTGACCTGTCTCTAGGCGAGCATTTCCTGCCTCCACAGATCCGTTCTGCACCTGCTTCTTCTGACACATCCCTGGCTGAGGCAATTTAAAAGAAAAAAACAACCAAAAAACCACCCCAAAACTCTCTTCTGGGTTTTTTTTTTTTGGCCTGGGAGTCCTTTTAAATCCAAGAGACTGGTGGCCAATGGCCTGTTGCTATCACCTGCCATTATGGCAAGTTTCTTTAGAGAAAGGACCAGCCACTCTTCTGGGTCTCCAGGGATGATGGTACAACCTGCAAGAGATGGTTTTCAAGAAGAGCCCCTGTAAATCCAAGAGTATCCACTGGGATGTTGGCAGTGTGTAAGTCCATTCAAGTACTCCATCCCTAATTCCACTAGTGGTGGTATCAGCTTTATCTTTGCATAATGCTCAGAAAACAAGATTCTTTCTGAACCTACTAAACTGACTGGCCATGTAATGTTTCTCATAATGCAACATATAAAGTTTTATCACTGTCTTTAGAAGGCTGTAACGGACACCAGAAGCCTAAAGCTATGAATATGCTAAATAAGATATACCATAGGAATGTTAATGAAAAAGTCTTGGGAAGAAGAGAGAAAGAAGGCAATCTTTATTCTTCTCTACCTCCACATGTACCCAGGTCTCCAGCACATCTCTTGCAAGGTATTGAAAGAGTCTGGGAGAGTCTGTCTCAGTCTCAGGCTGAGAGATGGGAACAGCAGTGCTCAGGAAAAGAAGAAGAAACGTTTCCAGGGATAACTGGAAAAACTTTCTAGCCTGTGAGATGGGACACAGCAGCACAGCTGACCCCATGAGACCTGAGGGAGTTTGTGAAAAACGTTATCCCCATTTTACAGGAGAGAGAGAAAATTAAACTGAAAATGACTTTCCATAAAAAGAGGGATAAGATGATTTATACAACACAAAGTGTATAAGATGATTTATACACACAAAATGGAATAAGGTGGCATTTCAGAAAGAAAGTGATTTAAAAATAAGTACAAATCTTTGGGTAAAAGTAAGATAATATGCTCTGTTGTCATACCAGATAAGAACACCAGGCTAGCTATTTCCAGCTCTATCAGTTGGGTTGCAAAAAGGTTTTAAGGCTTGCTGTCATCTGTCCTGCCACTGCACAGAGCCAGCAGTGGCAATATGCATTAAATATAACTTCTTGTGTGGTACGAAATAACACAAACCAGTATGAGATGTAAGGGGAAGGGCATAACAAAGAGCAGTGAAAACAAAACATTTTGCAACAAAGCACCACAACTTTCTGAAACCATTTCTTATACAGCCTTTTAAAAAAGCTTTTTCTAAATTATTTTATTCAGAATCTGACCAATTTCAGTAAGAATAGATTTTGCCCATCCATTCTGGATTTGCAAGCCATTACTCCTATTATTACCATGAAAGAATATGTTTCCCAACCAAATGTGAGGAGGTCAAAGGGAACTCAAAGGACCACTAGAGAATCAGCCTTTCCTTTGGTATTTTTGCTTTTCTGCACCTTCTGCTTAATCATCTTGCTCCCTAGAGCTCCCCTATAGTGCCCAAGCATTACACTCATGCTCCTTCTACAGAAAGGATGTCACCAAGTAACATACTGTCCTCCTTCTAAATAGATTGTGGGTGAGGAAAAAAAGGAAGATGAAACGAGGAGAAATTAAAAAAAACCAAAACCATCACAGAGAGAAAAAGAAAAATGATCTGCTGCAGGAGGATGTGAGAGATTGAAGAGTAGAAGATGAACAGTAAAAGGTAGATAAAAGGAGAATGATAGAAAAATAAACAAGGAGGCTTGGAGTGTGTAGATGCTTTGTGAGAAACACCGTAAAAATCCAGATGAATGGGAAGAAGAGCTAGTGCAGGTAATAGCCAGAAATAAGAGAAGGAAAAAAAAAGAGAAGAAAAGAAAATACAGGGTCAAACTTCCTTCTCAATTAAGTCAATCTTTCCACCAATATTTTAAGTAGTCAGGAAAGGGTCCTGATAAACTTTCAGCTTATCTTCACCAAGAAAAGACTGCCTGTCTGGTCTTTGCTGAATTCATACCAAATACCCATAACTCCAGTTGCAGGAAAGTGCATGATTTTATTTGTGGGGGTTTTTTGTTTGTTTGAAGAAGCCTTTACATGAGAGTCAAACTGTTGTGGCAGGGGGATACATTTGCATTCCTCTCCATATTTACCAGAGAGATAGAGATCACATCTCTTCTGCATAAACAGGTACTTGCAATGCAATAAACTACTTCTGCTTGGCATGTTTGATAGCATCCTAGAAATTACGTGTATAGGATGTGTAAGTAAAAAATGTGGAATCACTGACAAGGAGACCATAATACTGACATCTGAGGAATAAAAAGCACAGAGTGAGAAAGGAACAGCGTGTGTTATGGTAGGCTAATTTATTTGGGCTTTTTTCTTTTTTTTGGGTGCTCATCCCCACACAGTAAGCTATTGCTTTGGAAATGCTGATTAACTTCTTCCAGGGGGTGATTTAAAAATCCCCATGTGAGAGATGATGATGGGTGTAAACTTCCCATCCACTTTTTTTATATCATTTTTTTTTCTGGGTTTTGTGTGATTTATTTTTAACTTTAGCCATCACAACATGCTACCTTTTGGCTTCCTACCCTAAACCAATGCACCCTGACACACCTGCTTCAGGCACAGCTCAAACTCTTCCATACTATATGGGAAGACAAAGCTGAGCAAAGCATTCTGCTGCTGATGTGCCATCTTTGGAAGCTTTATGTCGCCGGGGTGGGGTTCTTTTACTACCCTCACATGTACAAAAACTATAAGCTAAAAGCCCTCAAAATCATCTTACAGTCAAAGAGACATCCTTTGTTTTAATGAGCCTGACTGTCTTTTCCCTCTGGTTTCTGAGCTAGAGTGCAACCAATTAATATTTTCCAGCTCTTTTTGGAAAAGCTTTTATACAGGATAAAAATTGCAGACTTCAGGGAAGTATTTTATTCCTACAACTAGGATTTAAGGTAAAAAAACCCAAATATTGCAAGATTTGACATTAAACATAACAAGTTAACAGCATGATATTGCTTTCCAGCAGCTGAGTAGCTGGCTCAGCTCCAGGATGTGAGCTCAACATATCCAATACTTGATCCCCCAAATCCATTCAGTAGGTATAAATCTACCTGGCAAGGCTAGCAGGATTTCCACCCCTCCTTTGCTTAAGTTTACCCAAAAAGTTAGAATTTTATTTTAAAAAACCCAATCATTGTGTAGCAATACCTGCACCATATGTTGCCAGTGAACCAGAATATACATACTCTATACTTATAAAATTCCTGATCCCAGTCTAAACAAATACTAAAAGGAAGGAATATTTTAGACAGGAAAGTGAGGCGTGTAGCTTGGACCTTTCCAAGGTCAGAGAAGGTATTCTGAAAAATAAAACCCAGTATTGGTAGAATCTAGTCCACTGCATCATAGCAAAGATCATTATTCAGCATTGATATATCAAGATACAGTGATACATACAGCAGTACATTAAACTTTAATTTTATTCATTGTCATCTTACTATTAAAAATTCAGTGATGGTAGGCTGAAAAATCATTTTTCTTCAGGAATCAGTGTATGAAGTGAACCAACTACCAAGAAAAAAAAAACCACAAAAAAAATCAGGCTGCTAATCATGTGATAAAGTTAGTTTAAAAAAAAATTGATCCATCTCTCTGGAGCATGACATCAGCAGTGCTGGTTGAGAAATATTTGCTGAATTATTTATTTGACTTTTTTTTTTTTTTTGCTATTTTCATATAAATTTTGCACTATACAATTTTCCAGGTGTTGACAGCACTTTTCCCAAATAACTCAGACCATTCAAAAGCAGGTAAAAATTAGCAAAACTTTCAATATCAATTTAAAACTTGATTTCCCACCAAGCCAGCATTTCAGTTCAGAACCATGATCCTGAGCATCTCTTGACATAGTAAATCCAGTGATCATTTACCACATTATGCTAAGGGAATGGTAAATCAACATTGACTTTATTACATCCAGTCTAATAATCATTCAATAAATTATTCAGCACAGTAGTCAGTAAACATTGAGTACTTCTGAAGCAGCCTGATTGGGAGGCAGCAGCAGAGAGCCTGCAGTTACTATGCAGGTGCCATTACTGAATTGCAGGGCTAAGAAAGCACTTCTACTGACAGGGAGAAGTCTTAATAAAACACCACAAATACATCACCAATTGTGTTTCCCTACCTGCTGCTTTTTTATTGTCCTCAGCATAAAAATAACAATAAATAGAACATAACTTATATGGAAGTGTGATAAAACTGCAGAAGAGGAACCCAGGCATGCAGCCACAAACGACTTATTAATTGGTAGAGTTTCTACAGGATTCGTTTAAGGCTCTGACTACACTCTATGAGGCAACTACAGAAAGGGGTGATGGTTGTCTGAATTGACCAAAGAAAATATAGGATAAGGATTAACATAATAGTCACTTTACAGGTAGGAAACCAAAGCATAAAGGCCTAAGTAACACTCTGGTATACAGGGAGGTGATGAGTTCATTCTGTATCCTTGGTCTGCCCGGGGACTGGCAGCTCTATAGGACTTTGGCTCTTAAACCATGACCCCCAGACCTAAGCCTTTAGATCAATTCCACTCTGGAGTGTTCCTAAAAAAGCCTTAGATATTTCATTCACATTACAATTTCCCAGACTGTTAAGGCTGTCACTATCACTTCATTATCACAGTCTCCTGAAAATAAAAGTGACCTTTTGCAGAACAGGAGGAGTCCCACAAATACACTACTGATCAGCAAGGAGTGAGCTCCAGTATTTTCATACTTAAAAATTACAGTGCCAATGCTGCAAATATTTGCTATTGAGTAATCCCAGCCTACCAAATCATGAGCTCAAGCACTGTGCTCAACACACTACCCTGCAACAAAATTCCTTCCTGCAAATATTTATCCCCCTGAAGCCCCTTATAAACTGTGAATTTTAGTTGTGCATAAATTTATGTGGGATTAGACTGGCTCAATTCAGATTAAGTCTCTTTCAGTAATTATTTATACCTAAAAGGCAGTGGTATAGACCAAGTTGTCTGCTCTGCAAGAAACCTTTAAGTTCAAGAGTTTAATGAAGGCAATAGGGCACTGTTCCAGTGATGACCACACACAAACTCAAGAGAAGTCCTTGGCTCATATGGATGTATGCACCCACACAAAAGGCATTTTGTCAAGTCTCAGACTTAACTCAATACTCAGTGGTCAAACTAGCCCAGTTACTGGTCTAAAAGGTACTTCTAGAGTGAGTATCCCCAGGAAGTGCTATCATCACAGAATCATAGGTGTTGGAAGGGACCTCAAGAGATCATGGGGTCCAACCCCCTGCCAAAGCATGTTCTTTAGAACAGGTCGCACAGGTTGGCATCCAGATGGGTCTTGAGTATCTCCAGAGAAGGAGACTCCACACCCCCTGGGCAGCCTGTCCCAGGGCTCCCTCACCCTCACTGGGGAAAAGTTCTTCCCCATGTTGGTGTGGAACTCCCTGTGCTCCAACTTGCAGCAATTGCCCCTTGTCCTGTCCCCACAGACACTGAAAAGGGGCTGGCCATTTCCCCCTGTGTCCCACACTTCAGATATTTATAAACATTGATCAGATCCCCTCTCAGACTTCTTTTCTGAAGGCTGAACAGCCCCAGTTCTTTCAATTTACCAGACTAAGTTACTATTTACACACTCACATCTGGGACGCAGCATTTTGCTGCTTTATGACCCATGCTTCTGAGATCACCTGCTCTCTTTGATGCCCACCTTGGCCATTTAACTTTGGAATCCAAAATTTATCTCCCCTACCCATTTTTTAAAATGTTATTGTAGTCCTAAATCCAGAGTGGAAGACCCAGTATTTCAGCACGTAGCTCCATTCATGGCTCCATGGTGAGATCTGTAACACATCTATTTATGCCTTGCTCATTAGTGTCCACTCCAGTTCAACAAATGCAGTTCTATGTAAAAGCAGCCTTACATTGCAGAAGGCTCAATGACTCGATATATTTCAAAATTAGTAGCTGCATTGGTGAGATCTGCCAAGGCATATCCAATCTATGAGATTACTATCCTCAAGTACAGGAACTTCCTCTGCTGTGAACTATTCAGCAAGTATTTTTGCTGATCTTGAACATCTTGCAGAGTGCAAGGTTCTTCTCAGCATTAAAAAAAAAAAAGATGTTTTCTTTACCCACATGTTCAGTATCTGCCAAGTCTTGAATTAGAAAAGAACTGCTTTCCAGCTTCCTTAATATTAAGTAAAAGCAGCTTCCGGAATCTCTCTTATTTTTAAGCAATAACATGGAAAATAAACTGAAGAGAGAATATATACATTGCCCCTACCCGCACACAGCTTTCTGAAAGAGCTTTAGGCTAAAATATATTTTTAAATCACAGAATTATAGGGTAATCTTGCTTGGAAAGGACCTCAGCGAGCCATCTGGTCAAACGCCTTTCTCAAAGCAGGGCCAATTTCAGTGTTGGATTAAGTTTGAATGGTTTAAAAATTCTCACTTTTTTTTCCAGAGAGTCATATTATTTAGAGACCTTTTTGTGATCTTACAGAAATTCTGGGATAGCCTGGGCACTTTGACCTGCACTTCATATACCAACACCCATGTGTAAGGGACACCAGCAGGCAGAAGAACTGCCTCTTGTCTTCCATCAGTTCTTAAAGATCTGCAACTTGGCCATGACCAAGTAACTGGAAGTCATCTCCATGTTTGTTAGGCTTCTGTTCTTTTCCACCACAAGTGGTTTTACAAACTACTCTGTGCAAGTTTAATTGAAATACGGTCTTAATATGTAAGGACAAGAAAGCTCCTTTCACAAACAAACTCTTATGGTGAAAATAATGGCTCTGGAGGCATGCTAAGACAGGTGATATCAAGAGACTGCATTTACTGAAACCTGAAAATTAAGTAACACCATGCTCTGCCAGGCTATTTGCTGTCTGTCCTACAGCAAAACAGGATCTGATCACCAGCACTAAATGGAAAACTGCCACCTCTGCTTTTCATCCGTTCACCTCCACAACCTCATTTCCCAGCTGCACAGCACTTGTGAGCACAACCAACTAAGCTGCCTAAAATGCAGCATCTGCTTCACCAACCTCATTAGTATTTGCTCTATTATAAGAGGAAACAAGACCCTCATGGAAAAAACATATAGTACAGAAAGGGGCCTAAAGACATGATCAATAATACAAATATTAAAGGATTAGTAAAATATAACTGTTGTAGGAATTATATGGACATACAGAAAGACATGTTGGCTTCTACCCAATTTTATCAGTTGAGAATGACTGTAAGTGCATATGCAAATATTGATCTGATCTCTGGTTTATATATTATACATGTTGAAGATGGAATACAGATCTGGATAACTGGGCATGCAGTGCAGTCTGTACATTTGTTTTCCTCTACTGACATATTTCAGCCTTTGCCTGTGTACATGCATTAAATTATTTCATCTGTAATGATCAAAATCCAGTACCCCTCTCTGCCCCAGCTATGGCACAGTTTTAGTGCTTGAGCAGATGTTTTCCCTCTGTACACCTTGGGATAATCTGATAGCCATGCTGAAATCATACAGACAGGATGATGATACAGGTCTGCAGTTGAGTCTTAGGTCCTGTCAAATCAAATCATAGTTTTTGATGTAATTGTGACATTAAAAATTGTATGAGTTCAAAAGCTCACAGAACTCATGTTCTTATTAGCCTGAACTGTTCCATTAAGTCAAGCAGTGTCATCATTTTGGGTCTCATTGCATCCAGTGTTGATGCACCTGACTTTTCACCACTTTGAGCCCAAGGCTGAGGTGCACCTGAGCTCAGAAGCATTACTGAAGTATAAGGGGGGACATATGTCCTGGCAATCCTTGGATACTCTCTGAGGAATCACAATGAAGAAGATACTAAGGGCAAATAATAAGGGCAAACTATGACTGTGACAATTATGCTGCAGAGAATTATCCAATAGAAGGTGTACTGAGACCAGCAAACTATAACAATAACAATTTGCAGTGATTTATGCATGTGAGCACATTCAGTCATCATCCTTTGGTGAGGTCTACCTTTTCTATCCTAATCAAGCATTCCTAATCTTATTTATGCAGATGGTCCAGGAGCTGCTAGAGGAAACACAAAGACCAACTGTCCATACGAAAACCGATATCATACATTCTAGATGAAAAAAAAAACCCCAGCACAGGAAGGAAGAGATGCATTTAAATGCTGGTCTGGACAGGAAGAGATCTTGGTCCATATGGATAGCTTCCTGCCACCATAACCACCACATCATATAATCTCTTCCTAAACTTATCAAGCTCCATTTTAAAAACACCTGAGGGATTTGAAATTGCCCTGAAAGGCTCTTCCAGAACCTGATTATTCTAATGGTTAAAGCAGTCAGAGGAGCCACCCTGGCTGGAACTAAAGCCTTCTATGAGCCACTGCTCAGAGCGACTGGACCATAGCACACTCCAGTCACTGAAACGGATAGTATGGTCAAACACAGCTCCACTTCCTACAAGTGCTCACAGCAAAACATTAAATAACTCTGCAGACCTCCTGGAAACATATAATGGTTGATAATAGCTCCCTCATTCAACATTACTCCTTCCATGTTGCTGCGTCCTCAAATCACCTCCAGCCAAACAACCCCTCCCCTCCCCTAATACAGCTGTAAACAAAAGAATGGACTTTAAATGCTCACTGATCTAAGTAGGCAAGCTGAGAAATGGTAGGTTCTCATTAGCTTATCTCAATACACTCTGTCAGAATGCAACTACAGTTGCTTGCTGTTTCCTTCAGTAAAAATAATAAGAAAATTGGAAGATAGGGAAGAACAGACATGGCATGAATTAGCTAAATCCTTCATGAAATACTAGGGAAACACATTGGTGCAAAGAAGAATTATCACCTAACAGGAGCAAGGTTCTCATGCCATCAACTTATGTGATGGACATAGGACATCACATAAGCTTTCTTACTACATGGCACACTTCTCTCTAACGTGAATTGAGCTTTAAAGCTACTTTGATATGTTTGAGGATATTCACCTTGGATCTTAAAAGATTCTGTGAGAAGCAACCGCCGACACTGGGGCTGAGCAGCAGCACAAACTGCATTGCTTCTGCTTGGAAGAATCTTAGGGCCCTGCTTAGAAATCTTTAAAATTGACAGTGGGAAGATGTACATCTAGCCCTTTAAAAAGACATATTGATTGTATTGAACTGGAGGCAAGGAGGGAGAGACCCTAATTATTATAATTATAAATTCAGTAATTCTACCAATCATGAATAGTTTAAACAGGTTCAGAAATCAATCATGGAACGGAGAAAAGCACTAAGGGAACATCAATTTCTACTGAGAGGCGTTACAAAATTGGGCACCCTTAATGAAATTTGTGAATCAGGTTTCTTTTCATGAACAGCAGAGCTTCACAGGAAGACAACGACAGGATCAGAGGTGAAAACAATGTGTATCAAAACACAAGTGGGATTTCATCTCATGGCAGACATTTAGGCTGCTTGAACTGTTGGCTCTTCTTTGTTTTATACTCTTACTGCTATTGCACTATAGTTTCATAGTCCAATTTTGAGGCTTTAATGACTTAATTGAATGTCAACTCTCTTTCTCTACAAGACTAACACGAAACCATTGCAAATATACACAATACACTTCTTTCACTGCAATGTAAAATCCTTAAGGGTGTACTAGTTGGAATCACCAAAAAATACAGACTTAAAAATATCTTCTCCAAGCAAAATTTGGATAGGCAACATACTTTGAACCTCATCACCACCATGATTCTTGGAACATGTGTGGAGAAATCCAACAGAGTGATAAAAGCAACCAAACGACACGAGGAATTAAAACACTGCACTGCCAAAATTATCATTGCAGTCTATGAATGCAAACAGATTTTTAGGCATGGTTTTCCTTTTGCTTAAACTCAAGCTGCTTGACTTTAGGGTAAGGTACAAAGAAGAGCCACAACAGTTGGAAGGAGATGGACACAATTTGCTAAAATTGGTAGAAGACATAATCTGCCAGATTTTTCAGAGGGCCTGAATGTGCAATGCAAGAACCAACATCAAGATGAGCAGAAGGTGGGTTGGTGATTTTGTGAAAAAAATCAGTAGGTGAGGTTTAAAAGGCAGAAGAAAGAGAGAAGTGCTAACTTTCCACAAATATCTCAAGGATTTAAGCGTCAAGGAGAGAAAATTGCTAGAGCAAGTAGGCAGAAGAGTATAATTAGAAACAACAGGAAATATGGACCAAATTCAAAGCAAAAGGAGAGTGGAAGCCTCTCAAAAGGACATGGTAGACACAATGACTGGAAAGGTTTAAAATTAGATAGGATAAAATGCTTAGAAAGAAATATTTTTTGCAGTGACAGCTATGGCTGTAACAAGCTTTTTTGGGGGCGGGGTTGCCTAGTTCCTTAATAAAGAAAGGATTATGCAATCAGTATATCTGTGTGTCTGTCATTCCCTCCAGTAACATTACACAAAACTAGGCACAAGGATGGAGGTTACAAGTTACTAAGGTTTTTGGAAGCAGGTAGAGGGCAGAAGAGACAAAGGGATTAACCCCTCTGACTGAAAAGATGCAGTACCCTCCCTAAGAATCCATGCACACACTCACTCCTTGGAAGCCAATACACAGAAACCAGGCTTCTGCCTTCTGGCTGCTCACTGAAATACGCCCTAACTTTTATGGCTCCCTGTTTTTCTTGAAAGTTCCAGTTCAGAAGTTGACCCCTGCTCAGAAAACCACTGAAGCAAGCTCTTTCAGTCTTCTGGGACTTGATCTCATAAGTTAAGCACACGTGTAAGTACTCTACTAAATAGGAATGAATTTAAATACTCTGCTGAGCTAGGCTCTCATTTATCAGCAAAATCACCAGTTCAACTCAGTAAATTCACCAAATTATATGTGGAGAGAATTACTCCTGACCCTTGTTCAATGCTGCATGAAAATGACCCCTGTAGGAATACAGGACCCTTGAAACAAGTCTCCCACGTAATTAAGAGCATGACCTACACTTTTGCTCCCAGACATCCTGACTATATAAGGAAAGCAGTAAACCAAATCTCATAACATTATCATGGGCAAATGAGTCTTCCTCACAGAACTAAGCTGCTCCGCATAGAGTACCATGCTCCTTCAGTATCTGATGGGCTGCTTATGTTCATTAGCACATAAAATCATAGAATGGCATGGGTTGGAAGGGACCCCAAGGATCACAGAGCTCCAACCCCCTGCCACAGGCAGGGACACCAACCTCCAGGCCTGGAGCTACACAAGGTTGCCCAGGGCCCCAGCCAACCTGGCCTTGAACCCCCCAGGGACGGGGCACCCACCCCCTCTCTGGGTAGCCTGTTCCAGCCCCTCACCACTCACTCTATAAATTTAAAGGGCAATTTGATTATTTTCTATATCACAGCATCCTAGGAGACACAGTGAGTAGCTGTAACTCTGTGAGTTAAGTAAGGGAAAACAAGTCTTTTTCATGGTAAAATCATGCAGTAACATGAATGAATCATATTTCTCTTTGACAGCTCCAAAAGAAAAAGCTACCAAATATGCCTCTATCTCTGATTTCCATATTTAATAATTTAGAACTGTGTTAACAAAAGAATGTTTATGTTCTGCAAGCTTAGTGGAGATGTAAAAGAAGCAGCAACAAATTCATATCTAAATCTTTTCCAATGCCAAGGAACAAAATATTCTCAAATATGGAACAGTCAAGGATTGATGTCAAAGTTATAACACAAGTGTGAGAAGTGGGCAGCTGAACTGTGTGGAGGAAAGATGAAATAGGAACAACTTGGAAGCCATTGGTGTAAGAAAGGGAAGTGATGAGGATTGAGGCAGCTTGTGGTTCCACAGCAGGTACTTCTCCCATAGGTATGAAAACAGTGACCCCTCCACCGGTATGATGAGTGTAAATTAAAGTGTGCTCCTATTTTCAGAAAGCTGTATGTTGAAAACATGCTGATCCTTTGCTCTTCTCATCTATCTCACGAAATGCAGCCAAATTCATAGCTGGTGGAAAGAGCCACTCCCACTGTTCAGACACCGCTGCTGAAATCCCCACACGAAATTCAGTGTCAGAACTGGACTGAACTGAGTAGCTCCCATGGCAGTGGCTCCCTTCCCAAGCAGGAATACAACAGGAGCAGCCACAGTTGTGAAATAGCAGTGTTGACATGAAGTACTGAACTGAGAACACAGGAGATGACTGGCTCTGTCACTCCAGTGAGTGACCCTGTGCAAGTTACGTCACCACTCTTCCCCACAGCTTTCTGATACTGGGAATATGATTCAGGGCTTTGAGATTTGTCTGAAAATTCTTCCTGACAGGCCAGAAAGAAGAGTTCAGGGCTAAATTAGGATTTAAAAAGAAACCCCAAACAAATCTGGTAATTGAGATGCTACAAAAGGAGAACCTCATCCTTTTACATTAATAGATTAGTCTTGTTTGCAGTGCATCCATCAGAGTGGATTACCTTGAAAAATGACCAGTTTTTCTATATCACACCTTCATAGTCTCCATGAGCTGCAAAGCTCATGGTAATCCATAAGAGAGTTAGATTTCAAAACCTGAGTTCTTTCCTAGCAGGTTTCTTCCACCCCATTGCATTCAAATGAGTAATATGTCACAGGAAAAAAATGGCTTTCTTGCCAGTCTTAAAATAAAGATATTAAGTCCTCCATCAGTATGTTCTGAAGCTCTTCGAATCTGAGATCTGTTTAGGTGGGAATTCTTGTCTTCACTAATGCAGTAGAGTTCCACAAGGCCCAGGCAAGGAAACAATGACAAATAAAAGCAGTAGCTAACGATGCAGTTTCCTAAATGACCAGAGATCCAAGCTGTCTTTTTAAAGAAGAAACGTTCAGTGGCACATCATTTTATAACTGGATTAAGGTTGGTAGCACTAACTTGCAATATCTGCTACACCAGCTCCCCTTCAAACTACAACAGAGAGAATTTTTAGCTGCACTTCGCATTCCTAGACAATACCAGACCCCTGGTGCTGTGAATGCTGCTGCCTTTATGAAGATATAGATCATTTTCATCCGGCTGAAGCAACCCCAGCGAGGAGTCTGTGCCAATTTGAGTCCTTTCCTTCCTTCAGTTAGCATACATCACTCATGGAGGCACACCATAATACACAGTGACACACACAGAACAGACAGAGCAGAAGAAAGCTTTCAAAGCATTTCAGCTCTTCTTTAGGAAACATAAATACAGGACACTGAATCCAGTCACAGCACAGTTCTCATGTTTAACAATACAATCCACTCTCTGCGACTGAAATATTTATTCAGGCACAATTACCATATAAGATTAATTTTTAAATCAAGGGTAATTTGTTTTCATTATTACTCTTATTTCTTTTTAAACAACAGTTAGGATTAGAAACTGAATTAGATGATTGATTCTTAAAGCAGGTCTTTAACATTCTGCGTTTATTCACACAGCCTGAAATGCTCAGCCATTGATCAAACTCTGTATTTGCCAGAGTGATGGTTGGAAAAAAAACCACAGCCCCTGAGCTCTGGATTTTACAGCCATTACTGTCAATTATACACCCCACTGTGGGAGCAAAAGAAATCTTCATACAGGCCAGCTGCAGCTTTATCCCTGAATTTTGCAGAGGTGATTGTTATTTCAAATGCTGAAGGGGGAGAGAGAGAAAGGGGAGAGGGGGAAACAAGTTCTCCATAATGCAGGCAGCTGGGATTCTACACATATGTTTGGAAACCTTGACAGAGGAGTTTGTATAATATTTTTTAGAGAACACATTGTGATAATCACAACAATAACCACACCACTGAGGTGTCTCTGGTCTCTTTCATCTCCATAAAGCATTTTATGGAGGTGCCAACATGGCAACAGGCGTTTCACACATCACAAAAGCTAGAAAACACAAAAATGCAGCAACTTCACCAAGGTTTTGGGGACTCTGCAGCCTGCAGTGGCTCATGGAGCAGCACAAACACGACTGTCTCTCCCCAAGGCTGGAAGCAGCACCGGCGCTCCAGAGCCTGGCATCTCGCTGTTGCTTTGGAGACACGAGTTAGCAGCTCTGCGTGGTGCTGCGCTGATCTATCAGCTTGACTGCTGCTAGCCTGGCAGTCTGCACAGCAATCCATTCAGTGCAATAGAGGTGCCAGAGCAGATTACCAGAAGAAGCAGGAGAAAGAGGTAAAACCCAGTCCCTGGCTGAAATAAATGGGAATTTTACAATTTCAATGAGGATGTAGTTTCCACTGTAATAGTCTTGACTCCCTGGATTATTGTCATATCCATCACACCACGCTGCAGTGGCATTCAGGACAAAGTTTGAACTCACTGTCACCCCAAAGAAAAGCAGGTCTCACACCCCGTGATTCCATCCAGTTCTTCATATTCTGACCCAGTATTGCTGGGCCATTTCCAGGCATAAACCATCTATCATTACAATTCCATGTAACTCCTCCCTTCATCCTCTCTCCTTATATCTCAATGTTAATTAACTATTAGTCTGAAAACAACATGCATCACTTCAAACAAAGAAATACATTTCTGCAAGTTTGCCTGCCTGCTTGAAGTGAGGAAGGGGCCCACTGGAGAGCAGCACAGATATTCTAACACACATATTTTAATATATATATTTATATATATGAAGCATCTATCACCGTATTGATAAACATTCTTTGGAACCACTCTGACAACAGCTGAATAAAGCTGTAATGACTCATACCTAAGATTATCCCTTCCCCTGCTACTAACTCTTCTCCCCTTTCCAGCTCTCTTTTCTTACTGGAAGGCTTTCCAAAGATGACACAGCACTGTTTTTGTCCAAGTGGAAGAACAAACCATCAGAAACCTCCTTGGAGCACCCAAGCTCTGTCAGGTTTGTGTAAAGTCCAGACAGCACTTCAAATGCCACAGGACTCACTGCAGGTGCTGGGAAACAATGTGAAGAATAAAGCTGGACTCTTCATTCTAGAGCCTCAGGTGACAAGTACCTCAATGACTGGGGTAACATGGCAATATCTGACACAACTTACCTCTGATATCTACTGAAAGTACACTAGATACAGCTTGGGGAAAAAAAAAAGGCAGAAATTAATCCTTCAGGTTAGGTATTAAGGTTCTCAGGTGTTATCTCATGCCTCCTGATGTCTTGGTTTCTGTATTGACACAGTGATGGCTCCTTCCAATTCCTCACAAATGTTTCAGAAAAAGCTCTACTTTAAAAGTTTCTGCAGAATACATTACCCCTCCTGGTTCTTCATTCCTACGTGCAAGAGTTGGCAACAAATCTGGACTGAAACCTAGAGAAAATCAAGTTTCACTCCATGTCTAACTCAGATGGCCCAGAGTCTCTGCTGATTCTACCCTGCTTGTGGCTGGATCTCTTATCTATCAAGATGCAAAGCCTCCTAATTTCCACTGAAATCTACAACTCAATCGTACTTATCACAACAGACTAATAAGATTTTCTTTAAAACCGTGGGCTTTAAGCAAGTACTTCTATAAATACATTAGCATCAAAGACTTCAGGCTATGAGTTGTATATATAGCTTAACAGACCAACATGCAGGGTACTCCAACTGTGCAGTATCTACACATCCATTCAAGGGGAAATTGATAGTGTATCTATTAACAGTTCACAAAATGAGCAAGTATCTTTTCTCCAAATCAGAGGTGGAAAATCTCCTATATCCACTCAGCTCGATTCTAAATACCTCAGTCAGCACCCAGGGAACAGTACATTAGGAAGGGACTGACCTGCTGAGGTGGCACCACTACCTGAAAGGATTACATTCTCCTTCACAGAGAGAGCACATGACACTGCACAGGATGGGCAGATGGGAACTCAACTTCCTTCACACCCCCTGCTGAAGATACTAGGTTCCCTGGTTGTAAACTTCCACGTTACAAGTATACAATGGAGAAAAGTTAGTGAAAGCAGACAAGGAAATGCCTTTGTGGTTTGAGCAACTGTTTCCTGCTTGCTGCTGCTATTAAAAAAGCACACATGGCTTCAAGGAAAAATAAAACCAGGTGAAAGCACACCAAGTTATACTTAGGGAAGAATTGATTTAAACAGACATAAATAAATTATACTAATTAAATAAATTCACAGACTCACAGATTTGTAGGGGTTGGAAGGGAGCTCCAGAGCCCATGGGGTCCAACCCCCTGCCAAAGCAGGGTCCCTAGGACAGGGCACACAGGGCGGTGTCCAGACGGGGCTGGAATCTCTCCAGAGAAGGAGACTCCACACCCCCTGGGCAGCCTGGCCCAGGGCTCCCTCACCCTCACCGGGAAGAAGTTCTTCCCCAGATTGGGTTGGAACTCCCTGTGCTCCAACTTGCAGCCATTGCCCCTTGTCCTGTCCCCACACACACTGAGAAGAGGCTGGCCATTTCCCCTGTGTCCCACCTTTCAGATATTGATAACCATTGATCAGATCCCCTCTCAGTCTTCTTCTCTCAAGGCTGAACAGCCCCAGCTCACTCAGCCTTTCCTCATAGGGGAGATGCTCCAGGCCCTTAACCATCTTTGTAGCCCTCTGCTGGGCTCTTTCCAGGAGATCCCTGTCTTTTTTATACCAGGAAATGTTGTCTCAATACTATGACAGAGAGAAGCATTAAAAGAAAAACACAGGGAAAAGAAACATGGTGATGGTAAGAAGTCCATAATGCAGCAGAAAATGCTCAGGTTTGGTGAAGATGTCAGCCCAAGTAGATACCAGCTCCAGCTGGGCTCAGCTGCTGTTGCACTCAGCACCACCAGTACATGGAAAGGATGTCAAAACACAGCACGTGAGCTGACTGGTTGCTGCACACCAGGACCTTCAGAGGGCAATTTCACAACCTTTGGCACTTTCAATTTTAAGGAGCAATTTGCTTCACTTTGAGTTGAGTGCAGTGAGAGCTGAGAGAAATTCAGACAAATGTTCTGCAGCTACCATTTATGTGTAAGCAGAAACAGGAAATAATGCAGCACTGGGAGACCCAACCATTTAGCTCAGGGTATTGTTTTAAAACATTTTCATGAAACATCAGAAGACTCACCATAATCATTGTAGCATTTCCATCTTGTATCTGTGTCTTTCCCATTTCCAGCGTGAACTCAAGGACATATTTTCCCCACACTGTTTTATGCTGGGATCACCCTGCCCCCCTGAGGTTAGTTCCTGCCCCAAGCCTTCCAGCTGGGTGGTCCTTCTTCAGAGATAAATCTACAGTATGACTGTTGAGTCTTCTGTTCTACTTTGTTCCTTTTACCACATGTAAAGTAGTAAACCGTTGTTCAAAAGCCTAAAAATAGCCCTGGATACTTTCAGAATGTTAAAATGTCAGCCCTAGCCTAGGATGTCAAAAGGAACAACGTATTGAGAGCTGGAGATGAAAAAGAAAGTCATATAAAAAGAAGGATAAATTATATCTAAGAACTTTCATAGTTCTCATGTCTGAGGAGTGAAACTGATTTAAGCAACTGTTTTTCATCTCAGACCCAGGGCTACATTTCAACTGATATTCTGGAGGGTAAGTACTCAGTCCTCCAAGATGATTTTGTCTTTAACCCTTGTTGTATTGCACCTTGGGGCAAGCTTAGACCAAGCGTTTGCAAAGTGAATTTCCTCCTCCCACGTTCAAGGGCACAGAAGGACAGGCAGCACACACCCACTGTTCCCTGAGGCTCCCACTGCCCTGGGTACAGCTGGTGCATCCTCAAGCACTGCATTACACAGGTTGCTGATGAATAAAATCTGTGGTGCCCAGAATAATTTTCTGCTGTAGTCCTTAGCCTGGGTGGAGCCTGGCCAAGGGCTAGAAACATACAGCTCGTGTATATCACCTGCTTCTGCAGGGCCACAGACTGAAAGATGCTCCAGGCATACTGGACACACTGGCAGTGTCCTTACTGCCACTCGTCACAAGACCCAATACTGCTGGGAAGTGCCACTTGCTGACCAAAGAGCTTACAGTATAACCAAGGTTTTGGACCATAGAAAGACTGTGGAAGACTGAAGGATTACTGAATTCTGGACTGCTCATAAGATTCAACATAGGATGGCCACACAGGTAACCTCCACTCATCGGAGTCCATTTGCTCTTGAGAAAGACAGCATCAGCACTCTTTCAAAATCAAAAAATAACCCAAAATCAAAAAATAACCCATCTGCAATGGTGATGCCAATGTCTTCTACCCACTGTCCTCACCACCACAGCAGGCAGGGTAGCTGGAGGCTGCCCAGGATGTGAAGCCGTGAACGTGATTTGGGGGGTTCTGATACCGCTGTATCTGAAGGCTGTCCCTACAGACAGGCAAAGTCACTCCTGAACTGGCCATGGAAGTGCTCCTGCCAGGACCAGCATACACTGGTTGTTTCTTTCGCCTCCAGCCTGCAATTATGATGCAAAAACTGCAGAAGAACAGCACTGATTTTTAGTGACAGTGAGAGCAAGGATGTATGGATATATTTGGGATCCAGATACAACCTCTATTAAAATTTTCTTGTCCCATGCCCACCTCAAATATTTATCTTGACAAAACAGAATCCATCCCCCAAGTCAGTTCTGCTGCGGGGGCTGGTGTAGCTAAATCACAAAGCATGCTCATCATACAGCTCTAACGTATACTGACCTAACCTGTCTCAGCAAAGTCTTTTTCAGACTCCTCTGCCATGCTGTGATACAGCGTGGCTCAGCTTGTCTACAGAAACTCCTCTCCTTTCCCACTAAACCCTATTCAGCTCTCTGTCTACATTTCAATCTGTGGCATCCTCATAGTTCAGAATATTTTAAAAGCATCCAAGATATTGCTGGCACCTCAAAAAGCTAAGTATAATGATATCTGGAGTTGATTTTAAACAATGGCCTTACAGTAAAGCCTCATCCTCTTCTTATCCAACTTACATCCACCCATACATGAATATCTACACACCTTCGACTTCTCTTTGTGATATAATTTCCTGGAAGAAATACTGTGGGATTTATTAACATTCTTGCCTTTGCTTTTCTATTTTTCTCTTGCAAATTACACCAATTTTAAACCCATTCAGGTACAAGAGATGTTATTTGTTTCAGTTTCAAGGCTTGATTTTTGTGTGCTCTTAGCTTTTCAAGAGCTATTGGCAAAACTCATGGAGGTTCTTTAATCCCTCCAGGGCTGCTGGTTAGAAGAGAGGAGAGTTAAATCTGAATGCCTTTAAAATATTGCTTGTGGGCTTCACAGAAGGAATTCTGCTGCAGGCCTTGAGGGTCATGCACCTGCTCCTTGCTTGTGTATGCTTCTCCCTGTACTTAGTATTTTGCTGTTGCCTCACAAAAGAATAGAAAGGGGGGGAAAGCACCTTATAATTTATAGGAAATGTATATACTACATCTTGCTAGGAGGAAATGTCAAGAGAGACAAATAAATGCTTTCTGACAATTGCTAGTCATTTTGTGCCAGCAGCCAAACAACATGAGAGCTGAGCTTTCCCTCCCCAGACACAGGGGCACACTGTAGATGAATCACTCCACTGCATTATCACTTTCAATAATTTGTGGTGGTAAATTGTCACTGACATCACAAAAACAATGTGTAACCTTCAGGTTTTATTAACAGCCAGTGAAACATCGCTGATCTGCACGGTGCTAAGCAGCACCCTGGGTAATGCTCAGAACGTGCTGGATGTCTTGGCCTCTCAGCGTGTGTCAGACCACGAATGATGCTGAGCTGAGGTCACAGCCTCTTAACATACCCTTATTTTTATAAAACACGTGATTTTTTTATTACTAGCACAACATGAAACATTGCTGGAGATTATATGAACTAAATGGCAACCAGGAAAACAGTGGTGTATGACACATTGAAGTGACATTACCTTTGCTTGGTAACCTGTTTGCAACAGGCTCTTGCAAGATCTGCCCCAGGTACTCAGAGGTGCTAGAACTCAGTGTGGCACAGATACCTACAGTGCTCCACCTCACACTAGTGGATGCTCAGCACGGGTCACAGAAGTTCCAGCTTGTTGGATGAAGAAGTCCTAGAATCATCATCAACGTTGGCAAAGACCTTCAAGATCATCAGTCCCTCTGAAGCCTGCAGTGCATCCCACCACCTCGCCCTATCAAGCATCAAGAGCAACCAGAAACCTCCCCACAAAGTCCTTCTCCTGAGCTGCCAACGCATTTGAGAGGCAGTCTTATTACATCCAGGGACCTTCAACATCACTGAGCTTCTAATCTTAATCATTCTGGGCACAGCTGATGTGTGTGTGGGGGTCATTCTCCAAGCATTTTCAGAGGGACTGAAATCAAGGTAAGCATTTCTGATTATAAGAGGGGTTTTATTTTACTTATGCATGTATTCCTTGAAAAAAAGCCCACAGATTCAATGCCAAGTGCTATATCTTAGAAATAGTCTAATAGTAGAGAATGGAGGGGAATCTAATGGTAGTGTTTAATGATAGAGAAGAATTAATGTAAAAGCAAAGAGCTTTAGGCACATAAGGTGTCCCATGGCATTTTCCCTGTTGAGATTTATTTTTTTTTTTCAGGATATGGCAAAAAGAAGTGTGATATTTGCCACAGTAGAGTAGAAGCTCCTGTTAGTCATGTTCCTTCAAGACATGACCCCATCCTAGGAGAACCATAGTAGGTATGCCAGACTGCCAGTGGCTTGCTTGCAAATGGATGGGGCATTTAGATTTTTTTCTGCTCTGTCTCTTTAATAAAGCAAGTTAATAAACATCTTGTGTGAAAGGATATGAGCAGGACAAGTTCATTTCTGAATGACAATTAAGCAGCACAGGCATAACCATACACACAGAAGGAATGCAGATTCTTTTGTAAGCAATCCTATTGTGGAGTTGTCCTTACTTTATAAAAGGAATTACTTTCACCTTGGGGGTGAAGCTGGAGATCAATCTTCCTCAAGCCTCTTTTGAAATAACATCACCACATGTGGCACATCCCCTGCTGTGCAACTATTTTCTTTCCTATATCCCTGCAAGGAAGCAAAGTGATGCTCCCAAACAAGACTGCTGAGACTACCCAGAGGGAACATTCTCAGTGCTTAACTGTTGAGGAAAATATCCCCAGAAGAGAAGCTGCTCTCAGTTAGTCACAGAATGAAACTTATAAACCAATTGTCAGGAGACCAAAATGGACAGTAGAAATCCAGGATGGCAGCAGGTAACACACAACCTTTTTACAAACCCCCAATGAATCCTTCTTCCTAGCTGGGCTTCTGCAGAGTTTATGTGTAATCAGGCCATGGTTAGAAGAGCAGCTCGCTCAGCAGCATGTGTGCCTTCTGTCAGAGCAGCACAGACTACAGTCATTAAGCAAGAAATTAGTAAATGACGCAGCCCTGTAAATTACCCTCTCATTTTTGTGTCCAAGATGCAATTACACATTAATACCTAGTACAATATGGAATATTAAGACAGATAATTGTAACCTGAGGTCCTTCCTTTCTCATGAACCACAAAAAAAAAAAGGTTAACTGGTTGCCAGCTGGCTGCCTCAAAGTTGCAGAGGTATTTTTAATTTATAGTATTTCTCTCAACAAAGTACACTGGGGTTTTGGTTTTGTTCATGGAAGTTTTTTTCTTGGTAGGGGTTTTCTTTGTTTTTACACAGGGACAGCAGCAAAGAATGCCAAATCTACATGAGAAACCACTCTTTCCTTAGCATGGGAGTGCTGTCTGAGACTTGATTTTTATGACATTTTACACAAGCAAAGCCTTTACATAAGCACAGTTAAGCTCTCAAAACCAATGCTTTTTCAAGGTGGTGATTTCCTTGTGGGAACCAGTTTGAAGCCACATGGGACAAAGCAGTCTGCTTCACCTGCATCTACCTCAGCACACAGTGCTAGCAGCAATCCTTTGCAGCGCAACGTGTGCTAACATCCAGGAGCAGTCCAGGGCAGGAACCAAAAGGAAAAGACAAAAAAAGCAAGCAGCAAATAGAGGAGAATTTGCTACTTGCCAGCAAGACTTCACCACCTGTCAGGGCAAAGCCATGTCTAAGTGTCCACCAGGCTGTGCCAACTGTTGTTGTTGCTGCAGCAGAAAAAAAGTTACCACTCACTGGAAGGAGGTCAAGTGTTCACTATGTAGGCTTGTTCATGTGCCAGCAAAGAGGAAGCCTAAGCACTCTGCAGTGATGAAGTGCCAAGTTTGCTTTTGCCTCCATAAGAAGGGGAAAATCATGTCTAAGTAGAGGAATGTGAGTCAGCAGATACAGGTTCTCTGCTCCAGGCCCTGCCATAGACCTTCCTGGGTCACCTTCAACAAATTACCTGATGCCAAATTCTCTCCCACTTGCTGTGGAGAAAAGCCCCAAGATAGCAAAGATTTTAAGCAAGTATTTCAGCCACGTAAACAGTTCCAGCTTAAGAAGGTGTTAATGCACAGAATAGTTTAAAATTCCATGCTTAAACCTATCTCCACTTGGAAAACCACATGCCTATGGTCAAGAACATTTTCATGTCGGAGTTGTGTGTAACAAGCCCAGGAGTGGGACTGTGCTGATGCTCTAGCTAGGCTGAGCCTACAGAGGTCATTAAGAATTGGGTCAAACAACCAGTGAACTTTCTGCACCTCAGTATTTCTGTGTGCAAATGCCTGATGCTATCCCAGCAGAGGGGAGAAGGCACAGCCTGTTCAGAGTATTGAAGGCTAGGACTGGCAAGAACCTAAATGCAATTCCCTGCTGCATCTCAGGGGGACATTCTGAGAAACACCAATGTTGGGGCTGCCTTTCAACCCAACCACTGCAATGATCACTATCAATACACCTTTTCTTAAGAGCTGCTGTGACTCCTCACAGAGTCATGAGAGGACCATGACTGCAGCCTGGGGACAAGTATTGGTGGGAAGAAATTTGATTACAGGGGAGAAAGAAAAGAAGCTCTGAAAAATATCCTCCAAACTCCTAAGGGCCAATGGAGGTAGGCTAGAAAACAATTTATCCTCATAAACAGTAAACCACCTTCATGACAGAAATAGGGTATCATCAGAGAAGGCTCCTGTCAGCTGACATACTGGGAGGAGAGTATGCTGAAGCCAACTTTTGGAAAACATGATGAGTACCACATAATCACATTTCCACACACATGTAGGAAGCCTGCAAAAGTTTACAGGCTTTAACTCCTGCCCCAGCTGTACACTAGAGGGAACTGTGCCTCCTGTTTTCCCATTTGTGGAAGCCCCTTAAGGACCCTGGAAGAATGAGACAAACTGGGCACATGTGACGAAGGCTCCAGTGGAGCATACAACTCTGTGATAGCCAAAGATTCTCCTTTGGCTAGTCTCTGCTGTCTCCATCACCATAACGATGACATGGCAAGCATAATTTTTTAGAATGCTGCATTTTTAATAATTTAAAAATCACATTCTTGTCCAGCACTGCAAAGTGTAATTGGCTAAATTAATCTATTCTATCGTTCATTCGACCTCTCTCAGTTCTGTCTGGACTGTGGGCCACTGCCTTGCACTTCAAAACCGATTTCTGTCCTTGAAAACTGGAGACAGTAACTGAACAATAATTATGGATCTCTGAAATGCTAATTATAGAAGCTCAGTATTCAAAGCAGAAGTGTTTTAAAGGGGCATTAAATCAGCAATCTGTAGATCAGCAATCTTGGGGTCTGCTTTAAGTCACTGCATCATTCTGCTAATAAATCAGTAAATCCCAGGTTTCCTCTGACAGTGGACATATCACAGAGTCTTTCTGGGCCTCATCTAATCATTTCTACTTCTCTACCTGAGAAAGATGTTACCCCATGACACTTTTCCTGGTGCTCTGACAGTCTGATAAGAAGGAACAGGCAGGCTGTGCACGACAGAAAAGCCCCAGTAGCTGAGACTTGTGGTTTTAACAGAAATGCAAATACATGATGGGAAACCAGAAAGACTAATTAGCATATCACTGACACATCTACACTGCTTCTGGCCCCAGCATTAACTCATTCAGCACTAACTCAAGTATCTTTTTATCTCAAGGGACAACTACGCCACCTAGAACCAACCCAGTGCAGTCTCTATCTTCTGTAGGGGTCCTTCACAATCAAGCCCCTGATTGGGCCCCCAAATCTTGATTGCAATGAGAACAACAGTGATGGGGAAGCTGGATCCTCCTCCAACATTCACATTTCAAGGCTGTTTAAGATCCAGTGTTACACCTGAACAAAGAATACTTCCCATACACCCTTGTCAGCTGTTCTTTAGCATCACTCTGCTCTGGCTCTGATGGTGTGTACAATGCTCTCATGCCCTTCTTTACTTGCTGCCTAGTTTCAGTCTTTGGAATGAATGAAGATCGCTTTTGAGCTCCTTATCTTTTGAAGGATTTATGATAAAACTTCTTCTATCACCACAGAAACACAAGAGTAAGTAAAGCCCAGCAAGAAACACTAAAGGAGTATCAGGAGTGACAGCTGAAGCAGATGGCTGAGCATAAGCATTTGCATTTCTAATAAAGACAATGAGTATCTACATTCATGGTAAACTACATGTTTGACAATTTTTAATATATTTCAAATATTAATACCTCCTTTATCAGGCTCAAGATCCGAGTGGTGGGATGGAAAGTATGTATTAGCAGCAGTGTAGGTATTCAAGCTGCTAAGACACCAGACAGAGCCTAGTGGTATTAACAAAAGTAGACTGGAAAACTCCTCACTTAAATCCCACTGACACGTACCAGGCATGGGAATTAATAGCGCTCAGGGACAACTGTTCAGCCTTTTAAGATAAAGGCTATGTGTACCTGAGAGTTTGGCAGTAAAGCAGGAGACCAGTAGGTTATTCTTCAGGTGGCTTCAGTGGAGATGCCTGGAGTTTCAGAGTTAACTTTAAGCACAGAATTACTATGAATCATACTGGGAGGTGGAATATATTCATAGAATCATAGAATTGTAGGGGTTGGAAGGGACCTCCAGAGCCCATCAGGTCCAACCCCCTGCCAAAGCAGGGTCCCTAGGACAGGGCACACAGGGCGGTGTCCAGACGGGGCTGGAATCTCTCCAGAGAAGGAGACTCCACACCCCCTGGGCAGCCTGTCCCAGGGCTCCCTCACCCTCACTGGGAAGAAGTTCTTCCCCACATTGGAGGGGAACTCCCTGTGCTCCAACTTGCAGCCATTGCCCCTTGTCCTGTCCCCACAGACACTGAAAAGGGGCTGGCCATTTCCCCCTGCATCCCATGCTTAAGATAATTATAAACATTAATTAGGTCCCCCCTTAGTCTTCTCTTCTCAAGACTGAACAGCCCCAGCTCCCTCAGCCTCTCCTCATAGGGGAGATGCTCCAGGCCCTTCATCCTCTCCATAGCCTCCTCTGGGGTTTGTTGGCTTGCTCAGGCTCTAAAGCAATCTCTCAGCAAAGTACATCCATTTGCTTTTCTATTTAGATTGTTGAACGCATCAGAAGTATGACTTGTAAGGAAAAATACTACAGTGGTCTAGAAATGGTCTAAACTAAATGAGATTCATGTCTGGTTGTTACTAGATACTAAAAGCCAAGTTGTATCTTTGTTCGTAAATGATGTTCACATACAGAGAAAAGTTCAGAGATCATTACACCTATTTAAAATTAATAATTTTTTTCCATAATGTTGCTAAAAACGTATTATTAAAATAATCTGCATAAATACTTCAGCACAGCAGATAGAAATGAACATGCCTGCATGATGCCATGCAGTGAAAATTCACAAATGAGGCTGCAAAAATAGCAAATAACTATTGAGTGCATAAACCAGTGATGACTTCATGGAATTCCACTGTCTGAGGTGAGTATTTGGCTCTACAAAGAAGGGATTGCAAACTGCTGCAAAAAGCCTTCAAAATCACTGCAATATATATGTCAAGAAATAAATTAATCTGAAGTTTGCTGCTCTGCCCTGGTTTAAAGAGTTACATAAATCAGCAAATTTCTCACTTCCACTAAAATACTAATTAAAATAAAGCCAGAAGAACATTATCATTTTCTGTGGAAAACTTGCCCTGGCCTCAGATGGTTGCAATATTTCACCAAGCACGGTGACAATGGATATTGGAATTCACCAAGGCAATAAAATAAGGTTTACTGCCCAAATAGGAGAGCTACCCAGCCTCCAGAGTACTTGCTCCCCACGGACATCTTTCTGCACAGAGGGGTGAAATACCCTTTCACCACTGAAGACACTCTTTCCCTGACTTTTCCCACATTTTACAGTCAAACTTCCAAGAGAATCCCCGTAGGATTATTCCTTGCAGCTCCCCTCACAGAGAATTCCCATACCACAGCACAACAGCCAGCACAGGTCATACAGCACAGACAGACACAGAAAGGTATGTATGAAGGGCATGTGAGCCCACAGCATGGCTTGAAGCTGTCCTGAGGAATCAGAGAGCTGAAGGTCTGTTCCATTATCTGTGCTGAGCCAGGGCTTGTTTTCCAGTTGCAGTACATTACTGGTTTCATCCAAAGTTCTAGGGATTTCAGGAAAGACACTAATGGACTTTGGTTGTGAAGGTTAACAAGTAGCAGAGAAAGGGATGGAAATACCCTAGGATTCCTTTGCAGGGTGGAGATCTCTTCCCCTGTTACCTGGTAGAGATGTCCCTTATGTCACCTTCCAGAATGCTCCCCTCACCTTTCCCTTTCCTGGCCTGCTTTGCATTCCAGTCTGGTTCATCTTTGACTCCCACCATTAGGTTTATTCTTGTCTATTATCACATTCATTTGCAAAAATTCTGCAAAGTGTCAGAAGTCAAGGAAATGTAAAAACATGAACTCAAAGGAGAGGAAGGAAATCGATGCTTCTGTGTCAAAAGCCAACCTGCCCGTTTCAGAAAGCACTCTGCTGGATTTCATACTTTGAATGCAGCTCTGTCCCTCAGCTCAGGCAGGCACTCAGGCCTCCTGATGTCTCCACTGCTGAAACAGCACAAAATCAACAGCGGGCAACTTTCAGCTACAGCACTTCTGCTCTGGGGCTCAGGAACCTGTTAGGACCACAACAGCAAAGGTTCCCAGCCTCCAAAAGCTTCCAGGATTTCACACATGTCCTGGTTTCAGTCAGGATAGAGTTCACTCCATTTGTAGCAGCTGATGGGATGCTGTGTTTGGGAGTTACAATGAAAGCAGTGCTGAGAACACCCTGATGTTCTTAGTTGCAGTCAGACAGTCAAGGACTTTCTCAGCGTCTTCCTATTTCTCTATTCAGGAGAAAGGAGGGGTGAAGCCAGGACAGGTGACCCAGATGGGCCAAAGAGAGTATTCCATGGCAATGACGTCCTGCCCAGGAGAACGGGGGGCTGAGGGGAGGAAGAAGAGGGGCGGTGGCGGGACGCGTGCTGCTTGGGGGGACGGTTGGGTTCCGGGACAGCTCTGGGTGGTACCTGAGTTGTGTGGGTCGGGGAGAAACTGCATTGGGGATCAAGAGTTTCATCTTCTTTTGCTCTAAAGTCCTGTTAGCATTGGTATATTTGATCTTTCTGTTCTCTTAGTAAACTCTCCTTATCCCAACCCACGGGCCTCTTAGTTTCTTGGGTTTGGAGTTATTTCCCCTTCCTTTTCCCTTCCCTTGTTTCCCCCTTTTCCCTCTTCCCCTGCTCTGTTACTTTAAGAAGCAGGCAGCTGTGTGGATCTCGGCCCACAGCCGGGGGGAAACCACGACAACACAGAAAAGCTGTTTCTCTGAAACCCCTGCTTAAAGCAGGGCTGAGCACTACATGGGACAGGGGAAGAAAAACTCAGCACAAGCATAACCGCATGAGCAATTACACTGAGTCTACCCAGTCACAGAAGCTACATATGCTGTGTGTGTTCATGTTACACACACTAGCTGACCAGAGTTGTGCTTCATGTACCACGTAAGAGTAACAGTTTGCAAATCACAGGTGCACTACAGCATCTGGCGTGTGTTTTAACTCACGGGAAGAAGATGGATGCTGCCTTATAAAGGGAACGTATAAAGCCTGAAGTCAGTTTGAAGATGTGCTATAACGACTGCTGTAAAATCAAAAACAGGTATTCTGGCAAACTAGGAATTATGCTAAAGCATTCCAAGAGCTAACCATACTGTGAGATACCATTAGCTCAGCACCACGGGCATCTGAAAAGAGATTTCAGGCTCCAGAGTCTCAGTTTGCTAAAATGCTAAACAGAAGAAGCAGCTCTGCTTCTACCAAGACCTCTTTTATTTTTACTGTACCCATTTAATGAAGCATGCATTTTAATTTAGTCTGACACTTGGATATATTTTTAGATTAGATTTTTGCATCATTTCTACACAACTCTATTTCCAAGCTAGGAGATGTGTTACAGGGTGCTAAAGCCATGCACATTAAAAAAAACCCATCCTATAGCACATGTACAAAAAGTTCACCCAAAGCAATAAGTTACTGGGACAGAAACCTGGTCTTCCTGTGGGTGCAAAGATTACTTCAAATAAAGGTCTGCCAGGTCTTTAAGCTTTATTGACAGAGGTATTTGACAAAAGGTATATCTTTTAATGGTAAGAGTTTCAAAGTTAGTTCTGTCTGTCTGCTGCTTGCACATCTGAGGCACATCAATCTTTGAGCACTACGTGGAGTAGCTGACAGTACAAATTTATTAGGAAGTTACCTAGAAATGATTGAAGTACTCTTTGATCATAAATATGCAGCAGCAGCCAAGGGTTGACTTGGAAGGTAATTATTATCATGTGGGAGACAGACTTTTGGAGAATTCACACACTGCTTTCCACATTGCCTTGGTCCCTTTACATCTATCTGTAAAGGGAAGAGTGACACAGGGGACAGAGGAACAATGCCTACTTCTACAGTTTACAAACCCTGCCTGTCCTCAGAATCACCACATTCCCAAGAATTTGTTTAAAATCTGAAGAATAACCTAAGAGAAAACCTAAAACTAGCTTCTGAAAATCTGTAAGGTCACAATGAGATGACCTCATTAGCCAAATAAACACAGCAATGGTTCTCTCATCATAGGTAAGGGTAAAGAGAGGTGTAGGAGTAGGTTTTAAAACTCTGATTTAGCTCTTCTATTAAATGGGCACCGAGCCCATTTGGAACTTTAGCTCCTTTAAGTATCATCAGACTGAGAAATGTTCACTGCTTAAAACTGGTTACTGAAGATGGAATTACAATAGAAAAAGTATGTTAGCTTTTTTTTTCTCTTCACTTTATTTATGCTATTTAGACTTAAATAAATGCATGCCATCAACTTATTTTCCTGTTCAGAATTTCAAGTAGATGCAAGATAGATCCTCTGCCCACAATTCAAAAGCACTTTCAGATACAGCACAGAGTGACATACCATTTCCTGATCCACTTGAGAGTTGCTCAAGTCCTCTGCTATATTATGTGCTCTCTTTACTGTCAAAGCTATAGGCTTTAGATCAAGGCAGTATTAAACCAAAATATGCTGAACAAGCATGTTTTATGGCTAAAGATTAGTGATTTCCTTTTCTTACAATAATAAAATACTCAGAAAACCTCAGTTTAGAAGTGTTACAAATGAATTAACATTGTTGTGTAATTAATAATCTCGTTTTCATTTTGATATGATAAGGATTAACTTAATTACCCCCATGTCTAATTTACCTAAGGGTCTGGACATAAAGTATCCTTTTGTCTCTGGATTGTGAAAGTCAATTCCAGGATTTCTATCTTGATTTCCCATTCCCATGCTTAGTCACCCTGATCGATACCGGGGGTCCTTCAGAGCTCAGCAGCAAGCTTTGAGGTTTGGGACTGGGTTTGGGGTTTTTTTTGTAGAGCCAGCATGGATTAGGGCTTGTGCAATATACACTGAGCAGTGGTTTACAGAGGAAGCAACACATGAAGGAATCAAATTATGAAGCTCCCACTGGGAAAACCGCAACCTGAATAAGACTGGAAAATCTAAGTCAATAAGCCAATTAGAAGGTCTAGAATAAATTTGCCATAGAATTATTCTCTTGTGACCGTGGCATGGCTCTCTCCATAGACTCTCCATCCTTGTCTTATAACATTATGCATAAGTTACCCTCTGCACGCTCCTAATTTCCGGGCACTCAAGTAAATGACGGGTAATGAATATTTTACCAGTATCATTGTTTTATATGTTACAGTGGTGGCAAAAGCAGAGCACTAGTGATTAAATGTGGGAAATTAAAAGCTGCTGAGAAGAGTTTTGTTCTCTCTCTAAAGGTTTTATTCCTTCACCGTTCTTGCTCTTGTTGCTTTAAGCAGGAAAAATGCTGTGGTGGTGATTTCTTTATTAGAGAAGTCAATAGGGTCTGCCAAACTTTAATCAGCTCGCTTGGCTGTTAGACCAGACTGGCATAAACTCTATAAAATGAATTCCTACCTTATCATTAAGGTGTTAATACTATTTAATACTATTAAAATACCGCAAATCCCCCCATATCTTGAGTGCAACATTGCCTATCAGTTTGAATCTAAAATATATCACTCCCCAGAGGTGGAGATCTACTGCTGTTAAAGATTTAACCCAGTGCTGGTGACCTTCCCAATTCAAACTCTTCTCTTACTCAATTTTTAACTGTGACTGTGGACAAGATTCCCCTCTCCTTCCATGTTTACACATTTAAAGCTCCTATGTCCACTAGTTCAAACCCAGCTGTAGGTAACCTGCCAAGCAGCATCCTCTGAGAAGAGCTGGGAAAGCTGTGGCTTCACAATCTTTGAAGTTGACTGATCCGCTTTCTTCCCGTGATCCCAGAGGTATTAATCCCTCAGTGAGAAAGTCTGTCACAATAGTCTGGGGTCTGAGACTTGACAGATTTATCTCCTATCGGTCACTCTGGAACCAGATAAGAAATTGGGAGAAAATTTTCTTCTCGTTGTGTGTTGTGTATCAGCACTGCTATGCTGCAGGGAGAGGAGAAACTGGAGAAAGCACGGCAAAAAGGGAGAAATACTTCAATTCCATTTGATCCAGAGTGTTAAAGAAAATAACAATACATGTGCCTGAGGACACTGTGACTGAACTCCTGTATTTCCTCACCCCCACCCTCCCCAAGATGAGTGTATTCAAGCATTTCTGAAAATCAGATCTCTGTTCACTTTCTAGTATGTAAAATTCAAATGTGATGCAACCAAAATCACTGCTCACCTTAGAATAGCTCTCTAATAAGAGCCTATATTGCTATGGTGCTCTGAGGATGCCTAACAGCACTAGTCTCAGCAGCAATCCAACCCAAAGCTTGTGTACTATAGGAGCCTACTGACTTACCTGGTATTTTATACAGCCTTTTCCATAAATTAGTACTATCCTATTAAGCAATGGATGTCCAATGACTGACTTTAGCTAAAGATCCTCACCAGTGTCTCTTGACATCCAGTCCTCATAGCCATGATTCCATAACTTGCACTTCTTGTTCTTTTTTGAGTTTGTGCCCATCTTAATTCAAAACTCAATGCTCTTAAATCCACCTCTCCAAATAAGTATTTCAAGGAAGTATCACTGCTGAATTTCAAACAAGTGTTCCTCTCCTACTGATGCCAGTAAAACTTAAGATTAGACTTAAATACCTCAGTGAATCTGAAGCTAGGGAGGGGATACAACGTGTTGTAGGTCGCCAAGATGAGAAGTGCAGTAATTATGAAAAATCCACACTTCTAAAACTTCCCTTTGAGGAAAATGAGGTGTCTCTTCTTGGCTAACCATACCAGTCTGCGATGCTCTGTGAAGGGCATTTCTTTCTCTAGCTTTACCATAGTTTTATCTACTGCCTACAAGATGAATATTAGTTACACTTCCTGATCTCCCACCTCCTCTTGTCTTGTAGGAAGAGTAATCAAGAGGAGACTGAGTATGTGCATGCTAATGAAATGCAACTAAACAAATGGTGCCTATGCTAACTGAAGTGATATGTTTTTCCATCCAAAGCTCCATAAAATATTTCAGTGACAAGAACAGAAGCCCAAACAGCTTTCCATTCCTTCAAAACAAAAGAGCAGGGGCAGAGAGAAGGAAGTTGTGAATTTCACCATATAAACTTTATTGTTTGAGACTGGGTTCCTTGAGGTCGAGCTAAAAGAAGGAAATGCCATCTTTCAGCCTTGGTATATTCTTCCTAGCTACTCATTTCCTGCAAGACACTAAGAAGGAATCATGACAGATGACTCCTCTGCACTATCTGTTTGGCCCAGTTTTACAGCAGAGATCAGAAAATTTATTGGATTTTGCCTGAAAAAGAGACAGCACGTAATAACCCTTGTCTAGGAAGGATAAATAACGTGCTGAGTGGAGGGAGAAAAAGCACCTTATCTGTTAATTGTAAGGAAAACTGTAAAATCAATATGGATATAATAGACCAGTCAAAGCCATTTTCAAATTTCTGTTCAGGTGTGAGCAATGAGACGGTGCCCACAGCCAAGCCAGAGGTCGCTCCTGACACCACGCATGTTGACAACGCAATGCCAGCTCATTGTCTCCCCCACATACTCACTGTGTGGCTGTTTAATTTGTATAATGACTTTCCTCCATTGCCTGCAATGATATAGCAGTTAAAGCATCTCATGGAACCGAGATGTGCTGATTCCTGGTTCCCCAGCACCAACAGAGCACCAGGTTACACACTTCTCTGTGCTTACTGGGATGCCCTTGTTCAGGCAGCCAGTTGCAGGGCAGGATGGTGGAGGGGAGTGGGTGAAAGGAGGAGTAAGAAGAGAAGCATCTCAATTATAAAATCTTACTCTATTTCTTCAAAGCAACGAAAGCACTAGCATCTCCCTACCTCCATGGTTCCCTCCTCTTTCCCCAAAGAACCCCCAAACTCCAGTGCAGCTGGATAACTGTTCCAAACCCCTCCAGTCCATGCTCTCCACTGATCGAAGCTCCATTCAGTGATGTTCCAGAGCAGAGTAGCAGTTTAGTTCTTTCTATGCAGCTCTGCTAGCCCTAAGAAAAAGGAACTGGTGGCCCCAGAAAAGACATGATCTGAGATTAATTGTTGCATCTCTGGCCAAACAATCTTAAAATCTTCCAATCTAATGTGGTTAATTACCTGACAAGGAATTTAGATACTGCCCCAAGAGAAGAGGATAAATAGAATAGAAAGTTCTAAATACCGTATGAGTATAAATGGGGTGGAAATCATAACTTTCCTTGCATATAAAAGATTCTTCCTCCCTAGTATTTATCTAAGAGAAGTGGGAAATTGTATAAATTCTAAACTAAGCACCAGAGGCTATTCATGTTCTCCTTTAAATTAAATTAAACACCCAGTCAGAGCTCTGGCAAATTAATGTTAAAAGGGAACAAAGCAAAATATTTTTTCTGAGAGCACTGTATCATGATCTGCCTTGATGAAGGGGGTTTGCTTGGGTTTGGGGAGGGGCAACTTTTTCCTAGTCAAAATTCACATGAGCCATCAACATGCGTTTGCAGCCCGGAAAGCCAACCATGTCCTGGGCTGCATCAAAGGAAGTGTTCAAGGCCAGGCTGTATGGGGCTTTGGGCAGCCTGGTCTAGTGGAGGGTGTCCCTGCCAATGGCAGGAGGTTGGAATTGGATGGTCTTTAAGATTCCTCCCAACCCAAACCAGTCTGTGATTCTGTGATTCAGTAACAGTTGGCTGTGTGATGAAAGCCAGACAAGGAGCTGAATGTATATACATTTTTTCAGGTGCATCCTAGATGAAATTTCCATTTTCAAATTAGGCTAATCACAAAAATCAAAGCCACTGGACTATCACTGGTCCAAAGGATCTATGTGTGCCAAAACTGAGCAGCCATTAATATAGTCACAGTGATGATTAAGTAAAGAAAACATTTTAACTATTCTGTTTCTTCAGTCGTTCTGGGATATAAAGCTGACCAAAGATAAACCCAATTAATTTAACAATAGCACTAATTATTCTTTTTGAAATGGAAAAATTCCTGCATACACAATAGCCTTCAAAATTAAATGTCTTAATTTCTACTAACTGTGAGGCAGCACGAAAGAATTCCTTTGACCCAGCTGCTGTTATTAAATTAATTACATGTCTAGTTTCTATTAAAGGGAGTTAGGGCAGAATAAACAGATTCAATAATTAATGCCCTGACAAATAAGAGTGTATGAAAAAGGTAGGTGTACTTTTTTAGCCTGTGGGAAATAAAGGATTATGTTCCAAAGTGTTTCTTACAAAACTTGGCCCCTAAAATTTAAGCCATGTCTTGATGCCAGTCCATTGCAGGGTCAGAGAAATACAATATAGGATCCATGACAGAGAAAAATGCTTGCTGCTAAATTATTCCAAGCAAATGAAGAAATTCAGGGAATCGTCTGTTGGTTTGACTCTAGGGAACACAAGTAACAGGCAAGGCAAACCAGCCCATTAGTTAGATTTCCCACACAGAACACACCAAGAAAAATGCCGCACTGGCTGCTGAGCCAGTTCTGGAAACCATCTGTATTTTTGGTAACGCCAGCATGGGTGTCAAAGTGCCCTCTCTCTCAAGTTTGCTACATTTCATGAAACAAAATTAATCAAAGTCTGGTTTTTTTTAAATTCGTATTTCATTATGTTGCAAGCCAATCTTTCATTTATTTGCCTAATTAAGATTGCCTTTACTTACACGCTCTCTCCAGATAACAAGCCCTAAACTGTTTTTGTTTTCCCTTTGTTTCAGACCTTTCCATCTGTTCAGTTGTTTATTGACAGAGGAAACCAATTCCAAGGCAGACAGCAACACTGAACTGAATATAGCTTTACATTTTGTTTATATGATATATTTTTTCTTCTGAGCCTTCCCAAAATGATGTAGCTGTTACGGTATGGTATAAAAGTTGCAAGAGGGTAGAGCACCTTCTTCTATTGTTTAAATAATACTTTAAAAAAATGCTTCAATACAAAAATCCTGCTGTGGATATTTTTGGCAAAACTCCAGCACAAAGCACTAAGATTCAGTCTCACAATCCTTGTTCAAGCAAATTTACCATCGGACCCAAAGAGAACAAGACAACAAAGCCCTTCATGCCTCATGCTTAACTGCCTCCCATGCTTGCTCAATAAATGAAGTCAGCAAGGCAGCATCCATACCAATAACAGGAGGACTTCTCTGCACGAATCCCTCACCCATCACTGAACTCTGCTTCTCTTCTCCCTCCTCAGTCTACTAATTGCATACACATCTTTGGCTATATTTATAGAAGATATAGCAACAGATTCACACAGGGGAAAGAATAACCTAGCATTGTTCACTATCAGCCACGAGGGACAAAATAAACTTTGGAAATCATAAGCAAGAGGAGCAGCCAGATGGTTCTGCTCTTTTGTAACCTGTTTTCCCCACTGCAATAATCTTACAGAGGCAAATTGTCCACTTGTCTGTCAGCGTCAATGCAGCAAGAGATATTTCCCACTTGTTTTGCTTGTAAGGAGGTAACATGGGAAGGGACTGGGAATTCTGGGAGGAGAAGGATGTTGGGGATGTGTAATGCTAGCAGCACGGCAGAAGGGCGTGAGGATGAACACAAATCCATAACAAACCAACTGTCTGAAGTTCTGCTGCTTACAGAAGAACCAGTTTACTTTTCAGAGGGAGAGCAAACTACTATGCTGTCTCAGTTCTGACTTAAAACATTGTGTGAATCATTCCACAGGATGTGATTGAGATGGAAAAAAAAAGCAAATCAGTGATTTTCTCAATCCCAGAGCCCACCTTAGCATGCATTTTTGCTAGTATCATGCAAAACATGCTATTTGGATGTTACCAATATATTACTTCTATATTCACCTGGGAAAAATAAGTTACAAAGTTCACTGCTGTCCGTTTTTCATTTAACCAGTAATATGATTTTTTCCCCCCAGTAGCACTTTATCAGCTATGCTTTCATGTTCTCCAAACAGCTGAAAACCAGCACTGAACCAAATCTCCTAGCTATCAGCAAAGCCAAGTCTGCTGTTCCATTCTGGGGAATACTTTTTGCATGTTTCTCTTTCTTCACTCTCCTTCCTAAGGCAAGTGTTTGGGAAAGCTGATTTTACAGGCTTCCCTGCCAGCCAGATATCTTAATCACATGGAACGTCTCAATTTGTCTTGGATCTTCTTTCATTTAATTTTTATGACCTTCTAAAGTGTTACCTTCTGAACCAAGAATTCCTTATTGCCAGGATGGTTATTACACATTCCAGCAGAAATGACACAAAGGCACAGACAATATACATCAAGTTCTATTCCAGTAACCCATTAGAAATGGTACAGGAATTTTTCTCTTCATCTCATATCCAAACTGTTTTGCAAAGAATTTCTGCAAAATGCCTTCTGATTCAACTTGTCATGTTGACATCTGCACAGCATTTTAACCAGAACAACTCTTGATCTTTGCCTTTCAACCTCAGATTGAGAATATTTTATGCTCCCACCCCTTCCAGAATGCTTAGTCTCCATGGAGACTAGAGGACTATCACTTTTTTTTTTTTACCTTTTTTTTTTTAATTAACACCATGGCCATATGCCACTTGAGTGCAAATGCAGTGAAATTTTCATGGGCTTTCCACTCCATTTCAGTAGGATTATAGGTCAGTGAACCTTGAACAGGGAGAGCTAAATACGGTGCCTCCTGATAGACCATAAAAGCAAAGTTAACACGCCTAAGGAAAAGATTCAGTGAAAACCAATAGTTAAGTGCAGAACTGTTAAAACTGCTGCAGAATGATGTCCACTACATATTATATTTGGTTTTTATAAGCCTTCCATCCAGGGTTTTCAAAAGCTTTTCTATACACTAAGCATGTAATGCTTAATATTAGCACCACAGTCTGAGGAGCTAGACAGTGGTGTTGTCCCCACTCTTGTACGTGAAAAAACTAAGCCATGAGTGAGGGTATCATCACTTGGCTAAGGTCACACTGAGTGTGATGCTGCTAACTCGCAGCTGCTGCTGGCAAGCCCTGCCCACTGACTCGCTTTGTCCTCAGCAGTCCTGCAGCTCCTCCTGTCTCACAGGGGATTCTCACTAAGCCACGGTGGGGGATCTAGGACAGGATTTCTGTGTTGCTTGTTTCTGGCAGTTCAGATGCCTGAGCCAGCTCCCAGTAAGGTCAGGGCACAAAGGAAAAGAAGGAGGGGGAAGAAGGTGCTACCCTCTTCCCTAGGAGCAGCTAAACCACGACACCATGTCCCCAGGGCAGGGGCAAGCTTTGTGCCTCTCCCAACCCCCTTCCTCTACCCTTAGCTACTAAATCTTGTTTTGCAGTCCACTGCACTACTCCCATACATCTGACTGGTCATTTTCTTTCCTAAATATTCTGGTTTTCCTCAGGAATTATTATTTAGCTACCTACACACCTTCAGTCACACTAGACAGCCTCAAATCATCAGTGCTATTCTTCAGATGCGAGTAGCACCTACGAAGACCAACCAACCAGCCATAAGACCCAACCACCACATTGTAAGACATCCATGTCTTGAAGAGATCACAATTTTAACATGGCAGACAAGAATAGGAATATTCTCATACACACACCCCTTAAAAATCTGCAGCTGAGGCACATAATTTCTTAAACTCTAAATAAGTTGTGAACACTGTGTGACTTGCATCATGCACAAGCATGTTCAGTTACCTACGTTATAAATACAGCAAACCTTATATTTGGCAACTGAATATATACATTGAAAATAACACAGCTCAGTCAATACTGAATACATTGGAAATAATTATGTTCAGCAAACTCTCTGACGACAGCACATGGAAGGACTTAATTTTCCCTTAAAACAACAGGCCTCCTCTGACTGATGCAATGGGAACAGCATATAACACTGAGTGCTGTCCCCAAATGCCTTACAAGATTCAGCCCTGGGCCAGCAGTCTTTTGTTTTCATCTTTCCTCCTTCTTTTTCTTGCTGTCATTTAAAAAAAAACAATAAAAGAAAACATGAAAGTGTAAAAGCTAACAGCCTTGGCTCAATACCTCTTGTGAAATGAACCAAGGAAGGTTTGGAATTAAAATCACATTTTTTCTATCAGGGAAAGACCCCAGCACCAAAACACGTTCCTCCTCTCTGCCCTTCTTAACATATTAATTGGGGTTGTACTTTCAAGTGCTCACAGAGATGCACAGAGGAAAAGCTATTGACTATGTGATTTTGAAGAGGGATGAGGCGATAGTGCTTTGCTTTGTATACTGTATGTGAATCAACCGAGGATCTATACAGAACCAGCAACGGGGCTGATCAATCTTTATTCCTAGACAATCAAGCAAAGCTGCATCTTCAAGTCCTTTTACTGACAGATCATAAAACGATGGTATTGATCACAATGCTTAAATTTGTAGTTTTGACAATAAAAGCAATTTGTTTAGGGAGGGAAATAGCTGGATGAGGTGAATGCATGAAGTTTATTAACTTCAGAAATAATTCTTCTGAGCAATAATGTGAAAGGTTAGACAAAACTTTTTAACCTTGAAGATCTGACTTCCATTTTCCCTATGCTTTCCTCTTGAGAAAATGTATATATTAAAGTCAAAGACTAGTAGCAAGGCGTGCCTCCATGCCCCAGGTACTGTTTGTGTTCTCTTCAAAGTGAGCACTGCTACATTCATCACAGTTCAGGTAGGATTAACTTCTGAAGGGCTCACCCTGCCTTATCCAGTCCTTTCCCTTGCTGTAAAGCAGCATCAAGCACTGCTGTTGCACCCAACAGGCACACAACCAGCTCCACGCTTCTCAAACTCCAGATACATCTATCACCCACTGCCACACTCCTGGTCAGCTGCACTTCGCATCCTCCTGTGAAACCAAGGGAGGAGCAAACATCTGCTGCTTGGAGGTGTGAGCAAGGAATTTCCTCCTCTCTGAGGATCAGGCAGCGGCAATTACCACTGCTTGTCCTTACCCCATATGACTTTACTGCCCTGAACCTCTTCAGCCAGAGCCCTCTGGAGTGACCCCAGCACAAGTGCTTTGGCCCATTTCAGATAAAGCTGGTGGCTGTCCTTAGAGCAACGTGTTTTGGCTGGGCCAGTTCTGTAGTGCTGAACCATGTCTGAGCAGCTCTCAGCTTTGAGTGTGCTGCAAGGAGAGATGCATTTATAAATAAGTCTAATTCAAGGGGGGGGGGGGGGAAGAAAATAAAAAGGACAGCTGCACAGAGTACTGAGAATGTTATTCAGATCAGGATGCAGCTGTAGCTCCTTGTTAAGCAGCCAGGTAGATTCAGTCCTTGGACTTGGGAGCATCAGACTGTGTTCTCATGTAGTGGAGAATGTACCCCAGCTCTTGTGGAGAACGGAGCTCTCCAAACAAACCTGTGCTGGGGATGAACAAGGGAGACAAGAGTGACAGAAAAGTCTCCCCTGCATTCCAGCAAAATAATTTCCACATCTAGCTCCCAGAGCCATGGTTTTTAGCTTTTTTCCCAGGTGCCCATCTTGAACAGAACCTCTCCCTGCTTGGCAACACAGGCCTGACATCCCAGGTCTCAGCTAAGACACAGCTCCCTAGTCTGCTGTGTCTGTGTCGAGTCTGCCATGACAAGGTGGATCTCTGGACCGACCTCCTGTGCATAGAATTGTAGGGGTTGGAAGGGACCTCGAGAGATCATCAGGTCCAACCCCCTGCCAAAGCAGGCTCCCTAGGACATTTCACTGAGATAGGCATCCAGACAGGTCTTGAATATCTCCAGAGAAGGAGACTCCACCACCTCCCTGGGCAGCCTATTCCAGCTGCATCTAGCAGCTCCAAGGGCACAGCCTTTCCTGAGCACCCACAGGCATCTGGTGGTTGCTTCCATGACATTTCATCTACCCAGTTCCTTGTCTCCAGCCTTTGCAGCCCAGCTGGGGCAAGATAACAGGACTGCTGATTCCTGGGAATGATTTGCATTCCAGCAGAGCTTACCTGCCTCAGGAACGGATCTTGGTGATAAAAAGCCTCCAGATTTGGAAGCATTTCAATTAAAACACAAATGTAATTACTATTATTCTTGGCCATTAGCTACAAGCACAAAAACTATACTGTAGTTTGAACCCAAGAGCCCAGCTTTTGTTTTCTAGCTACACACCACTAACATTTTGGTTAGGCTTGTGCTGCATTTTAGGCTAATTCCCCCTTCTTCCTTTTAGAACACATCAAAGTGGAACCTTGACTGAACTCCAAATCCAGCCTACCTTATTTTTGACAAAGGGCCCTTTCAACATTACAACACACTGTCAATTGTTATGCACTGAAGCCAAGTCTGCTACAGAGGCAAGAATTTCTGGAAATTACATAAGCATAAAAAGAAGAAGCTCCATGAGGCTGGAGCAAGCAAAAGCCAGTTTCCTATGGAGCTTTGTCTCGTGGTTGATTGACTCTCATGTCCAAGAAAGTACATGCTCTTATTGAAGATTTTTCCATAATTGGCTATTGATAAGAATTCAGCTGCCTGGGGACTCTCTAATGTCTTTTTCCTCTACTGCCTACCTATTTTCATGAAACATATAAGAAGATAATCATCTTTGAGTCTGCTGTGCCACTGTGAAATTTAAAACACACATGCACAGGCAGCATAAGGCTCATTTCCTCAGAAAACCAGGCTAAAATCCCCCTTTCTCCTCAAAGGTAAAACTACAGAATTCAGGGGAAAAAGATGACCTAGCTATAGTTCTTTATTTACTTCATTAAAAATGACAAATGTATTCTTGAGTTAGCACATCTATAGTACTGCTAGCTGTATTTACGACATAAATAAGCATAAATTCTTTACTTTGAAAAAAAAACACCTATTATTAGCAATGGACCTGCACAGCATGCTAGAATACTTAAATATATATATATATTTGCCTGTTGACATCTTTATAAAGCAGGAGGAATGTTATAATGTTAAAAATAGAAAGCATGAATATTGTTGACATATAAACAAAAAAAAAGGAGAAACTAATATCCATAGGATGCAGAAACAGTATGTAAATTAACACCTAATTTAGCTACAGAAGAAATCTCGTATTTTAGGAGAAAAAAGCTTGAAAAATTAACTTGACATCTTTATGCACATTCATTGCAATGTGGTTAACAGCACAAACTGAAGGTGAATTTAATCTACAACACACTGAAATTACAATCACCTAATAACACGTACATATATGTAACTTAGTTTGAATTATTTGTATGTTGTAGAAGTAATTCTTAGGACTTGATATACAGGTATACTAATTTCTTTTCAATTTTCTACCCAGGCTTTCTTGGGGGAACAAAAGCAGCAAAAGTTGCCTGTACTTTGCACCTCCATCACCTTTTATTTTTTCCTTGAAGGTTTCTGGGCTTTTGCAAATCCTCACACCTCTAGGCTCAGGTTTTGTTGAAGACTGTGGGAATTCAAGCTGCTTATGGTCAGTGCCTTCACATCTGCTTAATACCTCTCAGAGCAACCCTTTGCACTGACACTTGCTTCTACTTCAGCAGAAAAAGATAAGAGATTCTTGCACACCTGCAATAATGTTAAATTCTTCCTAAGGACTATCCAAAGAAAATCAAAAGCATTATTGTCTTAATTCTTTTTTTCTACATCTATACTACATGAAAGATCTCCTCCTGCATTCTTTTCTGCCAGTAATACCTTCCTCCAAAGTAACAGCACCTTTTAACAGAGCACGTGGCTCTGTTAGCTTTAATGTCTTAGTTTTGTGACAATTAAGGAAGAGAGATTCAGCAGAATAAATTAAAACTTGACATAGCAGACTGTTTGAAATGTCCTTTAATCTTCTTGCATGATTTTAGAAGTTCAGCTGGTTATTTCATTTAGAGATCAGACCAAAGGAACTCTCTCCTCCCCATCCTCCTTTTCCTCTTGTAAAATATCTGTGACAGCCTGGAGAAATACTGTCTATCTTGGTCCCAGCCCCTGCCCCGAAGGTGTAAAGCTATAGATGAGTTCAATACAGCTTGTTTCATTGCTAATTTCAGAGGGCATGTAGAGCTTCTTGTTCCCCTGGCTTAACAGACAAATTGACTTTCTAATTTTAGAACAGGAGAGTTCTGCTCACTCACAGACCAAAACTGCAACTTTTCTGATGGATTTAAGCACAGATTTTTTGCTTCTTAAAACCACAGCATGTGAGTGACTTAGAGCTTGCCATGAAAAATGGTACTTGGGGATGTTGCCTCACAGTCAGATGTTTAAACAACAATCTTCAGATTGCTTTTTCCTTGGGAAATGACTGTTCAAAACAGCTCTGTTTAACCTTCCCTACAGCAGGGCACACTGTAGATGGTAATAGTCCTGTTTTTAGAGGAAGACAGCAGGCAGATCTTAACAGCCCATCTACTCTCACTGGAAGTGCCTCACAGCTGGGCCATGAGGTGCATGCATGCTGTGGTTCTGACCTAACACTCACCCACATCATCCTTAACTCTCTCCTGTGCTATCAGGAAAGCAACTTCCCCTTCCTTCCCTCTAGTCTACTGTCCAATTTCACATTCTGGCAATGCTCTGGTAGCATCCAGCACACATTTGCCCTGATAAAGCTCCACCTGCAACTCAGCTCTGCAGAAAAGTTAAATGCAGACAGAACCAAAGGCTCGAGCAGAGTTTCCCTCTGCTCAGAGGAGAGTGAATGGCCACATCTCTGCCTTAGTCCCCAGGAAGCCCCTCGCTGGCACCTCAGCTGAAAGGAAAACAGCTCCTGCAGAGTGGGAAGGGCAGGTCACCCACAGCCCCAGTGCTACTGAACTGGGTCACCTGCCCCAGCAGCACAGCATTAGCATCCACCGGTACAGGATTGCAGAGGCTACTACCAGAATTTTTAGAGTAGTCCTACTGCCAATATAGACTAACAAATATACTTCTTAAAGCTGCATTAGAAAAGCATTAGTGCTGCAATTCAAGCAGTGGTATTTGGCCCTTCCTGTGTTTGCACTGTAGGGATTGTCATAACACACCTACAGCTTCTTCTCTTGGGCTTCTTCTTTCCAGGTCCCTTCCAACTCCTAACAGCCTGTGATTTTGTGATTCTGATCTACATACTTCTTGCTTTATTCTGCCCCTAGCACAAGTCTTACTTCTCCCCTTTCAGAAGTTCCATTTATTAGGGTATTTTGGGGTTTTTTGTTATGGAAAAATAAATACCCAGTCTCTCAAGTGAAAGGGGGATGACAGCCTCATCTTTTTCCCCAGCTGGCCAGCAGATCTATATACACACAGGGCTGTGTTTGCCAGAAAATAACTCCCTTACCTCAGAGTTCTCTTCACCTGCCTGATAATTGTGCATCCTTTTACAACTTAATTCTCCTACAATTTCTGTGTTTCTAACAGAAGCATCTGGATTATCATTAGCAGTTTATTAGGACTTTCTTGATGTGTTTACAAGTTGTGATTACAATCACAGAGTAAAATCTTTCTTTGCAGTTTATCCAAGAAGCAAAAGCAGCATTTCCTTTCACAAAGAAGTTTAATCCCTTAAACCCCTGAACAGGAGATATTTTACTAGAGAGTTATGTAAGCATGATGAGAGTGCCAAACCTAGAAACCTAAGGTAAAGAGCAAAAATACTGCTTTTACAAAACAAGTGCTGATTCCCACCAGCTCAAAGGCTTGATCAGAAGGCTACATCACTGAAACCACATTTATCCCCACGCTCAAGAGGCAGCTAAAATCTTGATCGTTGGCTGCTTAGAGCTGCTGCAAACAAGATCTTTTTTTTTTTTTTTTCCATGTTCTTTATGAGAACAAAGTCTTGATTTTTGAACAAATAGTAATTTTTCATCAAGACATTGTAATTCCCTTTGAGTCTCTTAAGGACTAAGTCAGGGGTTTATCTCACTAAAGTACATAAAGCAAATGTTGAACACACCCAGAGCCCTTCTCTTCTACAACAGGCTTGGTATTGGACATGCTTAAAATCAAACCTGATTCTATCTAGTAGAACTGAAAACCAGCTGCAGTATAAACAGGATGTATGCACTGAGTGTGTAAGTGTATCTCTAACACCAGAGAGGGGTCTAAAAATTGGGGAGCCACAGAATATATTGAGTTGGAAAGGACCCATAAGGACCATTGCAAAACAAGTTAAAATTGTAGCCATTTATCCCTGTGCAGTAGAGTTTAGGAGAACAGCATTGTCTGTTCATATTAAAATATGTTTAAAATTGGAAATAGACATTTAAAAAATAGAATTAAACTACAATGTTTGTTGTGCTTTCAAGGGAGGACTCAAAAATTGGCAGGGGTCGTGTCATTTGGATAAACTTTGGATTTTGCATCCAAAATCCAAGCCTGAACTTTGCTTTCCCTAGCCCACATTTTTCCAAATCATCACTCCTGGGGGTGGGGGAGCAACATGGGACAGTATTTTGAAAAACAAACCATATAGAGACTTGTCAGAGTTCTCCTGCCAAATTCTTCTCTGCCCATAATCCTATGGAAAAAGTACCATGTGTTCATGTAAGTAAAACTGATTTTAATGAATATGCATGAAAGATTAAGTCTAAGATGTCCCAATTTCTGCAACTTTTGAAAGCTTTTCTGTGTTGGAAGTTCACAAATGTATGCATAATGTATGTACAACATATAGAACACATCTTACATAGGTTGTAGTTATCATTTCTGTGATAATCTTAATATTTTGTTATAGCCATCTTTTGTTCTCTTCCATGCCTTTCCCTGCTTTAACTACTCCACACAAAGATCTGCATGTGTCTGTAGGAAAATTAATTGCTTGAACAATTAACAGGAAAATGCATCTCAGAGGAAATACTTCATAATCGATCTGTTTCCAGGTACAATATTTGCCACTTAGGAATAGATTAATTGGGTTGGAAATTATTCAAGCTAATTATTTTCTTTCTAGTATAAGATTAAATGCAAGATTCAAATAAACTGAAAATGAAGAAGTTCCACTCAGCACTTCACATTCTTCTCAGCCCGCAGTGATATGTCATGTAAAATACAATACATCCTATTTTCTAAGGTGCTGCTCGTTCTGTGCCCAGGGCTTGCTGAATGAGCATGTGGCCCCGTGTCACAGTCAAGTTGTCCCATTTATCTCTACATGGCAGTACTCTGGTGCCACACCAACATGTATTTCTTGGTCTCTTGGTATGATGACCTTCATCTTTAATATGGGATAAGAGCACGTCTGCATTTGCCAGTGCTGCTATAAAGAAACCTAGGGAGACTTAGAGACTCTGGTGCATTAAAGCACAGCCGAAATGGGAATTATATAAATATCAGAAACAGATGCTTTGGGACTGATTTTATAGTTGATTTAGAAAGGCAGTGTAAGAAATAGCAGATGAAAGTAATATAGTCTCACTTTCAGCAGTCTAAATTGAGCAGCGATCCTGTTCCTCAGCCCCCATGCTGAAGTTCACAAAACTAGGATTTAGGAAAGCTTCCCATGAATAAAGACTTTAAAAAAAAGATAATATCTTGTCAACATCGAAGGTATTCTGCAAGTATTTCAGCTCAACCTGAGGAAAAGGCAAGCATGTGCCCTTGCAGTATGCCAGAGAAAAACTTACAGCGAGGATGGAGATAGTAGTTATCTATTCAGCTAATTGCACATTTGAGTATTAGCTTCAGGTAATCCCTGAAACTAAGAATAATATTAACACATTTGCATAAGTGCAGGCAATCCCTCAGCTACCACCTTGAAAATTAATTTCAACCACAGAGACATCACAGCCAACTGATCCCTTCATCACCTTCGCATCGGCAGCACCAGTGCAGAGTACCGGCTAGACAGGCGCTCTATCAGATGGTTTCATTTGCTAGAGGACTGTGACTTCCCATCATCACCAGCCCAGGCTGGTCTTCTATCCGAGGCAAAACAGCAGGGCTGACAGTTGCTCAGATTTTAAAATGTAATATGAAATTCTACATATGCTTCTTGCAAGGAAAAGCTCTTGGGGTTCCTGAGTAACAAACAGAACGTACCCTGCAATGACTCCTTGTCCTTTTCCAAGGAATCATGACACAAGCCAGTCTTCCTGGCTCCCTTATTTGCCACAGAAGCTACAGCCTGCTTCCCCACTCCTACACACTCTAAAATGTAGCTTTAGCTAATTTCTTATGTAATGCCTTTTCTGTGTGTTCCTATGCTCAATCTTGTGTCCAGCTACCACACACAAACCACAGGATTCAGATACTTGCACAATCAGGATGGATTTCAAATTGAAAGATTCAGCCTTGAACAGAGGTGCAGACTGATCATTAAAACACCTCTATATAATACTAAAACTTTATACATGGTTTACACCTTAGGCTGGAAACGTAGTGGTAGAAGTTCCTGTTGCAGTTTACCATGAGGGGGAGGAATGAATCACATTACACACTCCCTTCATGTAACCCCAAATACCCAGTGATCACACAGACAGCTCTGCCAAGGGAATCTCACATCTCACTTTTTTGTCCCGTTGCTGAGTGTGTGAGTGCTGGAATCAATGCTGTCCACAAAGACCAGGCATCCTATTACCCTAACAAAGCTAAATGTCTTCTATCGGTGTGGAAGTCAACAGAAACTCTTCAAAAAGAGCTCTCAGACACACCACCAGTTCCAGAGAGCTTTACATAAACTACTGGGAGGGAAGCTATCTCCTGAGTGGGAAAAAACCAAAAAGCAAGCAGCCTTTGGTGCAAAGTTGCCTCTCAAGGGGCCAGCTGGCATGTGAGAAGATCTCCATTTCACTGCTGCTCTGTCACACTTCCCACATGTCCCAGGGCAAGTTATTAAGGCTTGTGTAGCTATAAAACAATGCACCACTGACTTTCACATTGTCTTAGTGATTACCTCTGAGCTCCCTGCTCAGTGTATCAACTGATATGGAGCTTATCATAATCCTAGCTATGTAACCCCATTCCACTGCATGCACATAAACCCTACTAGTTGATGTGGTTTATTAGTGTCAGAACTATCCTTAAAGTTAAACCTGTCCTCTCTGTGCCCTCTATCAAGCTGGGGGAGCAGCCCCATCTTACCCCACAGAGGTGGTTAAAAGGCCAAGAGTTGACCAAGGTCAAATAATTAGAGAATGGGATATATTTGCATCATCAGTTCATATAAACCACCCAGAGACAGTTAATATTGTAGTCCTAGCTCATTCATGCCATCAATAAATCTGTATGTTAAGAGTTGAAGCCATAGAGTAACTCACATGCCCAGTGAACTTCAGCCTTATGCTTGCAGTTAGAATTTACTTAGGATTAGCTTTATGATTTGTATGGATGCTAGATTGAGTTTCATAACTCTGTCAACCTTCTCATCTGCACGTTGCTGTATGTTGACTTAAATCTAGGCTTTAAGCTACATCTAATGACATTCTTCTCCTAAAAATGGGAATCCCCATGTCCCAACACCAACAGCCTTATTTCCAGCCTCAGCTCATGCTCTTTCCAGCTCTTGGACTTCTTACAAGAGTTCCTTCTTACAGAATTACTTCTTACAGGAGTTCCTCCAAGGGAAAGAAAACCCACAGCACCACTAGAGATACTTTCACAAGACACATCTTTGCGTTTAGTATTAGATTTTTAGTAGAGAGGAGATTACTCACTTGCTGTCTCTCTCATAATAGGTAGCAAACTGTTATTGTGCCACTGGAATTGTTATTTTGAGCCCTGGGGCTACTGAAGGTTTAAGGACAACAGTGCTGAGTACCACAAAACAGAGCAAGCTTGATGATGATGAATCCTTAAGGTTCTTAACAGAAATCGTTCCTCCTCAGGTTTAAAATGGTATTTATGCCACTGGGTGACACTAGGGTAAAAATAAAGACACTAAATATGCATGAGGTTATTCACATTGTTGGAAATGTCCTTTAGCTACTTCAACATCATACAGAAAGGAGGACATCTCCTCTACAAAGAGGTGGCAGAGATAAACATAAAACACCTGCATATCACCAAGGCAGGAGGTAGGAACCCCAGTATAACCCCAGTGAACGATGTACCCTCTCTGCCACCTAATTCTGTTACCATATTACTTAGTCTTAGATTGCTTCCCTCAAATATTTTGCTTCCCAGTTCTGCATGCCAAGAACTCTCAATGAAAGGGGATTAAACACTTAACATTATTTATTGTTTGCAGATTTTACAGAAGCAGATCATTTAATCTGAACAATTACAGTATCTTCAAGGCTCCCTCTGGACAACGCCTGGTATTTTAGCAGAGTCATGCTGATCACTGTGCTATGGAACATCATTTTACAGAAGATACTGTAAACAAACCTAATTACCAGCATATCACAGGCCATTTTCTGTCTTGAAAATGCCAAAAATGGCACTCTGCATTCTCCCATGTAAGCAGAGTAGTATAGTCTTTAGTTATGAGCATAGAAATAAGCAGAATTTCTCCCAGGACTTCTCAAGTTCATTCAACAAGCCACCACTTCTTGAGCTATCACAGTAACTGTTGATGAAGACAGCACACCTTTTCTCAAATTCCTAGCTAAGCTCATGAACTAGGGAATACTGAGTATCTGTTATACAATCACCTTTGCTATCATGAGTGTGGCTGAACCACCACACTCAACTATGTGGCATTTATTGGACCCTTGCTGTCCATGATTACTTTTGTATGTAAAATAAAAATCAATAAAGTTTAATCCAAAAATACAAAGGGGATAAACCACCCCTGCTTTTAGATGAGCTAGGACAGGAAATTAAATTCATCCTTCCTTACAAGCATGCTTCCTGCAGCCAAAATTCCTTTTCTTCAAAGTTCTAACCCTGGGGTCACAGCTGAAATGAGTTGGGAGAGGTTATCCTGATGCTAGCATATGTGAAGCATGGAACTGCTCCAACTCCCATTAAGAAATACTTTCTCAGGTTGTCTTCTGCTGTGACATTGTAGAGGATACAGAATTTCTTCCCAGGATTTCTGGATAAACAGAGATGGAAATCTTGGAGTGGATGCAAGAGTTGGATCTATACTGAATTTGGTGGATGGTCAGTGAGTAGCCACTGGCCTGTGACCAGTTAGGCAAGTAGGACGCCAGTCTGTAGTCACTATAGTCTGCAGTTATTCATTGGACTTATTTTCCACGTGGGACAGACTGGTACAAAACCTCTGTTCCTGGTCCCTTTTGACCCAACTGAACCTTCCTGAAGCTAAGGGTACAATTCAGACCAGATAGACATGGCTATGTAACTAAAGCTTCAATTACTCTTTTCAGATACTTGCAGCTAGGGAAGGGGCAGTAAAGACCAGGAGAAAATAGTCAAGGTATCAATATGTTCTGGGAACATGAAGAGTTATGTTTAAAGGACATTCCTCACTCTGTATTGCTAAAACCACATAAAGCCACAATCAGCTATATTTACTGCAGTAAATCCTGATTCTGCCCTAAAACTTTTTGCCATCTTTTTATTCTTTGCACTTGACCACAAAGGAGAATGAAAACCCAATACTACCTCTGTGCCCATCACAGAGGTGATACCTGAATTCTCCCATTCAGCACAAACAATCCTGCAGGTGATGGAAGGATACTGCAGTGGCATAAAGAGGGACAGGCAGATGGAGGGTGTCCTCTACTTTCCTCAGTAGTAAGTCCTGTTGTGAACTGTTAAGTCCTGCCAAGTTACATTTTAGGGGTGTTTCACTTGTATCTCTTCCCTTAAGATGATATGTACATCACCTTAAGGTGATGTGCATGTAGCAATGATGCAGCTCTGAACATCTCCAACTGTTAGGACATGGGAAATACTACATGACTGCACATTATTTCCAAAAGGAAATGAGGGAACTTTTTTTTTTGTTAACTGCTTCAAAAGCCAGCATCAGCCCTTGCATTTGAATTGTCACTTTTCCTGTTTCCAGTAGCATTATGCTCACAAATGAAAGAACACAGGAATAGCCTTCTTCTCTAAGGAGAACCCTAAAATTCAGCTGAGATTAAAGGGAATTGTCTTCTTTGTAATGACAATGGAATTGCCCTGTGGTATCTCCTTCATGTAAACGTCAGAAATATAGGAACAGAGTCCAGAAGACTATCTACTTGCTTTTGAAGTGTTTTCCTGCAACCTTTTTTATTTTTAAATGAATTAGTCTCTTTCAAACAAACAGGTGAAAAAGTTGGCTAACAATGCCTTTATCTAATAGCTGCTGGTTAGTATTTCATCACTTTTCTTTTGATTTGCTGCAAGACAGTAACTATAAACCTTTTTTTCCTAGCACATTAGTGTTGAGTAGGATGATTTCAAGACAGATTCTGCATTTCTTGATACATGAAATAGTTTTCTTAAAAAAACCCAAAACCAAGTGGGTCAGCATGTAAAAGAATGATGCACTGAGGCTTGGTTCATACAATTTTGCCTCTGCATCTGGAAGGGGCTTATTTAAGTTTCAAAATGAGAAATGGAGCTTTGTGACTAATTGCTTTCAAAAAGTGGAATGTAAACATGACTTCTGAGCTGCTTAGTACTTTTGCATCATCACAACACAAAGTCTTTGAGGATTAGAGGTTTCACACAACGCAGGAAGGTAAAAGAAAAACCCAAATGGTATACAGTGTGAAACTCTAAAGCCACCCAGAATAAATATGTTTACAGTTGAGCATTAACCATGTATCTAGGAAGTATAAATTGGTTTAAGTTCTAGTGTTTCAGAATCACATTAACATATTATATCTGCCCTATAGTACCGATCTCAAAGTATTATATCATCATCAGTGATGAGCAAATAGCCAGGTTCTTTTAGGGCTGAATCATTCTCAGAAAGTAATTTTGGAACCACATAGAAGATATCCCACCAGAATAAAAGTAGTATTACAGAGAGAACAGGAGAAATTTTTTTTTTGCTCAGAATTCACATCTGGGGAAGAAACAAATATTCAAATAATCCCTTGTGTTGCTGTAAAAATACCCAAGCATTAAGCCTAAGCCAACCCTTTGCCCACCCTACTTGTCCAGCATTTTTAATACCACACTTGAATATATCCCATCTGAAAGCATGTGTATTCACTGCAGTCCTTTTCCTGCAGTCATTTTCTTGCTGTTGTTTCATTGTGACAAGCTGCAGCTCATGTGATTCACACACGACGTGGACGTGACGGGACAAAACACACTGGGAATGATTTTTGATGCATCATGGATCTTTCTGTAGTTCCACTAAGTAGAAAGTTTTCTTTCCAAGCAATAACGTACTTCTAGGTGATAGAGTCATGTGAGCACATGAACAGCAAGGGAAAAAATAATGGTGATCTAAGCCAAAACTATTTTTACTAAGCATTTTGATGAACACCAGTGTGAGACATAATGTAATTAATTGTGGCTATTAGGCTGTTATTTACGTCAAATTTGTTGCTTTTCTTGCTTTAGAAGTATTTTAGGGTTATAGCACTCTTGAGAGTCTATCAAATGTACTGGCAGATGCAACAAGTAAGAGAATTAGGCACTATCTTACTGCTGGTACAACATGAAAACTCAATGTTAAATAACCAGATTTGAAAATAAGGATCATAGGGCATGAAGGATAATGGTACAAATGTAATAAAAAGAAAGTATTGTGTAGGAAAATCAAAGGCAATACTGCCATACATTTTCCTGTCCACTGTTATTATCTAATATCAAGTTAATTTCTTGTATTATAGAAGTGTTAAGGAAAATAAGCATTGAAATAGAATATAATGAAAAAAATCAGATATGCAGGAACAAATACAGGATATAGCCCAGAATGTACTGTCACTGTCTCTTATTGTGTCACAGAACGATTCAGTCACTCCCAGTTCCAAGTGAAAATAAGTTTCTGTACAGAAGCATCCTACAGATGCAGGACCAGCATCTGGTCTCAGGCAGCATAAACCAACGTCTCCTTCAATGCTATAGAGCTGTAACCCAAAAGTGCAAGAAGGAAAGTATCCAAAGAAACATCATCTTTGTAACATTTCCAACAACAAGCATAGGAGAGGGAAACTGCTGAGTCAAGCTTATCCATGGGGCAGTTCAAATACACTTTGAGATAAGGCTGTGAACTGCCATATCCAGACATCAAGGTTCTACTCAGAGGTGGCCAAGCTTTCTCTGTAATTATTTTGCACTTGCTTGGCTCAGTGGCCTCATCCCTGCCAGCAGCACAGAGGACAGCAATGTATTCTCTAATGGAATAACAAAAATTTGTACCAAAAAATATAAAAAAAATTAAGTATTTTAAGAGGATCATGACACCCATTAATATTATATCAGAATGTCTGTCTTAATTTCTCCCCAGCAGCTATGGATGCAGAACGTGCTACCAATCATATTTTACAGACCAGGAAAATCCAATAAATCTCATCTTTTGCCACCTCAATAATTTCCCAAAACCCATCCCTCTTGGCATGTTTCCAGTCCAAGAGGAAACACAGAAGGACAGGAATACAGATATTCCACTTATGGCTATTCTTCTCAATCATCACCAGCACCACAGAGATGCTCAATTTAAGGAACAATGAGAAACAGCACATAGCCAAAAAAACATCCCAAAAATGCAATACTCCTTTACCCTCATCTTTCTATTCTATTCACCTCAGCACATGAGGAATTAAGAAAGATCATCCAATTTCCAAAGTGCAAAGGATGGCACATATTAGGCTGTATCTCCCTGAATCAATCAGTGCCCACGTGTGTCCCAAGTCACATTTCTGAGCCACTGGTTAATCCACATCACACCATTTTCTATTTGGATTCTTGGCTCTCTACATGACAATAGAGGGATGTAAGATAGATACTTCTCAGAGAAGAATAGAAGTGCTGTACAGATGCTACAAGTAATAAGCCCATCTAATAATCTCACGGGTCAGGATTTAGAGTGTTACAAAATTATTACAGCCTGAGAATGAAATGGGAAGAATTGGGGAGAACTTTATAATTGCTTCACCATTAATCTGGAACACTGTCGCAAGCCCATAATAAGCCAGGCACTGAGAACTTCAAATCATATTTGACAGATGGGCTTAATTAGTTATTCTCATACAGACTTACAATATTTGCTGTTAATATTCATTCTAAAACACCCTGCTGGCTGTGATAATATTTATATGTTAATCCCGTTATGATAAGCTTTCAGTGCCAAAACCTCTCCAAATAAAATGACTGATATATTTCAGACTTGGATAAAGAAATGCTCAGGCATCCTGCTTTAGTTTGTCACTTCCACAAGTGTCTCTAATCCATGAAATTACACCTGTCACAGTAAGTTGGGTTTTATCCTGATTCATGTAAAGCTATCGAAAACACAGAAGCATGAACCCTTAATTAATGTTGTCACCTCTGCATTCATGTGATCAGATCTGTGGTGTTTAAGAGTAATGAAACAATATGGAAATAGAGTTTGTTGAGTTTCTAAATGAACTATGGAGAAAAAAAATTTGGGAAGGGACATCAGTTGTATACCTGTATCCATTGTGCATCAAACATGTCTAGAAAAGGAAAAAAATGCTTCCTCAAAAAATACTCCTTCTCCATATAATGTTTGATCTTCTTCAAATGAATAGCAAAACAGACATGACTGAATTTAATGAGGGAAACAACATACTGAATAACACATTGCAAATATTTTATATTTGTTTGCAAACAAAGAGAGAGAAATTCTCAAAACCCACAAATCTCAACTGGGAACTCAGGTGGAATAAGTCAAATCAGAAGTTAGGTGAGAGTTACATACAAACCTTGTGTTTACTTGATTTTCTTTCCAGTAAAACCTAATAGATATATGAGCTCACATTTCTTTTAATAAACATGATGCAATGCTTATACTCAGCATGGGAACATACACAGAATCCACAACAACTGCATAGAAGGTGACACCATAGTTTTCCTTTATTTTTTTTCTGTGTGTTGTCTACAAAGAGGCATTCTGAAGGCTTGCCACCGAATGATGGATAGTGAAGGAAAATAAGTTGCCAAGTTTCAATTCACCCATGAGGTTGCATTATATTTTCCTGATGAGGAAGAGAACTCAGGCAAATGCACTGTGTGGACCCAAAAAGATAAATCATGATGGAAAACTCACCATTGAAATAATCTTTGATTTTGATCCAATGCCCATTTCAGTCAATGAAAATATTCACGCTGTCTTCAAATAGCTTTGAACTGGGATTTGAAAGAATCTGGCTGACAGATTGTGCTAGACAGTAGGAAGCTCTGACCTTGGCATATATACACATTGCTGCTTTGACCAATAAAATTCAGACAGGTACAAGACAATATATGGTTTAGATGAGAAAATTCAAGATACAATAGCAGAGATTCTGTGTGGAATATGAGTTAGAATAAGAATAAAGCTATTATGTCATGATTATAAAAGGAAATTCTTCCCTTCCTCTTTTTTTTTTTATATAGCCAGATTGCAAAGACCTGAAGCTTCCTACTTCAGAATGTATTTCTTTAAAAAATTTAAACCCCATAATAAACCCCCGAAATCTGTAATAAATCAGAAATAAATCACAGCACAGAACTTCCATGTTTCTCTAACAGTGATGCCAAACACAATACATAAACAGGCAGTCAGATCCTTATAAAATGCACTTGACATTCAGTTCCAGAAACAAAGAGCAAACAGCAGCCAGTAATATAAAAATGTATTCATTAAAGCAATCAGTTATGATTAGAAAGGGAACATCCACCTGCCAGATGAAGGCTGTTTAAAACAAGTCAGTGTCCTAGCTAAGCTGTTGCACAATAGGAATGAAAACTGAAAAATCTATTCCCTCCTATATGTTAAAAATTCATATAAATCTCACCATACCAGGAGTATGTTTTAGTTTCCTCTGGATAAGAAGAACAAACAAAACAATAAAAAAACCTCCTCAAACAAACCACCTAAAAAATCCTAAGGAAAAAAAAATAAAAATTAAAATCCACCCCAAACCCCCACCGCAATCAGCCCTATAATTACCCCCTGCTATAATGCCTGGCAGCAAATAATTTGAAGAGATTAAACTAGTCTCAACTGAATTATGAAATATTGTCCTGGTTTCAGCTGGGATAGAGTTAATTTTCTTCCTAGTAGCAGGCACAGCCCTGTGTTTTGGATTTAGGATGAGAACGCTGTTGATAACACACTGGTATTTTGGTTGTTGCTAGGCAATGTTTGCACCTACCTCTCACACCACCCTGTCAGTAAGGGTCTGGGGGTGCACAAGGACCTGGGAGGGGACATAGCCAGAAACAGCTGATTCCAACTAGCCAAAGGGATATTCCACACCATATGATGTCATGCTCAGCATATAACCTGAGGGGGAAGCTGGCCAGGGGTTGAGACTGCAGCTTAGGTACTACCTGGGTGATGAGCAATCGTGTTGTGCATCATTTCTTTTCTATATTATCATCATCATCATCGTTTAATACAACAGAAAAGGAAGATGACAGTCTTTATCTCAACCCAAAAGTTTAGCTTTTTTGTTTTTCCTGAATCTCTCTCCCATCCCACTGTGGGGGTGGGGGAGGCAGTGAGTGAATGGCGCTGTGGTTGCTTTAGCTGCCTGCAGGTTAAACCACAACAGATATGAAACATGTTCTTCTAAATACTATGTGAAAACAGCATTTCCTGCTAGTTTTAACTTCCTTAGAGTATTACAATTGAATAACATTTAGCTCCAAGTGCATGTGGGTAGAATTAGCAATACACTACAAAATAAAGGCAGCCACAGCTTTTCCAAAAGCATTTTCATCATGCACTAAAATTTATTAAAATCAAGGCAAAATGATTTGAGAAGGAAAAACAACAGTCAGTTATTAAAGACAGACTGCTGGAAAGGACCTACCTGTTTTCAGAGGCAGCAGATTTCCTCTGGCAAACAATAACAGCTGGTGCATGTTTCCCAGTATAATCCATGCTCTCTCTGATGTCCCATAAGTACGGGCTGCTGGCTCTTACACTGAAAATGTTCACACCTTTCTTCACCTTTGCCCTAAGAGAAACAAGAGAATATTGCACCAATTAGAGACAAAATGTCAGCACGATCTGTTACTTATTTCTTCATTATATTCTCATTACTGCCCCACAGAAAATGCCGCCGCTCATTAGAGTTCAACAGCGTTACAAGGAAAAGAGATGAGAGAATTAATTAAGAATTCCATATTTTGAAGAAATGATATCAAGATAGAAATTGTATCCAACTAATGGTAATTACTGCTTTAGTCATAGCTAAATTGCAGAGTAGGATACATTCTGGAGCACGCTCGTCACTCCTGCTCTTCCATTATCCACACAGTGGGTACCAGCGCACGCGTTAAGGCTCTCTCTCGACTAGAAGATACTGCATTGAAGAGGAAAGTATATCGTTTTTGTCACAAAAGAAGTCATCAGGTTGTTGCTGAGGCTTATATCTAGCGCAAGGAGCCACTGCTAGGTCTCACACTACAATCAAAATCTACCTTTTGTTATCCCCCCACCTTCCCCAGATCACTCAAAGATGACATTTCTTATCTTTGCTCCAATTTTCATCATCTTTCTGAGTCCACGACATTTTCTCATTTTCTTTTAATACTATTGGATTTAGCTGTTCCATCAGCTCTGATCCTAAAAATGCTTAGGAATATTCTTATTTTTCCTAAACTAATTGGCTTCTTTGGAAGTCCCTTTCTGTGCCTGAGGCTAAACAGGAGAACCTATATGGAAAAACCTTACAGTCAAGACAACTGGACCAGCTCCTGCTGGGAAGTTCTTTCTGTTTCTTATGTGTTAGAGTAATACTTCTGTTTTTGAAAAGCCAGTGCAAAAGAGGAAAAAAATACACTTATTTAAATAAATAATCTGATTTATTTCCTCTTAGCAGGCGCTGCTTTCCTTAATTCTTTCCCTTTCTTTAAAGAAGTATCTAAATACGTATCTTTAAGGCACTACTGAATTAGTCCACAGCTACATAACATTGGCCAGTTTACTCAATTGGGAGCTCCTGGTTGAGTTAACTTTTGGTTTCTGAATGTGTTTACAAAAACAAAAAGCCCATTGTGGTCAAACAGCCTCGTATATGAGCTGTCAGGAAGTGACAGTTTAATTATATTTGCTTAAAATCTCATACACAAAATCCTCTCAGTGTTATGGCATGTTCTCAATTCTGGGCAAAAAACCAAAAAGGTATATGATTTTTTGTATAAACAGCTGCTGCCATGCAGAGATGGTAATATCAGTAAAACAAGCACTACCAGCTCTGCCTCCACATGAAATTACTTGTGAAATCTTTGAAGGACAACATGCACACAGATGTTTTCAGAATAAAAAGCCAAAGGATTCCTTCAGCTGCCTTGGACAAAAAAGGGTTATATCTCATTTCTGCTACCACTAACTCAACAGCAGCGGCTGTAATTTCCTTAGCACACCTGGAAGAGAATTAATACTTGAATGCTGCCAACTTGTGCTCAAGTTCTTTTACACAAAATGTATTTTAAGCAGGTGCAGTTACTGCTCCTAGACCAAAACCACCCCTCAGGACAAGAGATCAATGGCTGAAGTGGAAATTACATTGCATTCCTGGCATCTTAGAGAAACACAGGGAGACAGAAAAGGGCCAGACAACCTGGACAGAACATTTTTCAGCATGCATCCTTAGCTATTCCTAGTGACCAGCATCTGATCCTGCCTTTCTGTTCCAAATCAGAAAGGAAAACTGCTGCGTATCAATTAGAGAAAAACAATTCTTACTTTAAAGGCAAATGAGCGTGGCTCAGATCTTTCCAAGTTAAGTTGTCAATGATTAAGAAGCTCATACCCACCCTTCTAACTCTTACTGTGGCCACTGTCTCTACAGTACTTGATCACGGCTAATGAGAAGGTGCCGGTGTGGGATTTGGACCACCGTGCTGGGCTTAGGTATTTGAAAGGCAGCTGGATGGAGCCAAGCCACTGTGCTCTAGGCAGGACCAACTGCATCACTTACAGCCAAAGGCTGCTTGTGAGAGCGCAAGGGAGCAGTTGGGTCACCTCACAAGGCCACATTTGTCTTGACCTTGTGCTGTAAGGTTGTCCCCTCAGGTTTCCTGCACAGGTGTAACAAACAACGGTATAAGCACACAGTATATTTGATCACCAACTGATTGCTGCACATGTCAATAAACCTATCTAATATGAGCCTCCTGGAGACATGTGCAGGAACACTCACATTGTTGTGAGACAACTGGAAATCCTGGATAAATACACCCCTCAATTCTCCTGGACAACATTTTGGGAAGGGGAGAATGGGAGGACAACACATGACAGGCAGATAGCACATGTCCTGGAAACCCAAGCAGACGGTAGCCTTACATAAAAGCAACCATATTCCCGTGACAGAGTTAAGAGTAATTACTGTGTTACAACTGCTCCTTAAAAACACACAGCAGACGATACTGACGATACACCAGCTATGTTTTTCTGTGTTTTATTAACAAAACTGGTAGGGAACCAAGAAAAAAAGCAGCCTTAGAGCACAGCATTACCTTGCTCTGCTGGCACGTATGCGAGAGCGATGCTGCACTCGAGGAAGCCGTGCAGGGTCACACACTGAAACCTGAGGAAGTTTCTCACTTCTGGCTTTTTAATGTTATTTTAAAGATATTAAAATTAGTGTACAAACACAGACACCTAACAGTTATCATCCTCTTATTTTCTGTCTGGATTCTTCCAAATGCCAGTGATGAGGTAAACCAGAAAAATGAACACAAACCCAGTAAAGACAAGCTGAGTTTGTTTATCCTTGACATTCACTTTACCCAATAACAAGCTGCCATCCTGCACTGATTTCTAATGTTTCAAAACAAATGCAGATCCCTGTATACACTCCTTGGGGTAATTGCAGTCTACAGATCAGGATTTCCTAGAAGAGTTTTTGATAAGGTCTAATTTAGTAATCCATTAAAAAACCCCAAGCCCCTAATTTTACTCAAAATTAACAACAAGATTGTTGTTTTCTTCAGAATTAGGGGTTAGGGACTCTTTGAAGAATCAGTTAAATATAATTCTGTAATTAGCATGAAAGCTTCAATTCAACAATCCCAGGAAATGCTTTTTTCCTCTAGCACGTCCGGATGCTGCGTTTGCTGCTGTGGGGAACTGCAGAACTCTGCTCACCCAATTTACAATGGCAGCAGCACTTTACACTTACCAAACAATGACCTGGATGAAACAGGGTTAATAATAACCGACGGTATGTTATTTGTCAACAGATAAAACTGAAGATACCTGAGGTGAAAGCACTACAACTGCTGTCAGGGCTCAATTACTTTCTTGCAAATCTGTTTTATTGAATTGCCTGGCTGTCACAGGGCAAGCTGGGGCTTCGACCCTTCAGCTGCTCTCGAGAGCGCTCATGAGACAGGCTCCCAGTTCAGTCACAGTTCAGCCCACTAAGATTTCTCAACTGCACTATGCAAAAAGGCATGTGACAAAGCTTTGCTCACAGTTCCCAGGCTAAATACTCAAATTGTACCTTTCTTAAAACACTGTGGCTGGGCAGCAGCAAGCGAAGCTGGTCCAGTATTTTGTGCCCATCACTTTGGGCCAGGTTCCACTTTGGAAAAGAGGAGGAAAGAAAAAAACTTATTAAACATTTTGATCGTGGGTGGTTTTCAGTTGTGGGGTTTTTTTTTCAAACAAAGAGTCTATCCAACTGAATGGTTTCATAGGTGTTTCTACAAGCTGTTATTTACCTCTGGATCACTGCTCACAGTGCATCGCATCGGTTACTGAGACTCTTAAGTAGCTCACCCCTTGCACCAAATCAATCATGGCAAACAAAGCCCTTGGGAGTCCTCAATCCCTGAAAACCCATCAATGCTGACAGGGCACAAATCAAGGGAAGGGAAAAGGGAAAAAAAAAAAAAAGAAAAAGGAAAACCAACAAAAAGCATAGAAGGAACTCAGAATCAATACATCACACCTGAAATGAAGGAAATATATTTCCTAAGTGCGTAAAGATAGTGATTCCCAATTGTATCTCATGACCCACTAAACACTATGTTTATTCTAGTGATAAAAGAGGCTTCAACTGGACCAATTAAAATGCAGGCAATGTCCTTTCTCATTTATCAAAGTGTCTACTTTAGCATCTCCCAGTTTTTTGCAGTTTACAACCAGTTAGCGCTTAGCTTTCAGCCCATGTCATTACTGCAGGCTGGTAATGGCTGTGAAATTGTTACTTAAGTGTTGTATAAAGTGGAACAGTTGGCTGGTGAAAAATAACAGCATTACAGCAGTGTGCTTGCTAAGTGCCATGGTACAATGTCAACAAAGTGTCTGGTTTGAAGCACCGCAGGGAAGGGAAAGAGAGAGCACTCTGTGCAAATTCATCCCCAAAACGTGAGGGGATGAAAAGCGAGGCGCACACCACGCTGCTGATACCCTGCCAAGGGCAGGACTCCCACCTCCATGCTTTACTCCTGATGCCATCCCACATGCAGCATACAAATACCACACAGCCCTCCTCCTTCCAAAACAAAGTGCAAACAAACAGGGAATCTAACCCCTAAACAGCTCTAAATACAGCTGTTTTAGAGTCATGACATTGAATCTGGTTTTCTATTACTGTGAGTGCTCAGGGCAAAGATCTGTGGGAACCTTTCATGCTCCTTGTGAGAAAGCAAGCTACTTTCAACATCAAAGGAATGAGAAGAAAAGGGATGCTGTTAACACAGGTGCTACCACTGGTTATCTTCTTGTTACCAGTGGCGACAGGTAGCAGACAAGTTGTGTGCAGAGGGGTACGTTTTTGAGAGCTTCTTGGCACCAAACAGACATGGCTCTGAAAGCGCCTTGTCTCCATATGTCCCTGAAGCACTTCAGAAATAACTTGAGGGGGTTTCTATTTCTGTTTATCTTCACTGTTTTTTCCTGCCCAAAGTCTAATCTTAACCCAGCAATGCAGAGAGACCAAAGCAGTGTTTGGCTGTACAGGATGGCAGTCTTCCCTTCACTGATACTCACCACCTTTGGGCTGTGATAACTGGTGTGGGTGAGGCTCTTCCTCCACCTGGTCCATTTGAAACCAAAGACAAGCAAAGTGTGAGTGCAAACGGACTCGATCAGAGCCCTTCATGTCATATGACAAAGAAATTGGCTCCATTTCCACTCTCTAGAAAGTTTAATGCACTGATCTAAGATAGCAAAATACTCTGCAAGAAACCCTGAAAGTATTCACAGTCCTAAACTGTAAATACACAGTATCTGTCATTGCTTAGAAACCATTTTTGCTGATGACCATGCCAGGGATTCTCTTTATGCAGGCTCTTTCCAATGACATCACCTCTCGATCCAATAACAAATTACAGCTGCTGGAGGTGGAGACATCAAGTCTGTATTTCTCAGGGATCCACTGATGCTAGCCGCAGTATCTGAGGTCCTTCTGTTGCTGCATGTTGCATAAATGAGACCATTTTGATACCAGAACACATCAGTCTGACATTTGCATCCCGATGTTTCACCTCCTGCAAACAGCATCCGTCCCCTCCCAGAGGCCTGCCAGGGACTTCTGAGACTAGAAGGGGTCTTGTAGCAAATAAGGAAGGAACTAGAGGAAACACTTCTAGCCTAAGTGTCCCAGTCACTTCGTTTTGCAAAAGCCTTTTTATCTATTGACTTCTAAAGACTGTCCCAGACACGTTTCTTACATAACAGACCTGATCAAGTTAACTACTACATGGCGCAAGGAGGACTGGGTGGAATTTGTGTTCCCAGTTTCCACTCCTAATTGTATGTACATTAGGGTGATGTATATATAAATATATGTACTTTACACATATAAATAATATATATATTATATATAAATATATATACACTATATATATATATATAACCTTTAAGGCCATACTCTTCTTTTGTCCCCCTATGCATTCTCACTGCTTTTCAGGGCTGAAGCTAATATAAGGCTGAATTTGAGCTTGACATTCATCTCTTTGAACATCAGTCAAAAAAAGTGTCTGCTGTTGAAAAAACATAGCTTTGTGTTTGTTAGACTTAAGGCTTATTTGCAGTGATTGGAAGAAAAACAAGGATACAAAGGCTTTCTGGATTTGTATCTATCACAAACCCCTGGAGAAATAAAGGCCATTAAAAATATATACATGTTTTCCCCATCAGGATTAAGTCTTCATAGTTAAAACTCTTTGAATAGAAGGAACTGTATCGGAGAAGGGCCCATTTACACAAACCATTTTAGAGCAAAATTGCAGCTTTCTCTGTGCAACAGCAATTAGGTCATGTAGTAAAACACTTCATACTAACCATCTGAATGTCTGTCTTTTAATTTCATAATCAATTTTGGCATGACTTATAAAAGGTAGGATTTAGATGCCAGGATTTAATGCACAGAGCTGGCTTCTGTAAGGCTTTTTATGTTTGTATTCCCCACCGAATACTTCATGTACAAACCAGTGTTGTCAGTTGTTTTTTGGAGAAGATGCCTCAAAGTTTCTTCAGATTACACTAATAGTTTCATTGATTGAAAATCCACAGCAGAAGAGAATCAGGGAGTCCCTGAGATACTGATGGAGCTAGAATAATTTATGGAGAGCGGTCTAGCACAACATAAGCTATTTAAAGCTGTATAATATACCCACAAACTCTTATTAAGGTCTGTGGTTTTCAGCCCTGTGAGACAGAAACCAGTTATCATTATGCATCACCATGAAAGCAGATTAAAATTAAATCAATCTGTTTATCTATGGGTTTGCAATGCAGTTTTTCCAAAGCATAACATGTTCTCCATCTAATTAACATTTCATGAGGAAAAACCATTCCACCCAGACACTGAACCACTCTCATTCAAATGGAGATATTACAAAAATACAGCCCAGGTGAATTTATAACAAAATTTAATTAGCAAAAGGGCACAAGACCTATTTAGGCTTCAGAAGTTGAATTGTGTATACCAGGAGTTAAATAAAATAGATCTCTCTGTAATTTGTATCTCTTGGACTTGACAAAATTGCCTATTGTGCTTACAGTTTATGTGCAAGCATACAATTGCTGTGTGTATATATATAGTCACACACAATATACGCATGTGCACGCATTACACAGACTTAGATTTTATTCCTGTGGCTTTCAAAAAGAAAGTCCTTATTAAAAACACCTTTTGCAAGATGGAAAATACCCAAGTGTCTGGAGAATAGAGAGGTAAGAGCGCATACAAATCAATTTAAAGCAGAAACAAACACAGAGTTTGTAGCTCTGACCTCTATCACTAAACAAGCCCTGAGAGGGCCTGATTCGCAGCAGGGCCCAGAACCCCCACGGCCTGCAGAACCGGCTCTTTTGGGTTTAGAAAGACCTGAGCTTTCAGGAAGCAAACCTTGGGAGCTGGGTAATAAGAACAGCACTGCACCTCCCTGGGGACCCCAGCAGCAGTCACCTTGGGACTCCCAACAGGAAAGACAAGTCAGAAAACGTTTTTTCATAAACTTCATGCCTGTGTCAGCCAACAGCCTGGCTGCGGCCTTCTGCTAATTTCATCTTGTGGCCTGTACGTGATGTCAAATAAGCGCCGAAGCACTGAGGAAGGAAACCAGCAGCCTTGTAACCTGAAGTGGCACTGCAGAAATATATGCTGGCACAAACAGCAGGCAAAATCTTGGTAATACAATAATAAGGCACCGCTGTTGGAACTGGCAGTGTCTCTTTCCAATGTTCTGAGGAGGTATTACCATGTTCAGGGACAAGCTGGTACTCTTGCCCATAGATATATCTCAATAAGAATGATGACACAAGCACGGAGATGCTTAAGTGTGTCATGATCTAATCCCAGCTGGTAACCAAGCACCCTGCAGCCACCTGCTTGCCCCTCTCCCCTCAAGGGGATGGGGAGGAGAATAGAGAAAAAACTGTGCATTGAGATAAAGACAGATTAATAGGACAGCAAAGGAAGAGTAACAAATAATGAAACAAGTGACGCACAAATGCGAGAGAAAATCAACACCCTGATGCCCAGTGTGTTTCCCAGCAGTGTTCCCACATCCCAGCTGGCTGCCCCAGTTCTATCCAGAGCATGAGGTTCATGGCTGGGAACAGCCCCTTGGCCAGGCTGGATCAATCATCCTGGCTGTGCTCTCCCAGCTTCTTCTGCACCTGGCAGGGCCTGGGGAGCTGGAAAGTCCTTGACTGGGTTTAGACACTACAACTCACCATCAACAACTAAAAATATTGCTGTTATTCAAGAGTATTCTCATACTACATCCAGAACACAACAGTATGCCAGCTATCAGAAAGAAAATTAACTCTACCTTAGCCAAAATCAGGACAAAGAGGAGAGAGTATCTTAAGGTTGATAGATAGAGGTCAAGATGAGGAGGTAATCCATGATCCCTTTTTACCCTGAACTACTCAGCATATGCAGTGTCGTACATTATGAAGTAACACTGACTTACTGTCACCTCTCCAAGGCAGGTGGCACTTTTTCCTGCAGAAATGGATAATTGGGCAATAATGAGCAACAATACTAAACAAAACAAAATATTTATGTATTCAAGGGTGTGAAGGAAGGTGTTTGTTTACAGAAACGAAAGACAAAGATAAATAGTTCTGCCTGCTGATTTAAAGTGGTTGGGAGCCCTGTGGATTGTTTCCAACTACTGTTTCCAAAATAAATGCAAAAGCATAAAGTCAGGGCTGAAATACATCTTTCTAAACTGCTTGCAAAAAGATGACAATGCAGTGCATCCCTTCCTTTCCTGGCCAAGTATCAGCAGAGCTGCTAACAGCACACAGCCTGGGCAACCAACAATTTTTTAAATTACACTTAGATTTAAGAATGAATAGAAAAACCAAAGCACAATACTGGATTCTGTGTGCAGCAAAACCAGAGTGCCATTTACCAATTTCACAGGTGAAAAAGCTGGTAGGGAACAGCAGCCATACCACAACAAGCATGTGAGTGAAGTTGGCTGTAAGCTATCCCCAGAGATCCATCCAGTCTACAAGAGGAGTGAAATGAAGGATTACTCAGCCATTGCAGGTGGAGTAAAACAGGGTAGAGCACATTTTTTAAGTGCTGTAGGGATGTTTATACATGTGTTTTTATATATGGGTACATATATTTTTATGCTGAGTGGGCAAGTAGAAAGTGGAAGCATTCTTCTGGATTCAGTTAGATTGGCTGAGAACATCAGGAGCACAGTGGAAAAAAACACAGCTGATGGACCATGCAGGATGAGTACAAACAGTTGTAGAAATAGGAATAGAGCTACATATTCTTTATATACACCAGGAAGCAACTGGGTTGATAAGAGTACCTCTTTGGCTTTATCTGCAAAGCACTGTCTCGTGCAGGACCCCTTTCTTTGGAGGCCATACCGTAAGACACAAGCATTGAGGGATGCAGATACTACTATAGTAGTAGGGAATCACCTTTATGCAAGACTTGCATCACCTTTTTACCCGACTTAGATGCTAACAACGCAAAGTACAAACATTCTGACTTATCAAGGAGAATTAGCAAGCAGATCAACAGCTACTGCCCAGACTCCCTTCACTCTGCTAGTTGTCTGATGTTCAGTGAAAAAGAGTGCACACCTCAAAGCAAACACTTCAAGGCTAAAATATATTAACAACCACAGCAGCAGATAGTAGGTTTATCTCAAAAGACTCTCCAAAAGCGTTCCTGTCCTCTCCTGGAGAGCCTCAACTGCACACATGCTTGCAAGCCTAACACTGCTCTCAGTGAGGGCTCACCTCCTGCAGCCCCAGTGCTTGACACTCATCTGCCCTTTCAGTTCTTCACGGTGACACCTTGAAACTCACGGCACTCCTGGTGAAAGACTGGTGCTTGGAGGGGATCTAAAAACAAAAAAGGTTCGTTCTTTCCAAGTTCATAGGCAGGACAGTTCTGAGGTATTTCCAAATCACATCCTAATGCAGAAAGCAACAGCAGCATTGCTGAGCAACGAGAGATTACCTCGACAAGTGCTAACGAAGACCGATCAGTGACAATGAGTTAGCCCTGTTCCCTAGCAACTTCTCACAGCTGCAGATAAAATCATTTTCTGGACATCACAGAAATGGGGAATACTTAGTTCTCTTATATGGGAATTGTCTCATCCACTGCCTATATGCAGCCCCTAGGAGGTAACACAGGACAATTTACAGCACTGTACTGTTACATTAACTTGTCCAAAAAATTTTTTTAGAAAGCCCATGGATCCCTATATCCTCTGTTTGCCCTTCATTCAATGACATGTGTGTCAGATGTTCCTAGAACAGCATCAGGCAGACACAAAAGCAGCAGATTAACAATCTTCTCTGGAAAACCCCTGAAAGCCTTTTTCATAAGGGTGTGTTTGCTCCCTCACAGGAGTGATTCCACTGAGTGCTACTGACATTACTTAAGGTTTCCAGGATCAGGTCTACAGTAATGCAAATGTGAAATAAATAAAGGGTTCAGATTCAGAAAAAAAGCCTGCATTGCTCCAAAGAGTTGCTGTCGGCATAAAATAGGTATTTCACTAAACAACTTGAATAGGAATTTTTGTTATATAGATAAAATCCCAGGCTGCACACTATACAACTGTACAGACACATTTAACCACCTTTCTGTCATCTGCACGAGTGGCTTCCAAAGCAACAACTGCTAAATAACAGCGAGGAGCTCTGCTGTGGGCAAACCCTAACAGCTTAGTGAAGCTGCTGATGCAGAAGGGAGTTCAATTAATACAACACTGACACGGCCCAAAATTAGTCTGTGTCCTTAACGTGAAGTACAAGCAATATTGTCTGTATCCAGCTGTGGTGGTTAACTCCAGCACCCATCAGAGCACGGTTATGGCCATGACTTTAATGCTGGAAGAGCCACAGAAGAGGCCTTGGCTGATCCAAGCAGGGGAAGCAGAGATCACTTGGAATTACACAAAAGCCTCCTTGTGGATTGCTCCCCAAGACAGAGGTATTTTTGCAGCAACACAAAGGCAGCTGGTAATCCTCTCCACACATAAATCCTGACAAATTAATAATTACACCTCCTTTCAGCCTCAAATGTCAGGCGTTTCTTCAGCCTGTTTTATTCTATTTGTGCGTTTTAATAGAAGAAAGATGCAGAGTTAGAGACCTCTCATCGCAGCATGTTCTAACAAGCCCACTGCAGAATTCTAGGGTGTGAGAACCCCCTAACATCCCCATCTATCTGTGGGCAAAATTAAATATCATAAAACACAATATGGGAGCTTAGAAACACAGGCTGATAATTATAGTGCACATACATTTTCCTTTTAGTTTATTTAAAGCGTTATTGCTTTAGACACCAGGTTTATTGCATCACTATCTTTGGAAGCAGATTGCTGTTTTGAAAACAGAGAGTTTAAAAAGTTGTGGGGAGCTGACAAGCAGAAACCTTACCTGTAGCAATGACTGACATTTTTTTATTCCCACAAAAAAAGCCCAGTAGCAATCAGTCAAAAATTGTTAATGCTCCAAATCATTTGCCACGTTTTAAACTTCTCCAGGCAGAAGCGACCACTAAGCAGTTGTTTTTGGAAGTAAAAAAAAAGGTTGTACCCCTGGCTGCCAGCTGGTAGGACAACATCTGCTAAGAAATATGAGCTCTTTAGTCAGGCAACCAAAACATCAACAACATGGGTGAATCGGCTGAAGTGCCAAGAGTGATGGAGTATGTGGAGGCTGAAGAAACCATGATGGATAGAGAAATATTACAGAAAGGGAGCCCAGGAAAATAAACTAGAAGTTTATCAGCCACTGAGTTTCCTTGGTTCTTTAAGCCTCGGGAAATGTGAGCTATAGGTTCAGGAATTCCCAGGCTCTTGTTAGTCAGTAAGGATTTTGCAACACAGCATAGTGCTACCATCCAGCATGGGAAACCCGGGCGGTTGTAGTAAAATGGGAATTAATAGTCTGCCCAGGGATTAGGGCATCATTCAGAGACAGTGAAATCCCAGAACCTGTTTGCTTAGCTTTGTCACTGGTCGACTAACTCCTGTCCTCTTGCCAAGCGGCCGTGCCCTCACAAATTCAAACCTGTCTGGGGGGGTTGGCAGTTTTGATGGACTTGTGGTCAACATTAATCTTCAAGAAAGATTCTCTGTTTCAGCTACATGCAGAGGTCTTCTCCTAGCCGTGCACTGAAGCAAACCTGGGCCGTGGACTGTCCCCGCCAAGCCTGGATCTGGAGACCACAGCAGAGTTGCAACACACTCCAGGTACACCTCAGATCACCGGTAGTGCTGAGGTAGACCCAAACACAAGCCACTTGCCTTTCTGATGTGGGGCTGCTGCAACCCTCAAGCACATTAAGACCCAGCAGGGCTTCCTGCAGACTTTATCACTGATATAATTCACCCCTTTCCCTCAGTACATGTTGTGCTCTGCCTTCACTGTCAGGGGTTGTAAGGGAGTCTTGGAGAGCTATCTGTAGTGTACCAGGAGACTATTTATACAGTGAAATGATACTGAGGAGCCATGTGATAGGAGATTCAATGGCTGTACCTACTGCTGTCCTGTTCTGAGGTTTGATGTTCCTTTAGCTGATGGAGTGCATTTGGTGACCACATCTGGTTTAGCTTAACTGGAAAAGAATCTAGCTGGCACACCTCATAACTGCTCTGTGTTACGAATCAAAGCTCAGTAGGTAAGAACAAGTAAGAGACTCACTCTGAAGGTATGCTTCAGATGCAAACTGAACGTTCATGTTTTTACCATGTCATTTGGCATAGAGAGTAAAAAAAAAATCTGTTAGCAAAACCTGGAGCTGACTGAACATTACCCTTAAAAAAGTCACTTCTCCAAGTAAGATGCCAGTAGCAACAGCGGCCTCTGAATACCCCAACCCCCACTTGCTGAGCCATGGTCCTGATTGAAGATTTGTCTGCACACTAACTGCTTTGAGACATCCTGGATGTTCTGTTCCCTTGGAAGTCACTGTAGAAGCCACAACCTACCTCTGTGACTCACTGAAACATCACAGGCAACTGAGGTTGGCAGAACACAACACATGTTGGTATTTTGATAACTGGGTTTAAATTCACAAGACTGAAAAACCTGCAAAACCTAACTGAGCTTTGCAGCATGACAGAGGTTAACATCAGATTTATATTTATTTGAGACTTGGAATAGAAGTTCCACAGATGACAACAGGGCAAGGGAAGCCATGCTGATTGAGAGGAAAGTACCCTCATCCACAGGATCCCTGGTACAGCAGTTCTCTGAAGATTCCCAGTGCAAAAACAGAGCTGACCCATCCCCACTTGGCTTTTAGATCAAAGGATTTCTAGACAAACAGTAAAAAGGCACAGATATTCTCACCTTTTAGACTGTTTCAGGGGTTTTTGGTTTGTTAATCAGTTTAGGGCAGGGGGAAGGCAGCCATCTGTTTGAGAAAGAACATCTCTTTCAGCTGTAGCTGGACTTTCCCCTGCACAAAACGTGCACACAGGGCTATCATTCCAAAAATCACCCTTTTATTCCCAAATCGCAGTGAGGTAAACGATGAATCAATAAACAATGAAGAATTCTGCCCACAGTTCATTCAGCTGCATTGAAATTAGCGCTTCATGAGCCACTTTGCACACTGATTCTTTATATAGAAAGTTTTCCTTTGAAGACCTATTTCAAGTCCACAACAAAGGTAGCTCTGCGTGCGTCACGCTCTCCTGCGTATCCTTTTGAACAACTGCCTGCGCCACTCGAGGCAGTTTTGAGAGAGACTAATTAAACAACGGCCCCTGCCATCACAGGTCCTACTGGGAGAACACTGGTGATGACACCACACATGTGCTGCAAGCCAAGAGCACAGTGGAACCATGAAAAAAACCCTGCATGCCAAAGGGTCGGAGGGGGAGGGAGGGAGTGACAACTGATTGAGGTATTCAAATCTACTCGTTGTCACTGGGCTGTAGCGGGGGCTGCAGAAAGAGTCCTGAGACTGGGGACTTCAAGGTGACGATGCAGAGCTGCAGGAGGTCAACATGGGGCAGGTGAAATAAAGATGCTGCTGTACAGACTGGTATAAAAAGAAAGAGGCGAGTGTGGGTCTTCTCTCTGTGGCTACAGAGGTTCCCTTGGAACTGTCTTTTTCAGTCAGGAAATGGGAAAAACCCAATATAATATATATTAGCTAAAAGAACTACCTTTCCTGGCGCCTGAAGTGCTGACTGCTGATAACGGATTGATGAAAAATCTCTATTTTTCTGCTGATGTATTGCTTTCACTCAAGTGACAGGAAAGAAATATATTAAAAAAAAAAGATGCCAGGGATAAATATTTTAGCAAACTCAGTCACAAACCTGTCAGAGGGATTACAGACCATTAGGATTGTAGAAAATTCATGGCAAAGCTTGTAACTTGGCTACATTCAATGACAAAAACCTCCTATTGTGTTTTAGGAATCACTGTTTGCAGTCGTTATCAAGAGCTGCTTGTCATAACAGGGCATAAACCCACTAATCTCTACAGGTAACTTGTCCAGCTCTGTGCCTAATCCATGGGGAGCCTGAGTGGCCTCCCGCGGAGAGGCTGCACAGAGCCCAGACACCTCATCTTCTTTGTCTTGGAAGTTCCTTGCTCAAATGTCAAAAAACAAGTGTTGCTATCAGCTGGAACACCAGCCCATCACCAACACACTGGTTCCCTCATGCAAGACCTGGCATAAAGCAAAATTCCCTGCACAGAGCAGCCACGTAGTGTATTTCCAAGGGAGGAGGAGAATCGTGGGCACAAGGGGCAATAAATCAGCCCCAAGGGTTTGTTAAATAAAGAAATTTTTCTCTTCCAAAAATATCTGCCTGGGAGTCAGGGAGTGACTGCTGGAGGAGGTTTACTAAAATGGTACACACTAAAAAAAAAAAAAAAGAAAAAAATTAATCTGACAGGTCCTTCTGAAGGCTAATTTGAAACCTTCCCTCTAGGAGCCTCTGACAGAGCTATCACTATACATATGTATGTTCTGCAACAGTGCAGGAGGGTATACTAATTAACTTTCACTCCACCTGGCCAGAAAAATAAAAAAATCCCAAACCAACAAAAATACCCAACACTGAAGGGAAGAAAAGCCATGAACAGCACTAGAGAGCCAAATACCAGGTAGAGCTCTTACAAATCCTACTCGTATTAGGTAGGCAGTAGCTCTGGTATATATACACTTAGAATGAATTATCTGGTGTCAAATGTTCATTAAGTTTGTCCTTGAAGCAGAGAAAAGTTAGGCTGAAATTTGGAAACTGGGTCACTCAGAATACTGTGTATCAGAGGCATTATCATATTTGGTTATGCATTGACTGGTGAGTGCCGTAACACTGTCTTGAGATGTGCACTGAACAAGGGATTAATTAAAATAGAAGCTAAATGCTACTGATGTTGTTGATGCAGGAAAAGACTATTACCTGGTAAAAACTAAAGATGACTAAATGAAGCATCAGACAAAACAGAAATTCATAGCAAAATACCATTTAAAGAAACAGAATCCAATTTAAAATAAGATTTTAGCCCATTATTTCAATAAATCATATGCATCCAATTTGTAGTTAAAAAGAAACCTGGTCTTCAAAGTGTTATTTGCAATAGATACTCACACTAATGATGATACAGTAATATGGCAGATTTACATTTTCAAGTGTTCATTAATTTCCCAACACTGCTGAAAACCATACCTATTTGCCCTGTGATACAATAATATATTTTTAGTTCTGAATAATTGGACTTGAGCAAACAAGAGACAGACAAGAAAAGAACTAAGAACTCAGAAATTTCCTGGATTTTACTCATGCTCAGGGACTGAGGACATGCACTGCTCTGGATTTTAAAAAGCTCTGCTGCACCCCCTCTACAAATTGCTATGTCTATGCAAATTGCCAGCTCTCATCTGCACTGTCTGATTTGAATGAAATCGGGTGTGAGTTGGTTCAGAATTAATTCGAGCCAGATATGGGAATTGTTTGTCTGTTACCAGTTTCACATTCTCTGAGGTCACTTTGAAAGTAAAGAAGTCCTATCAGGGTATTACACTTCTGAAGGCCAAAAATGAAGTTTCATCATGACAACGACAATGGAAAGAAAAGTTGTCAGCCGTAGGTGGTTAAGAGCTAGGTGGGCTTCCTTTTGATGCACACAGGGGCTTTGCTCCTGGACCCACTGTACCCTACACTCATGCCATTGCTGTACTGGCATCATAGCAGAGCATTTCCCCTCAACTTGAACTGAAGGAGTGGAGGAAGTGAGCTCTGCTACCCTCAGCATGTTTCTGTAACAACCCCATTACTCAGGAGAGAAATAGAGAAACTGGGATCCCATCACCATTGCCCAATGCTGTATGCCAAGCAAGGGACTATCACAGTGACATAAAGGTTCTAAGAGGAGGAACACCTGTGTACTGCCTCTCTGAAAGGAATGCTCACAGAATGACTGGGAGAGGGAAGAATATTATCAGTACCATCCTGTGCAAAGCAAGTGCCAGAGAAGGTTTGGGCAAGGCCATGGACCAGAAATCAAGAGACAAATTACTGGCAGGTCTCTCCTCCCATCACAATGGACCATGAGTGGTCAGTCAAGTTGGACTGCAGAGGTTTGGTGTTCAAAATCTAGAAATATTACTTTTCCTCAAAAAAGAAAGCTCCATGCTTGCTGTTTTTCCTCAAACTCCCACCCTGATTGCCTTCCAGAAACACACACCAGAATGGGAGAGCCAGGATGGATGTTCGCATTTGCAAACACATGTCTAATTCAGCTCCTTGTGGGTAGGATCACACAACACTGTCAGATGGAAGCCCTGCACCTGCAATGTCTATTCAAGCTTTATGACAACCCTCACGTTCTGTAACGTGTTCCTTGTAGATTTTTAGGGAGTACACAAATCCCATTTCCCTCAACCCAGAAAACTACTGGGTCTGTGTGCTCTTGCCAGTTCAGATACCTGCAGGCATCCTTTATCCCTAAGGATCTCTCCACACCACCTCCATTCCACGCTCTCGTTTCTCTTCCCTGGTCTTTTGCTTTTAGAATTCACCCAATAAAAATATTTACTTATAATCAAGGAACCTCTCAAACATTTCTTTCTCTCTGGCTTCCTCAGAAATCCCTTCAGAAACTCTGGCTGTTGCTGTTGACACAAGCTGGAGCTACTTCAAAACTCTGCCAGCCTACAATGAGAAAGCAAAACAAGGTCTAGGACCAGAAGAGCAGGCAATGGCTTTTACTCATGAAGCTGTTGCTAGAAAACTGCCCATTGATTTAATCAGCCACTGAGCACAGCTCAGCCTCATTGCATATGAGTTTATTTTAAGACATCAGTGAAACAGCAATATATTGCAAAGCTGTATTAAATGATGTGGCATTGCTCAGCAAGATGTGCTTGGAAATCAAAGGGTGCAATATACATATTTGCTCCTGTTTTGCCCAATAAATTATTTATTATGTCTGTTTCTCATTTCAAGATTCCTAGGCAGGTGCTTAAAAATATGTGAAATGATTTATTCAAGGTTGGGAACACTTGTAGCATCCATAATACATCTCAAAATAAGCCATGTTGCTCCCAGAATGTACTACATTTTCACCAGTAGATTTGGGACATCACTAAGACTTCTGAACAAGTTTAACAAATCTTCTCAAAAACAGATGAGCATAATTCATCTTCTAAATTTCCCGCAGAAACAGGAAGCACCATTCATCTTTTAAACCCTAGGAGACACTATGTCTATATTAACCTTCCTAAGGCACTAGAGCTTCCCAAAATTCACTCATCTAAATAAAAATTTTGCCCTTTGATTTGCTTTTGCCTCCTTTTTCTACCCTCATCTCCTCCCCTAAACACACAAATCTATCCTTGTCATTTCTGCAGTTCACTTTTCAGGAAAACATCTCTGGCAGTTTCATATCTTCAGAGCTAAAGGGTGGCTTTAAGCCTTTAAGCCTTTTGTATTCCATGAAAATATTCACAGGCTGTCTCCAGTTTGCACTCCAGAGAAAAGAACCTGCTTTAATGCTATTCCCCAATCTTTCCTGCATTGTTACCAGACCATTAAAGATAGGGCTTTGCCATGTAATTACTAATTACTGTTTATTAAAAATAAGTACAACTTTTTACAGTGCCTGGTAGTACATAATTTACATAAGATAAAGACAGGGGACATTGTCTATACACAAAGGAATGTAGAAGAGATGGCACTACCATATATTATGAATAAGCACATTCTTATTCTAGAATGATCATCACTTCACTCAATCTTTCCCATTATAAACCTATTTTAAATTCCCTATCACTAGAGAAACTCCAGTTTTGTCTTCTGCTTGAAACCAAATATTTCTTAATACCAGGATGTAAGTAACATCTATGTAAGAATAATTTTGTCATGTAAGTAGAAGGGGGTTGTGATTCCAAGGATACCTGATATGTACTTTGTCTTACTGCAGTGTATTTGAACAGCTCAATCCCCACTTAGATCTTTTACTGAGGTTTATACTGCAGCAGCCCCAGAATATAGTTACAAAAGAGAGTGCCATTGCTGGTAACACTTCCAAGTTGCCTCTGTTTAGTAGACTACACGTTCACACATTTTTTCTAAATTATTTTTGAAAAGACTTCCCATTTTGAAGAGATAACACTGATATATCAGAAAGTAAACCACATGTGTGATGTTCTTCACTGAATGGGGTCCTACAATCGCTGGCAACCAGAACAGCCAGGCTTACACCTAACGCAGTCCTTTGTTGACAACATTCAAAACCAGAAAGCAACTATTCAAACAGCCACTCCCAACTGCACAGTCCCCACCCTGAGATCTAACTTTTCCATATGACACCTTCAGGAGCTTCTGAACACCATGAGATCTCAGCATCATTAGTGATCAACAGCATCTAGACTACAGAGTCACTTAGGCATTGGAAAGCACTCTGAAAGCATTACCCATTCATTAAAAAGAACAAAACCCCCAAACCCATAATCTGAACAAAACGCCTTTAGGTGCCAAACCCACACCACATCCCTTTCCAAGTCCTGCTGCAGTTGTACCCTAATGACTTTCATTTGCCAAGCATGGGTGACTGGAACAGAATGAGGTCTCATTTTCTACCTTGGAGACACACCGTTTTTCCCTTCCTAAGACTGTATTAAGATTTGAGACAATCAGTTCTTTTGGCTTAATAACTTCAGTTATCAGCTTCAAAGAACCACATAGCAATTCTGACATGTAGCTGAAATGAAGTCTATTTTACAGTCCCATTTTATTGAGATTGTAAAAAATTATATATATATATAGTGTCTTCTTTCATTGTTTGTCTTTTTTTCTTCTTACTTCAAGCCAACCTTTCCCTAAGAACCACAAAGTAGTGGTAGCATGCTGAGTTTCATATGGCAGCTGGCCAGGTTTTAATTCCCAAAACAGCTGATAACATTCTTCAAAGATTAAATCACTGTATCATAGGAGCATTGTACCCAGCCTCTGTCTTTGGCTTAGCCAGCATATAAACAAGTCCAACATCTGAACAACTTGCTTCTGGTTTATCCTATAAAATAACCATTGCCAGTAAGAGGGAAAAAGAGACAGTACACTATAAGGTACATGAAACAATTTTCTGTGGATCTCAAACCTTTAAACTACAATCATTGTGAAGGAAAGGTAATGCATCTCTTAAGGATTTGGAATGCTGCCTCCCATACTCTGTCACTGGACAAACCCCAGTCTAAAAGGCTGTTCCCTGGACACCCACAGGATGCGAATGGCCCGGTTGAGTTTACAACAGTAATAAAGAACAGACTTTCAAACAGTGTGCACTGATGTATACAGCAGAGTGAAAAATAAACACACTAAAGCTGCTACATAATTCTGTCAAGCATATTGTTAAGTTATGATTTTATTTAGAAAACAGATTGTAAGAGTGGAGCGATGACAGACGAGGGTATGTTGGTCAGTCATAAATAAAAGAGTATTCTAATAGGAACTGGGTTTGTTACTGATCACATGCACCCACAAGGATGTAGGGGAGAGCTAAGCACTTACAGAATACATATATTTAAAACATGTTGCAACCCATATTCAACTTTAGGTTGCTCAGTTGAAAATCCATAAGCATTACTGCCCCTAACTTTAAAGGGAGGAGTTCGATTTATCGACTCAATTAGACACCCCAGTTCCTTGTAAAGAGGTAGGTAGAACTAGATGATCTTTGAGGTCCCTTCCAACCTGAAGCATTCTGTGGTTCTGCACCCCTAAGGATGCCTCTCCCAGCACCTAGTGCTCTGCACAGGGATGACTAAACCAGCCAAAAGGACACACTGAAGACAATCTGAAACACCTTTTTCCGACCCAGATTGCTCTACAGCACTTCAATAGGCATCACTAGCTGTGTCAAAACCAAGGGACCAGGGAACTCTGTTAAGCTTCAACTTCTGGGTGCTCCACCTGCATTTGAATCTATTCTGGGACAAGACCTAGGTATGTAGTAAGCTCACTCACTCCTGTGACCGCTGCTGCAAAGGAAAGCCAGGTGTGTGATGGGGAAGGAACCGCAGCATGCTCCAGCCAGATCCCAAACACTCAGTGATGCACACCCAGTACTAAGGTTAGACACAGTTTATGCTGGCAGCCTTTCATGTCCAATGACCCACGCTGCACAGGAGAGGTACACACATAACCCCCTGGTTCATGCACTCCTTTTAGCAGGCAACTGCTCCAGGAGCTGCAGGATCTTCTGGCAGCGAGCAGGAACAGTACCTCCATCACCACGGGTGGTTCTGAACGCACAGCTTGTGCCTGCTGAACTTTGTGCTGAAATCAACTTCACCAAAGCATTATTTCTTCTGTTCTGAGTGCATCATCTACACAAAGGCTTTCTTTGACTGTAAATTCCATATCAGGCAAAAAATAACCCATGATCCAGTGCTTGGTTCAACAATTCACATCTCTTATCAATGATTTGAAATACCTGGAGCACAGAACTCAAAACATTTAGGGTTTATAACTCCTCCTGCCCCTTCATGTTGGTTCCAGAAGTTTCTGACAGAAAAATTAAAATTAAACTGGTCACTTACTGGGGTATTTCCCCCTCCCAAATAATCAAGCTGGTTACACAGTTCAGAGCATATGGAAAAGCTCTATGTCAGGTGCTGAACTAACTTTATATTTTTAAACTCTAGGCAGGTATTAACTTCCTGGTATCTGTGAAGTTAAGTAAAGGGATTTGGGATTTCTACCCAAATCTCTGTGCTCCAGTGTTTCTGAGACTCAGCCAGCTCTGCTGTTCAGGATTGCTTTGTTTGTACTTGTAATGCAGCTCATTTCCAAAGAGCAGAGAAAATCAAATAGTGCCACAGAAGTGGAAATATTCACATGTGACTTTGAAACAGGAAAATTATGCTACTGGAGTGTATGAGCTGTCTAAGGAAACATACAGCAATTGGTGAAGGTAACTTTTAAGGAGCAAAAAGACACTGACAAAAATGAATCCTGTGCCCAACCCTCCTGCATAGCAAAGAGACAATGACATGAAGCCTCAAGCACCAGCCCTCCCTGCAGCAGCTCTTGCAAACCCGTAGTACATGCCTGCCAAAGCCATTCACTGCTGGTGAGGCTGACACACCTGCCCCCCGTGTAACGCTCCATGGGACTCCCACTCATTTCCAGGGTTCGAATCGCAGTGATGCCTGTGACACTTCTTTTGTATTTTCAAACCTGGGAAAAAATTTCACACCTCTCTGAATGTCACACAGCCTCAGGTACAACGCTGAGGTCCCCAGAAACGCCTACAAAAATAACCTTTCTTTTCCTAACCCCCACATGGATGTGGGCTCAAGGTGAGGAAACCTGATTTCTAAGTAGTAGCACTGCTGTTACAGCACCAACTGGTTTGTCATTAAGAACGTGGGCACCTAAAGATTGCAAACAGGTCATGAGGGGTATTTATTTATAAATACTTTGAAGCAAATTATCCATTAAACTGCTTTGGAATATCATGCACAGCACTAGTTATGCTAAATTATATGACCAGGTAAAAGAAAAACACTGCAGTCCAAGGGCTGCTTGGGGAATAGGCCAAACCACAACTTGTCCAGCTGGAAAAGAAGCTACAGCCCCAGCATTGCAAATAGTGAAATGTCAGTGCTGTGGCAGCAAGGCACCTCTCAAATGCAAAGCTCATTTCCACAGCGCTGCAATCACAGAATCCTAGGGGTTGGAAGGGACCTGGAGAGATCATCGGGTCCAAATCACCAGTGGTCTTTCAGCAGTCACAGAGTGAAAGCTGGTGCTCAGGTTTCAGCCAGATCTGAGAGTCCAGTGGGAGCCCTGATGCTTTTTGGTGGGTGGGCACCCCCAGGCCCCAGCTGCTGTGCAGGAGCTCCAGCTTCTCCTTCCAGCTAACACACTCGCCACCCACGCCCAACACAAGGAGGAAAAGAAACAAACTCAGTTTAGTTCTGGGCAGGAACCAGCTCTGCCCAGCTCCAAACATGCACCAAAACTCCCTGCATCCCCCAGGCACCGGGCTGCTTTTGGAAGAAATCTTCACTGGGAGAGCTTCTCTGAGCCCCACTTTCTGCACATCTCATTACTCTAGCCTTGCTTTTGGGAACACTGCCCTAGGAGGAAGCAGTTTATTGTTCAAATTCCCTTTCTAATAATATATACAGTTGATAACAGCATCTTATCAGTTCACACCTGAGCTCTGCTGAAACATTTCAGCCCATGGTAGAAAAACAAAATGTCAAAAAAATGGTGGCACTACAGTGGCACTCCTAATGAACACATTTACTGTGAAATGTAATATAACCTGTTGTGGTTCTTCCCAGCTCAAAGCCACTATTCTTGCAGCTTGGGAACCAGGCAGCTCACACCTCATTTGTGGCTGTTCTCAACTTTTTTTTGCCTTTTATCATTGTTATCAAGTTTGACACTAATGAACTTTTCTGTATTATTTTTCTTGTTAACATGTTGTCAGGCCAGAGGTGCATCAAGTACTAGATTTTGGTTATTAACACGGTTATGTATTCCAAGCAGCATATTCCAAGTGGCATTTGCAGGATACTGAAAGAGGTGAAACATCTCTCTTGTCTGTCTTTGGTTCTACTGTCAGAGCTTGAGAAGCCACACTGAAATCTGTCGCTGGCCTGCACTAGGATGTCTCAGTCTGTGATAGGTACCTATTACTGAAAACAATTATATAAGAGGGCAGACAAACAACTGATAACCACTATGCTTTACATGCCCATTAGGTTAAGTATTCTTGAAAGTATATTCATCTGGCATCACATTTGCATTCTCATGGCAGATGAGAGAAATTGGGTATTAAATCTACTGGTTCCCTTAGAGGGCAAACAGAGCAAAAGAGTCTATTAAATCACAAAAGGAGAAAAAAATCCTAGCTATTCCCCACGTATTGTCTGACCTATCTTCAAAACCTGCTAGTGTGTTTAATATACCAAACAGGGAGGCTGTGAGGCACCCGAGTGCTGCGTAAAAGGAACAGTCTGTTGATGACACCGGGCAATTTAGCTTCATGTTTTCAGCTCACCTGATTGCAAAATGGAGTCTTTCTAAAAGGCTATGAAATCTCAACATAAATTGAGTTTTATAAGGGCAAAAGTCCTTTTTAATCTGTTATTATTGATAGTCATTTTTTTACTTTGTATTTGTTTGGTTTTCAGCAATACAAGACATGCAGTGACCATGTACTATTCATTCTCAGCACATTGATCAGTGTATTCATTATGGCCCCACAAAAAGCATCTTCTAATTTGACAATCAAGAGCCTAAAAGTTCCCTGTCAGCACCTCTATGAATGAATTATATGCTCCATACACACACAAGGTTGTGGTTTTTTTTTTTTTCCAAGTGACATCCAGATCCATCAGGAGACATCTCTGACAGGGTTTCAGAGTTACTGGTACCTGACTTTCATATGGTACTGCAGTCACCTATGGAAACAAATACGCCATCAGTAACAAGCTTGTGATATGAACGAATTACCAAATCCTCTTCCTCTTCATGAAGATGTCAATCACCCTCAGACTGTGACAGTGCCAATGATGCACGAAAGGGCATGCATTACATTTAAGCTGTTTATTTCAAGCTTGAACAAAATGCCTCAGCCAGTGCAGAGAGCTTTTGTTTTAGCTGAGCTCTTTCCAGACCCCAGCAAATCCACTTCAGCTTCTAGAAAAAGCCAGATGTACTACAATGTGAAGTCAAGACTTTGCCATAATTGCAAAAGACTTTGTAAATACTGCTTTAAGAAACACGCATACAGTCAATCTCTCTGCATCTCAGAAAGAGGAATCAAAAGAGCCAGTTGCACCCAAGAAGTTTCTGTCTTACAAGACCATCACAATATATGCCAAATGCCATGTCTTACAGTCTTTTCCTAAAACAACTGCAGGGGAAAACAAACACACACTGAGTCTATTCAGGAGCAGTTATTCCAAACAAAGCCTGCTAACACTGAGTACATACATAACAGCACCTGGCTGGTCTGAAAACACAGACAAAAACCTGAATGCAACTAGAGGGGGTACAAAACATCCAGAAGGATTATTTCCACCTTGAAATGCTCTCGTTCAAGATGAAAGGCTAAAATTAAAGACTTTCTACTAGACAATGACTGAATAAATCGCTTACAGCTTTGGGAACCCACTGGAAGCATCTTTCACTGCATTTAGATGTAGTTTTGAAATAAATTCTAAGGGGTTTCTAGACACTGGTTATGGATGAACGCCCGTGGAAAGTTCAAGCCTGTTCTAAATGGGCAGTAGAGAACAAGCAGCAAGCACCAGGTACCGTACGAGCCTACACACTGATGACAGGTTTTCAGGTTACACAGCTGAAACATCTGCAAGGTCACCCACTCTACAGAGCTGGACACAGAGAAGCATTGGGTGGCAGTGCTGTTCGCTGCAGGCTCTGGAGAAAGAAAGTCTCTGCACAGTTCTCCAGATTTATAGCAAAGTAACACGGCTCTACCACAACAAGTCCTGACACACCTCACATGGTTTCTATCAGAGGTACCTCTAAGGCTCTTATCCTCTGTTCCAGCTGCCTAAGAGGCCAGCACCACAGCTGGAATGAAGCAGCACAGTTTCATTAACTCTACAGCAATGGGCACCACGCTAAGTCTCAAGGAAACCCTTGTTTTGTTCTCTCACAAAGCTCCGTTCAGCCTTCTTACACTCCAGTTCTCTGTAAGGATTGTGGCACTGGCTGTTCCATACAGCACCTCAGTGCCTGTAAACGGCAGTGCTGTATCAGAGCTGCTTCTTACAGATGTTGTTGAGCTAGACAGAAATACAGCAGGTATCACGCTTTTTGTTGTTTTGTTGGGGGTTTTTTTTGTTCCAATGGAGAAGCAATAATACCCAGTAACAAAAAAAAAGAACACATTAAGTACATTAGAAGTGGAACACAGTAAAGGAGGATGAGATCAGCTGTCAGTAGGCTGCTGTCCTATGTGAACCTTCCATTTGATTCTTATTTACCAAAGCAGCAGCACTTAGTCCCACATTCAAAGTGCCTGAGAACACTCTGTACAAAAGCTTTGGTAACTCACTCCTCTTGAAATTATTCTGAGCCACTAGAGTCATAATTACACTGTCATAATGAAGGGGGGGGGAAAAAAAAACCTTCTAACAACTAAATTCTTGTTGTAAAATGCATTATGAAAGTGGTAATTCCCTCTGAAGTAGGCATTATCATGTCTTACTGCCCACGTCAGTTCATTATGGTGTCTCTGCTATCCCAGTGGAACCTTCACTCAGTAAATGAATGTTTGGGGATGATATTGCCAGCTCGGGACTTATTACTTATTTGAATATGGAAACATTTAGGCCATTAGCATACATTTAGAAGTGCCTTATTTCACAGATGTTTATTTATCTTGGGGAATGCCCTTCTTTCTTCCCTCCTCCTTCTCCACTTTCAATTCTTTCCATGCAGCCAGCTTATTTATTCATTTGCAAGCCTGTGGTGACCTGCTTGTATTTTAAAACATTCCTGAACTGACATTTGGAGTCCATATTCCAAAAGAACTGAACAGCCAAAGCTCTTCCTATCTTTCCTCATAGCTGAAAAGTATCACTAGCTCTAGATGATTAAGAAAATGCTAAACCTGTTCAGCTAAATAATGAGATTTTTCAGGTATTTTGAATTGGTTTATCTACCTGATTATTACAAGATTTCAAAGCCACACATAAAGCATTTCTCCACAGGTAACTGGTTATAGAATTTTTAACTGAAAGCTAATATATTCCCCTCTATCCAAAGGGTCAAGAAGCTAGGACAAGACAGTGAAGGAAATTCCCCCTATTCCCTTATTAATATACATTGGAGAATTTACACTCAATCCAGGAAAATTGCCAACATGTACAGGATTCTGCATGTCCTAAAGCAAGCACCCAGTCAGGACAGACGTCCTAGGGTTTGGTCTCTCTACCATATTTCAGCAAAGGCTGAACAACTCTGTGGTGACAGATGAGTCTCTAGGAAGCCCTGCTCCTAATTTGGCCCACTGTGCATGAGAGTTGAGTGCCCCCAAAAGCCTAAGAGACTGCAGATCACCAGAGCGAGTTGTGTTCAACTCAGTGATTTCCTGGATGCATTTCTAGCAGCACAAGCTACATCAACTGTGTCATCTGTTTAGATCCCAGAGAGTACAAAACTCCTTAGGCAGTAAGAAGTAAAATATTGAATGCTTCAGTAAACAAAGTTGTTCATGCATCCAGTTCTGTATCAGGCCTGCATCTGTATAATATCTGATGTTAAAAAAAATACATATATATGCCAATATTCAAAAGCACAAGTAACTTAGATTCTTGCACCCTGAGACTGTGTGTGCCACGACTCTTCCCTGTGCCATTTCCACATCATGTAACCTGACTGGAGAGTGTGTATAGATATTTGCACAGGTCATCCCATTTTGCCTCCTTGAATTTAAAAGTGCACAACAAACCTAGTGCACTCACGTTGGCACGTGCTATGATATGCTGTCCCAAACTAAATTATTCCTCTCAAGCTACCTGCTTGCTATTGATTTCAGGCCATCATGAGTCTGTGTGAGGAGCAATTTTGAATTCCACTGGTGACTCTGAGGCATAGCAAGTTACTGCTGGGTTCCCAAAACATGTATTGCACATCGTGTGTTACCAACTCCTGCGAAGAGACCTTCTTTGAAATTAAGCTGAAAAGCATTAGAAATGGCACTGCTTACAGTCTTTCCACACTGGCACTGGAAAAACCATCCCCTGTAAGGCATCCCCTGACTCTGTCTGGCCTGGAGGTTGAGCATCAGGGTTTTGTTTCTTCCTTCTCCCTCCCCTCCAGCTCACCTTGACCCTCAGGGCATTGCTCCTGTAGTGCTGAATCTGGCACTTGTCTGAATGCTTGAACACTTGGAAAAAAGGGCTGCTTTCTGCTTCTCCAATGAGTGCCTGTGTTAAGGGTGGAAATGATGCTGGAGGAGAGACAGCATTATCACAAGAAGGCATTTTAGTCAAAAGGAGCCAGGATATATGAAAGAGGCAAATACAATAGCTGCTTTTGCTGAAACTCTGTTACAACTTTTTATTATTCCTTCCAGCAGCTTTGATGTTTATTCTCTTCATTGCAGCTCCTTTCTCTCTTAGCAATGCACATACCTATAGCTCACCTCCCGCCCCCTCCCATTTAAGCAGTGGAAGGCCTTGCTAAACATTGCTCTGAACTACATTGGTAATGCTGAAAATTGACTTTCCCCTCCTGGGTTTGAATTTGTCCACAAACAATTGCTTCAGCTGGTGGCGACTGACATTATTCTTTCAGGTTTTACAGATTGCTTCAACCTACAGACTGGCAAAGCAATTACTGTCTCTGGAAAAGCAAGATCACAGGCACATTTTAAGGAAGGGTATTTTAACATACAATTTATTCTTTTTCTTTAGTTTTACATCGATAACTGAAATCAAAGTCAATTAGCATTTCTGGTTGCAGAGGGGAAAGAAGCCTTCATACATGAACTGTAAAAGTTCAAGAGCCAGAGGCAAGCAATCCTATTCTTTCAATAAAATAGTGAACAAAGCAAACAATCAAGGAAAAAGCCACCAGATGATTTAAAGCCATTTTCAGAATCTGTTAGCTTGAGTAATGAATGCTTAAAATAGGCAATTCCTCAAAAAAGACAATCCTTAAACCCAAATGCTTCAGAACATTCAGGTATCAGGTCCAAGGATTTGTGAAGAGCTCTCTCTTTGTTGATAAACCTCTATAAAGCATGTCACACCAAAGTTCCCAGGACACAACTGAAAAAGGAATGACACAACCACACTTAGAGTAGGAAAACAAACTTCCCCTACAGATGCAGATGGGTTTTTTTCTCCTTACAACAGATAAATGCACAATCACATAGATAAGTCACAGAGAACCACTGAGGTAGCTACATAATATTTTATGAGCCAGATCTTCTGCCTTCACCACGTCAAAACACACCAGGTTACACAGGCTGAGGATTTGTGCCCAGCACAGCTTGTATGGTACCGAATCCACCACACTGTTCTTTGTTAGAACAGGGAAGGAATCACTCCCTTGGTTTTTGAAGAACTCAATAATGTAAGAGGTATTGCTTAAAGAGCATTTAACAAAAAGTAACTAATGCAAACAAAGTAACACCCAGATTTGGACACTGGCTCCCAATATGTCAGCATCTATCAAAATACTGAAACAAGCCTACAATGAACATAATGCTTTACTTAATGCTGTTACTTCATGGAATCACAGACTGGTCTGGGTTGGAGGGGACCCCAAGGATCACAGAGCCACCAACCTCCAGGCCTGGAGCTACACAAGGCTGCCCAGGGCCCCATCCAACCTGGCCTTGAACACCCCCAGGGACAGGACATGAGTATATACCCATAAACTTACCACTAATCCTGTGTTTCAGTAACGAAGCTTCTAAAGGTACAGCTGAGTACATGCTACATGGGGTGTTCAAGAGGTTTATCCATTTGGGCAGTGATGCTACATGTCTTGTCTCAGGGTGTGCAGGTCTTCACATCCTAAAGGCAATACTTCCTGTGTTGGCAGCCAATGTTTAGTGCCATCATCTTAAATTAACTGTTACAGATTTGGATCAGATTATATCTGCTTCTGATCCAATTATTTTGTGCAATGGAGTATCTACCATAGGCTATTATTATTTAACTCCATCATAAGGAATATCAATAGCTCAGCCAGCATAGACATTGATTTCATAACAGTAACTCCACTTCCCTAGATTCTCATGGGATTTCCATGCCATGGGAAATGGGTGTTGATATGGCAGCCAGAAAAAAAAAGGTATGGGAAACAAACTGCAGAGCAATAGGTTGGGGAATGCCACTGAAACATAAACAGGAGAGGTAAAAAGCAACTATGCTGCAAGAGATGCAGTTAATGAGGCAGACTGGGTTCATGGGAGGCTTTAGGATAGGACACTGAAAAATTAAATACTCCTTAGGACTGTAAGCACGATGGCAGGATGAGCTCCATGCAGGACTAGGGGGAGAAACTCTTGCTGGCACAGGACCTCGCTGGAGGAGCAAGGAGTGCTCGGGTCAGCACAGTGTCCTGCACAGAACGGCTGGTAGGCTGCACTAGTGACAAGAAAGGGGTAGGGCCTCAGAGACACAGTGCAACCACCTGACAACAGAAAGGCAAGGAGGTTAGAGGGGTCGTCCTGCAAAAAGAATAGCTTTATTATTAGGTAAGGCTTGGCTGAACATGGGAAAGGAGAGTCTAAAGCTGTTGGCAAGTCCAGGGTATAGCAGCTCTCAGTTAAAGACGTCAGATTTTTGATTGGCAAAACAGTGATGGGAAAGGGCTGGGGGAGGGGGGAGGAATCTACACTTTCAGCTTTTTTTTTTTTTTCCCCTAAGACCAAAAATTGAATTTTTGTTGTGCTGTTGAATTTTTCATCAGGAAAATAATCTGATTAAATTTTCCTAGAAGGCCTAGGAACCAATTGTGTTCTTGGAACAAAAGAAAATGAAACAACTCTGTGGACAGGCAAGACAATTGCCTTGGATAGAACATTTGACAAAGCTGGGAAGCACAAAGGAACAACAGATAGATAGTAACAAGAATAAAGCTGTATCAATAAGCTCAGGGAGAAAATATACAGATCATTGGTTTGAAAGTAGTTATTGTGGAGAATAGATGAAGGTATCTTTCCCAGCAGTAGTGGTGGCAGGAATGTAGAATAGGAACACATCCTACTGACACAGCTTGCCACACAGCAGCAAGGAAAAGGGAGAGAAAACTGTCTGAAAAGTGATGGATGCTGTGGAAACATGAGGAGAAGGAAGCAGTGCCCTAGGGAGCAGAGCAAGCAGACTGATGTGAAACATCTCTATTTGAGGTTTGCTGTGGAAAGACTGGCCCCCGCTCCCTCAGATCCGGGGGTATTTCAGAGGCAGCAGAGGAAAGGGTGCTTTGGGACCAGACAGTGTACCAGATTAAAGCCCATGCCCATCTGGGTGAAGAAGAGCTTGTTGGCAGAGGATCTCTGGGCAGCATGCAGGATTGCTTGAAGAGATGAGCTTCCAATACCCAACATGGCCAAGGGGAAGAGCTGCAGGAGATTTGTTCAGCACAGTCTCAGACTCAAATTGCACTCACTTTTGTTTGATTTTTGCCACTGTTCCTTGCAGAGTGAAGCTGAGGATTCACTCCTGCACTGCATTTAAGAAGGGACATAAGAAACGGGTGGATTTTATAATTTTTGCAGACCTGAAAAGATCTTGCTTGGAAAGCTGATATTCCATGAAGAAGAGGCATTTCATCAAGCAACAAGACAGTTTATTAGAATATACCCTGGGTTAATACAGGGGTTAAAAGGTTGTGTCAGATCTCTTTCTTTAAGTAACAGATTTAAAAATCTAAAAAGGCTCAGATTTGCCATTAGAAACAGGAAGCTAAGGTTACATTTCTCTGAGATCAAAAATGGGCTTTGAGATTGCCTGAAGCATTTCATATGTGTGCTCATTCTGGATAACACTTACCCTTAACAAAAAAATGTTATTGCAACATGAAAAGCAAAAGTGTTTCAGTAATTTCAAACCAAAGATGTTACTTACCCCATGAAGTGTCTTTTATTCCTGAATGCACTTTACTTTGATTTTTAAAAGTATTTTTGAAAGTAGAAAAAAAAATAATCTTACTTGGATGCAATTTAATGTTTTACTACAAAAGTAGAGGAACAAAAAGAAAGCTCATTGAGCAATTTTTTTTTACAAGAATGCTCCACATATTTGGCTATGAAGATTAAGGTAGAATGAGAGTAATAGCCAGTTTTACATGAAATTTAGACATAACTGGGCACCAACAACAACATAGGCAGAGCATACCAAACCAAACATCCAGCTCCTAAACTCATCAGGAATAATTAGAAAAGTACAAGAAACTGGGATGGAGATGCTCATCACAATAACCAGACCTGGCAGAGGGCTTCCTGACAGCTGGAAAACTGATAAATGACTTCTGTAACCTTTTGCTGCTGCGTAACTTCATGCAGTGGCTGGGACACGTTAGGGCTAGGAAGAAAGATTGTATGGGATTTTGCACAAGCCTGGCTTTAGAAATGGACATCCAAAGCAGACATGAACATCATGACAGCCTCTGAACTCTCAAGGCATGTTTCCCTGTCCCACAGCAGCAGCATGAAACTGTTCTAGTCTCGAGGAAACAGGAGGCAGATGGGCAGTGAGCCACTGTGAGGGCTGTCCCTGGCCCCAAGCTCAGAGGAGACAGTGGTGGGAGATGCCTAATCCCCTAACCCTAATAAAACAACAAGAAATCCTTGCACTGATCAAACAGCATGAGGGAGACCGTGTGCGCAGCAAACTGCTCTGTGTTATCTCAGAATGCAACGTTTGATGCTCCTTTATCTGTGTCAGCACACCTTAAAGTCACACTGCTCCCAGCACAATGCCCTCACCCAAACCCTTCTTCCTGTTCGCTTCACTTTATCAGTCAGTTGGGGATTTAAGTACATCACAGTGACATCTCCCACTATTAGGTGGAAGTGTGATGGATGACAGGAGCAGCACCTGCAAACAAGGCGGCTCACACCTTGTCAGTGCCAATCACACTTACCATCTGTCTTGCATTTATCTAGCCCAGACCTGACAGCCTTCTTTCATATTGTTTCATTTCTTACCACAAAGGAGCCTCTAATGTTTTCTCCATTGAGAACTGAGAAGTTCTACAGGAAGAAAATAAAGACACTGATTCCAAAAATTTCACTTGTAGCACCCCAAACTGCTAAAAACACCCCAAAAATCAAACACCACAAACCCAAAGAAAAAACAACCCCACAACCAAAAAAAACAACAACCCATCCAACCCAAATTTCCCTGCTATAACAAATTTAAGTTGATTCCTGCTAAATATTCTTAATCCCCCTAAATTAATGAGGTATATTAAAAAAAAAAAAGATAGTTTTCCCTACCTAAATCTCCCAATGTCTCCATAATGCAGCACAGCCCCAAACAGTACAGCTATGGAACACAAAATACACCCTCAATCTGCATGTCAGGCTAGCATCCTGTTTTTTTTCTCCTGTTATCATGGAGGTTTTATACTTGCATGATGTGGACACCTCTAGAACATGTCTACTGAAAAAATACAGGGTCCCTAGAAAACACAGAGGTCAGATCACCATGTCCTTTTCCTTCCTATGTCAAGATGTTTGACTGGGCACAATGTCAGGTGGGTTTTCTTTCTGTCCTCCTGGGACAGAAGCAGAACTTTGGTGTTAAGATAACGTGCTATTGCATCCAAACTAAAGGCTGTCTCCTGGGATGAACCGAGGGACTCAGGTGCTGCTGTTTCCTCTGTCAGGAAAACACCCAGCAATAGTTGGCACACTTGGATCAATTAAATGGTGTTCATTAGAGGTTGAAGTTTACACTGAATTCTAAGCAATGAGAGTGGTACTCATTCCACATTCAGGATAATAAACAGGTAAAAGCAGCACCTACAGTGATTTATACTGACCTAGCTTTACTTGCTCTGAAAGAATCCACCTCCCCCTGTCCACTGATATTTGAGCTATCAAGCTGAAGCTTCCTGTTGCAAAGTCCTCTTCAAGGCCTGCAAGGCAAGGTGTCTTTGCAAAAGGCATTTGTGCATTAGGAAACACACAGATTTCTCTGGAACAGGACTATGAAAGGGACAGGAGAATAGTCCAAACACACACAGATCTTGTGGTTGGAACACTCAGTGGAATGGTGCAGCAAAACCTCCACTGCTGTCAATAGCCCTAGCTTAAGATAAAGGATGCAAGGACTAAATATGGACCAAGTGTTGGTCATGTTTTATACTCTTCCCACTTGAAGCTAAGGGTCACTGGGTAACTCTAACTGTAGTCTACACGTGAAGCTCCAGCCTCACTGCCTGTTTTATTCTCAGTGAGGAAAAAAAAATACACCTTCAGTGTCAAAGGCTTTAATTTCTGTAATGTTTCTTTGTTATCAAGTGATTGGAAGGGGAACAGTAGGCAAACAGGCCCCTCAGGGCAGGTAAAGATAAAGCTATCCAGTCTCTAACTGCACGGACAGAGCAGAAGCCACGCAGCCCCTGGAAGATCTGTGTGCAGCAGCACAGGCACCCTGGCATTTGTTAGCACAACATCAATTTACTGACCACACAGCTTCACATTTACTGGTGTTCCAGCCAACTCTGCTAACTCCTTGCAGAGGAGTCAGTCTTTGTTCTGCATGTATTCACAGCAGGGTAGTAGACCTTGGAGTAGGACTGTAGTTCTCAGCTATTACTACAGTGCAATAAACCACCACAACAACAGCCAGCTGTAAAGACCACTCATCTGAGTAATGGTTTACTTGATCTGACTCAAGTTTCTTTGACACCTGCTTGCCCAACGTGACTTTGATTCTCAAGGCAGAGGATCTTAACGGGAATAATTGTAACAGAAAGAACTATTTTCTTCTTAATGTAATCTGCCAGTGCAACAGGAGGTAATAGAGTGCCCCAGAAGTCAACGGTTCTTAAGTACTTGTCTTGATACCATACTGACAATTTCGAGGCCATTAGCAAGTCACTTAGAAATGCAGGAAAGCTATTTCCCCATCTAGAAGATGGGGAAAATTATATTTGCTTGACTACCTCATAAACAGGGTATGAAAGTTAATTCCTACTTGTACAGTATGCTGAACACAGCAGGGGGAAAAAAACAAAGAAAAAAGAAAAATCAGTCTGAACGTGGAGTCTTTTACCAGCCAGCGATGTAGGTGTGATTTCACCTTAGCACTGCTTTAGAAAGGCCATCGCTGTACAGGCTCACATTAGAAAATAACCTTTATTACAATAAAACAACAAAGACACAAGGCTGTCACCATCCCCGGTGCCAGCACGGAACTCCCCTTACTTCAACGTGTCACTTAGCGAGTTTATGCCACTGGATACAAACTGACTGAAGTGTCGGCTCAGGAGACCAGCAGCAGGGATTCACCTTGTTAAAGGCACCTTTGCAAAAAGGGCAAACCAAGCTACGAGGCCTGGAAACCTCGAGGACACTGGAGCCTGCTGTTTGAAATCTCAAGGTACTCTTAAATAGGGTCAGGCAGCCGTGCCTTTCCTAAGCAGTCGCCCTGCCTCTAGTCAGTGTAAGAAAAGGCTCGTGCTGCTGTATCTGTTATCCTCTTTTCTTTCTCAAGGCTTAGGCAGTTCTAAGCTTTCAGATTTCCTTGGCACCAGGAGCTGTCTTTTGGTCATCCCTTGCATTTCACCAACAGCACCTTACCAAACTTTGGCTAGAAAGAGAGGCAAGAGGAGGGAAGACAGATCAGATCTCCCAAAGTCATGTTAAACACATTTTTTATGCCTTCTAAAATCAACAGCCACTAACATAAGCTACATGAATTCTGCAAGTTGCTATTATCACTTAGGGATCTCCTGATTTGCTGAAGTCATAATGACAAAAACCCTTCTTTTTGCTTATGGAACCATTTCTCAGTGAGGACATTTCCCCCTCTACTCTGCCCTGCTCAGGCCCCACCTGGAGTGTTGTGTCCAGTTCTGGGCTCCCTGGGATAAAAAGGACAGGGATCTCCTGGAGAGAGTCCAAAGAAGGGCTACGAAGATGATTAAGGGCCTGGAGCATCTCCCCTGTGAGGAAAGGCTGAGAAGATTGGGACTGTTCAGCCTTGAGAAGAGAAGACTAAGGGGGGACCTAATTAATGTTTATAATTATCTTAAGCAGGGGATGCAGGGGGAAATGGCCAGCCCCTTTTTCAGGACAAGGGGGAATGGCTGCAAGTTGGAGCATAGGAAGTTCCGCACCAACATGCAGAAGAACTTTTCCCCAGTGAGGGTGAGGGAGCCCTGGGCCAGGCTGCCCAGGGGGTGTGGAGTCTCCTTCTCTGGAGAGATTCAAGACCTGTCTGGATGCCTGAGTGAAATGTCCTAGGGAGCTGCTCTGGCAGGGGGTTGGACCTGATGATCTCCCGAGGTCCCTTCCAACCCCTACAATTCTATGATTCTATGATTATACTAAAGGCTGGGAAAAAAAAGTGACAAAGCAGGGGAAACACCACAAACTGGGGAGCTGATGCTTGCTAGGAGGCTGTGTGCTTCCAGTTCAGTAGCCTTTTAAAGTACCACAGGACAGGATCATAACCATCAGTCAGGTAACCAACTCAGTGGACTGGGATGTTATTTAAAACTGAAAGAATAACCATCAGTGGAAAAATTATATATTCCCTATGCTGTTCTTTACAAGGACAAAGAACTCAAGAAAAACAGTAAATTTATTTTTACATCAACACTGAGCACAGAACAGCTGAAATTTAGAGCCTGTAATTAAAGAGAATCAAGAGGGATTTTTATTTTTAATTCCTCCTCTCTCCTTAGTCTTGAATTGGCCAAAAGTAGACCACAAGATTAGTTAAAAGAGGAAAGGGGTTGGGGGAGAAGATACACTATGTATGTTGTGGAGATGAAGTTTTAGGAGTTGCTTAAACCAGAACATGGAAGGGGATGTTTGAGTGACAGAACAAACCAAAGCTACAGAAGAAGGAAGTGAAAAATGCACATTGGGAGTCATTTCCATCTGGCAGAAGAGGTAACAGACTCAGGGTTGGGATACCATGGAATAGCTACATAATCTAAGCCCCCAGAAAAAAAAAAAGCTTCTCTCATTACAGAGCTTTATGTGTCTGGTAACCCTCCTGATCACCACTTAGTGCCTGATTGTTTCTACTTCTAAAATACAATTTAATTCAGCAATAAGAATAAAATTTAGCTGGGCACTAGAAGAGCACACAAGCAATCTGATAAAATGTCAGTCTTGTTTAAATTCTCTTGCTGTATAAATTGAGTGTTAATGATCTCAGATCTGCTACCCTTATGTATTTATGCAACCTTTTCCATGTTTGCTGAATTATTATTGATCTCTTGTTAGACAAAATGACAAATAAGAGAAGTTCATGTAACCTCAACTCTAGGGGCCTTTTAGGAAGAATTTTCCCAATTTTTCAGTGAGCATTGCTTATTCACTACCACAATTCCACACTAGCACTGTATCCCCACAATTAGAAGACATCAGAAATACCACAGACTGATCACCACCCCTCTGAACTGTTAATTAACCCCAAGCTGGGTTTACAAATGCAGAAATGTCATAGACACAGCTTACACAAAATCTCACCTTTCTCACCAAGTTTTCAGTGCAACTTCCAGTCATTTCCTAAAAATAGTGGTATTTTATACTTTTTACTTCTTTCCTCTGGAAATCTGGGGACATGGTTTGACAGTAAAACCCAAAACCCATATATATGGGCTAGGATAGCGTAGACCAACTTAACGGTATAAAATCAGGACGTTTTTTGCTGGTAGTGAAGCTAAACTGGATTTGCTCCAAGTGAAAGGATTTTTCCAATAGTTCCTCAGCAGCAACAGCTAAACAAAACATTTAGGGCCTCAATGAGCATGAAAGAATATGAGAAACAAAGGAAGGATTCTTTCACTGGAAAACAAACCCTCATCTATCCCACTTAAGAGTTTATTCTCCTTCACAATATTCCATGTCGATTGAGAAGATATCTACGTCAAAAGAAGAATCCTATAAACCATGAAATAATACCAATTCATTGCTGATAGGATATCTACGCAGATAAAGTCAGTAGGAAATATCAGGGAGGGTTGTCTACTTCAAGGCCCATGCTGAGTAGATGCCACTTGTCAGACAGGAGGTGCAGCACTGAGGACCATACACTGCCTTGTAGGCTGGTAAGTCACTTCTGTGTGCCTGGGGAAATGGATTGGGTCCTGGTGGACTGCTCATTGGAACTGAGACAACTAAATTCTATTTAAGTGTGATTTTTGGAGCACTGAGTTCTTTTTTAGATTGGTCTTAGACTTCCAAGTCACAAGGAAAAAGTCCATGACAGAGCTAGAAATAGCAAACCTCGTCCCCCAGCTTCCGAATCACTTCTGCCAGTCACAGGGTTTTCTTTCTTAGGAGTTTATTTCTCCACTCCAGCAGCATCTCTTGAATGCTTTAAGGTCACATACATAAAGAAAAAGCAGAGCTAAGCAGACAGCACAATTAACTAATGTTCTCTATTTAGATCTTCATACAAAGCCATTCCAATTTCTGGCAGTAAAGTGCCAGTGAAAAGGTTCTCCCTTCACAACACGTAATTCCCACACCCCTTTGCACTCCTACACATCCTCTACTGCACAATACATGTTCTCACTTCTTACCATCATCTCCCATGCTTCCAGTGAGGTCAATACACTGTAATGCAGATTTAGCTGATGTCAGCAGGGGAGAAAGCATGTTCCCAGGAAAGAGAAAACAGTGAAAGCCCCAGGTAGGCAGGAGCACAAAGAAGCTGCTTACAAAGTGTATATTTTGCATATAAATCTACTTGCTGTAGGAGAGAAAAACTGTAAGAGTGCTTTCACTCTGCAGGCAGTCACATCAGCCCACTGGAAGCTCACCTCACACCTAATCCTGGAGCACCCTTGGTGCAGCAGTGGTAGGTGAACTCTCTCCCCTCAGATACCATCCAAGCCACCAAGAAGCCACACTCTTGTGTTGAGCCAACATATGAGCAACTCCAGAGAGATCCCATGAACGTATGGGGCTTATGATGCTTTTGCTCAGCTCTATTACATGGCCATATCCAAATTCCTGTTATCAACAACCAGTTCTTACTGGCCCTTTCTGTGGAGTTCAGCCCTTAAACACAAGTTTCCCAACACAACACACCATTACAGGAAGACACAACTGTAGGAATTGCAGTAAGGCAGGGCATGCTGGAGGATGTGCTGGAGGGAGAGGGGAAGCTATTGGATGCTCAGTGAAAAGTCTAATTACTCCCATGCTTCTGCTGCAGCTGCTTCTGGCAAAGCAGGTGAACTGGGGGCTAAAAGAACCAACCACCAACAAAAAACCCAACCCAAACCATAGTGGAATTGGACTCCACCAAGATAATCAAGGGAATACAGCTCTCCACTCAGAGAAAGGGACATCCAACAATAGGAACACAAACTCCCCTGCAGCTTAAAATTAAACCAGGATGCATTTTTCTTGTTAGTTAGAAGCAGCATTAGATCCTGCATCACTCCCTGCACACCAGGATGCTCCGTGCTGCCCTGACACTGGCACACAAGGTCATACTGTCAGCTTCTGGCAAAGTCCACATCACAATATGGAAAGATGTGGATACAACAGAAAGGCACATTTCCCAAAGTCCTGCTAAACTCTGGCCTCCTGGATTTTTCTATATTTTTGGGGGCGAGATCATATCTAGGAAATTAGAGGATCCATTATCATCAGTTGCATTCAGAACTTCATTTACTTCAAGGGTAATAACTGTAGCTAATTTAGCACACAGGATTCACTAAATATACTTATAAATTGAATAGCTGTGTAAGAAAAGAAAGCTACAACTTTTTTTCCACTCATGAACATATCTGTGGCTGACATTAAGTGCCTTAAGGCAATTCTATCTCTATCATTTCTTTGTTGATTCATCTCCAGAAACAGGAAAACAAATTTTAAAGGCTGCAAGTAGAAAGCACCAATACTATCGACTTTAGAACAAAAAGGAAGGGTCTACTTACTAGGCTCAGCAAGATGGGAATAAGGAAAGAACTGTATCTACACTGTAGATTCAGACAACTCACGTTCCTGAGTTTGGAAAAATATGACATTCCTACATATATGAATTGTCACGTATGTAACAGCACAGTGTTAATAACCAGCAGCAATTTGGGCTTGCAGCAAACAGTAATTTTAATTGCATAATGCTAGAAGCTTTGAAGCATTAATTACTGAAAGCATTTTGAAGGACTGACAGGGAATAATGCTTGATATGTTTTTCATTCTCTGAAAAAAAGCTTCAGATAGAGATTTCCTTTCCATTTCTGTTTTCAGTATATACGTATCTTGAGTTTTGGAGAAAACCAGCCAAACAAAATAGAGCAGAGTGTTTTCCACAAGCTTCAGGGGTCTTTCAACATCTTTTGATGGGAAGAACAGAGCATCTTCAGCCTTCTCTGGTCATCAGCATGCAAAAAGATGACAAAACAGCTTCTGGGATCACATAGGCTTTAGGTCCAGGGCTGGTCAGCGTTGAGGGACTTTGAGGCTTCCCCATGGGCTCTGCAGTGGCTTTCTTTGGGCTAGGATGTACAGCACTATTTGTGTCTCAGCACACAACAGTCCCATGGGGCTACTTACAAAGAATACAATGAATAATTAATTTGCATTCAAAAGGAGAGAAGATAATAGGATAAAGGCACAGGATGTTAAATCACTTATTTTATAAAGGCATTTAATACTGCTCACTGGGAAGATGTAATTGCTCCTCGCTTGTATACAGCATGCCATCTTCAAATAATTGTTTATATCAGCAATAATAAAATGGCTTCAGAGAGGTTAAGCAGCTTGGCCAGGACAAAAGAGGACATAAGTCTGTGGATGAAGCTGAGGAATCAGTTTCTTAAGGCTCACTGCTCCAGTCCAAGCTCACAAGCTGGTGCTTACAGCAGTATTCCATATTTATCCATCATTTACATTTTATCTCCTTCCTTCCTTTTCCTCTAACTCTTACACCCAGAGTCAAGACAAATATTTTTAATTTCTCTGCTTCATTAAAAAGCAAAGCCTAGACCCTGGCCCTGATGGTCCAAGTCTTCCACCAAATTAAAAACAGTCCATCAGGTTCCCATTTGCTACTCTCCATCTTCCACTGTGCAGAACAGCACTATGAGGGGAATAAAACAAAGGCACCTTTCCCTACATATACTTTAGTCTTTAGCAGTTTCTAGAAGGTTCTCTGTGGAGACAGTTTTCCATTAGAAATGGGATAGTTTAAACATAATTGTTTTGAAGCAAAAAATACTCAGTGATAAGCAATTTTTTACTTGTGGCTGTTTTGCATGGCTGTTTCTTCTTGTTTGACCTGTATATCCTATATTTTCCATCTGTTCAAGCCATGATTTCCAGTCCACTGGAGCAAAAGCAATGGTAAAAGCATTTTGCCAGCAGCCCTTGGCCTCACTTTATGAATACAGTTCCAAGTCTTGCTGCCACTCAAGGTACAACTTCTAAAAATAAGGGACTGGTTCAGAATAAAAATTAATACAATTTTCTCATAAAAGAGTTGGGGAGGGAGGGGAAGAGACCCTTTTCTTTAGCAAAGGGGCAAGAGGAAGAGGAGACTAGAAAGATGCAGCCCATGGTGGCTGTATTGATATTTACTGTACATAAAGACTGTAGCACCCTTTGTCCCAAGGAGCAGTACTGCCCCTGGGACCAGAGGACATGGCAGGGAAGGGGGTCCCAGCACTGCTGGGTAAGAGAAGGGGAAAGATAAAGGATGTAGATTAACTGACTTGCTTAAAATCACACTGGAAGTTATGGATTAAAGGGTACCAAATCTGTGTCTGCAAGAGCAGCTCTGATGTCCTCCTCACATGACAGCAGCCAGCAGTGCTAGCCATATGAGCCTCTTGTCAGTTTTAACCAGATACAACAAATACCCATAGAATTCATTTGTGGTCTTTGCAAACTAAGGATCAAGCAAGGTTTTCCCCACACCCTTGGGATTCCCTGCCAAACTTGGAACCTCAAAGTTGGAAACAAGAAGGAGTTTGACAGAGCTAAGTCCCACTTCTGGAGCATCACGTCGAAAATGAGCCTGGTGAAACAAGGCATCTCAAAGCACACCACCTCCTGTACAGCCCATAGAAGTACTATGAATACATAGTGGGGTTTAATGTGCCACCCTGCCTTTTCCCCATAACATGCAAGTGGATTTTGTCCATTTAAAACCACAAAAGCTGGCCATCAGTTGGTGAAAACCCATACACTGTATGGACAAAAGGGGAGCATTTGGACAATACAGAGGGACTGATCTTCTGTCTAACAGCTGAGGCCAGAGATAGTTTTTCCTCTCCCCAAATTGCAGGGTTTTTTTTCTTAGACTCACCATTGCTGTCTCAGTGGACAAGGTCTGCTATCCTTTCCTATGTGTTATTATCAATCATTGTATTGATTATTTACATGAATGGGCCATTTCTTCTTCTCTTTGCTCCACTTCAACTGACAAGATGGAGAACCTTCCACCTCTCTCTTCAGGCCTTCATACTTACATGTTCTGGCAAACTTCATTCCTATCTACCCTGATCCAAGGTCTGTAAAGCTACAGACAAGAGGATTTCAAATTTTGAGACATTTACTCCTAAGGAGACAGCCACAAACGAGGCATTAGCATCATATCTGACACTAGGATTTTAGGAGATCCCAACATAGAAAAAATTTGACCCAAAACATTTAATCTAGCTTAATTTTTCCTCTCACCTGGTAGTTTTTTTATCCCCTAAGAGCAGAATATGTATATAATTTAGCAATCACCAAAAACTGAATTAGCAATGTACATGCCCCAGAGGGCTGAACGCAGAACAGAGATAGATACAACAATTCTGACTAAGAAAACAACCAAAGAAAAGCTCAGACATGCTGTACTACATCAAAGACAGGCAGTGGTGCTTCAGAAGCGTGGTAGAACAGATATTATAACTACTCTGATATTGCAGCAGATTACAGTCTGAAAGCCAGTTACTGTTAGAAAAAGCAGGTCAAGAGAAATCAAAACTCATGAAAGCGACATGAGCAACAGCAGGCTCTTACAGGAATTTATGTTTTTAAAAGCTAACAGCAAACTGAAGCTTTTGAAGAAGAAAATGCCACATGTTTCATTTTGAACTGATATTTGATATCTATTTTTAGGGTGGTTTTTTTCCTTTTACGATACCTCAGATCTTAAAAGAAATGCCAAAATTCAGAACACATTGTTTCCTTTTTGTTCCAGAAAATTAAATTTAGAAGCATTTGTTTAGCAGTTAAGGTGTTCACTTTTCATCCCAAGTTAAACAAAGAAGGATTAATGAAAATTTTATAAACCTACATATAATGTAATTATCATGGTTATACCTAGCTCTGCTTTTAACTCATCACAGGTCATGGAGAGAGGCTTTGAAGGCAGATTTCTAAGACCCTACACATTTACAGGCTAAAAAACAATGAAACATTTTGGCCTTAATTCTCTCTTAAATAGCAAAGGTTTTTAATATCGATATTTAAACCCATTTTCAAATGTAACAGAATTTTCCATGCTTGTCTGGAGTAATATTCCTTCAGAGTCATCTGTGTACAGAGAGAGATGTGTCCCTGAACATTTCCTGTGAGGAACTCTGATCGTCTCTCTTTAAATTAGTCACTCAGGAAACAACTTCAATCTTAGTCAGACTGACTCAGAAAATGAAAGCCTGATATGGGAAGAAGAATAGATAGCTTACTGGTGTTTGGAGTCTACCAGATGAAGAGGAAATTAACTCCTTCAGTCAGAAACCAAGCACTGTGGTCATTCAGTTTATACATCACACACTCATAAAGGAAAAATAGCCTAATTTTATGGCAAACCACTTCCCCCAGAAATCCCACACAAACTTCCCTGGGGATAAAAAAAATATTTTAAAAAAAAATTAAAACAATCATAATAATTACTAGTTTGAGTCCTGACTACTAGGTTGGTGGAGTCAAATATGACATACTCCAGTACAAGGTATACACCCAAGCCAACAATACTGCATTCACAGCTTCATGCCATTTTCTACTTGAGCCCTAAAAATATCTAGGTGGCTTTACCAGAGATTTCCAGGATTTGAGGTCTATAACCACCAGAGATAGAAATATGCTCTTCTTTCTCAAGTCAAAGTAGCATATGGTGTCTTTGGTGAAGACACCAAGCATCTCTAGTGCTCAGCACAGCTACTGACTGTGGTGCAGCTGTGGCACTTGTAAGAAGGGGAGTTCACTGCTCCCTCTTGTGATACACCTCCTCTTTTGGAGGCATGTTTTGTCAGCCTTGGTGAGCTTTGGCATCAACAGTCTTTTCTAGGACAAGCACCCAAGGCCAGTCAGCCTTAAGTTCAGAAGCAAGAGTATGATGTTTACTCTAGTTCTGAAAGAGCTGACACAAAGCACTGGTAAGGGATAAGAGAACGAAGTCACCTCTACACATGCTCATCTTCCACGTGCCATCCATACAACCCTACTTTATAGTGCTGGAAAGAAACGACAACTGGACAGTCTCCTCTGTGTGGAAGGCACATCTGCTCTTCTTTCGCTACAGTACAGCCTGACAGCCTTTGCTGTTCCTCCTTGCATTATACTGGTGATTAATGAGCTTTTGACTGCAACACCCCAATGCTCAGAAAGCAACCAAAGTAAATCAACATAGTGCTTGCATCCAACCAACCAACCACCACTCTCAGGTATTTTTCATTTTCAGAAATGGTTTGGGTATATCAACAATGCTTATGAATCTCAAGCATCCTATGAAATAGAACCAGGCTTACAACAAGTTGGAGAGAGATGTTTAAGCACATAAATCCTACTCAGATACCTAATTCTCGCTCCCTTCCTATAAATACCTTTGTGGATTTGAGCTTCACTAATCTTAACATGAGTTCAGTGAGAGATTAGGAGCACTGCAAACTCCAGCTCAGGAGACTTTAAATGTTATCTCCTATTAGCACATAGATAGGCCTCAGCTCTACTATTTCAGTTTTTCTAAGTACTCCTCAAAGGCCGACTTCAAGAAAGGGCCTTTTCCATGGAAAGAGATCACATCTCACACAATTCATATGGCATTAGACTGAACAATAGGAGAAACGTGGAGCCAGTCAACTGCAATGCAATTTCTGAACAGCAGTAGTTGTTAGGCAATTTATATATGAGAAAGTGACTTCCCTACCAAGAGCAAAGAAGCAAAAAACCAAGGTACCAAAGAAACATGGAAACAGCCTTACCTCAGTGTGAACTGATCTTCTGTTGAGTTTTTAGCAACAGATACAAGGAAAGTCAAAATGTCACCTTGCTTGACAGTCTTTGGTGCATACTGGATGGCAATATTATTATCCAATCTCATTTCATTTAAGGAAGGGACAGCATGTGTCTGGTAAAGGAAAACACTTCCAATCCTCTGCAAGGGAGGTCCAGACTCATCAATGTCATTGCGCCCCGCTCGGATCCCATTACTTTTCCTTACATCCTCCTTGGTGCATTCCCCTTTCTCATCTCCTGGTTGTATGGCATAGTAAAGCTCCACAGGGCTCCCTTCAGACTGATCCATTGTTTTCTTACGGCCAGCAACAACCGTGGGGGGTTAAACCAGCTGGGCAGAAGCTCCAGCTCCGCCACACACAGCCCCAGATCCCCTTTCAGCCGGCAGCTGCCCCTGACCTCCCGCGTCTCTCGGAAGGCAAACACCCGCAGGCAGGGCAGCCGCTCCGTGGTGCTGTAGTCATCCCAGTCCCTGCCCACGATGTAGAACAGCACCTGGACTTTGGGCTTACTTGGGTAGATTTTGTCACTCATTATGAAGGCCTTAAGTTTCCAATTAAAAGAGAACTTGTTAGTAGATCCGAATGGATTTGAAGACAGCATTAAGTCCTGGGGCACGACTTGTTCAACGGAGAAAGGTCCGTAGCTGGCATTTAATACAGGTGGCCTCTTGGATTTGTAGATCAGAAAGGATTCCACTCGGGACTGCAAGCTAGAATTCCTCATAATATCCTGGTTGGCCTCCTTAAGAAAGAAGGAAACGTCTGCATTGTGGATGTGATAGGTCACGGGCAGGTAAGTTGGCAGTAAAGAAAATCTCTGTATGCTCTCCAGGATCCCTCGACTTTCGGTCACTGTTGAAAGGAAAGGAGAGTTTAAGAGGTCAGATCTTCGAGTTATACTGTGATATAACCTCACTGACTTTACTGGAGGGACTGCTAGTGCTGTAGCTGATATTAGCATCGTCAGTCCTTGCAGAAGTAGCCTAGGTAGATGAAGATTTATCTAGTTAGCTTGGAAAACGATAGGTTATGGTATGTTCTATGTGGCAGCTAGATGAAACGCAGCAGCATGTGCAGGTTTACTCGTGCCAAAGGTCACGTTTTCATTTGCAATGTACACGTGTTATTGAGGAGTGAAATCACCCAGTCAGCATCCACAAGATCACAGCACAGGCACATTGGAAAAGGCACTGATCACCGAGCAAGCTACACCTGTACAGGAAACCAGTGCAATGAGTTCACATCAAATGCTGCACATGGACCACTTAAGAGTTCACTTCAAACTTCTATTCAGCACTCTGAAGCAATACATGGACTTTAAGTGGTTTCCTGCACAAGGCTGAATTTCACTTTAAGAATAGTTAGCACAATAACCATTTACACAAAAGTTCCTTTGACAATACTCTGGGACTAGAGGATTTCAAAAGGAGCTTTATTTGCATCCAATTTATGGTCTCTTCTATTTCACTTCATCTATGAAAAAACTGTGGGGTTTTTTCTGTAAATAACCACCAGGATTCATGCCACTGTTTTTGCCTAACCCTACATTGTTCCTTAATACAACTGCATTATCCGTAGGCTGTACATCACTGCACATTGAAAGAACATTTTCAATGACACTGAGCCTCTCTTACAGCAAGATATCTATTTTAACTGTGCCATTGAGCAATTACCTGAGGCAGGCTATCATACTAAAGAATAAGCTCTCCATCCTTTCTAGGAATTGTCAGTCCCAAAGAGCAAAGACACACGCTGTTAAAAATATACAGATGCAAATACAGTATGACCTTTCCTGTTTGAACATCCAACTTTCATCCTTATGTCTTCATACCCTACATGTGAAATAATTTGCATTTTTTTCAATAGCAAATTCAAACCCTTAGTCGTGTTCAGAAGAGTGACAAAGGATTACCAGGGATGGCATTCAAAGGGAACCCATTTTTTCCAAGTTCTAGCCCACAAATGCTTTATTTGTCCTTGCTCTTTTTTTTTAGCATCTGACCTGAATATTTATTTGCTCATCAAGTATCACAGCAGCCTAAACTGATGGCAGGTACTCCTAACCACCAGTCTATCATTCATGTACCACAACTGCAAATGCTAGAAGAAGAGAGAAGAGAACTGTTACCTTCAAATCCTGTAGGACAGTATTGCTAGTTTCTAAAATCACTTTGTTTCAGACTGCAAGTGTTCACCAAAAATGATCTGGAAAATGCCTCTCACAGGAACAACCACCTTCCCTACCTGTGTGCTGTATAACCTGAAAGAGGGATTCTCCTTTGCAGGAGAGGAAGCCACACTGGAGCTGCCCATAACCAGCATGTCAGTCAAGGCACTTCCACAACAGCGCAGTTAATGCAGGAGATCTCACTCTGCCCTAGACTTTGACCAGTCTCAGCCAACTCAAGTTTGCCTGTGCTGCTGTTCTATGCCCAATAAGTAAGAGTATTACTATTTATTTGCTCCTGCCCTTTGTGTAGACTGAAAATGCAATAGATTTATCTTACTATTTTATATAAAAGATTATCGCCTAAAATAAGGTTGTAATCTTAGTTAATGTCCCCAGGAACTAAGGTAGTGTTCAACAATAGACTTTCATAGAATAGTAGAATGGTCTGAGTTGGAAGGGACCCCAAGGATCACAGAGCTCCAACCCCCTGCCACAGGCAGGGACACCAACCTCCAGGCCTGGAGCTACACAAGGTTGCCCAGGGCCCCATCCAACCTGGCCTTGAACACCCCCAGGGATGGGGCACCCACCCCCTCTCTGAGCAGACTTTCTAAAAAAACAAATAAAACCTAAACAAAACACCACACCCAACAAACCAAAACCAAACAGAAACAGCCCCTGGATAAAGGTGGCCATCATTCAGCTGTAAGACAGAAGGAACAGGTCTTAGAATGGAAGAAGCCAGGTAGAAAGGATTGCAGAGAAGAGTGACCCAGTTTTGGAAGTCTTTACCTCCATCCTGAAAACCTGAAATTTCTCTCCCAACAAACAATAGAGTAAAACCTTACTTGTATAAAAGTTTAATTAGTGTCAACTCCTAAGCCCCACCTGGAAGTAGAAATTCATTCCATCTGAAGAATCAGGAGCAATGGCTTCAGCAACAGCAATAAGGCTGAAGTCTTGTGATCCCTAAAGGTGGAAAACTCAGCCTAGATCTTGTTTGAATTTGGAGGAAGTCACACTCAAGGCTTTTCTTTTTTTTAAAATCAAGAGAAACTACAGAGATCCTTTGCATGCAAACCCACCCTTTATTTTAGCCGTGGCCTTTTCAACATTCAGCTCTTTCTCTCTCTCCAAATATTCACTGAGAGCAGATGAAGTTTTTTAAGACCTTTTTCTAGATAATCCCCAACAAAGATTTCTAACAACTCTAAATAGCTTTGCTAGTACTTAGAGTCGAAGGGCTGCATCTCTCCTATCCAGCCCTAAGGCAAAATCTGTTCTGCTGTTGTACTCCTCAGATCACCCAGCCTGTAACATCATTCCTCCATCTAATGTCCCGTTTATAAATTCCACACTCATTTTGTACTCCTCCCAACAGCTTGGCAAAGCACCATTAAACATAGAGAGGCATCAAGGAGTCAACTTAGAGAGAGGAAAAAAGCACAGGGTAGTCAATTTTTTATTTCCCTTATTTTGATTGCAGCTCCCTCCCTTGCATTCCACAGGGAGAAGTACATTATTTTTATATTAAAACTAACAGAGTGTTTCACCTCATAATTTTCTAATCATTTACTTTAGTGCTTAATTATCTAAGGGATTGAAAATCTTCCCTCTGTATTCCCCACCTCCACAGGACAATGTTCCTCAGAGTTTGTAAATCAACCACTCTTCAGAATAGGAGAGCAACACAAAAGACCCCAGAACAGCCCAGAAGGTGAAATACCTATTAATAAACAATCTCACCAGAAAGAGTGGGATCTATGTTTTTTTTAAGACTGGGGCAATGGCAAATTGGCCTGCTCACTGTTGCACTTCCTCCTATCATCAAGACATGGACATGCACTGAATATGAATTGACTTATACTGGAAGCTGACAGCAGCTTTCCAAACAGCCAAAGGCCAAAAATTCAAACAATTTTGCACTTTTATCTGGGGAGAGTTATAATCAGCACCAACAGAAAAAAAAATATCTCAAAAACTACACTGAGCACTGGTGGTACCATCTGGATTTTGACCGTGGAAGTTTATTAAGGATTCTGAAGGATAGGAAATACAACCCAGAAACAACTATCAGCATCTGTAATTGCAACCATGACTATTTTTGTAAAAATTATGCATGTTTTTAAAGCGGCAGAATTGCAGGTGATTACAATTTTGTATGTTATTGGGTGAGATCTATCATAAAAGCTGATGTTTCAGTGGTATCTGCCCTAAATATTAGGTTAGACCTATTCCATCACAACCAAAACTCCCCAGGAATAACCCCCATGAGTAAGTAAGAAAGGAACCGCACATCTCTGTCAAACAAAGGAAAGAATGGGTAATGGAAGCGCTTCTAAGGACACAACATCAAGGCAAAAGAATACATAAAGTCAGGAACTGCAATTTCTCTTCACCGTACCACTCTATCTGATGGCTTGGCAGCAGGACCACCAAGATGAGAGGGCAGGACATTAACTACTCTTACAAGTTCTCATGTGGCTGTTTGACACCGACGGCGTCACACTCTGACTCAACAGAAAAACCAGACTAAAGCCCTCATGGCTAAGGCAGCCAGTGGCATCCTGGGGTGTGTTAGAAGGGGTGTGGTTAGTAGGTCAAGAGAGGTCCTTCTCCCCCTCTGCCCTGGTGAGACCGCACCTGGAATACTGTGTCCAGTTCTGGGCCCCTCAGTTCAAGGAGGACAGGGAACTACTTGAAAGCCCCTAGTGTAGGGCCACCAAGTGGAACACCTTCCTTGTAAGAAAGGCTGAGGGAGCTGGGTCTCTTTAGCCTGGAGGAGTGTCAGGTGGACAGGGCCAGGCTCTTCTCAGTGATGGCCAGCGACAGGACAAGGGGCAGTGGGTGCTGGAGCACAGGACATGAGTATAAGGAAAAAACTTTTTTACTGTGAGGGTGACAGAGCACTGGAACAGACTACCCAGAGAGGTTGTGGAGTCTCCTTCTCTGGAGACATTCAAAACCCACCTGGATATGTTCTTGTGTGACCTAATCTAGGTGATCCTGCTTTGGTGGGACAGTTGGACTTTCAAGGTCCCTTCCAACTCCTAATGTTCTGTGATAGCAAACTCTAAGGACAGATTCCTCTGTTACATGGAGATCTGGTCAACTTCGAATCAATCAGTTGTGACAAGCTGTGAGATCCATTTGTCTTAAGCTGAGACACTGGAGAAGAAAAAGCAGCTTCTTCCAAAGGAGCAGCAAGCCATGTCTCCCAGTGCTACTGAATCTGGAGGGACTGACCCTCAGCTGGAGTAAACGGCTTCACTGCAAGGTCTGGTGAAGGCAATCTACTGCAACTGCAGAGTGGTGGTACAGCACTCCCGCCTCAGGAGATGGTCCCTAACAGTCTGAAGCAAACCAGTCAAACGCAGTTTTGATGCTGTGCTGATGCCAGGAGCTCTTCTTTCTCATTCCCTTACGACTACGTCTGTATTTGACCGCTCACGCTGGGAATGGTTTGTTGAGGATTTCAATCAGCGGCCACCCAGGAAGAGATGCTGTAGTAGGGTGGTTTTCTTTCCCCTCTCCTTAGTAAAGCTTCCCCTGACTGACACTGGTTAAAAAACACTTGTCATTGATAGAAGCAGCAAATTCTTTGCAGGTCAGTGAATTTAAAGAAATCTGAGGAAAAGGCAGTATATTCAGTCTCCTCCCACAGAGCCAAAGCTTGCACATTCGATCTGTCACTGACCATGACAGTGTAAACATGCTGCATTTACCTTCCAGAAGGTCGTACTGCTTTCTTCATTAGGCTATTAATTTTGTACTGCAGCCGGGCTAAAAGTCTTAAATCTTTATTTCTTTAATATCCTGTAACGGCAGCTCTCAGTCAGTGACACAAACACTATTCACAGCTCATTTTTACTGCAAAGTTATTGACCATGGCTTCAGAAAATGGAAGAAATCTGCCAGACCACTAACTTCAGTCTATACTGCCAGATCTTTGGGACTTCATTGCCCTAACAGTTACTTTACTTCTAAAACTGTTCAAACCACAATCATCCACCATTCATGAGCAATAAACCACTCTTCCAATCAATTACATAATGCTACTATTTGAAATAGATAAATAAATAAGGCAGCCTATTTCTTGTGGATTGAGGGGAACAACTTCTTAGCAAAACTGCCTTACCAGCTGCAAGCTCAGACTGGTAATGCAATAGATGATGTTTGTTGCTGGGTCTTAGGGACTGAGAGAAATGGTTATTTCCATTCTGGCCAGAACATTCACCTGTTCAGTTTCAGTTGTTCTCCTTGAATCTTCTGAACATTTTTGCTCTCCTAGTTTTGTTATGCATCAGAAATTTTTTTAGGCAAAAATCTCTACAAAGAAAATCTGGTAGTGTGAGCTGTTTCCAGGTCTGGAAGGATAATCCTTCCAGTAAGACTTCATGCTCAGTTTTGGAAAATTAAGACATTTCAGCCCTAACCTAGTTAAGTGGCTGAATCCACCAATGCTAGAAGTAAGGGAGGTTAAAGCTAAGCTCTAAGCATGGTGAACACCATCCCAGGTGTATCTCAATCCGTCCTTAGAGAGGGATGACCTATTCTGCCAGCACACAGCACTTACTATGGGCAGAGCCTATGAAGACTGCGTTGCACGAGTATCTCAGGAGGATCGTTCCCATCTTACAGGGCTTGGTGGTTGCTTGTTACATTCCTTCCTCAGGTTCAAGCATCCTTCTGCACAGTCCTTACACATGAATTGACAGAACTGGAACTTTCCAAGCCTGACTTACTGTGTTCCCTCTTTTGCCTGGCTAGTGGCAGTTTCAATCTGCTTAAAACAATTAGCACAGGAATTCCCAGCTTTTGATGGGGAAGTGCTTTGCTGAAAGAAGCTTTATGGCACGGTGGCAAACTGGTGGGGGGTTCTGACCTCTGACAAAAAGCAATACAGGCTTTGTGGCTGTTGTTCATTTGGCTTATTCATTGGTTACACTTTGCTCAACACAAGTTCCACCAGTAGCTCAGATGCATTGGGAGGGCAACAAAAGAAACCAACAGGAAGAAACACAGCGTCCCACAGGATCAAAAACCTGCAAGCCCACCCGGGATCTTGCTGCAGCTCACTTGCTACGAAGCTGCTTCACACATCCACACCCCAAATCTGTGGGGTGACTCCAGGAAAGTGTCTCAATGACTTGATGGCACGAACACATGAATCTGTCCCACCGATATCCACACTAGAAGTTGCATGCTGGACTTATTCCCTGACAAGAAATTAAACCAAAAGCTGCAAGATTAATTTTCTGTTAGGTTCTAGGAATTGAAAAGTGACTTGCTTAGACAAGCTAGCTTTCTTCCCTAGTTAGCATCTCATTTGAGCATTGATTTGGGGAATTTAAATATATTATTAAATCTTTATTACTTCTGTAGCCAGGAGCCTTAACTGAAATCAGACTTCATCAGAAAGAGCAATATTTGCCTGAACGAATCTGCAATTCAATTTAATAGGCAAGGTTTTAAGAACTGGAAATTGATGCCAAAATAGCGATGGGATTTACCAAAATCCATAAAGTCATCATGCATTCAGAGCTAGAAACTAGCCATCAATCACTGATTCCTCTCTGTAGTCAGAATTCAATACCAACATTTCAAAAAGGTTTTCAACATCAATTTTTTGATAAAACCTGAGAATATAAGGGGTGGGAGGGGAGGACAAGGACTAAAAATCACACCTCTAGCACAGAGATGCACTGTGGTGGTGAGCTTCTGCCTGCACAGCACAGGAACAATGCACCAGCTAGGTTTTCCTATCCTCAATAGGACTTGTTTCTCACAACTGTTTCCTTATGAAGACATTAATATATGTAAAAAGTGTTCAGTGATAACATTATTCTCTACTCAGCTATGTAACATGAGGCTGAAATGATGATTAACACATTACTATCACTATCCACACTGGAGCACTTGCCTATTTGGCTTGGAAGAACAGTATCAGGGTCTAATCTTCTGTACCAGTACAGAAATAAAACAATCCAGCCTATCTGGCAGCAGGAACCCTAATCTTTCCTCCTAGTGTTGTCACAGCATTAGAGAACAGTTTTAAAAAAATAAAATAAAAAAGATCTCCTGCTTTTGGTAACAAACACCATCTTTCTAAAGGGCAAGCACCAACAGAACAGCGATAAGGCTAAATCAATGTGTCACAAATAAGAACACAAAAATAGAACCCTGGAACCCAGGAGTCAGGCATTTATCTGTAGCAAATTAAAAAGAAAAATGGCTTCAAAGTTAAAAGTCACCAATTTCTTTTTAAGTCCTCTCCTCATTAGCATTTCAGACTGCTCTGCCTGCTTCACTTTGTAAGATCCAGCGTTTTATCCTTGGGAAATTATCATTCTTCTCAGAGAATAATGCTGTTCCCAACCTGCCAACATCCTCCTCTTTTCCCAAGTTATTACAACTCTTATTCCAGTTCTGCCTATCTCTGCAGACCTTGTTACAAAGCAAGGGAAAGCTTACTTGATATTCAAGGCCACAGACTACGTAGAAGAGCTTCTTTGAAAACAGGTGACTCCTCTATTTCTTATAAGAGAATTTTACAGAAGTTGGAGTGTTGTTAGAGTGCCAGGTAGACTGACAGTCACAAACTAGATGCTAAATAAAGCAAATTAAACTTTGCTCAGATGAAGACAAATCTTTTGTATCATCATTTCCAAGAGGAATTCACATTGGGAAACCATTATTTGTACAAAAACTGTCATGCATTGCTACTGCAGAGAGAAACAGGGAGAATTTTTAAGTGCCACATCCTGCAAGGAAGGTAGTACTCCGACACAAGGTGCTTAAACGTCATAAAAATGCTCCTGTGCAGGGAGCCAAGTCAGGTAATGCTTTGCTAAAACAGAGGCTGGATTCCTTTTCAAGAGGCAGTGTTACATCCCGTCCATCAAAGCAATTTTTAACCACTTTTCCTTCTGTTGTTGACCCTGTGAAATTGTTCCTCTTGAACAGTCTTGTAATCCATCTTGCATTTTCTCTATTTACTCCATAAAGAAGTTTCCTTGACCCAAGCAGGAAGGCAGAGAACCTCCTTGTGAAGTACAGTATGAAATTCATCTGAGAAGAGTGTCCAAACACAATGCTGAATCAGAAAACAAGAAACACATCGACAGAGAAATCATCTAGTAAGAAGTCTACCCCACCTTTACTGGTGTACCATTTGGCCCACCTCACAGAATTGTCACTCAAGAGTTTCAAGGACTCTGGCTCAAGCTTCTGATTTTACCTAAAAGGGGGCAGTCAATCTGGCTAATAGACTTTGTTCCTGCTATCACTGTATCCCAGATCAAGTACATGCTGTTGTTGTGTGTGGCTGGACCATTCAACTGGTGCGACCGTGTCAGTGTTACTTGTGTTGTAAGTGGGATGTTTCTAGACCACAATATTCTATGGCCTCTCCACACAATCTTTTCCACACAGCAACTCTCAAGTTTGGTTTTACAGAAACATTTAGGACTTATAAACAATCAGAAAATAGATTCTAGAACAGGAGCTCTTCCTTCCCTGAAGTACCTGGCCCCACAGAACCAATCCTCAGTCTTAACATGAGACACAATACAACTCTTCAACAGCTGGGCAATAACCTAAAACCAAAGTCAATCCATCAATATCCCAAGCCTGCTGGTCAGGAACTCCTCCTGGACCCCTACAACTGATAAGTTTGGGAGTTGAAACACGGCCCCTAAGGATTTCCATGCCTCCATATCTGGAATGAGAGCAGGCATCTGACCTTGGTACACATAACCTTATATGCATGACTCCAGGGATCATTAAAGGTTACATACTCATCCAGATCTTTTCATATGCTCACTCTGTTACTTCACTTGATGGTTTTAGAAGTGCTTATCCTAGATATACACTCACAGATGCAGACTGTACTCCCAGGTGCTGTATCAACCCAGGAATTCCTCAGTAAGCCTGTTGAATCTGATTTGGTGAAATAAGGTCTTTTTGAGCACTGTAGTCTGATGACAGTATTTTCTTTGAATATCACATTTTACTGAAGTTTGAAGAACTTCTGTGAATTAATCATTGATGTAAGGACAGACTAGACCTCATCATTCATTAGGAGAGAAATGAACAATCCTGAAGTTGTTTTATTATTCCCATTGACAGAAGGATAAATAAACCATTTAAATAAGAGTGCCACAAAGGAAAACACACCCTTTTATACCACCAAGTGACACCAAAAGTATCAGAGAAAGATCATATAACGAATACAGCTTCCCACCTGAAAAGGCAGGGAAGTAGTAATATCAGAGAAAAGTATCCAAGATAAAAGGATGTGACACTGTTCCACACAAGTTCTGGTGTCAGCCTGAACATGAAAAGCCAAAGCAGAGACAGGCACCACAAAGTTACAGTAAGAAAAACAAACCCAAACCCCACAGCCATGTTAGCTACTGGGGGACAGGGAATGAGTGGCCAGGAAAATTTCTGCCTCTCCAGATGTGAAATATCAATGCTCAGAGAGCTGTCCCCAGTCTGTCAACTGCACCTGAGTCAAGGAGTAAAAGGTACCAGACATGGTAAGATGCATCACTCAAGGTAGCATGTCATTGCCTACAGCAGTGAGCTTCCTTTACTGTAACTCACTGGGCCATCTTGTCACACACCATCTCTTGGCCATTTTTCTAATTTTGATGATTTAATGAACCATAAGTGACAGAATCTCCCTTTAATGACAGTAGCACTAGGGGAAGTGCTATCCACTCAGGGCTCAAGGCACCCCAAAGGCAAAAGAACCAAGAGACAAGGGCTTCAGTGTCTAGCATACAGCAGACTGAAAGATTTCTCAGGCTTTCAGTGGCAGTAGTTTGTATCTCCCTTGTTCTAGTCCCTCCCCTCCTATGCTCTAGTCACAGAGGAAGAAATAAATTATGGAGACCTCAAAGACTTTAAAACTAAACAAGCACACAGATCCCCCAACCCCACCCCCAAAAACCCACAAACAGAAAGCTGAAGTTCTTGCCAGAAGCATCTTGACTTAAATAGTGTTTCTAGTGCAATTATGTTTAGGAACAACTAAGAGGCAAATAAGGAGTGCAGAGTACCAGGAACCCAACTTCAGTTGTCAAATTCCTCAAGACAGAGACAGAAACACAGGACTACCCATGTAACAGCCTTATGCTGCTTAAACAGGCTCTATTCAGACCATCAGAAGTCAATCAGACACTGTCTCAAATGTCTGTAGAATTCCCCCTTAGCTTGCTGCAAAGATTCCAGGGGCTGTGTGGAGGCTTCAGGTCTGCCACAGGCCATTACTGAGGGGAGGAAAAATATTCTAACCCTTAATCTAAACACCTGACTCAGCAAAAGCCAGTTTCTGCTGCCCAGCCTTTGAGACATGCAGTGTCTGCGCCCTAATCCAATTCCAGTGGGATGTGAACTGCAGCACAGAAGTGTTTGTGGCTGCTGGTTGATCATCCTTCCCCTTTCACAGGATGGTGGGGTTTTTTTAAATTCATTTTAAATCTGTTAATCCATATCATGTCACATCTTGCTGTAGGCTCTGTGCCTAACATGGAATTTGTGCAGCCAACAATTACAATATTGATCTTCTATTGCTACATTCACTGACAAGAAGGTGGGTTTCTTTGGTGGTATTTAAGTAACTCCATAATGCTGGCATAAGCTGTACATTTCCAGAAGTGTCTACAAACCCAGAAATATTTCACTAAACACATACTCATTTTACATTCATTAAAGAAAGTGCAATTTAAAAATATTTGAGCGTGTTCTCAGAAGGAAGTCAAGATATTTATAGGGACCTGAGGCTGGAAAGTCTAGAAACTGAAGGACACCATAGAATATATATACACATAGATACACCCACAAGCAGAGATACAAGGAAGAATCTGACTTTGGTAGCATGGAACTCAGCCAAAGCTGATCAACACTGCTTCTTGGGTAATTCTATTCTTCACTCTAGTCCTGGTGTGGACACACTATGAAGATGGGAATGCATAGTGTCCTGAATCCATAGGGTCCTCCTGCTTAGAAGATTCAGGAAACAAAGATTTTATTCCTGCCCTGAAAAGCTGTTCCAAAATAAAGTGTCCAGTCCAAATCTGACAGCAAGCACTAAGATTTCTCACCAATTTTCCTCAAATACAAGGACTCATTAATGGGGATGTGTAAAAGCCTTCTTGACACATTCTTAGCTTCTGAATCAGGAGGTCTTCATCCTTCTAATGAAGTTTTCTCTTTGCTACAAGGGATATCTTTAACCCTGACACATTCCTGATCCTTTTCATCTTCCTGTTAACTAGGTAAGAAGCTAAAGAGTCTCAGACAAAGAATTTGCCTGAAAAAACAGTAGGCAAACATCAAAATAACTAATCAAGCAGTTTTTCAGGAGTCTTATTCGGAACATGGAATGACTTCAAACTTCCAGCAGGGCTGTAGCATGTACCATTAGGCATGGGATCTTGTCTGCCTCTCTATGCCAGACAGGAAAAGCAAGTACACATGTTTTTTTCTAAAGAAAGCTTTCCAGCATTAACTAAAGCAGCTCTGTGTTCAGCTAGATATACCTCCATTGCTTTATCATCCCCAGGAGCATCCACAATAATCCACACCCAGATCCACTGAATAGAAGAGATGATCCAGACTAGAACTTGCTTTTAAGTGACTGCCCTTTTCTTTCCTCTTAGTTGCAAAGCCATGCTCTCCCCACTAACTAAATCGGATGGTCAGCTCTTCTTTCAGGTGGGAAGACTCAGCTCATGTAGACTGGCAGAGATAACCTGTTTCCTGGCTCCTCTTCTGGTGGATTAGCACAGGGTACTGGCTCAGCAAAAGCCAGGCTGAGCTGCACAGGTGGGCAGTTACACCACAGAGCCCTGCTGTGGAAGAGTGGGAACCAGTTCCTTCTGGTGGCTGGCAGGGGCTGCTGGATCATTTCAGATGGACCAGCAGCTCCTGGGATCAACATGTGGAAACCTGCATCAGCTTCAGGCCTTGACTGGATCACAGATCCGAAGCTCGTTGCCTGCCCTTGCTTTACCAGGCACAGCTCAGTCAGGCACTGTTGCAGCATGGCAAACCCACAGACCTTTAAGAGACACTACTTGTGATTTTCCAGTGCAAGGGAGAAACTCAGCAGATCATGATCCTCTGGTGACTGCTGACTTTTTTATTTAGGAGTTAATTTTTCAGATGTGTTTAGACCTCAAAGAGACAAGTAGAATTTCACTGCAAGGCACTATCCAGATCAAGTACTTTTAAATATTCAGTAACAGTGTATACATCTTTTCAGACTTAAAATACCTTTGAAAGTCTGATTTACTCTTCCACAAGGCTGCAAATTATTACTTTTTTTAAAAAAAAAAAACAAGCCAGTTTCTTTTGTAATGAAGTATTTTTCCATATCTACATGGCATATTACTGTAGCTTTAAGATACCTTCTGTTCTTCAGGAAATAAACCAGCATGCTATTCTCTCAACTCTCTCAAAAAACATAACAGAAGAGTTAAGGGGACTGAAATTCTCATTGTATTTTCTTTCCCCTATCCAGGCAAACTCCAAAGGGCATAAGCTCCTGAACTCACCTAGTATTCATTTAGCTAAATACAGGGAAAATTCTTTGCTTCTGCCAATCTCCAAAGTCTCATTCAGAAATCAATTCCACCTTTTGAGATCATCCTCCTCCTCTCCCCTTCCTTCTCATACCTATTTAAAAGTGGTTTCTAGATAGGCTGATGCTGATACAGATGCTACCTTTTTTGACATTCTGTAAACACCTAAAAATAGAAATGGAAGTTAAAACTCTTTTTTCCCTGCCTGACAGAGTCTCCAATGTTTTGAGAGTTTGTTCAGTGAATTTTGAGCCAGTTTCACACCTCCTCACAGATTCTAAAGGTCATATTAAAATCTGCCGCTGCTAAATACCTTGCTTTCTTGAAGCCTGACTAGAAATTGGAATGTTATGCCCGGGTGTCACAGTCAGAAGCCTCCAAGGAGGATGCCATGAGACGTGGATCTGAAGAAACTAGCTATTTAATTGCAGGAAAGTTCCTCATGGAGATTTTGGAGGATGTTTGAAATTCAGCAGCAATAAAGACTGCAGGGGAGCTGCACAAGAAGCGCCGAGAGCTCAAGATTATTTTCCCCTACCCTGCAATTATCTTGGATACTTAAAAATCCCTGCTACTTGGACATGAATAGTTTCCCATTCTAGTCCCACTGAGAAGCTTCAAACAAAAGATTTCAGAAGCATTGGTGAAAAACATACAATAGAAAGCTCAGAAACAATAATCCTACGTTTCAAACAAATTACAGATACACTTTCCACCAAGCAGGTCTTCACACTTCTCAAGAGCACAAATTGAAGTCCCTGTCATAGCAAGCTCTCCCAGCCTGGTTCTCTGAGCATTCAGAACAATTATCCTCATGAGCGGCCCAGTGCCTGTGTGCACATGTGAATCCATATGCACGTTTCAGAGAGTTTCATTCTCTTTTGCTGGCTGTGTTTGTGTGCAGTTAAGAGCAAACCCGACTGCAAGCAAACATTGCTGAATATATTAAGTCTGTACCAAATGGTTTCTCCGATTGTCTAATTGACTGATGCCTCACATCACTGCTTGTAAATAACAGATTAAAAGATGAAGTTCTCTAATTGAATGTCTACAGAATAAAGAGCAGTGTCTAGTAGGTAGAGCAAAAACAGATGGTAGGATTTGTCTGCAAGCAGAACACCAGCAGAAAGGCATTACCCCAGTTAAGTTGCATTTGGAACATGCACTGGCCGCTGCATGTTATTCACTAGGACTGATTTACAGAACTGATGCCACAGTTGGGCATATTCTACACTAAATCTGTGGGAATGACTGATTTTTCAGCTGCTGAGTAAAACTGATTTTCTCAAATCACAAAAACAATTCTCTCAGGTCAATCCAATGGGAAATTCCCTTTTTTACCCCATCACTACAGAAGGGAAGTAAAAATAAATCTAGTAAAACCTTAAGTTACCCTTTAAAAGTTAAAGAAAAAAACCTTAAAGCCCCCAACCTTTCTTCTCAAACTCCATATTATTTTTGAGTATAACTTCCACAGAAAACTATCCTGTGTCAGCATTTTAACCCACAGCCTTTCTGCTAAACTGGCATGTGAAAGAGGTACTAGAAGTTGGTTTTTAAATCTAGCATATTCATAATAAAGGCAGGTCATTTAAAGCTTGATACCAGCCATTCAAAAGGAAGCTTCCTTGAACATACTACCTACCTCTCAATGTCCTATGGAAATAACAATGAAACCACTGGATAAATAGAATAGTTGAACAAATATTTCTATGCCTAGTTACCATGATCCACAAATTGCTACCAACTGCTGTGTTATTATATAAGAATGAGGATTAGACCTGTATTTGGAAGACAACAAAGATGTAATTAAGACCAAAGAGAAAAACACTGATTACTTAATCTAATTTAAGTTACTATTTGTTGTTTTACAAATTAAACTATGCTTTTTACATATCCATGCATGCAGTTTACAGATACTTAAGACACCTTTTCCTGGTCCCTGAAAAATGAGTTGAGGTGCTCAAACAAATCACAGAATGTACAGACATCTACTGCCTGGCACTTTAGGAAATATCTAGGAATAAATCAACCAAGTCAAACCACTGAAAGTGAAGGAAAGCAAAAGCATTAAAATGACATATTTAAAGCATTCTCCCAAATGACATATGGTTCACAGAGGTGCCACATATAAAATTTAAGATTTGAGGGCTTTAGATTGTATAAATAGCAAGTAGTATTAGTGATACCATAGTCATTGAAAGTGAAGAACTTCCCATTTCTTGAGTAATTTTGTTATCATACTATTCTACCTGAAGGGGGAAGCCAGATCAGATCCATTGGTCCTATCTTGGGAGGAGATACTGGTAACGGGTAAAGAAGCTCATATGCTGTACAGAAATAGAAGTGTTCCCAGTAAAAGGTTCATCAGATAAAGTGTGCACAGCACCCCATGAGAAGAAGCAGGGCATCAGGCTGTATGCTAAAAAAAAAAAAAGGTATATGGCTGGTCCTTTCAGTTTGATACATCCCTGAGCAGGTCATTCCTCAGCACAAGAGAGCTAAATTCTGTCTCACTGTTACTGCAATACAAGCTACATCACAGAATCCTAGGGGTTGGAAAGGACCTCCAGAGCTCATCGGGTCCAACCCCCTGCCAAAGCAGGGTCCCTAGGACAGGGCACACAGGGCGGTGTCCAGACGGGGCTGGAATCTCTCCAGAGAAGGAGACTCCACACCCCCTGGGCAGCCTGGCCCAGGGCTCCCTCACCCTCACTGGGAAGAAGTTCTTCCCCACATTGGGGGGAACTCCCTGTGCTCCAACTTGAGCCCATTGCCCCTTGTCCTGTCCCCACAGACACTGAGAAGAGGCTGCCCATGTCCCCTGTGTCCCACCCTTGAGATATTTATAACAAGTAAACACTTCACACCTCAAGCGGCTCAGTGGGTTGTTTGGTTTATCACATTTCTTCTTGTCACTTCCCTAAGTTACCTAAAATCCACCATTACCTTGTATTGTGACCCCATCAGGACCTACAGGCTAATTCTGAAGAACAGCTGGACACAAAACATACTGTGATTCCCATCACCAGCACTCAGCTCTGAACACAGCCTAGGTAAGGCTTTCCAGCGGTGTGTGGGTACCTCAAATATGGAGTGAGATAAACCCCTTCCCTCTCACTTGCCCTAAAGGTTCCAGATGGGTTTATCCACACAGTACCTGTGGTTTTGTTTTGGGAGTGGGCTGGTTGCTGCTGTTTGTTTTTTAAAGTGCTGATACTGCCAGGATGTTTCAAATTATTTACATTTAAGAGGATGCACAGCCACAGTATGCACTTTCCTTCAGCTCTGCTTTCTGAGTAGAGGACTCTTGTTTCCTCAACAGAGCACAACTTGATCTCTGCTTAGGAACACACATAATTCCATAGGCTGAATAACTGAAGGCAGCAATATATCACCTTTTTTTTTTTGTAGATACAAAACCAGTCAACTCCCACCCTTGTTCATGCAGAAACATCCCTTAGGGCTTATGCCCTCTGGTTTCTTTCAGTCTTTTTAAAGGTCACAGCCTGACATTTCAAGAGCGTTAGAAGTCATTGTCTTCCTTCCCTTATGTTCATCCCTGCTTAAGCATTATTCCCATCCAGCCACAGGACACAAGGCAACAAATTACTTCTTTGTAGGAAGACTAGATCTGGTAAACTGCACTTGGAGACCGATTAAAAATAAGTCAAGGCAGCTCAGCTGAAATACTGCTAGGTGGAGAGGGGTTATGCATAAACAACCCACAGGAAACAAAGTTAAAGGAAAAGATGCACCAATTTTTTTCATTCTATTTAGGTTGCAAAGCAAGTCAGGAGATGAGGTCCATCTCATTCACACACCACAGCAGCTCAGCTCTTTTCTGTAATGGCAAGTTTATATTACCAGTTACTACTTCAGTTGAAGTTGTTAGAATTCTCCTCTTTCCACTAAAGCATGCTCCCAAAAAATAGCTTTTAAAACACATACCCAGAGCCCATAACTTTCTTCATAAACAGGATTTGCAGCTTTTATATAGCACCTTGTTTTTTCAAAGCTATGGTAAAGCAGTGAGCTCACCAGATAGCATAGGCAGCTCTTTAAATGAAGAGTGGGACTGAGGGGAGAAGCTCTGTATTTAATTAGAACCCACACCAGGGGATGGTTTAGTTAATTGCATGACTTAGCAAAACCCCAAGGCCACCTCAGGTTAAATTAGTTTGAGAGCCTTCTGTAAGCTTTTATACTCTCTTCCAGTACTCAGAACACCATGCACTCCAGTAATGGCTTTCCTGACAACTACCTACCTCCTCCTGCCCAGTTACTCAGCAAAAAACCTCCTATGAGAAGATTCACTGGAAGAGTCTTACCTGCTCACTGAAATACTCCAATAGTACTAAGCAGCCACAGCAAACAGAGGCAGGGAGTTACCTTATCAAACCCCTCAGAAAGCATGTTAACAGTTCTGCCAGGGAATGGTTAGAGTTTGGGGGGTGGGGGGGTGCTGGTGTGTTTCTTTTTATTGTTTGATTGAAGAAGGATTTGCAGAAAGGCTGTTCTCTAAAAATTTCTGCAGCTGTAATTAGGGAGTGTATCAAATATGTTACCCATTAGCTTAATTGGTGCACCCACTGATTGCAACTTGAGTAGGAAAGGCTTCTCATTACTCAAGGGGGAGAAGACAGACAACCAAAGAGTCTAAGTTTGTTAAGAGGAAAAGGAGCAGAGGAAGTATTTGACTACTGCACATGGAGTGACAGTTCCCCAAGTATGTAGGGAGAATAAGCTCTTTGAAGAATGGTTTCAGCCACACTTGACTAAATCCCACACTAAGTGCTGGAATAATGATGCTTTTCAGCTGGCACTGCTATGATTTCATCAGAAGACCTATCAGGAAAGGAGGAGAAAAAAAGATGTGGTCCTTCTGGTATTAGCTAAAGCTCTGATAGGAATTGTAAAGACAATCAGCTTCATCAGGACAGCTCTAAGAGCTCTAATTATTGGCACCATGCCCCTCCCAGTACCAGCAGTAGATGGCTTAGATACTAGACCACAGAAGTTCTAATACTGCCCACTAATTCTGGAGTGACAATTAAAAGGCCACTCTGAAGCAGTGTATTATGAAGTAGTATTTATGTTGTTTTCAAAATTAATTTCATAAAGTTCACCAGTAAGGCAAATGTCAGATTTATTCTTCTCTTTAATAAGACTCCTTTAATCAACTCCTGGGATGGGAATGTACACATACACACACAAACGTTCTCATCATAGATGTGCTAAGCAATAAACACAGCCTATTCCTTCCCATCTTAACTTACCATCTGATTTAAGGGCAGCTCCAAACAATGGATTTTTTCTGGGACTGCCCCCACGTCTCATCTTTGCATCTCAAGAGAATAGAAGAAATTTCATCTCAAATGAAATCTGAATTTTTTAATCTTGGAATGAAAACCAGCCACCTTCTGCTTCAATCTTAACTAGGCTGGGCTCTTACCATCAGTATTCTGCATTCATAAGAAGAAAGAAAACAATGTCTGAAGACAAAGGATCTAATCAAAGTTACAAACTGTAGGGGCTTTGTCTCATGCATAGCATCTCTTGGCCAAAATACAGCTCACTTCACATCATCACTTCAAGCACTTAATGATTTTCAGTCTTTTATAGTGCAGATCAATTAGCTAACCATTGTACCATGGTGAGACTAAGTTTAAATAAAGTCGTTATCCTGTATTCATTAGCCTACATGAAAGTTTGGTCTCTGACCAGATCCCTGTGTGCAGATATTAGTAGCATGCATTACTGATCAGAGAGAGAAGACAACCTTTAAAAAAAACCCATTTCCTTCATGACAATATTGCAATGCTGTGTTGAAGTAGCATGTTTTCATGCCAGTAATAAAGCTGAACAAAACTTCTATAAATAAAGTTACAGGAAAATACAATAAAAATCAAGCTGTGTATTCCTAAACCCCCATGAAAACGTTATGCTAATGGAAAAAAAAATAAGTGCATAGTAAATTTCTATTCACAGCCCTCATACCTAAAGGTCACATATATCCTTCTTAAAAAAATATACCACAGTGCTCACCAAATACAGGCATGGAAATGATCCTGTCAAGAACAGGAGAGCACTTAATGATGCATCACACACATTTCTGTCTGTAAGTACAGTTGAAATGGAAAGAACTCAAGAAGGTAAATATAGAGATGAAAGAATACTAAACATCCTCCGTACTTTAATATTCCTCTGAAGACTTTATATCCCTCAATTCTGTTGGGCTAAAGGGGATGTTGGAATTTTGACCTTTCTTGACAGAGTTACTTTCCTGATCAAGGTGTGAGCATTAACTGGTAACTACTCCTATTCATATGAATCACATCCAGTTTAAAGTTTCAGCTGCAGTTTGAATTAATTTGAATTACTGTCTGTGGAAAAGGGAAGATTCAGCACATCTCATTTATGTGCTTATCTAAACAGGAGGGAGCCACACAATATAATTTAGTGTATACAGCAGTTTGTTAATAGAGAAACTATGAACCGAGCAGCTTTTACTCAGAAGGTTCCAGCAGCTTGAAATCTGAACACTTAATACAGCAGAAGAATTTAATTTTCTGGGGCAGAGTTTCTCACTGACACAGGTGCTCTTACAGGAGAATTTACAGTGCCCATTATCTTCTCAAATAGGAAGTGCAAGAAATGACCACGCAAGAAAAGATGTTATAAAAGACTTCACTTCATCTGAGATTTGTGGGAGTAGGGCCTCAGTTTAACCATCAAAACCTAAGTTCAAAGTCCAGCTGAAACAGGATCTGCAGATGATGGCGTGTCACGTCAGGAGCTGCCCTGCCCATTTAGCCAAATCATGACTGGAATTCTTACACAGTCATTACACAGCACCATTTATCTTGCTTAGTGTCTCTGAGTAACGGAGAGGACACAGACACTGACAGACTACAGAAGATGCATGACTTTGGCCACTGAGGAGGGGAGTAAAGCACAAACACAACGCTCTCCATCTGGCTTTGACAGAATGGCAGAGGAATAAGTAAAGCATGGTCAATACGCTCCAGGGAACCCCTGACTGTCAGTTTGCTAAGCAGCAAGCACTCATTCTGCCTTGGGCTGGAAATGCAGCTCTTAATTGGTATCAGATAGCCACCACCACACTCTCAAAGTGGGGAACTCAAAGTCCCTACTTTGTGAGTAGTTCAATGGATGTCAGCCAGACTACTTGAGAAGTAAGACACCAGTCTGCTCAGATTTCTTCACAGTTCAGTGGTATTCTCTTCTCTTTCGGGCATTAAGAACCTCTTAACTTTGCACCTGGGGATGAAGTGTGCTAGAATGATGCCAGTCCTCTCTTTACCCCAAGAGCCTGTATGTCATGGGTAATCAATGTAAAATTCCCTGTCTCAACAGGTTTCACCTGCAGAACAGGAGTGTGAGTCAGAGCTCTCTGACACATCTCTCAGAAGGCCTTCCCTCACCCTTGGGGATGCACCTATTTCCAAACAGCTCAAAGCTGGTACTTTATGATAGGAAGACCCATCAAGATGCAGACAGTGCAGCAAATCAAGACACAATCTCTGTGATGGCTGAAAATCATTGGATTCAAGGGGCATGGTGCAGTTCAGGCCAAAACCAAAATACTAGCTCCATTTACTTCAGGGAGCAAAACATAGAACACGAGAGAACATTGTGAGCAATGTGATTATGCAGATTTGTGGTCCTTACTCTGATGACAAGAAGAAGAAGAATTCCCTAGGAACGAGCTAAATCAATTGCTAGAGGATTTAAAATTAAATGTACAAAGTGTTGAGACAACATAACCAGCAAATGCAGAACAAACTCTGCACAGAGATGAAAGATTATTTCTATTTAAGTTGTCACCTTGTTATTTGCTTGTTTGACTCCTTTTCCAGATCTCCATAACCACATGGGTATACACCTACAACTAGCAGCTGGGCTGGTTCAGAGAGCCAGCCAGAGCTGACTAACATAACCAGGTACTGGGATGCTCTGTTCAAGTGTCTAAAGGAGACAGCAACTTAGAGGTACCCAAGCAGCAGCATAAAAAGCAGGACTTCAATGTCCTAACAGGAATGTCTCAACAAACAGCAGCATGAGGAAAAAAGCTTTAGCTGAGGTTTCTCTTCACCCTGTTTAAGTTTATTAACTTGAAGGGACACCACAATGAAACAGACACCATAGGAATATATAAACTGCACTAGTCTGCACATAATGGTAGCATGCAAAGTGTTTACAGGCACATACACTCACTGAACCAAGAGAAACCCCCAGGTTTAGAAAGGAATGGTCAAACCCAAAAGCTAACATACTTTCCCAACCTCATATATGGAAGCACCTTTACAGCAGCAGATTCAGTGTTAAAAATTATCATCTGCAGCTTGCTTTACTGATCTACTAAGTAAAGAAGCTCCTGAATGCTGGTAAATGCCATCCTGGGTGGGGATATTCACTCCAACTGCTTGAAACAGGACAAATTACTCTGTTAGCTGTGTAGAGCGCTCAGGAAGTTTGAGTCCCTGTCACAGATTCTGCTGTTGCTAGCACTCTGCCGTGGAAACCAAGGCTAATTAACAAAGAAAGCAAGAACCAGAGCATATTTAAAGGTGTACAGGTAGATAAATATACTTTCTACATGCTGGAAAAATTCAAGAGATGAAAAGGATAAGCCAGCATGCAGTGGCAATCTGTCAAAGGTGCTCTGACTTCATTATCACCTCCAAAGTACAGTTCTCCCATTGTGTTTCAGCCTGGAACAGGGAGGTTTCAAAGCAGGATACATAAAACATTTTCTTGGCAGAGATCCATGGTTTTCTGCTCTGAACCATCTTTTATGTTACGTTTGGTTCCTCTGTACCATTCTGATTTTAACAATACTATGGATAATAAATGAATATGTTTCACAACTTGGTAAGACAACCAAAATGCCAGCATCTGCCTAATGAGCCTTATAATTGAGTTGTAATGAATTTTATGTAGTGCTGTGTAGCCTGAACGGTGCAAGGGGCACTGGGAAGATATTTAAGAGGGAAGAGTTCTAAATGCCTTGGTTTTCAAAAGGGACAAAGACCACCTCTATTTTACTCACACACCACTCAATTCAAACCAGTGAGATTACTCATGTGAGTAAATATGCCACAGAAATAAAGCAACAGAAATAAGCCCTGAAAAGTAAAGGTGACAATACTTAGAAAGCTTTTCTTTGTGCAGTATCTCCTCAAAGCTACGTAGCACATTCCTGTGACAAAGTGATTTAACACGACATGAAAGCCTGTGAGTTTTGAAAAAGCTAGTATCCACTTTTAAAACTATTTTCTACTGATGAGGATTCAGCCATAAGAGAAGAGAAGACTCTATTCTTTTCCTTTTTTTCCCCACCTCACTATTTGATGAGCGTTACCTCATTTGGATTTCAACTGGAAAAGCAATTATAAAATGAAATTAGGTCAATGAAATCAAAGAAATACTTCTAGATCTCCTCACTTGCTGGCAAACTCTTTCAGAACAACAACAGCAGATGACAAGTAACAAATATATGCTCTCACACAAAACATTGTTTGAAGTAAAATGCATGAAAATCAAACACCTGAGAGCACTTGTCTGAGTAACCAGAATATTCTAAAATACATTTAAGGACTTAAGAGTAAACAGTGGAAGGTTCTGTATTTAGTTAAGCAAGTGTAAATACATTTTTTTTAAAAACAAAAAATAACCCCCCCAAAAAACCCTACCCAAACTTCTCACAGTGTTTTGCCCCAAAGTTCTCTATAGCCATTGTCCAGAAAAGGTGCTGAGACAAGGTTTCAGCTTCTCATCAGCCTCAGGTACGTTTCCAGGATAGCACAGTTTGTATCTGAGAAGCTTTTCAGAACTTCAGGGAAGTGTTTGACATGCAGAAGGTCCACAGCACTTCTGGGTAAGATTCAGGAGAGGTTAAACAAGAGATGCTGTGCAGCTACACAACCAGGGAGCTCTGCACTAATGGGTAGCTCTGGTTCTTAGGCTTTTCTCCAATCCACAGCCACGGTATGTCCCTACGTGGGATTAACCCATGGTAAGCAGTGGAGTCTTGATGATATTTTCTATTTTTTAAAAAAATACTACTAAATACAACCCCCTAGTAGATGTTTGCTTACGTTTCAGAGCATATTCCTAAACAGATACCCTTCTCTGCGTTACTTCTTTATTACATTCATTTTTTCAATTGCTGGATTGCCACATAAACCCCTCACTTCAGGGGGATGCAGAAACATGCCATTAAGGAAGATGATTAACAGCGTGGTTTTCTTGTTGACATGAGTCATGATCAGAGGATTCTGAAAAACTGGGTCACTCTGTGCTTTCTGTATAGTGTTACTTGCATTAAAAGCACGTGGCTACAAGAGCTGAACAGAAACCATTCATTTCTCTTCACAGGAGTTTGTGGCAATATCTTACCTGGGTTTACTATGCCACAGGAATTTCATATTATCAAAGGACTTGAAAGAAAAAACTGGATGAAACTTGATTTTATGCAACCATGTGTGGTTTTGACACATGCAGTCCAAAAAAACATACAGTCTGATCCAGATCTCCATGCAGCCAATTAAAGAGAGCTCCAAAGGACTTCATCTTCAGATCAGCTCCTTAATCTTGACTTTGTGCCATGTTTCAAGCCTACACAACAACTGATTGCCACAGAAGTACTCTGTATAGTCACTGCTTTACAGAGAAGGTCCATGGTACCAAACCACGGCATCAATAAGAATCACAGGATCCAGGAATAAGAGAGGCAACCCAGTAATTCTTATGACAGGTGTAGCCTGAGCTCTGTTGGGATTTCATCTGAAATAAAGGCTTTGTGTTTCTGTTGTCTAAGGACTGATTTCTCCCCTACTGCCAGGAGTCTCATTTTATACCAGCAAAATATTCAGATATTGGGATCAGGTAATCAAGTAACTGACATGACACATCAACTTTCTCAGTACAAATCCTAAATTAAAACCACAATCTTCCCACTGACAGTACCCATTAGGTTATCAAGAAGCTCCATCCCTGCAGTTTATGAACAGAATACAGCTGGCTCTCCTCAACCCTCCTATTTTTTACAAGCCTGATGCTTGTACAGCCTGGCAGCTTTTTAGCTCAATCATATAAATGTCTTAATACCCTGCATTGATCTGGAATCAACACAGTTGCCGACACACGGATAAAAAGCATCTGGAGAATTTGTTGGTTGTTATTTCAAGCTGTTTATTATTCCTTGAGGACTCATATGAACACTCAGAACTATCATGCCTGCATTAATACTGCTCTCCTACACCTCTGGGTACAGTAACACTGTACATTAAGGATGCTTTAGAAAATTGTTTGCGAGTTGATACTGCAGTGGGATTACTCTGCACGGTCTGCAGCTTTGCACTAAATAAATACTGGAGAACTGTGTGCTGTGAAGCTGGCAGTCTGGACTCCTCAGCCTGGCCTTTGGAACACAGGTAAGAATTAAGATAAAGCATCAATATTTACCAAGTTATCTTTTAAGGTTTGGATTTGGCAGACCTGTGACTAATAAAGACTCAAGGATGATTAGTAACGCTGGGCTTTCAGGCTAGCGCTGGGAAACCCACTGTTCACAGGCACTGCTCCTGTTGCCCATAAGGAAGCAGAGATCCCCCAGTTTTATCACTGTGGTGGAATATGAAAAAGTTACCACAAAGGAAGAGAGCAAAAGGAGATGCAAACATCAGGGAAAAAGTGGGAGAGCATCTGGAAACTCCTTGCTGGACTACCTCTGACGCAGCAGGAGACCAGCCACCACTATTATACAAGTCAGTGGAATTCATGCAATCATGGAATAAAAAAACCCCTCCTGTTAAGTGGAACAGATTCTACTGCCATTAGGAAAAACTGGAGCAAGGGTGTGAGCAAGAATCAAGCAAAACATCCAAATCCAGATGTCCAAATCAGTTTTAATTCCATTACTAGCAGCACTGAAAATAATTTCACACTGAAATGGGGCTATCAGGGGAAAAAAAGGCTATTGTACTGTTTTTTCTAGACAAACCTCAAGACAAATCAGTAGTGATGAAGCAAGTTATGTTTTGAAAAGAAGTATTGAGTACTACACAGACTTGAGTAACTTCCAACATTGCAGCTCTGCTGATGGATGTTTAAGCAAGTAAGATTTCCACTAGTGACCTGACTCAGCAAAAAATTCAGTACCCCTTGGTCAAACAAGCAGTTAGTGACACTAAGTCCAAGTCCCATGTCTCTAAAGACTTCCACTCATTCTCCTTCACTATATTTCCTCCAGGCTACAGCTGTGAGCTCCCCAGCTAGGCAAAGGAAGAAGCTTTGTGCTTCTAATGAAGACCTGTTAAAAACAAAGTCATTAAAAATCTTTGTAAAGCTTAGATACAACCCAGGAGAAGTAACCACCATCACGTTGAGAGCAGGCAGTTTTCTTGTGTACTACAGAACTGCTAAAATACAGTTAACTTAAATCATGTACTTAAACCAGACTTTGGTAGTGCAACATTCACCTTCTCAAGTCGCATGCTTCTGAAAACCACAGGATTTCTCATGGTCCAGATGGACACATGCTCCCATCACAAGCAGTCACTGAGGCTTAAATGTCTTTCCTCAGTCCAAACAGAAAATACAGACTTAATTGCAAGATTCCTAAGGAAATCTAACTGCAAAATTCCTAAAGGATGAGGCTAAAACAGCTTTTCAAAGGTTCTCCTAGGAGTTAAGCTTTTTTCCTTAGAAATGATAAACACCCAAATGAGGTCTGAAAAAGAACAAAAAAACAACCCCATACTTTAATGGTCTAATACACACTGATTTACTGTGATCTGAAAAGCAAGTATCATTATTATTATTGATGATACTATTTATAAAACTACATGCATTGGGGAACACATCAAGTGCCTCCTATACCTGGAATGGAAACAATACAGAACTCAAATTAACAGCTACACAATATCTGAAATTGAACTTCTTTATTACCAATTCTAGCTAGTATCACATAATCTGTGATAGAATTATATCATGCATGATGCCAACCACACAACTGCAGTCTATACATTCTGACTGTCAGAGGCCAGGAGAAGGATGCAGGAACACTAGAGTTTTCTATTGTCAGCTACAGCTCGTGATACAAAGCTCCTTTCTTCATTCTTAGAATTGTCTAGATGTCATCTGTTCCTTCAGAAAAAGGCAACCAAAGAGATCTTTTATCATCCTTTTAAAGCAATCTACTTTCTAGCTACTCCTGCTGTTCTGAATGACTCTCTATGAGTTCTTTTCAATACATTTAAACTAAGTAATTAATTTAATAAGCTCCCTATTCATTTTAGTACACAACTGCTGTATTTATTACCACTGGAATTTGCTGAATGTATCTTTGGAAGTATCCTGAATAATTCTTGAACTCCTATAATATGGTGTCCCCAGAGAAATCAATTTGAAACCTAAAGCCAGGCTAGAAACAGCAGCAGTTTGCTCTCTTCTAATACACCCTCCCTCAAGTAAGAGGCACACTTACTGGGAACAATGTGCACAGAGACAATCCACTCACTGGATTTCATATTCCTACCCAGGATCTTTCCTTTGAAGTTTTTAAGTGCCCAGATTAGAGTTTTTGACTATAACCAATTATACTGATTGCTTATTATTTTCTATATCCTTCCTATCTCCATATTACATTATATATGCATGACCCCACATTGTAGGTAGAGAGATACTATATCTACACTATTATTAATCATGTAAAAGGGGAAATTAAAATAATTTGCCTGATATTATTAAAATGTCCAAGTCATTTTATCACCTAGCAAGGAATAAAACAGCTACTATGTGGTGGCTGATCTACAGTGGAAGGAAAATCACTGCTTCAGGTATGGAAAACATTGACTTTTCAGAAGCTTGGGACTACAGTTTGCCAATAAAACTGGTGGAGAACTGAACATTAAAGGATCACATCCAGTATTTCTTCCATACTTCATGTGAGGAAACTCAGTGCCTTGAGCAAGCAGATAAAGAATGTAAAAACGATCTAGTGGAGCAGTGTTCCTTTGCAGGATTACAGTGCTGAACAGTGAGCCTTTGAATGAGCTTTGCAGTACCAGTTAGCTCTCTGAAATAACAAAGTATTAGATCCAGTTTTAAGATCTGGAGGCAATACAGGCAACTGCCTTATCAATCAAGTATAGAGTGTGACAACTTCTGAGTTCATACTAGATCTCTGCCTAGTATAAGGATCAAATCCCTCATGACTTTTATGACCCCAAGACTTTTTCCAAAGAAACTCTGTCACCATCAATCCACTTGCCCTGGAGGTAAGCCTAGCTGATGGAAAGGTTTTCCACAGAGGTGCCTGGAAAAGCGATTCTAGGTTAGTTTTCACTTCCTCACCATAGGCTGTTACATTTTTAAAGCCTCTATTATCTCTGGTTCATAACAGATTTGCCATTTCCCATTCATGGCTGGATATTTTGCCCCTGTAATATATATCACAGTCATGTCTTTATATTTCAGTATACTATTGAGAGAGTCCCCAGCAAGACACAATCAAATTAGCTTCAGCCATCTGCAGGACCTACTGTAGACAAAGCTATTAAAAAAACAGATCAGTAATTTCAACCTCAGTAGAGACATGAGAGTAAACACACTGCTTAGAGGGTATGCTTCAGATACTCAGACATACATGGAAAGACATAGCAAAAGATATGTATGTATCAATTAAAAGCCTCTTTTCTTCTCCCTGCTCAACTTTGCAGTTATTTAGAGTACTTTAAGGGCTAAAGTTGAAACAGGTTTAAGTAATACATTAAATTTTAACATTTGGGAAACCCAAGGTAGGGTGTCCAAAAGTATGAGCAAAACCAAACTGCTAAATGACTTTCAGTTCACATGTGTATTCACATAGGGAACAACACCAGAAGTAAATCCCTGATGTGCTCTTCCCTAACCCCCAGCCAATTATTTGCACAGGCTGGAATTAAACATTAAGCAATCAGCTAAAGGAGAACAAATTATCCTATTTGTCTTTCACACTCAGATGCACCATAGCTCTTTTACACTCCCATAATTTCATCATAATTCTTATTAAAAAATTATTCTGTAAAGTTTCACCCATGCTGGGGATGGTGAGGGCCAGTCCTGCTGTTCACAGCTCCCACACAGAAATCTGACATCCAGACCATTAGCCAGAACTCCTACTCTTCTTCTAATTCCTCCTCAAAATCTTCCATTTCTTTTTGTTAATACTCATATACCCTTTTCAGAGTAATTTGTAGTTGTGCTGGTTTCATTTCAACTGCAGCTTCCTAGAGTTAAAGAGCATGCCTTATCTGTATTTGCAAAGCACAGCATAAATTGACAGTATTATATACATATTGCTAATAATAATTAATATTTACCCAGCTCAGATACAACATCCAATTCCAGGAAGGTGCTTCTATTTTACCAGAACCTCAAGGGCAAATATGCTGGAAAACTAGTTCAAGTTCTTAACAGAAGGAAAGGCTTTGGGCAAGATGAAATCCTAGACTACTCAAAACTTTCAGAATTATGGTTATTCCCACCCAAGACACAAAAATACGTATGCAGGGCTATGGTGGGTTGGCAACAGCCAACTGCCAGATGCCCACCCAGCTGCTCTCTCACTTCTTCTCAACAGGATGGGAAAGAAAAAAACTTAGGAAGCTGATGGGTTGAAATAAAGACAGGAAGGTCACTTACCTGTTACCATCACTGGCAAAACAGATTTAACTTAGAAAAAATGAAATTAATTGGTACAGTGAGAAACAAATTAAAACACTATCTTCCCAAGGTACCAGTTTTTGTGTCTCTACTTTCCCACTTCGCAAACTCTAACATCAAACAGGTGGATATTCAAGCTCTCAGTCCTGGGTCTGGCTAAGGTAGAGTTAATTTTCTTTCTAGTAGCTGGTCTAGAGCTGTGTTTTGGATGTAGTGTGAGAATAATGCTAGTAACAGCAATGGTTTCAGTTGTTGCTAGGTAGGTCTGGTGTCTATACCAAGTCAAGGACTTTCCAGCTCCCCAGGCCCTGCCAGGTGTAGAACAAGCTGGGAGAGCACAGCCAGGATGGTTGATCCAGCCTGGCCAAGGGGCTGTTCCTGGCCATGAGCCTCATGCTCTGGATAGAACTGGGGCAGCCAGCTGGGAGATGGGAACACTGCTGGGAAACACACTGGGCATCAGGGTGTTGATTTTCCCCTGCATGTGATGAGCAACTGCATTTGTGCATCATGTCTTTACATATAATTTTTTCTTATATGTGCATTTTTCATGTATAATTATTATTACTTTTAGCACCCTCCTCTCCTTTGCTATCCTATTAAACTGTCTTTATCTCAACCCACAGGCTGTTTCTTTCCACTCTCCTCCTCATCCCCTTGCAGGCAGAAGGGTCAGCGAGGGGCATGTGATGCTCTGTTACCAGCTGGGGTTAAACCACAACAGCAATGAAGGGAAACATTTTAAAAGACAGTTAATATAATGAACTTAATGTATCCCCTATTTTCTTCCAGAAACCTAATCATAAGAGTGCAGGAGAATTTCTAACTGTGCAAGAATTTTAACAAAGAATGAAAAAAAAAAAGCAAATCAGTTTTGCAATATTCAGAGGCATTTATCAAAGAAAACAAATGGTACAATTAGTATTAATGTTTGGCTTCTATATACTTCTTTAATACTGCATTTTTTGACTCAGCATTATAATTTTATAAAGAAATCTATGGTAAGGTTTACTCTATAGTAACTATGTATTATAATAACACACATTGAAGGAGATCAGGTAAATTGCCTCAGTGCTACAAATTAAATAAGAAAAAAAAACCATGGCAGGCACTGGAATACCTTTTTCATCTCACAGATCACTCCTCCAACTATGCCTCACTATGGAGAAAGATGTCCTTTCAGACAGAGGGGCTCAAAAGCAAAATCCATTCATTATGAAATTAATATTACGTTACACAGCTCTTCTCTAATCAGCCATCCATTAGCTCCAGTTCAGTGATTCTTCTCAGGAGGGAAAAACTAGTTAGGAGTTAGGAGAAAACTCCATTTTATCATTCTTTCATAATCTTTGAAGAAATACATGCCAAGGGAATACATCTTTTTCCCCATTTTGTCAAAATATGCTTTCACATTGTTAGAATAGCTAAAAATACCACTGAAATTAAGCAGTGAGCCTGAGGTGGAAGCTTCAGTGAGTGAAGCTGAGCGACTGAAGCATGCTACCCTTGTAGGCTACAGGGAAAACATGTCTCAGCAAGAGTATTTTGGTATTACATCACTTGTTTGTTTAGAGACATACTCACATCTCACTTAAAATTTGTGTGGGAAGATGAGAAATTGCTATTTATGCAAGACCTACAGGAAAGGTATGATATGTAGGTCTTGACTCTCCAGTAGCTCGCTTGGGTGTCAGGCAGGTTTCATTCTCATCTGCATCACAGAATGATCTAGATGTAGATAAAGATCCAATTCAAGGAAGCAGTACCTTCAGTTCAGAAGGTAAGATACTACGGTCAAGTCCCCAGCATAGCTCCAGAGATTTTGTTGACTTTAGCAGCAGTAGAGCTTTCTACAAAAACTGTGGAAGAAAATACATATTTGGACTTAAAATCTGTCCTGTCTGTAATTCCAAGTTTGCAGATACCTCTCACACTGTGTTTTGTCTACATAAAAAGACCAGAAATAAAATCAGTAACTAAACAGTATAATCTGACTTTGGATCCTTGTAACACCCCTTCTCTTGAGGATGCTGAAGGCATTGTAATCAGTATTATTGTTTCAACAAACTTTGCAGAAAAATAAATAACGAGGAGTCACACTAACAACACAGATTTTCTTTGACCTTCTTCTCCTTCCACTCAAAACACCAAAGAATAAAAACACAAACAAAGCAACCCTGGCTCTAATGTTTCAGTCTGCACTTACAGGCTTAAGAGTTAATACGTCTCATAACTATAGTCTCAAGTCTGGTTTTCTCCTGTCTCAGAAAGAAGGAACTGCAATAACCTGCACAGAAATATTAAGGATTCCTTTTTATTTGTCTTTAGATATAAACCTGAGAGACTCAAATATGTTCAGTGTTTCCTCCACTACCACAGAAATGTGAAGTGGGTTTTCTTTAATAAATGAAGGTGGGATTCATCACTAAATCCATAACTTCTGGAAAGCACCAAATACCATGAGAGTAATTATGCTCCCATAGCAATCCTTCAAAAGCAGAATATAACCATACTTTTAATCTTACCTATCAGTATTACTGCACAAAACTTTCCAGGCTTTGAAAGCAGGCTATTTGTGATAGCTTTTGGTAAAGTGGGGAGAAATGCTGTGCTCGTGCTTGAATGATCACAGCTGATTTTCTGTTTAAGAAGGAAATATGCATGATGCACAGATGGACACAATGTAGAAAGAGAAGACCAGAGAGAAGACCTGTATCCTCTCTGCAGAGATTCCACAACCCAAATAATATTGCACAGAAAAGGAAACATACATTCAGGTCAACCACCCCTCTTCAGAGGGCATTTAAGGAAGAAAAAACATCTCAAAGTAGAAATACAATGAATGGTTGGAGACATTCTCCACAGTCTCACAGGGAAACCACAGGCAGGTGTGAGAGATGTGATTTGGAGCTGTGCTGTCTTGATCTCACTACTCCACTCTACCTGAAGCAGTAAACTCAAACTAATGGATTCAGCATATCCACATAGCAGCTTTCCAGTGCCTCCAGTTCCACAGATCTACACTGGGTAGAGGAAAGCCAATTCAGGTTTATCTACCTATGACGCCTCTGTTCATACCTTCAAAGTATCAGAAATCCAACAGAAAGCCCTATACCTAGCAACAACAGCAAGGACTGAAGTATTCCACTAGATCAGTGAAAATATATTATGGATACATTCTTATCTGTTTTGCAGTGGGGTTTTTGCCTCAATCCTCTTCCTAATCAGACCTGGAACTACCAGGAAAGAATCACTGACAAGTTTCTCCAGATTTAAATACACATATGTGAAAAAAGAGAGTAGTATCAAGAATAACATATGTACAAGTCCTCTGCCACATCCCCTACATGATTAAAAGGTAATCTTCATGAACAAGCGTTGTGCATATTTGTTTATGTTAATGTTAATAATGTGGTAACTAGTGATAAATGTATGATAATTTATTCTAAGTGAAATGAAGTGTGCCCTAAAGACAGACAATGCAAATGCAAGCTTCTGCTCACACAGATTTAGAGCATGTACATTAATAACCATGTATGCTCACCACAGTGAAAGTGACTGAATGACATAATTATAAGTTACAGCAGGTCAGGATAGAGGGTAGATGAGGTACTTAGGGATCTGGTTTAGCAGAGGATGGGAATGGTGGGACTTGATGATCTTAAAGATCTTTCCCAACCTTGTGATTCTGTGACATCTTCAATCACCTATCAGAATCCTTCCAGTACAGCAGACTGTACAGATCTCCAGAACTGAACCCATAACTACTGTCCAATAAACTCCACAATATTTCTTTCCACGGATAATCCTAAAGGAGAGATGCCATCTCTCCTTATGCTGAGTAGCCCCCGATTGCCTCTGGCACTGTTCAACAGAAGGATGTCAGAATATCTCTTGTCTGTGCAATTCTTCCTACAATAAAGATTTGTGAAACACTGGAAAGCAAAAAGACAAGAGTGAAGTTATTTCCTTTCCCTAAAGAGATATAAATGGGTAAGGCCATGTCAGTGAAATTTAAGTTTAGATTTGGAATGAAGTGAGGCTAGCACAGTTGTCAGGAAGCAAGCTGTATCTATCAAAGTTATTTTCAAAATCAAAAGTAACCTTTGCACCCCAGTCACACTTATCCTCTCCCTCTGCCCCTTTTCCTTTTGCATGCCTTCACCCACACACACTTGCACGGAACCAACGAGTAGGTACAACACTGCACACCACAGTGACAAAGTGTAAACACACAATGTCATTAAACAGAATGCATAGATGGCATATGACACTTCTCCTCTTGCACACTACTGTCAGCAAATAGGCAGAATCCATTTTCTCCTGAGCTTTGTAAGCACAGCTTTCTCCCCAGAAACAGACCTTGTGTGAATCCTGCATTTCTTTTGAGAGGGTGGGTTACATTCAATCCTGCAGAAATTATGTAGGGCTCTGGCCTGTACAAAGTGAAGACTAATTGCTGAAGAAGGCCAAAAGCCCTCAGTAACAGCAATACCCATCCTTGCCACTGACTCGTTCTGATGGTCATCCTTGGTCTTCCAATCAGAGAATCATTTAGGCAAGAAGAGACACTTACAATCTCCAAGCCCAACCATAAACTTAACACAGCCAAGTTCACCACTAAACCGTGTCCCTAAATGTCACATTTACATGTCTTTTAAACATATCCAGGGATGGTGACTCAACCACTTCCCTGGGAGGCTTCTTCCAATGCTTGACAACATTTTCAGTGAAGGGATTTTTCCTGATATCAAATTGAAACCTCTTGGCACAACTCGAGGCCATTTCTTCTTGCCCTGATGTTCCCTGATGTCCATTGTCCATTTGCAATTTACTACTTGCTTGGATCAGGGTCTTGTTTCCCCCTGAAATCCATGGCAAACCTTCAATGCAAGCAGAAGCAAATCTGCACTGCTACAGGCTTTCAGAAGCCAGGACAGAGACCAACTGTTTTCTTCTGCCCTGCTCTTGTCCCCTCTACATCGAGCAATTACAATCCAAAGGAGAACAGTCATCATCTACCAATTTTCAGAGTCTAGATCACCAATGGAATAATTTACTCCTGTCACTTGGCCAAGCTTCAGTGAAGACACAGCAGGGGAGAGCTCCTTTAGCAACCAAACTTACAAATTTCTTAGCAAAGAGTTCTCTCTACTCAGTGTAATTAATTCCTTGACCGCTACAGAAGGATATTCTGAGTGAAAACACACTCCTGGACTGTAATGATTATGCTAATCTAGTGAAAAGATGTGTTGTGTATTAATCAAAGTCCTGAGCTCAATTTCTCATTGTTCTTGGAGTAAGTGATCGATACTGTGACAAGCCAGGGCTTGTGAACAGAACGTAAGTAATGAAGGTTCATCATATAAGGAAGTTAAAAAGAGCATTTTAGGGAGGAAATGCATTATCAGAAGATGCAAAGCAGACAGTCAAACTGGTCATTCACCCCCACTCTCTCTGGAGCATCATGTACTCTGAAGTTGGCAAGAGAGGAATCAAACACCTTTGGGGAAGGTCCTTTCTTCATCTCCTAAAGAGCATCTGGACACCATTTCTATAAACACACTCCCCTTTCTCCTCTCTACCATATCTTGTTTTCTTGGAACTCCAGAGTTATTTCTGTGCTACCCAATAAAGACACAGAGTACAAAGTATGAAGCACCCATCAGGCACTAAACACAATCATACAGGTACTATGGGTGCCTGCAACAACCCCCTGAGCTGTCATACTGGGATAGTTCACCCTCCCCTCTCTGGCTACCCTCACACAGCCAGCTGGCCGCACTAAGCAGCTCAAGTTTCAAATTCAGAATATGCTGTTAACTAACCCTTGTGATGTATTATATACACAAACATAAGATGGAAAAGTGACTTAAACCAAAGAGATGAGGGCTAAGTCTCAAAGAGAGTTCTAGTTCTAAAGTACAATGCCTGATTTGACTTGACATATTTTTCTCTTTGTAAAGTTAATTTCAAACTCCAGAATCCCAACATGGCTTTCTCAACAGATTTCTGCCACAGACAGCTTTACCCAGTACTCAGTTTCCAACAGGCTGTTGCCAGGAAAGCCAGCCACATACTGATTGGAAGCATGTTGTCAAAAGGACATCTAGGCGAGCACGGACAAGTGGGACTTAGTAATGGTCTCAAGGCTTTGCATGTGTGCTGTAACAGGCAGAATTCATAGATGTCAGGGAAAAATCCTAGCAACCTGTAAAGCCATTTTTACTCCATGAAAAAGATACAAAGAAAAAAACATTGAAACTTTCTCCTGCTGAAACTGATTTCAAAATAGTTGCAGCAAGAGAAAACTTTCACCTGTTAATTCCAACCTATATGAAAAAAGGGACTTTATTCTGACAGCACTTTCTAGATATTTCAAAACGTAAGAGGCCAGGGAAAAGTACTGAGGATTTCACCATTTCCCTAGCTGAGGCTATGGCATAACACAAACCACACCAAAAAAGTAGTTTATATGAACATTAAAACTCTCAGATTCCCAGAGCAATGGGAAACAGTCCCTAGCTCACACGAAGCTGCATTGGACCATTTAACCACATAAGCAAAAGAAAATTCAGTGTGACTAATGGATGTCCATCTCGGCTCTGGTCAGGCCCCACCTGGAGTGTTGTGTCCAGTGCTGGGCTCCCTGGGATAAAAAGGACAGGGATCTCCTGGAGAGAGTCCAAAGAAGGGCTACGGAGATGATTAAGGGCCTGGAGCATCTCCCCTGTGAGGAAAGGCTGAGTGAGCTGGGGCTGTTCAGCCTGGAGAAGAGAAGACTAAGGGGGGACCTAATTAATGTTTATAATTATCTTAAGCAGGGGATGCAGGGGGAATCAGCCAGCCCCTTTTCAGTGTCTGTGGGGCAGGACAAGGGGCAATGGCTGCAAGTTGGAGCACAGGGAGTTCTGCACCAACATGGGGAAGAACTTTTCCCCAGTGAGGGTGAGGGAGCCCTGGGACAGGCTGCCCAGGGGGTGTGGAGTCTCCTTCTCTGGAGAGATTCCAGCCCCGTCTGGATGCCTGAGTGAAATGTCCTAGGGAGCTGCTTTGGCAGGGGGTTGGACCCAATGATCTCTCGAGGTCCCTTCCAACCCCTACAATTCTATGATTCTATGATCCCCTGTCTATGTGCCACTGCACACTGGTCCTTGCTTTCACAACCGGGCTAACCCTGCCTCCCAGCAAACCCTTGCCCAGCCCTCTCAAAGGGGAAGGGCAGAAGTTTCATCACTGCAGAGACCCTGCCGTGTCTGTTCTCTCTCCCAGCCAGTCTCTGAAGATACACTGCAACTTGATCTTCATCGTGCTTGTCACACAAATGGAGCCCATCATAACAAGGACAGGAAGGATTTACAATGCTCTAACACTTGCTATGTAGGTTAATAGCTCATTTTGCCTCCCACTGTACATACGACTCCCATTAGCACTAATAACTCACAAGAAATAGACAAATGCCTTCCAAAAAATCTGAATGAGTTATCATCTTCAAAAGCTTCTTTTGTTAGCAGTAAATCTCTATGCTTTTTTTCCCCTAATGCAGCATATAGAGATCAATAATTATTATACTCTAACCAGCAGGAAATAAGACTTACGAAGCCAGTCTTATAAATACAGCCATTAACAAACTAATTAAAGGAACCATTAATAAATCCATCCAAATTGATTTCAACTTCTCTGAAGAAGGAGGAAGTCACACAAAAGCAAAATCCACTTTGAACACTGTCAGCTTGCAGGGCAGAGAGGGGAACAGGAGGAGAAATTCCTTTACAGTTCTGCCCAATGTATTTTCTTTCTTTCTTTCCCATTTATGCACACCACATTGGCTGAGCAGAATGAATAAAGAAGCGCTAAACTCAGGCTGGCTTTCCCTTCTACTCACCTGAGCAGAAGCACTGGAATTGATTGGATTTTCTTTGCAACTCCTAAATACTAGTACAAAGCGGGTCTCCAGCATCAAGAGTCAGATTCTGACCTGGTACAAACTGATAGAGTGATGTATTTATTCCATCAGCTAGATGTTCTGTTGAGAAGTGATCACACCAAATCCGCTGGGACTCAGCTTTGTATCACATCTTGATTCCAAAAAACCCTCCAAGAAATTTTTCAACTTTTATTTCAGGAACAATAATCACCTTGGACTCTCCAGAATTTACTGCAGTCATTGGTTTAGCCTGATTGGATTGAATTTTTCTGAAGTATTTCTGAAGACATCTCAAGAATGCTTTTATGAAATAATATCATAAGAATGTGCTTAGTTATAGAAGATATTGCAAGTTTACCATTCTTAGGACGTGTTGTTGTCTCAGTAATTCTTTAATTTCCCATGAGCAACAAGTTAACTTTTTGTAAAATAAAGAAGCAGCTTTTACTGTAATTGGAGGAAAGTCATTTTCTTGTTTGAAGCCACCTGTATTTTAAGCTGCTTGTTAATCTAGTATATTTAGTTAATTCATATATTCATGAAAAATTATTTTCAAAATATCTCCTTTTAAAAATTACTTGTAAATGAGCTTAGAAATATTTTCCTCCAAAGAGGAATTTCAAATTCATTCGTTTGATACATCAGAAAGTTGAAAACAAAACACAGACTGCAAATTTTTCTTTTTTTTTTTTTAAATCAGAAACAAAACAGAAAGCAGCAGAAAGAGGAGATCCTAGACAGGCTTACCATATCAGGAAATAAAACCAGGGAAAGCACACGTATCAATATACGTGCTGGGAAAGCAGAAGTGATTCTAATTAGAAAGTTTCTCCTCCTGTTAAAATCAAAAGGGATAAATTCTGTTTCCTGTTAAAGCCAAGAAAATCCATAGTAATTCCCCAGAAACTGCTCCGCCTCTACATCAAGGTAACAAGTAGCTGAATTTAGTCAGGGTTCTTGAAAATCAGATTAAATTTAAGCTCCGTAAGTGCTACCTACACACACAGAGCAACTCATTTGATAAAAGCTTTGTTGTGTTTTGATCAGTAGAGGACAATGACATGGACTAAAACACAACTTGTATATTGTTAAGAAAACTTTAGAAGCATCTGGTTCATTGAATACCCTGGTACAGCCAAGGAGTGAAAGCAGCCTGTGACACAGATTGGAACATTAACCTGGACAGCAGTCACCTTTTGGATCTAAGGGAAGTCCAAAAGTCCATATGCAAAATCGTATTTAAAAGTTCTTTCCCTTCATTCCCTCATTCACATTATAGTCTGAAGCTAGAGGGTTTCTCTTTTACCCATCAGAAGTGGTCTGTAACTTCACAGAAAACTTGGACTATTTTGTCCTATCTGCCAAACATGAAACGGGCACTGAATGGGCTCATGCCACCTGCACATGAGAAAGTCAAGTAAAATTTACAGTTCAGAGAGGCAAAACACCAAAAGCTTTGGGAAAGGCTAATTCAATACATCTGTCATATGCAATTACAGAGTCAACTGTAATCCAAATCATCTTTTTTATTTTTATTTTTTCCTCTTCAGACATAAAAGAGCCAATTGCCCAGGCTCAGAATTAAACATCTGTTTCACCAAACAAAGATATTAACCTCCAAGGTTTTTTTATGAACCAATAAAATTCAACCATTCAGCACCACTCAGTAACAGTTGTTTTCTCCATTACACAAATTGCTACAGCCAATTCCTCAGCACAAACCACTACAGTGATTGAATTTTAAAGGTAGCAGGTGGGCTGTTATTAATACAGGGATACAGAGGCTTCTCTTACTAACACAACATATTTATTAAAAAAGGGTTTGCTGCTGTTTCCCTTATTGGATACATGGATGAAGCTAAGTGTTTAGACATGACACAATCAAGTAAAACACAACTGGGTAGCTTTGTGATTTGGAAAACATGCAAGTCATGTTTCTACATTAATCACAAGGCTTTTACATGGTCTAATAATTATTTCATTATTTTAATTCTTAGCCATCCCTAGTCAGATGCTTCTAAAGTTTTCTTAACAATATACAAATTGTATTTTAGCCCATGTCATCCTCCTTTATTGATTAAAACACAACAAAGCTTTTATAACATGGGATGCTTTAGGGGGGTAGCGCTTATGTAGCTAAAATTTAATCTGGTTTTCAAGAACCTTGACTAAATTCAGCCACCAGCCACAAACAAAACAAGCAGTCCCAACCACGGCTTCTAGTGTTTCAAGTAAATCTTCACAATTGTGGAAGTGTGATCTACAGTCCATAGTGAATGGATTTTGGTCAGGCTCTTTAGTAGCAAAAAGAATGGTGAATTTAAGAGCAGGCCATAGTCTGACCCAAGGGCTACAGTGTAAATCCAAAGTGACAGAAGGGCATTTGGAGCAAAAACCAGCCTGCTCAGCCTGTGCCAGTCACCTTCTTTCACCACTGGCTTTTTACTGCCCAGGGAGCTGGAGACAGCCTAGTGCTTACTTGGTTCCAGCAGCATCCCAAGCACAGAGCTTGTGTTTCAAAGTCTGGGCATCATCTTCCTGACCTTGCTTTGTTGCAGAACACATGGAATATTTCAGTGTGGGAACATGGCAATGCTCACACTTGCTCAGGGTTTAATCTCGTGACATAGAATCATAGGCTGGTCTGAGTTGGAAGGGACCCCAAGGATCACAGAGCTCCAACCCCCTGCCACAGGCAGGGACACCAACCTCCAGGCCTGGAGCTACACAAGGTTGCCCAGGGCCCCAGCCAACCTGGCCTTCAACACCCCCAGGGATGGGGCATCCACCCCCTCTCTGGGCAGCCTGATCCAGCCCCTCACCACTCTCTCTGTAAGAAACTTCCCCCTAATATCTAATCTAAACTTTCCCTCCTCCAGCTTCACTCCATCCCTCTTGTCCTGCCAGTCTCTGCCCTTGAACAAGCCGATTCCCCTCCTGTTCCTCTGCTCCCTTCAGGGACGGGCAGGCTGCAATGAGGTCCCCCCACAGCCTTCTCTTCTCCAGGCTGACCCAGCCCAGCTCCCTCAGCCTCTCTCCGTAGGGAAGCTGCTCCAGCCCTCTGATCATCTCCGTGGCTCCTCTGGACCCTTCTCCAACAGTTCCCCATCTTTCTCGTATTGCAGGCCCCACAGTGCTCCAGCTGGGGCCTCAGGACGGCAGAGTAATAATATGCCACAAGGAACTGCCTTGCGTAGCAACGTTCAAGGGGCAAACCGGTATGGGGGACATTGTTGTGGGAGTGTGCTATAGGCCCCCTGATCAAGAGGAGCGGGTTGATAGTGCATTCTATAAGCAGTTAGAAGTAGCCTCAAGATCCCGGGCACTGATCCTTATGGGGGACTTCAACTATCCAGATATTTGCTGGGCAAGCAACACGGCCAGTCGTATGCAGTCCAGACAATTTCTGCAGTGTGTTGAAGACAATTTCCTGCTACAGATGGTGCAGGAGCCTACAAGGGGAGGGCGGGTGCTGGACCTTGTTTTAACTAACAAGGACGGGCTCGTTAGGGAAGTGAAGGTCGGGGGCAGCTTAGGTCTAAGTGACCATGAAATGGTTGAGTTCAAGATCCTGGGTGGAAGAAGCAAGCCAAAAAGTAGGATAGCTACCCTGAATTTTGGAAAAGCTAACTTTGATCTCCTCCGTGACTTAATAGGGGCTATCCCGTGGGCTACGCTGTTTGAAGGAATGGGAGCCTGTGAGAGCTGGCTAGCATTCAAACAGCACTTCTTCCAAGCACAGGAACGATGCATCCCTTTGTGCAGGAAATCGGGAAGGAGAGGCAGAAGACCTGCGTGGATGAACACGGAGCTGCTGAGTAAACTCAAAGAGAAGAGGAAGATCTATGAATTGTGGAAGAAGGGTCTGAGCACATGGGGAGAATACAGGAATGTAGTCAGGGCCTGTAGGGTCGCAACTAGGAAGGCTAAAGCCCTCTTGGAAACGAAGCTGGCAAGGGACATAAAGGATAATAAAAAGGGGTTTTTTAGATACGTGAATAGCAAGAGGATGACCAGGGATAATGTAGGTCCCTTGATGAATGAGGAGGGTGTCCTGGTAACGGGGGATACTGAGAAGGTGGAGATACTGAATGCCTTCTTTGCTTCGGTCTTCACCTCAAAGGCCCCCCGGGACCCACAGGCACTGGATGTAAATAGGAGTGTTTGGGATATGAAGAATTTCCCTCTGGTTGAGGTAGGGGAGGTCCAGGAGCGGCTCAAAGGGATAAACGCACACAAATCCATGGGACCGGATGGGATACATCCACGTGTGCTAAGGGAGCTGGCGGAGGTGATTGCTGAGCCGCTCTCTATCATCTTCAACAGGTCCTGGAGAACAGGAGAAGTGCCTGAGGACTGGAGGATAGCCAATGTCACTCCAGTCTTTAAAAAGGGCAAGAAGGAGGATCCCAGCAACTATAGGCCAGTCAGCCTCACCTCTGTCCCCGGAAAGGTAATGGAACAGCTTGCTCTGGATGCCATCTCCAAGCAATTGGAAGAGAAGAAGGTCATGAGGAGTAGTCAGCATGGATTCACCAAGGGGAAATCGTGCTCGACCAATCTCATAGCCTTCTACGATCTCATCACCGGCTGGGTAGATGGAGGGAGAGCAGTAGATGTCATCTACCTTGACTTCAGCAAGGCTTTTGATACTGTCTCCCATGACATCCTGATAGCAAAGCTGAGAAAGCATGGGATTGATGAGTGGACAGTGAGGTGGGTTGAGAATTGGCTGTCGGACCGAGCCCAGAGGGTCGTGATTCGTGGAGTGGAATCTGACTGGAGGCCTGTGACTAGCGGTGTTCCCCAGGGCTCGGTGTTGGGTCCAGTCCTGTTTAACATCTTCATTGACGACCTTGATGAGGGAATAGCCTCGACCCTCAGCAAGTACGCCGATGACACAAAGCTGGGAGGAGTGGCTGACACGCAGGAACACTGCGCTGCCATCCAGAGACCTGGCCAGGCTGGAGAGCTGGGCAGTAAGAAACCAGATGAGGTTCAACAAAAGCAAGTGTAAAGTCTTGCACCTGGGAAGGAACAACCGTTTCTATCAGTACAGGCTGGGGGATGACCTGCTGGAGAAGAGCTCAGTGGAGAAGGACCTGGGGGTCCTGGTGGATGACAGGTTGGCCATGAGCCAGCAGTGTGCCTCGGTGGCTAAGAGAGCCAATGGGATCCTGGGGTGCATCAGGAGGAGTGTAGCCAGCAGGTCAAGGGAGGTGATCCTCCCGCTCTACTCTGCCCTGGTCAGGCCCCACCTGGAGTATTGTGTCCAGTTCTGGGCTCCCTGGTATAAAAAGGACAGGGATCTCCTGGAGAGAGTCCAGAGAAGGGCTACGAAGATGATAAAGGGCCTGGAGCATCTCCCCTATGAGGAAAGGCTGAGAAGATTGGGACTGTTCAGCCTTGAGAAGAGAAGACTAAGGGGGGACCTAATTAATGTTTACAATTATCTTAAGCAAGGGATGCAGGGGGAATCAGCCAGCCCCTTTTCAGTGTCTGTGGAGACAGGACAAGGGGCAATGGCTGCAAGTTGGAGCACAGGGAGTTCCGCACCAACATGCGGAGAAACTTTTTCACAGTGAGGGTGACAGAGCCCTGGGACAGGCTGCCCAGGGGGTGTGGAGTCTCCTTCTCTGGAGAGATTCAAGACCCGTCTGGACGCCTATCTCAGTGAAATGTCCTAGGGAGCCTGCTTCGGCAGGGAGGTTGGACCCGATGATCTCTCGAGGTCCCTTCCAACCCCTACAATTCTATGATTCTATGATTCTATGATTCAAGTAAAGCTTTCCCCAGAGGCTTTAACTGGAGCGTGCACAGCACCTTAGCAAGCAGTGGAAATACTGATTAAAGTGTCCAAACAGAGATTTGACAGTAGAAACACTTACTCAGCTTCTCAACCTCTCAGGAATTACATGAATGGAGATCAACACCAAAATGTGAAAGGACACCAACATCAGAGATTCTTCTGCAGTGTGAGAGGGTCACAGCCTAAACCTGGCAACAGCAGTTCTTTGGCATAAGCCTGTTCATCACAGAGGTCAGTGTGAATTTGGAAGCCTGATAAGTTACTGTAAACAAGAAGATGGAAAGTCTGGAATTACTCTATTTCAAAATTAATCTATACCACTGTCTAAGCAAACAGCATCTTCTTTTGTCCAAAAAGTCAAGTAATTCCATTTCAAAGCACCTAATTGCAAGCTTTTCTGTTAATTCTGCCCTTGAAGAAATTCACAGTTTAGTAGAGACTTTCCAGAAATACACTTTGGCATTTCTAAAACTGTGTCTATAAATTATTTAAACAGACATTATGTTAGCTATCTCAAATATCCTAAGAAATCCTTAAAGTGAGGTGATGTAGACACAAAATGAAAAGCAAATTTGATTCTAAACATCTCTCTACGTCTTATACTCATGCCATAATAGATGGCTGCAGAACAATTATCAGCTAGCAAAGTGTGTAAGAATTAGTAGGCCTTAATCTAGATGAATATTTCAGAAAAGAAAAAATACAGGAAAGCATATTAACCCAACAGAGAGAAAAGGGAATAAGACTCTAGAAAGTCTGTACTCCTGTGCCAAATCTCTTCCTTCTTACAGAAAAAACAGGCTGTAAAATTCCTTCATAATGTGGTTTGAAATCATCTGCTCAATAATACCATGGAAGAGTAAGGAACTACTGAATTCTAATTAAGTCTCCTCTCTTTTACACAGGCATAACCTAAAATTAATTTCAGTAAAAGGTGTTTCCTTTTTATATCACAGTAACAAAAAACCATGGCTTTAGTATGTAAGAGGGGTGACTCCTATGAGCTTCAGCTGGCCACCCTCCACTATTTTGTCAGAAGATGCTCACAGAGAAAGTGGGTAGCACAAAGCAAATCTCAAGCCCAGCTGACAGCTGCATTTCCTCCTGAATCTCTTTTCCTTCAACAAAACAGAAGCAAAGTTACTTGACCAAAGTACGAACTTCCATCAGGAAAAGTTACAGACCCAGCCTCCAGAAAGTTGTGTGTTTTAATAAGACCATAAGATGGTTTTCTCTTCAAATTTTCCTAAGTTAAGTTATCAGAGGTTAGAATTTGAGGCCAAATTCCCTTGAGAAGAAAAGTAAATCTACAAAAACTGTTACAAACGCATCTCATGGATTAAAGGTTAGATAAAAAGCCAACAGGTCAGAAACACCTCTCATCCTTCTATTCCTCCACACTGCTATCTAATTAGGTTGAATGCCTTTTTATTTAATTCAGTGCAGAGAATTTCTGAAATCCCACTTTAATCAAGCCAGAGTCCTACTACTCCTCTGAGGCACCACTCTCCTCAAAGCCATAAACTTCAGCCAAGGCTGTGTTAATTTTATACTCTCTTCTTTCCCCCCTTGAATGAATAATAACCAGAATCTAATAGTATTCAAATGTATCACCCACTCTTTATTAAAACACTTAATTGTTTTCTTTAAATATCATCCTTTAGGCCACCTATCTTATACCTTGCTGGAAAAAAGACAACATTTAGAATAGATGAGCATTAGGATGATGTTGAAGAGGGTGTCAGACACCAGGAATGTAGCTCCATGCTCTGATCTATAGTCTCCAGCTACAGACTAATTATGTGAATGCCTGCTTCAAGAAGGTTGAGTTTCTTTTATCTGAGAATAAAATACTAGATGTTGTGTAGAGTAGCTTTAGATGGGGAATGAATTCATCGTTCATTTTTCAGCCACCTATCACTCCTCAGTTTAGGCATGCTCTTAAGTCTGCACAACTTTGAAGTCAGGACAGTCCCACCTCCCCATATTGATCACAGTACGAATAGCATGGGTGAGGCATCCAGAAGGAACTTTCATATATGAAACCTCAAAGCAGTTCTGTCTATGGATGCAGATGGCTAGCCACAGGCACAGTCCTTTTCTAAGATCAACCACAACCATCACTCTATCAGAGAAAAACCAAATGTGATGTTTGTTTGGGTTTTTTTAAGGCTAGGTCATGCTGATGAAGATTCAGAGGAAAATACACAAGTTTCATATGTGATCTCAGATCTCCAGGGGGGAAGATAAACACATTTCTTAGCAAGAGCTTTAATGGGAAATAACTATCCAGAAAGAACCACCACGACACTAATTTGTACCATAGCAGGAAAAAGTGTCTACATTAGGAGATCTTTTAGTTCTAACATACTATCCAATCAATGTTTTGCCCAAGCTCTGCTTCTTTAAAGGTAAGCAAAGCAAGAGCAGGTCTGATTCTGTATGCTCCTTTTCAAGTGTACAATACCAGACTCAGTACAAGGTAGAGCAATGAGTAAAAGTCTGATTGTACGTTTGATCTTATAAATGGAGATATAAGATGGCCTTATCAGCTTCCCTGTCCATAAAATCTGTAAGGATATACATTTGATTATTAGGTTTAAGCCCTTAACTCCAGACAATATCAGTCACAAAGCCAGAAACCTAACAAAACCACACCCACCTACCTGAATATATTGTGAGGAGGCTATGAAGGTGTTATGTTTTCTCCCAATAAAAGTAGGTGAGTTAATGTGTCACCTTTATTTACTTCTCCCACTTTTTTCCTTCTCTTCCCCCTGCTTCCAAAAAAAATAAATAAAACAGAGGCCTTTGTCATGGTAACTATGGAGTTACTTAGTCAAGCAGCTTCCCAAGGAGACCTGCCTCTGAACAAGATGCCCACTAGATATTCCAAGGAAGGTCACAAGGGAAATAAATATTCAATTATTCTGGTGTTTTAAATTGTGTCTCAGTAGCCAATGTCTCTGAAATGGTATATAATCAAGTCGCCTGCAAGCAGCTTGTAAGAGCATATAAAAATAGCAGTCTACACATGTCTTAATAATAGAAAAAAAAAGATTTTTCTAAAAACTGAGTTTGTTAAATCAGACGTGTTTCCAAGCTGACCAGAGTGCTCTGAGTATCATTATCAGAAAGCAAAATTAAGAAAACTAAGCACATCCCTACTCCTGGCAGCATCAACCTGCACAAAGTGCAAATCCTAGTAAGAAAGTGGTATAATTATGTTAACCAGCTCTGAAACAATGGAACAGAAACTTGATTTTAGGAAGTGGCTATAGACTGTACTGTGCATACAAGAAGCATGAGAGCTTTGTTTGTGAAGGACAAAAGCTACCTTGCAAAACAGCAGTCATTCCTGTAATCCTGGGGAAAGGAGAATGCAGTTCAATTCTGTGATCAATGAAAGTCTTCAGAACAACCCAATCAATGTGAATCTGCTTGGAAAGAACATCAGGACTGGCTGATGTTCAGTCCCTTCGTCCTGCTTCACAGAAGCCAGGAAGAGGGCTGATTTGGTGTAGATGAGACTTCACCCCACCCTTCCACAACCTCACTGAATTTCTCATCCTCTAATCCAATCTTATCCTTCTAATACTAAACTCTTGTGTCAGACAGGACTTTCATCACATTTCCTCTGATATCGATGAGATTATGGAAAGGAAATCTGTATTGGGAGATATTTTCTTTGATTTCAGGTTAAAATGACTTCTTGTGGGTAACAGGGCAGCTTGTAACATCAAGGTACAAGCTGAGGCCTCAAAAATTAGCTGTTTATGGAAACCAATACCTTGCAGAGTAACAATTTGCTTATATAAGCAGAGAGATTTTGATTAGTATTCATGCAGAAAGCTGAGCATTGTAGTATCAGCCCTGGCTGGTAGTGCTATAGAGCCATTCCTGCAGACAGGCTGCATGGGGAGCTTGAGAAACACCCAGTGTGATGGACAAACCTCTTCTACACATCTCCCTTTGGCTGACTGCACCCTGTTGTAAGTGCAGTTTTGTAGATGACAGCAGGGAGGCCAGCTCACAGTCCCTGATCATAGCTCATTAGGTTCCTCAGGCTTGGGAAAACCCTACACTTCATAAAGTTTGCATGCAAATGGCTAATGCACTCTTCCATCCATTCCTGATTGAATTCATGCTGTTAACACGTTGCTCCACCTTTTCCAGAACAAGAATAAGCTTGTAGCACCAACCAGGCACTGTGTGGTGGCTTGTGACAGGACTGAGATGAACTGGGAAGGTACAAATGCTGGACACCATCAGCAGCTCTGTGAAAGCAAAATGAGTCTTCAGTATTGTATCCACTCCAAGCACTCACATAAGATGTGGATACTCTTGTAATTATTTGTAAATTACTGTAATTATTTTAATAATACTGTATTTTCTCCTTCAATTATGAAAAGTCAGTTTCTGCTGTCCTGTGGACTGACTGCTGTAGAAAAGATCTCTCATCAATTCAAAGCTTTCAGCAAGGCTCAGACTTGGCTCCAACATCCAAAGAAGTGGAAAAAAATATGATAACTAATACTAATTCCAGGTAGTTCTAGCAAGCTTCAATTGTATATTTTGGACATGAGCAGTTTGGAGTGAATTGTGGACTTTAAGGCATTAGTGACCAATTTGATAGCGACTTTGAATTCCAAGACAAATTCTGCCAGCAGAAGATAACAGACTGAAATCAAATATAGTGGAACAGAAATTCTGAATTAAAAACAGAATTCTGCCCCTGTTTACAATGAAAACTTTCATAATTTCAAATTATTCTCGGGTTTTCATATGCTTGCATCCTACTGTACTGCCTGGTTCTGTCTCCTATTTTCAAGCATTTGAAATTGTATCCGAAGGTGGTTTATGTATCTTAAATGCTCACTGCACTTCTTAAAGATCAGCCTGAAGAGGAATTACAGAGTAAAACAGCAAAACAAAGGCTGTACTTCTCTTAGCTTTAAGTCAAAGAACTGCCTAAATAGAACTGTAAGTATGACACCACTTCCTCCTCCAAATGAAGAAAATTAAAGCCAGAATTTACAAGTCCTCTTCAAAAAACTTTTGTTGTAACATTAACACTTCTTAATACCACATCAGCATCCTTAAGCTCCATCCAAGACCCTGTACACCGAGCTGGGGGTTGTGCTAACGATGTCAAGAGTCAAGATGCTCTGCTCCCTCAGCGCGTGTGGGACAGTTCACAGACAGGCAGCATCCCCACTCCTCCCCATGACATCTCGGGATAGACTTTTCTTAAAAGCACATGTCAATGTTGAGACTCACTGAAAATAATCTCTCCACTTCTTTTGGTGTGTCATTTGGAAACCAAATACTTCTAAAAACCTACCCTTCATCTGCAGAGTGGAAGGAAATAAATCTCTGAGCAGATGTAGTCATGCAATTTTGTTATCTTAAAAGACAAAAAAATCAACCAAGATAAGAACAGCTCATGCCTCACGTTTTTCCTAAGTATTATATATTTACATGTTTTAATTTAATTATGTGGAAACAAGAGATATTTCTATTTAAAAGAAAGCAGCTACCATAAATCAGAATTGGAAAGCAAAGAGCCTAAAGCAGTCCTTTAGAGGACTTCACCATGAGTGACAATTTCAATCTATTAGCTATCTTTCTGCCCATAGAGATCACGATTAGACAGTAAAGTTGCCCTTTCAATTCACTCAAAGCTTCAATCTGTTCCATCTGTGCTCCCTGAACCTTTAATTTCCAATAGGTTCGGGCTAATTCAGAGCAGCCAGGGAGGCTGACAAGCTCTACACCTTTCTTTCACATCCTCAGGGCTACACGCTGACATCTTAAAAAGAATTTAGAAACAAATATAATACCACATCTTTCACACAACAAAATCATTTCTTTGAATTCCATTAAGGAAGCACGCAGGTATAATTAGGAATTGGTCCATGACTCAAACAGCCATTTGCCCCCATGCTGGTCTCACCATCCCACTGTAATAAAATAACACACTCCTGTGAGCTTACAGGCTTTGACCTAAAAGCTGGATGCCTTACAGATCAAGAGAGACATCATTAGAAGAAGTAACTCTGATGCAGATTAGCGAGCACTTGTGAGTCCTTGCATCTTTATACTCACAAACTAAGAGGTTCCAATTTATAGCTCCCAGGTAGCATTTGGCTACTAGTAAATAGATTCTGGTGGTGGAAAACAGGGGTCAGAAACAGGAAGCCTGCCCTAGATATGATGAGCCATTAAGATTTACAAATTTAATTCCAGTAGTAGCTCATAGAAGAAAAAACAAACCCACAAACAAGTAACTAAGATCTGGGAACTGCCTGATAGGCAGATGTGAAAGATCTCATACAACAGTAGCCTGTAATGCTCAGCACAGAACAGAAAGCCAAACAGGAAATGCTACCCTGGCCCATGATTATGGACGCTGGCCCCATCCCTGGGGGTGTTCAAGGCCAGGTTGGATGGGGCCCTGGACAACCTTGTGTAGCTCCAGGCCTGGAGGTTGGTGTCCCTGACTGTGGCAGGGGGTTGGAGCTCTGTGCTCCTTGGGGTCCCTTCCAACTCAGACCAGCCTATGATTCTATGTCACAAGATTAAACCCTGAACAAGTGTGAGTTAATGTTTGCTTTTTCACATTATTTTATTTCTAATATTCTTAAATTAGGAGAATTTCAAATCTGAAACCTTGGGATTTGGAACTTTCTGATCCTTGGGGTCCCTTCCAAGCCAGACCAGTCTACGATTCTGGAAGGGGGATGCTCAGCTTTTTGGAAATGGTTGCAACAGGAGCCATTGGCTGAAAATGCCCACAGCTATATGACTGGGGCAAGGCAATAAAATCCAGATTTCTTCCTAGAAAATCCTGTCTTACATCTTCATTACCCTACTGCAGCCTCATCATCACTGCTACAGAATTCAGCCACTCAAAATTAGTCTGGCTGGATTAAGACTATAAAGAAGTCTCTAACATCCTTCAACTCACTCAAAAGAGTCAGCATACAGGTAAGTAGTGACCACTTCAGGTTGGAGTTTTACAGCTGGATTCAGAAGTGTCAAGTGCAGGGATCAGCACAGTATCAGCACTGGGAGGCTTTCCCCTCCCTTCAAACAAAAATTTCATTAAAGCCACAAAAAGGAATTTACTGAGGGAAAACTGGGACTCATAGTACTTGTTATATAAAATTATATCTTTGTCTAAGTTCCACTGCCTTACCTTGGTCATCATTAAATATTATACTTTTATGTAAAAGGTGTTGCTGTTCTGTAGATAGAATGGGATGCCTTACTTTGGTAAGGCTTAGCAGCTGAGAATTGGCCATTATATCCAGTGATGAATTTGTCTAGTTTCTGTGCCACTCCATAGGTTTGAACAAAATCTAGTTTCCATAATCACAGTTTTTTTCCCCACAAAGGAACAAGAATGAAGAGACCTGGGAACAGGTAGGGCACTAGAAGCAGGAAGCGTAACTGCAGGCTACTGAGGCACACAGCCCTTTTTCATCTCAGATCTGGTAAGCACGTCACCTCAGAGTGAGGTTGTTCAGTCCCCTATCTGCTGGAAAGCTTTTCTTTGGGGTGGGTTAGGTTTCCATCCATTCAGGCAGCTGAAACACCTCAAGACACAATCGCTGTATTGTTGGAGCTGGTGTTGGGAGGGGGAGAAGGAACAAAGCCCACGAACCACACAACAGCAAAACACTCCAACGCCCTAGCCACGGGCACTTCATCACTCAACTGCATAAAAGCCAATGTCACAGAGGAAAGACTGAGGCTGATTTAGCCTACTGTAGAGCTGGACCATCCATGTTCCTTTCCGGATCAGATTCAGCTTCCTAACGAGCTATCACAAGTTTACTCCTGAGTGTTTACAGCTTATGGGCTGGTTGTAAGTGACCAAAATTCAACACCCAAGATACAGGAAAGCACCACTGTTGAATGAGCATGCTAGCTCTGTACCTGTTAAAAAAATGTGCTTTATTTTCAGGAAAGGGCTATCATAACTGTTTTCCACAGCCAAATTACAAAAACTCTGCACATTTCTCCTGGAAAGCTAGACCTTGACTCCAAGAGACTTATTGTTCCTTGCTGTGCTCTCACAGCACTTAGAGTTTTCATTGCAATATAAAACACTATGGCATTTCATTATTTTTCCTCTTAAGTTGCATGGTATCTATAGTCCCACATAACGCATCGTTTCTGTTACCAGCACATTTGATGACTACTTGTCCAGGGCAGAAGGCAAGTTCTATTGCAAGAGCTGTGCAATCTGCTTCAAATGAGAAGGAAACAAAAAAAAAAAACCCACCCACAAAAAAACAACCAAAAAACCACCCCAGCACAAAACCCCCCACTTTTCAATATCACCTTTTGCCAGCAGGTCAAGGACACAGAGGATACTTGCAAAGTGCAAGAACTTCTATTACACAAAGGAAAGAACACAGAGAAAAAAACCAACCCAACTCTTCACTGCTGGAAAAATGAGAATTAAGGAACTTGCATGAATGAGACAATATTTTTTTTGCAAAAACAAAAGGAGCTATATTTAACTACTGAATAAAAAGTTACTCAGCATCAGTTGTTCTCCTTTCAGGTGGGTGAAATAAAGTATAAACCATTTCATAGGAGTTTATTATAAAAAATAAGCAAAAAAAAAATCTAACTTGACAGTTTGTGACTTGAATTTATCAAAAGTAAAAAAAAAAATAAAAAAAAAAATCAAGATTTATTTATTTCTTCCATGAAAAATTGTAGTAGTTCAATATGTGTTTTAGCCTGAGAGACTCAAGTGAAAACTTCAGGTTTTCCCCACCCCAAATCTTCCACTGTTTTAAAAGTTACAGGGCATCTCACTTCTTTTGCTGAATAGAGCAAAAGCTTCTTTGCCAGCTCTTCAGTATTAGACTGCATAGTAGATGCCCAATTCCCCACCCCCTGTATCAACTACCTTATTTAGCCAGAACATATCTGCAAGAAGCTCTTACAGTGACTTTGGGAACCACCTCAGAAAAACAGCTGATGGCCCCTGGCCATTTTGCATAGAAGAGATTGTGTCCCCTTAGTTCAAACTGCTTTAAGCAATGTGAGGGCCCTTCTGCAGACTGGTAGGATCCCAGTTTTATAGAATAAGGTCAAGCATACATGTAACTTGCCTGTGGGCTATGGTACAGGCACGTGTGAGGGAGCCTGAGGACACTACACCTCCTAGGACTGCAATGGAAATGGAGAACAGTAATGGCACTGACCTATAGAGAGGCAAGAGAAACTACAAGAACTATGAGGAATTAAATTTTCTGAGTGTCTGAGAGAAACATTTATTCAGTCATTGGAGAAGTGAAGAGATATTGGAACTTGCAAAGAACCAGTCAAATTTAGATCAGGACGAATACAGCAGATCAGATGTCAAAGTAGCATAAAACAAACTGCTGCAATAATTCCATAGGCTCCAGACGAGCTTTTCATACTGCCTTTCTGTCAGGAAAAGATAAAACAAGTATGATAACATAGAGTTTGTGACAAATTGATGAAACTGGCAGCAAACATCTGCAACAAGCCAGAGAAGATATTCAAGAAACTGAGGGAATGATTCAGTGTCACCACAGACACAAAGACTAGGAAGGCTACTGTTCTCAGGCTGAAAACACAAATGAGAATGTACTTATTAAGGGAAAAAAGAAATTATGGCCTTTAGTAGCCCACAGTATGAATGAAACGCTAGGAAAGTCCTGTTACACCAAATGAAAGGCAAAGAAACCACTGCAGAATGTTAGGGGAGTTTTGCTTCATCCCTCGATCTCCACTGTCTCCTAACAGCCTTCCAGATAGAAGTTGTGGGCCATAAAGACCTACGGTGTGACAGAGGAAATTACTTGAGAGATTATCCTATGATCTACTGCAACACCTAAACTCATCTGTGGTCTGTGAACAGCCTTCCACCCTGCCTGTAAAGGCAGCTGCTATCAGGACATCTTCAGTTGTGAATCCACCCTTCCCGATTTAGACTGGCAAAGCCCAGATTTGTTAGCACTGCAAATATGCTGCCAAAGGCATCGTGCTTTCCTGAAGCTGCTGAAAAAGAGAAGAGTTGAAAAGAATCTCTCCATGAGCCATCCTTTTTATTAACACTGATGCCATTTGATTATTTGATGAGAACCTATAACTCATATGAAGACATTCTAAACATCAGGACTATAAATACCCTAACAAAGGTCTGCTATATATAGCATTCTCCACTTACAAGCATTTCTCTTTTTCAGAGTCTGATCCAAACCACATGCTAATTCTGATAGGCATCAACAAAAGGATGAAAGGAGCATATGACTGCATAGAAATAGAAAGAAAACAAACAAATAAATGCTTCAACAGTGATTACTGTGCCATTACTCTGATCTACTCGGATAAAGTGTCTAAATAAAAAGGCAAGAAAAGACACAGCTGATGCTGCTATGTGTTTTAAACTACTGCAGCAGAAACAGTGGGGAATGTTTACTGCAATATCCAAAGTTAGGATAGGACAAAGGGGGAAAAAGGCAATAGCAGCAGCAAGCAACTGTCTAAGGATCACAGATCTTGGGCATTTACCTCTGATCGCATTTTATCCATTATATAAATAAAGAGAAAGGAGTGCTGAGACACCACTCGAAGTATCAGCTGCTGGATGGTGTTTGGGAAATAGCATTTTTCTTCTCAGTAAAATTCATAGTGGTATTTGCTTTATATTTTTTCTAATCTGAAATCAGATCCATTAAATTCAGTCTTAATTCTGGTCCTCAAGAAGTAGGGCGATTTCAAAAGACAGCCAGTCCAAAGAAGTCTCCAAGGATGTAAACATGAGAAGATAAACAAACCTGTGCTTGGAAGCAGGATTGCTAAGATGGTCCAAGTAAACTAGCCAAAGAAAGAAGAAAGCCTAACTGCAAAGCTTCACATCACTTCAAAGCTTCATATGCACAGTTCTGCTGTTGACCATTTATTAAGTGATGGAACAGTTTGTTTCTTCAGCTGCAAAGAAGGGTTTCTCTAGGAGTGGTATGACCATGTGCATATTCCACAGGTTAAAAAAAGTTAAGTGCCTTTATTGCCTAAAAGGTTCCGAAGCTAATGAATGATTCTCTGATAGGAAGGCATTGTGCATCTCTGAATATACAGAGAAGCTACCTTAACCTTATGGTCTGTTTGCTTGAAATGCTGCAGCAGCATAGAAAACTGTTGCTGAGGTCCTCAAGCCAGACAATTGAGTGAACAGGTAGCTTAAAAAGAAATGGGGCTCAAATATCTTCTACTGGCTTCCTACACAGACCTGCAAACAGGGACTAGTACTGTATAGGCTGTAGAAAAGAAAGCCATGATTTGGATGGAAGCCTTCATCTCAGCTGGAAGTCAAACTCCATGTAATACAGAAAAAAAGAACTTAAAGACCAAAGAATAGGATTGTGCCTGATCCTATGTCCTCATCAAGTCAACTCAAAAGTTCAGAAGAACCCATTTATTTTAACTGTTTCAATTTTCATGTTCCACCAGTACCACAAGAGACTAGCCAACAGTTTCTTTCACCAGTCCATTTCATCACCACTGCTACCCACTGTGCTTGCAACCTGCCAACATGAAGGAGCTTAAAATAATCCCAGAGACTTCAAGGGACAGAGAAGGAATTAACCATTTCTAAGATCTGTACCATTTGCCAAAAATCCCATTTGTTCATTGGAAGTGGTTTGTTACATTATTAATAAAGATTTCTAAAACCTTTTTGTTAATAGTTGAGTAACATGGATTATAACAAAGAACTATAAACACATCTTCATGACATCTTTTCATAAGCAGCTTTTTTACGTTCCCTTTATCATGTTGCTATTTGAAAAGGTTTAGATAGCTTATTAATTGTAGCACCATGGGATGGAATCTGCTTAAGCTCTTAGACCTTTTCAATCACAGAGATGCTTCTTCGTATGTTTATTTTTCCCCTTACCCTATTCTCCTTTTCTCAGAGACTTCCGAGTCGTTCATGTTGTCTAGCCATCAGGACAATCAGAATTCCACGTTCCACTTTCTAACTCAGCCACTAGTAATTGTTTTTGTGTGGTAAAATGCATATTCTCATCTGACAAGAGGGGAAACACAAACAGTGAGTAAAACAGTCCTGCTCTGAATGACTTTTTCTCTGAGTAGACAATTTAAAAGTGAAAGAGAAAGCAGAGAACTGAAGTGATTTTCCAGAGGGTATAGAAAGTCGATGGGTACCCTGACTCCTAAATCACCATCATGAGCCACTACATTCCCCAGCTTTCATGAAAGGAAAAAAAAAAACCAAAAAACCAACAATGTAAAATGATTGCATTTCTGTAAAGAGATAACACCACCTGACTCAAGAACGGGATAGAACATAATGCTTTATAAGGTCATTTTTAAAAAACACCACAAAAACTAGTACTATTAGAAGACTGTTCCAAGCTATCAGTCATTTTCCCATTTTAAAGTCTATCAAACAGAGATGTTTCTGCCTCCACAAAATATCAAACAGTATGTAATCCTCTTTTTTTTTTTTTTGAGAAGCCAATGTTTATGGATAGCTTTTCTGAAGAGATTTTGTTTATTTTTTAAAATAACAGAGCATGCTGTCAGGGCTGTAGTACAGGCTGGCTCAGTGGAAACCCATTAAAACCACTTTACTGGGCAGATGGTGTCAAAGAGTCAGAAGTATATAACAGAATCCTACTGTGCACAAGTGTTCAGTATGCAAGAAATCATCTCTTATCAGACAACTGCTGCAGGGGACACAGTCAACCACAAAGGAGAGAGCAGAGCACAGCTAAAGTCACGACAGCTTTACAACTATTTGCCCAAAAATATGGAAAAGGATATGGAATAGCAGACCTTAACTGATAAACCCTGAGTAAACAAGGGGAAATCTATGGAGAGCATCATATCAAGCTTTAAAAAGTAATATGCAGCTTTTATTGATATTCACTGCAGGTGTTACTACTCTGTCATTAAGAGGGACACCACAATTCAAGAAGACTACAATAAGATTTGAGAAGTGTCCACTAGTTTTGGATTCCCCATCTTTCCACACACTAATTTACAGGATTGCTGTAAGACTTCTAAGAATGGGTACAAAGAAACTCAGAGAAATCTGGAAACAGTGGCTGTGCCACTGCAGCATAGATGACAAGTTTCAGTGAGGCCTACATCAGATGCGTACGAGCACACTAGGAGATTGAGACACACTCCTTCTGCAGATGTTCCTTTTCCACTCTCTTCTAGAGGAGATAGGCCAAGTTTTTCCAGTGTTTTTGTGAGCTAATTCTGTAGGAAAGCTTAACACCTAACAAAACACCTAAGTTAAACAGACCCTGAACAGGATATACACTGAAAATTAGTGTAGGTAGAAACATAGACTGGTCTGGGTCGGAAGGGACCCCAGGGATCATAGAGCTCCAACCCCCTGCCACAGGCAGGGACACCAACCTCCAGGCCTGGAGCTACACAAGGTTGCCCAGGGCCCCATCCAACCTGGCCTTGAACACCCCCAGGGACAGGGCATCCACCCCCTCTCTGGGCTGCCTGTTCCAGCCCCTCACCACTCTCTCTGTAAAAAAACTTCCCCCTAATATCTCATCTAACCCTTCCTTCCTCCATCTTCACTCCATCCCCCTTGTCCTGCCACTGTCTGCCCTTTTAAAAAGTTGATTCCACTAGTTGATAGAATACATCAGTGAAAACTCTAGAAGTATTCATTGTGGACTGCTTACAGAGTAACAAAGTGTGATAAATACACTTACAGTGTCTGTGTGCCTCCTATCTCTGCAGGGCACAGCCAGGATTGCTCAGTTTTGCCCCAAGTCCCATATTGTTGGCCACATAATAATATCCTTCAACTCAAGGGGTACAGGCTGGTGAACCTGAGCAAACGAGATCTTATTTTGGTTTCTGAATACATGCTGAAGAGGACAGGAGGGTACCTGCTGATAAATGGTGGCTTGGCAAGTTTTGTCAGAGCTGACTAGCTCCTTCAACAGTAGCTCAAAGGACAATACACTGAAACAAGAACTCCTTCACAGCAGGAAAATCTGACAATACACCCTGTATTGCTAAGAGAAATGTAGGAGGTTAGATATAAAAATTTGTCATCCATAGACAAGAAAACTAACTACCCAATGTGTACTACCAAATTATAACCACACAAGACTGACTGCATTAAGATAGTGATGCAAAACTCTGAAGGATACAGGTATTTCAAGGGTCTGAGATCATTCGGCATTCAATCAGACTAAGCTCGCCAGCTCAGAGGAGTTTTTGTTGTTTTTTTAAAATCAGGTAAGACTTGAAGCCCCATCAGTGGGACTACCTGGACATCTGCCTTGCTCCTCAGCAAGAGGTCTCCAGACTGTCCGCTCAGCAGCCTGCCTACCGTGAAAGCAAATAGATCAAAAGGTATGCTGTAGAGCATCCTGGTTGTGCTGGAAAGGACACTTCTATTACTTCTTAACCCACCCTGTAGAGGTGTATACACAGAGAATAAAGAGCATGTTGACATCCTTCCATGCTTCTGCTTGGTGCTCTTACTACACCTGCTACTTTCTCCTACATAATCAGGTAACCCATTTATTTTGCCTTTTTTATAGGATCTATGTTATTCAACACCCTTCTCATGTTTTACAGTCTACATAGTCACTTTTACTTACAAAATAAAGTGAAAGTAAAAAAAATTTTACTTTTACTTTATTTTGCTTGCTCTAGCTGCAAAACTACAAACTAATGAGGCCCAATGAATTTCACCAAGGAGAAGAACTATTAAGATTAAAAGATACCATTAGCAAAACAGCAAATGAGTATAAAAAGGTATTGACTAAATTAAGGCTGGAAAATGGTAATGACAGCAAGTTTCTGGAATATATCTAAGCCATCTTACACAGCATTGTGACAGAAGTCTTTATTTACAAATAAAAGCCCAAGTAATTAAGCAAACCAAATCAGTTTGAAGTAATTTTAAAAACAGAACTAGATGGGCCCGTGAGAAGGTTAAATGACTATAAAAAAATGACTATAGAAGGGAAAAGGCCTTTGTTTTGTAAGTTGGGGGAAATGCAACATCAGCACAGACAGATCCATGGCCAACCATTTGGTCTGCACAGGAAAAAACTGTGCATCTTGCTAAGCAACTTTCAGTGAGACAACTGTCTGTAACATAGACAACTCCCTCCAGAAACCTTTCTAGAAATCTTAATTAAAAAAAGCAACACTGAGGGCATAGGAACAAACAAACATCCTCTGAGTACAGCAGAAGCCTTTTAAGAAGTTAATTGACCCTACAGCGCAGACACTGTTCAGTGACTGGCAGACTACTCCTACATTGCTTCACTGAACTGCTACTCAGTGTTGATTTAAGTGAACCTATGCTGCAGTGGATTAGAAACAATCACAGCATCAGCGATTGTGTCTGAAGTACTGAGGCAACACCAAACAGCTCAGATAAATACTTTCAATTACTACAGTTAGTCTTACTACAGCAGTTTCTCAGCTCTTAAGAACAAGAAGTATCTAACTTTTGGAAAGAAATCCAGACCATCTTATGCAGTATTGTCAGTAAGGTCTTTGTTTACAACCAGACACAAATTGGGATGCAGTCTCAAAGCATCCTTGTTACTTCTCTTTCCTCCCTTTGTCTTTTCTAGCTTGAACGCATAAGGTTTCTGGCACTGGTTTCACAACACTGCTCAGATGTTCTATGAATCACCACTGGTATGTGGGCCACACAGCTGAAAAATACCACTCCAGAAAAGACTCTGTCTACACTCTGAATTAAAGCCTACTAAAAGCAATGAAACTCCAGATACTGACCGTAACGGGCTCTGGATCACAGCCGTTGTGGATCAATAGGTGGGTGTAATATACAGCAGAGCTGAAAGTTCTGTCATCTCTAGGTCAAGTGTAAGTCACACTACCAAAGTGGAAAGTGGGAGCTGACAGAGATATTACATAGGCTGTACCTCTTTGGAGGATGAAGACTTTCAATCCTTCAGCTCTGTGAGGCCATCAGACTAACACCCTACACTGGAATTAAATCTATTCAGTAAAGAAGAAATCAAGGACATGAAGACAATCCTCATTCTACAGTTAATCTTCCCCCCTCCCATGGATGAGGGTGAAGTAGCCAAACATCCTCAAATATGTACTTTAAATCTGCTCATAATAATTAGTGTTATCTAAATGTCTCTGAACTATTTAAAATCCACTTCATTTTGAACTGCCATTAATAATGCAACAGGCAATATTACAAAGACTGGTGAAAATGGAGTCATTTAATGTAACACTTTATAAACCAAACCTGCCATGAATCTCAGCTGCCTCCTCAGCTCCTCTGCAATCAATCTGTCTGAAGTCATGTTTATGTATCCTAGGACCCATGATAGACTGCCACTAGACTTGGCATCCACAACAACCTCAGGAGGTTGATTTAATGTGAATGCAGCATGAAAAAATCATATTATCTTTGGATTCTCTCTTTTATTAAATAAAACTGATCTTTATTGAATAAAGCTGCTTTTATTAATATCTAAAACATTGGTTGGTGTCACAGAGCCTGCCAGTCCTATGGAACTAATAAAAGAAAAGACAGAAGTAAAAAATGAGAACATTACAGGGAAATATTAGAAACCAAGTCACATTAAGCCAGTATTGCAGCTGACAAATAAAACACTGGTCTAGCTGTAGAATTTTTTAAGTCTGAATTTATTAATTTTGCTGAAAGAAAAGAAACCAGAATGGGGCTTCTCTCAGAACACTGTGACAAGGAACACAGGAAGAGCAAGAAAGTGCAACTTAGTCTCCTCTTCCCTTGTATAATGTCTCAGACAACTCTAAATTCAATGCAGCTGGAGCAAAGCACAAACACTTTGGGTTTATTGGAACAGTTTGAACCTTAAGATAGAAATATTTCCTTTTAAGTTTTTTTAGAAAACCTTTTGGGTTTCTGCACCTAGGCTAAGCTTACAGGAAGAACCCCTCCTGCCCACACCTTTTATTGCATGCTGATTCCAGATGTGAATGTAATGTAGTCTTCTATGCATATCAACTGTACAGCTACAGCAACAGATGCTTAGGATGAGTCTGTCCACAAGTAACACCAGCACAATGCTTTGAGAAAAAGAACGATCACAATCAAAATCTGTCAATACAAACTGAAATTCAACTCTGAACTCCTGTTTAACCACCAAGGAGGAAGAGGAAAAATGTATATATTAAACCAAATAAAATAACATTCAATTTTAATCCCATACACAGCCCCATCTTCCTTAACTAATTACTACCAGCCAGAGCTATGAAGTCCAAAGCAGTGCTGAAACAGCCTTCTGGAAGATGGAGCATAACCAACAAGCTCAGCTGCATAGTTCTTTGTACACCCTTATTCCCACTAAAGTGAATGGATGCACAAGGGAGACTAAAGTGAAGGAATGTGGCTTCCTGCACAACTACACTTCACTAAAATATAAAACCCCAAAGTCATAAGCAAAGTATTTCAGCAATTATTGTGGACAGAATGACATATTCTGATGCTGAGCATCATGATGGAATCAGTAAAATTGTGTTGGGAAAGCCAAAGGTAAGAGTCTGTCTATAACAAGACAAAAAAAAATAGTGGAAGTTTCAATGGAAATCAAGAGGGCTCAAAGAATACTCTAACATGGATAATCCTAAAGGAAACAGAGGCAATATAAACCCAAATATCCAGATACTTCTCTCCTATAACATATCTAGAACTAAATGTTTGGAAGATTTCCCTACATGTGCTTTCCTACACTAGAAGACTGGCATCACTGCAGACGCTCTATATACATCTCTAGCCCACAGGGACACTTTTAGGGGTACACAAGGTAATCCTGCCTAATACAGTTGCCAAGCCTCACATTTATAAAAACTGAGAGAAAAAGGAAAGCAGAGCAGCAGCGATGTGGCCTGAGATCTCATTAGAAAGCAACTTGTGGGAAGATGTCAGCCCAGGATGACACAGAACATGAAGGCTCAGCAGAACACAGGCAGGAGAAGTCACTAAAATATTCCCTTGTTCTGTTACTGAAGGTCTGGCATTCGAAATTCATTAAAACAGGGGGTTTGTCTGATAGCAAACGTTCATAATGTAAGAGACTCCTCGATCTTCAGCCTCACAATATACATCCCAGAATTGTTTAGTGTCATACAGGAGATGTTCCACTCATTATAGACTTAGGACAAGCGTGGAACTTGGTGTTCAAGAGAAGTATTTCAGTTTTTAGTCTACTCCAATAAAGCTAATGAGAGGTTCTCCCTTAAACAGGGAACAAAATGTCCACGTTACTGTGCCTGTTGTATTACTGTGTTTTCATTAATGCCAAGGGGATTGGGCTATTTTTTAACTGAAGATTACTGAAGAATTCCTTTTTCATAGCTGATCTCAAACAGCTTAACACCCAACTGAGGGAAAGCACTGGCTCTCTAGAACTGCCTCAAGGAAACTAGCTTCAGACAAAGCTGTTAAACACAACTATCCCTATAACTAGTTACATAGCCTAATAATCCCTGTCCTTTGTTTATATACATCTACATGGATACAAACATGCATAGAATTAGACTGACCATATATTAAAATGCACAGAAAAATCTCTGCCCTTTGTTTATATATATCTCTACATGGACACATACATGCATAGAATTAGACTGACCATATATTAAAATACACAGATTATATAATCAGTGACAAATTGGTCTGATGAGAACACGAGGCTCATAAATGAAAACAACATGTCATTTTTCAGGCTGGAGCTTATTTTCTGCATTCCCAAGGCAAAACCAAAGCAAAACCACAGCAGTATTCTCAAGTCTTCAGCGTTATTACCTGAAGGATTTGGAAAGCGTGCAGTAAAAAGGTGTGTTGCCATGGTTCTGAGTAATCAGCAACAGGCCCCTACATAATAGACAGCTGATTGCTGTTGCATGTTCAAAGATTTCTTTCACTCTTTAGGAAAACTTTGTCATCATGTCATAAACGAGAGAGTTTTTCTATTAGCAACAGAAAGGCATCAAAGAAACACGCCCTGTAGTAGTAATCAAGTCTGATTATGGGTTTTTTTGGGTTTCATCTTCTTACAGGAATCAACCTTTTACAGTGTCAAGTTTATACTGTAAACCTCTGGAACACTCTGGTCTTTGCAGAGTGTACCAAAGGCAGAGTAGTACAGATGGGTCTGTTACCAACTATGGAAACAGACAATTACATTCAAGATAGATATTGGTATTACTCAACAGCAGAGTCCCAGCAATCACACAGTGGTATATTGGATATCTGAAGTGCAAAATAAACAGCCCAGTAAGTCTGATGGGATCTTGTGTATCTGGTTTCAAAACATCTGATGTAATGAGACTTCACAACCACAAGATGTAGAAAAATCCCTCCTATCAGTTTTCATAGCATTTGTTTCCACCTAGGAGACTTCCTTCCCAAGTCCACTTTTCTACCTATTTTTAGCCTTTCAAAGGAGATGTAAGAATAAAATCATTGTCAAATGTTGTAATTGCTGAGCTGGCAATAAAACAAACACTGTACCCTGTGGGACTGACATTCCACTTACACTCCGATCTTGGAATAAGCTGCAATCTTTGCTAAACACTCCAGTAATGCAGCGTTAGAGCTGAAAAATGAAACCCACCAAAAAAAAGATGAAAGAGTTAATATTCTTACTGCATTGTTAGCCTATCCAAAGTACTGATATTGCTATAATATAATACATAATTTACAACCTAGCCGGGAAATCAAAAGCTACTGGTGTGCTATGTGAATGAAGCAATCTTTTGAAAAGACTCAGGCTCCCAATCCCTGCTGCTAATGCATTCCCAATTGCAACTTTAAAACTGTACTTATGTAGGCACTGCGTTTAGGTAACATTTGAGAAGACTTATAATTTTGAGCCTTTCTTTCTTAACCTGTTCTAAGATGAAAAAAAAGTAAGAGAAGTGACTTTGATAGGGGGAACCACCACAGAAATACACAGCTGTGTATTTTGCCTTCTGTCAGTAAGTTCAGTTTCAGATGCCAAATAATTAGTAAAAATAACTCACTCAGGAAAAAAGGAAAGTGCTGATATCTAGAAGTGTAAGATGTGTTAAGAATAGCTGATAGCTTTTTTAAGTACTGATGTTTATAAGCAGCACTCTTCATCAGTATGTTCACAAAACCACACATTAAATGCATATGCTATTATTCCTCTCTGAAGACTAACCATGTGTGAACTTTAATTTCATTTTCCTGCCAAAATACAGCTGTTGATGCACGGTATCTTCTCAGCAGAAATGCATATTCCTCCTAATTCATATTCCACAGGAATGCTCAGAATCATCTAAACTAAGCACTACAAAATCGTATTCACCTTTTAGTGGAGACCATCAATGAAAACTTTACATGTGAAGGAGGATTTAAGTGGCGCCAAGATGTAGGCATTGCCTGCTTTCTGATTCTTACTGTAAATAACTTGAGGGCAATAAGACAACATCTGAGTCATCTGAAGTCATGCCGTCAGGACATTCAAACTCTGTTCAGCATGCAGAATATTAGACACCCGGTTCGGGCCCTCAGCACAGCTGCTGTACATTTCAGCAAACATGGATTTCTTTGGTCCAGTCTATCACTGCCAGCCAGTCTGAGATACAAGACTTGTCATTTTAAAAGTTACATCGAAAATAACAGTGGGGCAGCTAACTCCACTAGCTTGTACCCCTGAAGATTCCGAATTTTCAGATAACAAACCTCTGCGAGCCAAAAGGTGGCTGGATACCAGCTCAGCTCATCACCAGCATCTACTACATGATCAAAAGTATAACAGGCAGGCAAGAAATGCCTCAGTGAACGGGTGTCAGACTGTTTGCCACAGTCGACCAAGAAAAAAAATATCCTGCCAGTCGGGATTTCCCATCACGGTATCTTTGTTTCTGACTAGCACATGACTCCCCCCAAGTCTTTCAGTCATGAATTGTGGGTATCTACATTCAAGGCGTGCAGAGAGAGGGGACAGAAGCTGCACAGGCAAAATAAACAAGAAAGAAGATGCAGTGAAACAGGCAGAAGAGATCGAGCCTTACCTTTGGAAAAAACCGCTGCCAGGCTCAAGAGGAGAGGTGACAACAGATGCCCCATATTGATAGTCCCAGAAGCGCACATCCTAGGGTTTGTGGAGAAGTTAGGGCTCAGTTTTGCACACTTTGCAGTCAAAATAAAAACCGGTCAACTGGAGAGGCTGCATCTTCAGAAAAGGTCATCTGGAGAGCGCAAAAGGCATTTCCTTCGGAGAGAGGACTTACTTCTTTAGCTTTAACCCTCCCCTTTCCTCCCTCCTTTCTTCAAAACAGATGATGCCGTGAAAGAAAAACCCTCTCCTTTCAATAAACAGGAAACCGTTCTGGTTAAAACCTCAGTACCAAGCCTCAGCTGCCCGAGGCTGTGAAGCAGCCCCCTACCCCACAACACCCCCAAGCCGGCGGGGTCAGGGCAGGGGCTGGGAGGCTCCGCGCCGCGCAACCCGCCTCCGCGGCGGACACCCGCCTGCCCGCTCCTGCCCGCGGCCAGGCTGCAATTCACAGAGCCGGTGCCTGCATCCCGCTGGAAAAAAGCACGTCCGCTCTCCGGGCGTCACCAAAGTTTTCCTTTAGGTGATGCCGATCAGCCCCGAAACCATCCACACACGGAGGCGGGGGTTTTTGTTGGTGCGCCTCTTTTTTAAGTTCTCTATTTCCTTATTCACTTGTTAGACTTTCGGAAAGAGAGAGGGGGTGGGGGGCGAGCGCCGCTCCCTCCGGAAGGTCATCGCCACAGATGTGCCCCTTACTGCTCTCGGGGCCGGTGGGCGCAGCGGCCGCGGCCGGAGGGGACCTGCCGCCCCCACGGATGCTGCTGGGCTTGAGACCGTAGCGGGGCTCCGGCCCCAGCCCGCCCGCCGGCCCGCCTCCTCCGGCCCCGGCCCCGGCCCATCCTCGGCGTGCCGCGGTTGCTATTTACAGAGAGACGAGAGATTTAAACCGGGAGGTGTCGCGAATAAAAAAACAACAAGGGGAAGAAGGGAAAAAATAAAAGAGGAGGGAAACAAATAAATAAATAAGCGGAGGAGCCAAGCCCCGCCTCGCACCAGGCAGCCCGGCAGCCCCAATCCCCGGGCAACGGGGCGCGGAGCAGGGCGGAGAGGGGCGGAGCTGCCTGGCCCGACCCCAAACACACACACACACATACACACACCCCCTACAGCGGTCGCACCGGCGCTCCCAGGGGCTGGAGCCCGGCGACAGGGCAGGAGAGAGGCGGTTCCGTGGGTGCGCGCAGAGAAGCGCATCCCTGGCAGCGCCCGTCCCGGGGGGATGCAGCGGCTCCGCACCGGAGCGTCACGGGCAGCTTTCCGCCCCCCACACACACCTCAGCCTGCTTACGCGGGTCACCCCGCGCAGCACACGGGCTGTACCGCGCCCGAGAGGCTCCCAAAGCCCAGCGGCCGCGGGCGTAGGGGCAGAGCCGCAGCCAGCGAGACCGCGGAGCCGCCCGATGCCGGCGGTGCCCCGGAGGGAGCCAGGCGGCCCCGGGGCGGGCACAAGGCTGCTTCTCCCGGCACCCAAACAAACCGCATCCCTCCGGCTGCCAGAGAAGCGGCAAAGCACGCCGCTCTGGCATGTGTACACCGCCGCACGTGGTGAGGCTTTGGCTCCATCCCCCATCCAAATTCATCACGTATTCAGCTCTCCCTGAGCCACTGAGCCAAGCGAAGTGCAGCGCAGCCGGCACAGGGAGACAACGCGAAGGCTGTGTAGTAAAAGACTTCGTGCACATTACAAGAACAGCAGGGAAAATGCCTAGATTTGGTCTAAACAGCATTTAAAACTGCTGGGGGGAAATGACCAGCCTCACATTTGCCATTACAGAAGGTACAGAGGCAAGAACCATTCAGCTAACCCAACCCTTTGTTCAAGGTTAATAATGAGATTTATATTATTCTTGGCAGAGAGAATGGCAACAAAATCCAATTTGCCACAGCCCAAGCTCAAAAAAAAAAATAGAAGGTCCAAGAATTTAAAGCTACTCTGTTCCTTCATGGACTACATTTTTGGAGGCAGCTATTTATATCAAGATCCATAGCGCTGAAGCTTTAAAACAGGTTTACCAACACCAACTCCAAAACTCCATGCTGTTTGCCAACACTGAGAAATACACAATCAACCATGCAATGGGAAAAGGCTGTATTGCATGTCATGATGTCAATTCATTTCAGAAGTTCACAGCAGTTTTATATCCTAGAAAAGTTCCCCAGATGAAGCAGCTCTCTAGAACTGGCATTATGCCCAAATTGCACACGTACCAACTCACCACATCCACTATATGAAAGGTGATAAAAATGGTTCTTCACATGATACATAGTAACTTATGACCAAAAACTTAGGGTTTTAGCCAACACAGGAAAATTACTGTAAAATAATATTCTCTAAGATAAAACAATCATCACCTGAAGGAGAATGTCAATGCCCAACTTAATTTGGCATGAGGGTGAAAAAAGCCAGCATAATATACGGTTTAACCTGTGTTCTGATGGGTAAGAGCTTCATCTAATCTATAAAAAGTACAAAGGAGGAAGAGTTCCCTCTCCAGATACAGGTCTGAAGGAGTTTCTTAAATTTTAAGAAAACAAAGTTGTATTGGAATAATAAACACACACACAGAAGTTTCTCTAAGAATTTCTGACTCTATGGCCAATACTTGGCTTTCACTTTTTGGGGTTTTTTTGGTGCAACGTTTGAAGATGTTTTGTACATACACTTCTACTACCTTCTAGTCATTCACAGATAACTGGACTGAAATAACAGCAGAGGCAGTTACAGAACTCCAGAGCAAGAGAGAATTTCAATGCCAGTCATATTATATTCACAAGATTAGGTTCATTCCCTTCCTTTAAATGTTTGAAACATCATTGAAACAGCAGGCTTGGAAGCACACAATTCTCTAGCAAAAACATGGAAACCAGAGAACTGAGGATCCCTTATCCAGATCCAAACTGATGCTTCTCACTGAACAGATTAATTTCCAAATTTGGTTTCACCAAAGAAAAAAAAAACCTCGGGTTTTTTTCCCCTTAATGTTTTAAAAAGTCACTCAGAAAGGTCACTAACTAATTATTAAGTTTAATGCATCACTACCCTTCTCGCTCCAGAGCACTCTGCAGACATTTTATGTTTAGTAGGTAGTAATGAACACATAATATTTAGTCAACATCCTCTTCTCTTCCACTATCATATTATTCCCATGAACCACCCTTGGATCTCAAGCCTTCCCAAAACCAGCTCACGACTAAGCTGTTGCCTCAACCACACAAACTCTCCCCTGGGTATGTAACACTTCCCATGATGAAAACTTTTCCTATACACCGCTGCTGGAAAAATCCCATCAATTCACACTACTCAGTAATGAGAGCACATCTCCCTGGTTTATTAGCAATATTTTATTTTGGCAAGTATGTCTAATCTTCTCTGGGTAATTAACACAACTAATTGTGAAGGAAGAACCAGCTTTAGGAAAACACAAGAGAATGAAGAGACCCACATCCTCATAACCCATGGCTAACTGTAAAGGTAGGAAACCGATTAATCTGCATCCAACAAGCTAATGAGAAAATCCATTGTTACCCTGAGACTTCTTATTTCATCTTAAATGCGATATATCATCTGATATATAATCTGCTTTGTGTAATTAGAATTGCTAGTTGTTCTAATCAGGTTATCAATTCACATTTCTGGGGGTTGGTTTGTTTGTTTGGTGGGGTTTCTTTTTAAGCCAGAGGTGTTCCCTCACTGCCAAGGTAGCACGGCAAGCCTGGGAGAAGCTCTGTTGACACAGAGAACAGGCTGGAGAAAAGACCATAGCCAGGTGGACTACCAGAAGTGTTCCTCTGCTCAATTTTATGCAAATATTGAAGACATGGAAATACAGAATGCGTCCAGTGATCTGAAAGCAAACAATTCATTTCAAAAGCCAACTGCATTTACCAATTATCTCTCGATACCCACAGACCTGGAATAGCAGGGCATATTTCTGAGTCTTTTAAACCAAGCAGTTAAACATATTTTTCCTCCAAAAATATTTTTCACTTTCCATTAAACTCAGAGAAAAATATCCTGGTACCACTGAAGTCAGTGCATACTTCACTATTGATTTTTAGAGACAGATTTTTACTCCTTTATTATTTTTTTTACCCTAGTCTGCTTGAAGATTGCACAGAGGGCATTGAAATGGATTATCTGGGTTTGTTCCTGCACAACATCCAAAATAAGAAGCAATTAGAATTATAGATTCAGAAGATGAAGAGGAATCAGCATGATCAGTTTGACCTCCCAGCAATTTTATACAGTTTAATGTGCTGCCTTCAAAACATTTAGTAGCCATGAAGCTGCAAGCATACTGTGACTGCCATTCATAAGGCAAAACATGAGCTGTTCCACTGTTACTTTATGTTTCTATCACTCATTTCTCCACCACATCTATCTGCAGCCTTTTCTCTCTGCTTAGGTAATGCAGAGTCCTTGGCAAAGGGGCTTCTTTCTGCTGCATGCGTACACTACATCTTGGCCAGCTGAGTCACAGTCAGCAGCTGAAGTCCTTTTGTGATGCTCCCACATAAATAATATAAAAATCAGAACAAGATAATGGGAGATGTTGCAAAGACCAAACTGAGTCACACCCTTCAATTTCATCTTAATTTCTAGACCTTACTCTCTTTTGACATTCACCAGCACTTGGATTTCTGTTTCCCTGACAGCACGATGAAGCATTACGTTTGGTTAATTTGTTTTAAACTAATTTCTCATCTCCTCACTCAAACCACACTGGAAAATAAAATATAAAAATCACTTGGTTTGCTTAGGAGAAAAGCAAATTCCGTTCAAAATCTTCACCAGGCTGAAATAAAAAATCTATTTGACAGCTTGTAGTTCTGCTGTCAATGGTAATACCCCTTGGAGTGCCTATCTCTTTAATGATCAAACGCTAAGACCTTAGCGGTGAATAGTATTCCTATCAGGCTACTTGATGTTGCTGGGCTTGCTGTCAGTTCACAAGAGCTGAAAAAGTAGATGATGTCAGTCAGAGTTTTCACTCTCCTTTCCATGTTTCCAGTGAAAACTCAGAAATAGCTTCGTTCCAAATGAGTTTAAACAATGACGAAGAGCCTTATCGCAACACAGCTACACTGCTATCAGACAGATCAGCAGCAGGCTAACAGACAATCATATCCAAGAGGGTGTTTTTATTTGAATTAATGAACTAATATATTAACCTACTCCATCTGATGGTAGGATTTTAAAAGCTGCTTGAGCTGCAAGTTACTGTACTCACAGTACAATAAAGTGCAGTCATTTATAAGGACCAAATATTGAAAAATGCAGGGGTTAGCTTAAATAAAAGCTCAGTAAATAAACTAACAAGTATGTGTGCACATCAGGAAAAAACACTATAGGAAGACAGATAAAGAAAGCAAGAGAATTAGTAGGTACAAAATTCCTCCTTCCTAGTTGGTTAGCAGTGAAGTGTTGTGTATTAGTACCAGCACTTGCAAGTTACCCCAGGTAAGTGATCTAAATGGCTGGAACACATGTAAGAGCTAACAAGCAGCAATGTCCAAGCTGGAACATGATAACATTTTCAGTGGTATAAGTTTGGGAACTGACAGTGTTTTTAGGAGCAGATAAGATGAAATAACAGAACAGCCCTGTTACTGTGACTGTTCTGAGATGTAACTGAAGAGAAGTTGACATGATGCCTTACAAGCAAAAAGGGCAAAGCCCATTTAAAATGACTATGGAGACGATGGGAACATTTGGCTGCAGGCACAGCCAGCTTCCTTGTTGTTTTGTGGGAGTTTTTTTTAATATCTTTGGTTATATCACATGAACAAGGAATAGGACAGATCAGTCTGTGTAGCCTCCTATGCTAGCCTCCAGAGTGGCCCAAAGCAGATGCACAGGGAAGAATATAAGAATAAGGCCATCATACACAATAATTCCCCTGAATGCTGTCCCCAGCCTTCAATACCTAAGCAAAGGTGGTTTCTATGTATTTACAAACCCTCAACAACTACTCCTTTTACATGTCTCCTCTTGAGCCCATGTTAACTTCAGGCATCACCACCTTGGTTCATGAGAAAAATCTCTATAGCACCTAACATGCAGGACTGTTACCCACAACCCTCACTACCCACTCTGAGCTTCAGAACTTCTGACCTTTCCTATATGCTAGAGTTGTTTTGGGAAGGAAGGAGACTCAGTTGTCATCTCTGAAAAACCTACAGTGTTTGCAGTGTGAACCAGAAATAGAATCTTTGCTTTATAAAAATGTCCTTTTCTTTTCATATTTTGATTTGATCTATCTACATAACAGAACAACTCTAGCATATGGTATATAAAAAATGTAACTTGTTCCATCTTTCCTGATGAATTCCATCCCAAGATTTTTTCCATATTTAATCAATAAGCTACTACAGATAATGATTTTATTATCTGCAGAGGGGGGTTTATTAATCATTTAGACCTTCAATTTTAATAAACAATTAAAAATATGACACTTCTATGCTTAATTAACTGACAATTTTTACAGTCATTAAATACACTAATTGTATTTTCATAACAGTACTGTGAGTAGGGGATCTGTAGATCTTCAGTGATGAGGATTTTTTCTGACAACCCGTTCTTGTTCTGTGCCCAACATCTCCTACAATCAAGGAGCTCAGTCTTGCAGAAGCTCTCAGGTATAGCATTTATTAGTGCCACATACCGATTGCTGGGAGTTAGATTTAAGAGGGATGCAGTTTCCAGAGACCCAGTGAAATATTTTATGGGGTGACTGTAGGTTACTGTGTTTGAGTGAATGAGAAACAAATACACAAAGAATAGCAGCTCTGAATAGTCGGTGATCTTTCATAAACGTATCTTTGTAAACACATATGGTGTATACATTAGACCTAAAAACAGTTGCTTGTGTGGCAGTACAAATATTGCTAAACTTCATCGCAAAACAGGCTCGTTGCTGCGGCAAGTATCAGCCACGTTTTTCACCAGATGCTTCAGGATGGAGTGCTACTGACCTCTAGTGCTGCATCCCCTCTGTGAGGCTTGCTACAGCATCCAGCCTTACAGGACACACAACTTTTTCTCCTCCAAAATTAAGCCAGAAGTGACATCTACTGAAAGAAGTGACTGGTGGAAGCGTCAGGATGGAGAAAGAGTAAAACTAATGTGTTAGACCAGTTTGTAAAGACTTCATAGTAAGAATAGTAAGACTTTCTAGTAAGAATAGAGTCGGTATAGCCCCATAAAGCATGCTGACTGGCCATGCTGCTTAACAGGCTTCAAAAAGAACAGGATTAATTCAGTTGGACAAGCAAACGCTGTTTTAAAGGACAAAATCTACTTTTCAGTTTCTCTTCCTTGCTCTGTTCTGGCAATTGAAAAATTGTTGCTGCCTAAAATATTGGCAGTGTTTTTCCAAAATATTTGTCTGCACACTGAGCTCTACATGTAGCAGACCACACTGTAGATTAAGGGCTGATCTAGGAAGCTCAGGTCTAAGATTTTTAATGAAGGATAAACCATTATTCTGTGTGATGGATCCTGTTATCTGCTCATAGGTAATACCCAACACTGAAATTCTTATTGGAGTTTTTTGTACTGTAGCCATGTTGCAATGCTATTAGAGTTTAATAATGTATTGGCTCTTTATAAACTATTTATGAATGAAAGATTAAAAAAAGTGTAGTGAAATTAGTAGTTATCTAGAACCAGATTCAAAACTATTGTAAAAGAAAGCATAATTTTTAACATTAAATGTGGTTTTACTAATATCATTATTCCAGTATCATCAGAGATATGCATAACAAATATAACCAACATCCATCTCTATAATATAGAAACTCAAGATTTGAAGATAATTTCCATAAAGACATTTAAAATTAAACAGATCCTCTTTTTCCTTCTGTGGGTTTTTCTGCTTGTTAATTTGCAGGAGCAAAGGTGTTTAAGATGTATAGTACAGACCTCCTCCTGCCCTAGCCTCACTTAGATATATCAGACATAACCAGGGTACATGGGTTTGGCAGAAAATCTTAGAGAAGCTATGACATCACCTGCATTTAACAGATTGTTGTGGTTCATCTTTACCAGAGGTATATCCTCTCCAAAGCACCAGCCATCACTAAAGGCCAAAAAGCCACTAGAATCATAGAACACTTTGGGTTGGAAGGGACCTCAAATATGGCCCAGTTCGAACCCTCCTGCCATGGGCAGGGACACCCTTCACTAGACCAGGCTGCCCAAAGCCCCGTCCAACCTGACCTTAAACACTTCCAGGGATGGGGCTTCCACAGCCTCTCTGGGCATCCTGTGCCAGTGCCTCACCACCCTCACAGGAAAGAGCTTTTTCCTAGTGTCTGACCTAAACCTAGACCCTGTCAGCATGATGCCATTGTCCCTTGTCCTATCACTGCACTCCCTGGTGAACACACTCTCCCACTGTCCTGTAGGACCCTTTTAAGTATTTGTAGGCCATAATTAGGTCACCCCAGAACCTGCTCTTCTCCAGGTTGAAGCAGCCCAAATCTCTCAGCCTAATCTTCATAGGGGAGATGCTCCAGCCCACAGTCATCTTTGCAGCTCTCCTCTGGACTCGCTCCAACAGCTCTATGGATTTCCTATACTGGAGCCCCCAGAGCTGGATACAGTACTCCAGGTGGGGGTCTCAGGAGAGTAGACTAGAGGGACAGGAATCTCCTCCCACTGACCTGCTGGCTACCCCGTTCTTGATGCAGATCATGTTGATCCTAATGCAATCATACACCGTTTACTGAATGACAGTTCTTGAGATGTCATTCTTCACTAATTCTCTAGCCCTCAGTACCATTATTTTTTGCACTGAAAAATGTTTGAATAAACAGAAGGTAGAAGAACTCATGACATGTATAATACACATATTTACTTCAAGACTTCCTTAAAGCAGGCAGATACTGCACACAGTCCAACTCCAGTCACTCACTGAAATTTCTGCTTTTCCAAACCTCATTCTTCTCACAGATGGGAGAGCATATGGTAGGAAGCCCTTATCGTGTATTGGAAACAGCTTCCACATTATAGGAGATTTCATATTGAAACTGCAGAGTCAGTAAACGGGAGGAAGCAACCAAAGATATCTAGAATATTTTAGCCTTTTCCAAGTAAACGTTGGCTCTCCCTGCAGTTGTTGCTGCTGTAGAAAGGTACTGATGACATTACACCAGCTCAGTGAACATGTGGGAAAAAAACCCTCAACCCTGAAAACATGATTCCATCAAAGGTAAAAAGTTACATGCAAAATTGGGAAGCCCAGGGATTGGAACCTGCAATGAATTTACAGCAATAGGATAGCTCAGGAGATTAACAAAAAGCTTGATCCTAACCTGGGTTTATCAGGAACTACCTTATGATGCCTAAAATTCCACCTGCAGGGAGTTGCTGGCATTCAGTCTGACAATGCTGCTGCTCTAATTAGCAGTCCCCAGCCCCCAGAAGCAGCACAAGTTTCCTGGCTGCTACGTTTGTTTTGTGAATAGAAGCTGCACAGCAATGCCAAGAGCCCACAGAAACCTGCATGGAGAGGGGGAAACTTGGGTTTTATCTTTCCATTTCTACCGGGAAAATAGAATGTAAACTTCTAACTAGATTGCACTGAGTTGATACTGCACCCTAGTGTGCCATAGGAGAAACAGTCCTGCCATGGAGGCTGGCTGAGGACAGGCAAAGGGAGTCAAACTGGCATCTTCTTGAGCCACCAGAAAACATAGGTTAACATCAAGGCAACTTAAAAAGCAAACCAACCACAAACCAGAACATCTGTGAGTCACCATGACCCTCTAGCCACCAAAATAGTTTGGTATTACTATTCCTCAATACAAAGTTACATGGCAAAAAAGTGTCCCTCAGAGAAAAGGTTTCATATAGTAATGAGGAGTTCCCAAATAATCAAACATCAGTCAGACATCTCACTGGAAACAGCCTGTTGTTCTATAACTAGAGGCCTTCCCACAGCTGCCATCCAGTTAAAATGCATTAGGAAGCAAGAATAGGAAGAACACTGGCTATCCTTTCCTTGGGAAGAACAGTATTAATTCTAAAGGATACTTGCACCTGCAAATTCCCTTCCTTCTTATAGCTTATCTTTTCATAATTTGGGCTGTCACCCAGGGTGTTACTCAAGCACTTACACACACAGAGGCTTCAAGACTAGAACATTTTCTACAGTGTTAATTACCAAAAACATTTTTATATTCCTATAGCACTGAAAGAGGTCTATGACTACTTTAGCCACCAGATCTTGGATACATTTTTTATTCTTGAATATAAAGCTGCAGCTGTCCAGAACAAGTCTACCCATTCCCCATCCTGTTTCAACCTGTACAGGGTCAGTAAGGGACATTCTCTACCTTTTCTGGGAGTACCAAACTGAATGCTGTCATCACTTTGCTGCAGCAAGGTCAGCCATTACTGAGAGAACCTGCCTGAGGTTTGGTCTATCCTTTCAATAAGCAAAGGCCCTGATCCTGGATGTAACAGCTTTGCCTTTGCTCCTGCAAAGCAGCTGTTCTCCACACAGCCCTCCACTGCAGAGGTTCCTAGGCCCTGACCTGTAGCTAACTGGTCCCATAGGCTCAGAAGCATCTGGTTTTAATAGATTCTAGATTACTTGCTCTGAAACCTTGATGAAATCTAACATTTGAGGGTATTATCTCCATGCAAACACCCAATCATGCTGCAGTGTGAGCACAAAAATAAAATTCTCTGAAAGCATAACCTAACAGTCTGAATTCTCAGCTGCTGCCTCAGAGTCTACTGAGGGCAAGCACACAGCTCCAAGAGCACCTTAGTGCCAAAGGTCATTAACAACTAGTTTTTTCCTGAGGTTAATGAACAGGAGCAAACAATTTCTGAGGAGTTAATGCTCCCAGGAAATGCCCTGAGTCACGATCATTACTCTGATTTACACCCAGTAATAATGCATTGCATTCAATTTACAGCCACACCTCAGAACGGCTTACAAATCTAGCTGCATTCTTACTTCTCCTTCTTAAGAAGATGGGAATTTTAAACAGAATGGGAAATGAAGTAACACAGCCAGATCATAAAGTATCATAGCAAAGTTCGGAGCAAAACCTGGATTTTCTTGAGAGGTTTTTTTAGAAGGTCTGTTGTTCCATGCTCTCACTCCTCCAGTTGGCTTTGTGTCCACTAACACTATGCAGAAGTCAAGCAGAATTTCACAAAGGGTTTTAGATTTTATTCACTGATGCAGAAATAAGAGTTTTACAACTTTTGCAACAAATGCAAAAGTGAAATATAAAAATAAAGCCAAAAGACAAAAACATTTCATCATGCTACCTTGAACTGTCTTTCCTGCTATTCTTCCCAAACAAGAACCCAGCTAAACTGACCTAGGCTTGTGAGAGATTTTTATATCAGCATAACTAAATACAGTTCCATATATGTTTCCCTGACCAGCATGAATGGCATTATGATGCCTGTAAGCAGATAAAGTGTAAAGGGATGAATATGAGGAAAATGATACTTTAAGAGTAACTACACCTTGATAGACACTCTTAACACTTGAAAGACATATTAGAGTCACTACAGGTTTTACTTCTAAAAATCTTAAACAAAAAAAACCCAAAACCCACCAAGAAACCCCATCAGCTCAGTACTTACCAGAAGCCCAAAGGACAAGTAGGAATTTAGGAATGTTTATGAACAAATCATAGATGATAGGGGTTGGAAAGGACCTCTGGAGATCATCTAGTTCAACCCCCCACCAGAACAGTGCTGTAATCACAATAGTGTAAAGACACAAGGAAGACAAGGTGTAGGGGTAGAGGCAGCATTTGTCTAAGTTTGAAAAACAGACAAAGATTCCATTGCTTCATTTTATCCCCATCCTCCAAGCACAGCTAAGTAAAACAGAAGTCAAGATCAGCATTTCTGAACATTGCTAGACACATTTATCAGTTATACCTGAAAAAGATACAAATGCTACATGTAGAGTGAAAAGAAAATATTAGTAAGAAGAGAGGGTATCACTATCCCTATTAAAAGTGTAGGCAATTAATTTAAAAACCCCCACAACTCAATTTATCTAAAGCCTTCAGCCATTTAAAAGAGAGCAGGACAAGTTATGATTTATTTCTACCATTTCCAGAAACCTACCAAAAATACTTAAGTGATGTAGACAATGACTTATAACTCTTTTAAAAGATCCATAGGTAGCATAGTAAGATTTTTCTTATTTGTTTCTCTCCTAAGAAGATCAACACTCAACTCTTTCAGGCCACAGAAAGAACAGCATTATTAAGCCTATAGCACATTCATGAACCTCCTTAGGAAGCAGTCTTTTAGCATCAGTGAAATAAAGTCAGTATTATCTCACTTTGACTATCCAGGCACGTAAAAGCAGTAGGGCAACTGAGACACACAGTTATCAGAAGTACCCAGACTCAATTAGTCCTCTGTACTTCTTGTTGTGCAACACTTTTTAAAAGCCAGTAGATATAAGGTATCACATGAATTGCCATAGTCACTGATATTTTGACTACCCTACCAGCATAGTAACACAACAACCTACTGCATCTCTGTCAAAGCCTCACTTACATACAATGATTTTCACTCCCTTACCTGTCTGAAGCTTGTTCACCAGTCCAGTACTTTTCTCCAGTACAACCTTCAGAGAAAACAGACAGAACTAGACATCTTATATGCAATTAAACCTCTAGAAAGGTACCTGATTGGCTGTGTGTAAGAAATCCTGCCACCCACTAAGAATCATTTCCACCTGCCTCCTCTACCTAAGATTGTAAAGGCACCAACCTTCACCCAGCAACAGCACAAAACCCCTGACCTTCCCAAAGTCCTGGCTGAACTCATCAATACCCCACTTAGCTACAGCTGCTCATAGTTTATCACCTGTAGGTAATTGGGTGCAGACAAGAGTAGTTGGTCTGTGAAGTAAACCCCTACAGCTGGGTTTGGCAAGGAGCAGGACTTTGCCAAGTAGGCACAGCACTGTCAGCTGGGGCTGGGAGGATTGGCAATCAGCATCACTGCTAGAGTTTGAATTGTTTTAGAAACACACTCATGAGGAAAGCTAAAATCCCAGGGAAAAGATTTTCTATGCTTACTTTGAGATTACAGCTAAATTCTCTCCTTCCTGGTTTGTGGCTAGCGAGCTGCACTTGTAAGAGGTGACCTTCAAGAGATGAATAAAAGAATAATAATCTCCATGAAACACTCCCAGTAAGAATGTGGAAGCAGCACTCAAAGCTAGCATGAAAAGTCCACTAACACAGGACTGACCAATCTTACTGTAGTTATGTACAAAAAGCTTTTTGGGCACCAATTACCATCAACTATTGCAAGAAAGTCTTAGATAAAAGACATTCATAGAATTATCTGGGTTGTCTTCTACTTTGACTTAGACTCCTTGATTTTCACAAGAAATCCATCCAATAAAAGATTAAGATGGTTAAATGTGCTTTATCCTTTCCAAATAAAGAATACAAAGGAAAAGGGGGAGTCTGATGCAGCTTCCACTTTTACCTTTCTTGCTTTCTGTTCCTTCCCACCTCTCTTAGGAGAGATGGAAGAAAAGTGACAAATCACTGCTTGGAGGAATAATCTTTCATTTAGAGGCCACAGTCTCTACAGCCAAACTAAGTATACTGATGCCACCAGATTTGCCTATGTTTTAAAAGGCCACATGGAAGGGTAGGGTGTCAAACCTTATATACCAATACCTATAATGGAAAATCATATAGCAAATTAGTATATGAGAAAAGTAAGAAATGTTTAAGAAATGACCCTTAGAGTGTCCCCCATTTTATATCATCTCTATCCTAAATGTTGATAAAGTTTTAGAGGGACACAGTAAATAAAGTGATCCCTCACTAGTGTTGAATATTAAAAAGATAGCGGGGAAAAGCAGAGCAAACCCTCATTTTATATTTTGCAGAACTAATATTGTTTCTAGCATAATTTTATAGCTCCTAAGCAGGCTATATAAAAAGCTTAAGGAGTATAAATAATTAATTTCTTCTCTGAATTATTTTATCTTCCAAAATCGTTACTTCATTAATTTTACCAGGAAATTATTTGGCCTTGTATTTTAAAGAGAATTCTTTCATTATTTGGGTTTAAGGACTTGACCTGATTCTCACCTAACTAGTATCAGTTTCTATCATTAAAACAGGATTAACTTCAAAGGTCTGTCTTGTGATTTGCACTAGGAGAAAAATGTAAGATTATATCTTTAGATGAGCATCAAAAGCCTTCAGGAGAATTGGGAGAAAAAAAAGATAGAGGGTTGCTGTTAATGGATCATCTGAAGTTTGTAAGAATAGTTATATATAGATGGACCTTGTCACTGAGTTACTGAGTTTGTTTTCATGGATCTCCAGCAATAAGCAAGCTGTATCAATGTATCCCTGTATGCCAGGATTAGATCAAAAGTAATCTTTATCTTAAGGTCACATAAATCTAGATATAAAACTGAATTGTACAACCAGCAACATGCAGCAGATACCTAATTCTAGCCTGAACAAGCCTGGAATAATGTTCAAAGACAATTAAAAATTACATCTTCCTATCAGGAGTATGACACTGTAACGACTCTTAAATCTAGTGGCAAAGGCACTCTGATGGGAGAGATTTGGGGGTCTTTTTCCTAGGCTAATTTCATGTGCACCACTCACCAGTGATTAGGTACTCAGTACCTAGAGTCTCCACGCTTGATGCCCCACCACTGCAAGACAGTTCAGTTCTTTTCTATTTCCTCTCCTTCCAGACTCCTGTCATTTCCATTCTTTGCTGTGCTATAACTTAGCCTGTTGCTGGAGATGTGCACGTCAGTCCCCTCAAACCTAGGCAAAATTTGGGACTTTATATGGCATCTGAAATGTTTTTCCTGCCCCATAGACTTATGTTTCAACCACAGGATTAACTGCTGACTTCAAATATCTGAGACACACGATTTCTGTCCTGCAGTTGATCATCTCACTTATCACTATCAGCTTAACCTTCTTTCCTATGAGAAGTAGAAATTTGGGATATGATCTTAGCATTTGTTTAAACCTTAGGTAGTTATTCTGCAGCACTGCAACCTTCTAACTCTTGTTCTAAGGTCAAGGGTGAGAACTGTCTAGTTCTATAATGACCATCAGCTCATACAGGTCAGAAAGGCTTTTTATGTGCATATCTGATCATCAGTGGGAGTGAGGATATTTGTAATCTGGCACTAATTGATTTTCTAATCTGTGGTTTAGAAAGCAAATTAAATCTTAAATTATATCCAGCATCATTCCAACTGGTTTAATACAAGAAGCTTCAATTGGCATTAGGCAGGTTAATGCCACCATTGCACAGAATGTTAGGGTCTCAGCAATGCATGTTTAGGTGATTTAATCAAACAGTATCAATTAGGACATGTTATTGATGCAGTTCATATTATTCTATCTGAAAGTGATGCTATATAGAAATGAACACAATTTTTCCCTGCTTTCTGAGTGCTGCTGAGAATCTCACAGTCATGTAGTCCAAGGCAAGTGCAATTTTGCTTATTGGACTATTTATATAAAGTAATAGCTATTCTGTCACTACCTCATTTTTTTAAGTTTACAGAATTTAACAATCCTTTCCCAGTACCCATTTCATGTGCAGAAATAAAGCTCTCTTCCTGGAACATTACTGCCAGCTTTTAATAGCCACATTTAATCTTTGTTTAACAAGTAGTATTCCAGAAAAATTTACAAGTACTTGTGGGAAAACATTGCAGGATCTTGGTACCTTATTAGAGTCTTGTACTGATTAAACACATGGTCAGTAAAAGGCATAATAAAACAAGTGTCATTATAAAATGGAGCTCCCAAGGTAAGCTCCATCCTCCTGCAATTCTTATTTTATTTAAAGGCAGCTGATTTCACTTTCATTTATTTGCTCTACTCTCTGTACATCAGCATAGTACAACATTTTCACTTAAGGCTGTGGCACAGTGTAACAACTCTGATGCATCAGGACAGTAAGACCAAGACACTATTGTGCTTAGCAAAAATTACAGCATTTGAAACAAGTATTGGTCCTGGTTGTGAAGTCTGTTATAAACATCACTGGATTAAATATTACACCACAACATGGTAGTTTAAATTAGGCTAAAGTTTCTCAGTGGTCTGATCAGGAAAATGGACTATTTATGACACTCAAACAGTGTCACAAGTTGTTTTCTTCCCAAAGTCACTGTAGATAATGACTGGTAAAGCTGTGCACTCCTCAACCAAGTGATTTATGAGACTATCAAAAGAATCACAGAATCACATAGAATCACAGAACATTAGGAGTTGGAAAGGACCTCGAAAGATCATCTAGTCCAACCCCCCTGCCAGAGCAGGGACTAAACACAGAAATGTGTCCAGGCAGGTTTTGAATGTCTCCAGAGACTCCACAGCCTCTCTGGGCAGCCTGTCCCTGGGCTCCATCACCCTCACAGTGAAAAAGTTTCTCCTTATATTCACACGGAACTTCCTCTGCTCCAGTTTGCACCCACTGCCCCTTGTCCTATCACTGGCCATCACTGAGAGGAGCCTGGCTCTGTCATCCTGATTCTCACCCTTTATATATTTATAAACATTAATAATAAGGTCACCCTTCAGTCTCCTCTTCTCCAAGATAAAGAGACCCAGCTCCCTCAGGTGTTCCTTATGAAGTATTCCCTCATCCAGGTCATCAATGAATATATTGAATAGTACTGGTCCCAGTACTGACCCTTGAGGGACTCCACTAGATACAGGCCTCCAGCAAGACTCTGTCCCATTGATCAAAACTCGCTGGCTTCTTCCCTTCAACCAGCTCTCAGTCCACCTCACTACTCAACCTTCCAGACCACACTTCCTCAGCTTAGCCACAAGGATGCTGTGGGAGATTGTGTCCATTACTTTACTGAGGTCACAGTAGACCATATCCACTGCCCTACCATCATCTATCCACCTGGTTATATCCTCATAAAAGGCTATTAGATTAGTCAAACATGACTTCCCCTTGGTAAAACCATGCTGACTACTCCAAACAACCCTCTTATCCTTGATGTGCCTAGAGACAGCACCAAGAATAAGTCTTTCCATCACCTGGAAGTGAGGCTGACTGGTCTGTAGTTACCTGGGTCCTCCTTCTTGCCCTTTTTGAAGAGTGGAGTAACATTTGCTTTCCTCCAGTCCTCAGACACCTCTCCCATTTCCCAGGACTTAGCAAAGATGATGGATAGGGCCAAGCAACGACTTCCACCAGCTCCCTCAGCACCCACGGGTAAATCCTGTCAGGACCAATGGATTTATGGATAACCAGATGGCTTAACTGATCCCTGACCCAGTCCTCATCAATGAGTCAAATAAACCAAATAGCATAAATAGTTAACAGACACATCCATTTCATATAGTTAAAAAGATGAAAATAAAGAAACCATTTGTCATTTAAGGAGGACACAAATGATTTATGGTATGCACATTAAGCAGCTAAGCTATTCAATTAAATGTGCCATTAATAAATAATTTAAATTATTTTGCCTACATTAGATAAATAACACTTGCCTTACAGGAATCAAGAACCTTCATATTAGCAAAATAAATTTTAAAAATTAATCTCGGACTGTTGAAAAAGGAAAGGTGTTTTAGTGGCAAAGGTAATGGGATGAGATACACCTCTCTACCCATATGATCTTTAGCACAGGAGTTACCAAAGGCCAGGTCCAGATAAAATTCAAATCCAGATGGGATGCCAGGCCACCATCCACCAAGGTAAGTGTGGTGGGACAAGACACTGTATTGTCCTTCGTGGCAGCGCTAGGGAGCAGGCTTTGTTACCTGCAAGTCACAGAATCACAAGGGTGGGAAGGGCCCTCCAGAGCCCATCAGGTCCAACCCCCTGCCAAAGCAGGGTCCCTAGGACAGGGCACACAGGGCGGTGTCCAGACGGGGCTGGAATCTCTCCAGAGAAGGAGACTCCACACCCCCTGGGCAGCCTGTCCCAGGGCTCCCTCACCCTCACTGGGAAGAAGTTCTTCCCCATGTTGGTGCAGAACTCCCTGTGCTCCAACTTGCAGCCATTGCCCCTTGTCCTGTCCCCACAGACACTGAAATGGGGCTGGCCATTTCCCCCTGTGACCCACACTTGAGATATTTATAAACATTAATAAGATCCCCTCTTAACCTTCTTCTCTCCAGGCTGAACAGCCCCAGTTTTTTCAGCCTTTCCCCACAGGGGAGATGCTCCACTCCTTTAATCATCTCCATAGCCTCCTCTGGACTCTCTCCAGGAGATCCCTGTCCCTTTTACACCAGGGAGCCCAGAACTGGACACAATACTCCAGTCCCCACTGCCAGGGTTATACTTCTGGACCAAAGCTGGCTATGCTATGTGGTGCAGCACAGCCTGATGCAGGCACACCAGCCCACATTGTCACTGCAGCAGAGCTCTGCCCACCATCCTCCAGAGAGTGGAGTGCAGATGGTTTTCTGAAGTTCACCAGCCATACTGCATCCTTGCGTGGGTCACACTCAGCATCACTTCGTTTCTAGGCAAAGCTGCAGTATGTTCTTACCCTAATTGAGTTTAATCAGGTCTAACTGACCACTGAGCAATTCTTTGATGATTTTTTTTCTAATGGTCTTTTAGCTAAATTATCTTTGTGTAAAGAGCTGTATAGTGAAATACATACAGGCTGTTGAATTTAGGCAAATTTACAGAATTTTCAAAGCTGAGTTCAACTCTCTAATGACAAAGAACCTATCACTCATTTATTTCATTCCAGTGGTGCAGCCACATCTTCCACAATATTTGTTCCTTTCCCTTCACACTGCCAATACTCCTGTCAAATCAGTTGTGGAAGCAGAACTGGACTGTTTTCAATGTAGTGTTTCTTTTTTGTGTGTTTAGCAAATACTCCAAGTTTCTCTAAGTGCCAGGAGATGGGAAAAGAAAAAAACCCCACACAAAATCCAAACCATAAGAGGATTCTTGCAATGGAATACTATGTTCTTTCCATTAAAAATAAAGCAAAAAGAGAAATAAAACTTTATTTATCCAGTATGTTAATTTTTCCTTTTTAAAATGTAACTATTCATTCTTTAACTATGGAAAGTGTATGGTGCATGTATACACTACCCTTCTAATGCAAGGTGGGCTATTCTACATCCCCTTTTTAATAAAAGCTTTAATCAGATTTTAACAGGAGTTATAAGTGCTTAGCAGGACTGCTCTCCACCCTACTCTTTGTCAATACTTTTCAGATCCAAATGTGATTTTTTTTTTCGAACTGTATAGACTGCACCAGTTTAATGTCATTAAGTTATTTTTCCAAGTCCAAAACAAAGAATTACAAACTTAAAATCTGTATCTTTTCATTACAGTGAGCATTTGTGGCTGATTTTTCATGTAAACTAAGGTTTCAAGTCAATAAATGGTTGGGGCAAACCTGATGTATGTTTTTCTTCCCCTTCGTCTGCTTCTAATAGAGCTGCTCCCCCTTCAAACATCAGTCACTCAGAAAAGAGCACTGCCTTATTACACCTTTTGTTTCTTCATTAACTCCATCCAAGTGACCTCATGAGTGTTGTAAAAGCTAATCATCTATTTCCTAATTGAATCAAAGTGAAGCCAGACAGCATACCGCATACAAAACCTCAGTCAGATCTTTGATCCTTCCAAAACAAAGCCAATCTGAGCACTCCAGGATTTAGCTGTGTGTTAAAGCTGAAAGTCCAAATGTGATTATCCGCTCCGTGGTCGATGGGAGCAAGCAGTTCCAAATCAATGCTACTGGAAAATGCTACAAAATTTAATATTCCCTCCCAAGACTTTCTCCTCTTGTATTCAGCATCTCCAAGAATCCTCATATATTCTAAAGGGTTTTTTTTTAAAAAAAAAAGAAAAAGCCTAAAATGTCAAACACATACACTGATTAGAAAAGTAATGTAAATCTCATTATTGCATGTATCTGTGAAGATCCACTCTAAAACAAATCTTCTATTCAAAGGGTAATCTGAGGGACATCTAACTATTCTGCTAAAAGAGAATACACACAAATCACTCTTTTAATAAATAAAACACATTAGCAACTGTATGCATACATTAGGAACTGGGGTTATTTCAAGATCACACACAAAAGTGGCTAGGGATAGGATCTGGTCATAGAAAATATCCTGTTCAACTTCTTTTGAGATAGTGATCTTACAAAGATATAAATGAAAGCAGATTTTGGCCTGTAGCACATACTTGCATGCTGACATAACTTCATAGGATAAACTGTTAGATTAGAGGATGAAAAATCATTTTGGTTAGCTGAACTGGAAATGATACCATGTGCATAAAGTAGCTATTTATAGATCACATTTCCTTTTTATGTAGTTTGGTGGCATTTTTAATCTACAGGAGCTGTAACATTCACTGTAAATACAAGCAGGAACAATGCTGCTATCATAACAAGAACTCTTGGCCTACAGCTCACTTACACATTCTCTTATGGATCTGCAGAGCATTAAGTACTTCTTTCCCAGCTATTTATTTTGATTTCTTAATCCTCAGTATGCTTGGCAGAAAAACTGAGAGAAAGGAACAGAAAGGGCATGGAAGGTTGTGGTTAATCGAATATGAGGGAGATTGGTTTTGTTATTTACTGTTCATTGCACTAACAAAATTTTGTAAAGCTGGGATAAAAGGAGTTAGTCCTGCTGCCTACCTTTTGTCTTCTACATATCATAGAAGCAAAAATTAAAAATCATTTAATATATGATAGATTGGAGACATCTCTGAGTGAAGAACCTAAGGAATCTTAGGTTTAGATACAGACTGATGGATTTATATTGAGCTCTGTATCATGAAAAAGTTGGTATGCTGATGAGATTTAGTTCTTATGATTTCACAGGACTAGTATTTCTTAAGTTAAATGGACCATCATCTCCATAAAATACGTCCTACAACAGATATTAGTCCTAGTGTCAGGTTTCATTTTGCACCTCTGTTCGTTGTAAATAAATGAGGCAGTACGTTTAATTTGCAGTATCTGTAACTGGACTAAAAATTAGTCATTTTCTGCACAGATGAGAGAGGAATCTGGTAATAGCTTAACAAAGTGAGTAAGAAATCTTTGTGAGACTTTGTCATCTCCATAATGATCCATTTATTTTTAAGTATTAAGAATTAATGTGATAATAGAGAGAGCCTAAGCTTTGGTCAAATACTAAAACTGTTATTACAAGTACCATTCCCTTTTGCACAACAGACACATCAAAGAGAAAAAAAATGAAGATGACTTTTGCAACCTTTTATTTACACTTTTCTGAGTTGTAATTTCTACCTTGAGGCACTCACTGATAGAATTAAGTGGCTCACATAAAAAAGCCTTGTTTTATAGAAGGAAACTGCAATTTGCAAACTTTGTACAGTACCTCTGATACAGAGTAATATTTAATCTCAGTTTTCATGTCCTGTGGAATATAACTACAAGAAACATCAAAATAAAGTCTTAAAATGTCCATTGTCAGTCAACATTCTGCAAATTGAGGATTTAGTGTGTATTTCTGCCACGTCGACTGGCCTTCACTAAAATAACATTTTTGATGGTATTTGGGTAGATATTGCAGAAGACAGTCAAACAAAAAAATTAAGTGTTACTACAGTCCTTTGTGACCCATATTTTATTAGTTTATAACATCATTTTAATTATAGCAGTGCATGGGCCCTTAGCCATGACTAGGACTCCATTGTGCAGGTTGTGTCAGAAATGCAGAACAAATGAATCCTAGTTGAAATATCAAACACTTGCAGTAAGTTGCTCCAGGATGGAAACAAGACATAAACATACTGCCTGATGCATTTGGTGAGGGTTGTTTTTGCAAACCAAGAGAACCTTCAAGGTAAGCAGAGATAAGAGATCAGCGTGTGAAGGCTTGGGATGGGCTGGGAGAGCTGCCAGTTCCCACGATGTCAAACCACATCCTTCGCCACAGGTACAGCAGAACACAGGGTGTAGCAGAGGCCCTGTTACACGAAGGAGATGAGAGTCCTGGAACTACTACAGATAGAGAATTTGCAACAAATAGCTTCATCTAACTGCACAAAGACCTTACACACTATTAACTGTCTTTGTAGGCGCTGCATTAAAGCTGAGATTATTTGTCTATTCTGTAAGAAGAGATGTCCACTGGCATTTGGGCACCAAAGCCAATTTATTTACAATTGCTGGGGAATTACCCCCTTCACCTTGAAGAGTAGCTAACCCTTGAGAATGCAGAGGTCTTTTCAGTTTTGAACCTGCAACAGCTCCAAAACTGTTCACAGCTGATCTGCAGGACAGAAGTGGATAGAAGAAATACTCATTTCTTCACTGTAGTGTCTGGATAAGTGCAGAAGCTAAGCACTACGTCCAGGATTTGCTCTTCAGTCACAGGGTATACACACACTGGTAGGAAATGCTGGCCTGCCTCTGGAAGATGACCACCTCAGGTTGCTACTGCCTGATTCACAAAGAAAAAAGGTTTGTTACAAGCAAATTTACTAACACCAAAAAGCCAAAATCTTGGGTGATGAGAAAAGCTTGGTTGGGCTGTTTCTCAGGCAAGATACATGGAAAGAAGAACAATCAAAGCCTATAGTAGCTAGCAAAAAAGAAAAAACTGGCTTGCAACTGGCAAAAAAAAAAGTCTGAAGAATAAACAGGACCTGTGCTGCTCTTCCGAGCTGCACGTAGCTGTCTGCTACCAGGAGGAAGATAATTCATCATGATAAAAAACAAACATCCATTTTAAACTTGCTTGGCAATGAGAATGTTCTTATTTGCATAATGATGGTTATTTGAATATGATGAGAATTTGCCTGAGCGAGACTCAAGCTCAAACACATTCAGATGTGATACAGTCTGTACAATTTTCTCAAGGATTGCAATTTAATACTATTTATCTAATGAAAGAAAAATAAATATTGGCTGTAACATCCCATTATGCTTGAGAGCTGGTTTTAAATTACACTTGAATAAAGTAACTGAGTGTGGGATGTTTGCATTTCCTCAGGGAGCGGTAACACTTCCCAAAATGGTGAAAAATACCATCCTTTCCCCAAGTAGCCTCAATCTCAATAACAGGAATGCGGAGATGATGCTAACAAAGTGGGGCTACTGCACTTTCAACGCTGACTATCAGCCATAGCAGCAATGAAATGAACAGTATTTCACCAGTATAAAACAGTAGCACAGTCCTAAAGCCAAGTTTTAAAAGAAAAAAAAAAAAAAAAAGGCATTTAGAGATTGGTAAATAATCATGGACAATGTTTAGACTAGAAATGACACACGAATTTTAACAAAGAGCAACACTGGTCATTTCAAGCACTTTGGAAGGAAAGCTATGGATGGGACTTTGTTGAGTATGTGGAGAGCATCCCTATTAGCTCTGATACAGGCATTTCTGGGCTGGAACCAGGTCTTATGAGATAATCAGAGAATCTCCTGTCAGGTTTATGTATATTCACATGTAATTGTGAAAAAGATATGTCACTATCCAGGGAAGTAATACCACAGTTACCTTTACATTTTGTACTTTCATCTGACCCATATACTGTGACAGCCTCTGGTACGCAGGACAATCTCCAACTGTATTGCTGTACACCCCTAAAACCTTGGTTAGGTACAGTTCCAAATCAGAAGCTTGCCATTCGAACTCTGTATCATCAACATTTTGCTACGGTAGGAAAACCTCTACCTTTTCCCAGGAGATTGGAAAATTCCTCTAGCAAGAATTGAAAGAATTTCTAAATTTTCCAAAGCACCAGCACAGGTAACCTGCTGCTGAATGTGTGGTCACTTTGCAACAGACTTACCTACAAAGGTCCACCAAATCAAGCCAGCATCTGGCTGTTGGTAATTTCAGATGACAGAGTGTTTTTAGCAAGGATGCAATTTTCTGAGTGCAGAGCCATATATTTGTCTTGCCAAACCTTAAATGGCTTAAGACCAAATTCTGCCCCTGCAGATGCTGTGGATAATTAACTAGCAAATCCATCCATGTGAGAGACTTTGTGTCTTCAAAGAAATAATAATAATTTATGCCTAAGCTTAGTTCAAAGCTGATCTTGCTCCTTTTAAAGTCTATGGGTTTCTTTGCTGCTGAAATTAACCTAAAATGACTTAATTGTTCTAATTACATCTTGAACATGACTGTTAAGAAAACTTTGTTTTTGTAAAACAACTGAAAACTACCTGAAACTATCATCTGGAGAGGCTAATAATGCATCATTAAAAGAGAGAAGAATGCAAACTCCTATTTTTGTTGCAGTTCTGTAAGAGTGGCAGTTGTAAAGTTAAACAAATCAAGTGAATATTTAAAAAAAAAATCTGACTAGGTTCTTCTGAACTTCATGGACTTCCACTATAATCTTCCACTGTGGATCTACCTTACTATAGAGGTATCTACAGCTCTGATTAAAATCCCCAAATCCTTAATGAAAAGTTGCCATGCACATTAACACACGTTGACAGAGGCTGCTCTCCTGCCACATACAGAAGTCTCGACAGCAAACCACCTCGAAACTGGTTATCACTTCAGATCTGTGGTCAGAAGTTCTGGCTCCTTCCCTTAGAGCCAGGCTTCTCTGTTACTTTTATGATAACCTATTTCGTTAAGATCAGCAAGCAGGTCATTAATAAAGACAATCACAAGCACAGCTCACATTTCAGAGAATTAATCTGCATAATGTGGCATTATCTTCTAATATAGAGAAGAGTTTGGCATTATCTAAGTCCATTTAGTCAACTCAAGCATATATATAAGAACAGCTTATTCTTAACAGCTAGTGCCTCAATACACTAATCTTTTTGCCTAAGCTGAGCCCACTGGCTTTTCCCACCATGGTGAGCAGAGTTCATGGCTTTGTTGGCAATTAAATTTCAAGAAAACATTTTGATCAGTTTTTGCAGTTCAGCAGTGCTGTTCTCAGGGTCATTAGCCTTGCTGTTACCTCTAGAGAGTTGAAGGAAACAGAATTTCATTCATGCAACTTGATAAATTATTTCATTAAAAAGAAAGGGAGATGAGGGGAGAGGAGAGAGGAAAAATTCCTCCTCTCATAATGGTGCACAGAATGCCTTACTCCAAAGAGAAGACTGAGCAAGACTGTTGGGAACATCTGAAACTCCAGTTTTAGTTAACCTGATGAAATAGAAGTGACTGTAACCATAAAGTGGGTTAGCACAGTTTCAATAATAATTTAATAGGACAGCCTTACCTGCCTGGAAAGTAGCTGGTGTGTTCATCTGTTTATTTATTTATTTAGTCACACAGGAACGGCCAGGCTGCACTCACAGGAACATCAGTTCCCATTCCCACTGTGACCCATTTTAAAACCGAAACTTGAATGTTCGTTCGTTCCCCACAACGTTTTTGGTGGAGACTCTACACATTACCTGTCTTGCTAATTCAAAAAAATATATTTAATGTAAGCCTCTGAACTATATGGAATCTGCTAAAATCCAAGTGTAAAAAGCACTCAATTTGCCAAGTTTATCTCAGCACCTCCAATGTATTTTACGAACTGCTGAACAATTTCCTTACATGCTCCTGCAGGACAGAAGAAATACGTCCTTTTTACTGCCCTTCACTTTGAAAATATCAACTCCAAAATAAATTTCAGAGTATTATGAGTACCTGAATACTAGAGAGCTGCCTTGGGAACAATACATGGTACAGAGAACTCCAAGGGAAACAGGAAAACATGGTTAAATGAACCACTTACACCATTGTTAGTAAATGGGTAAAGTCTGAGCAGTGGCACTGTGTGGAGCTTCAGCTGTTTGAGGATTCAGGAGTTTGCTGGATTCTACAAGCTCTTAAAGCTGAATTTGAAAGTACTTTGCCTTTGTCTCTGATGGCAGCAGGCCTGGATTCTAGTTGATTTAAATCAGTCCAGCTACACAGACTTCAGTGGAGTTATACTGATTTATACCGACTAAGCTTATATACCTCATTAAGGACGTGGTTCTCAGCCACACAGGTAGCCAGCCACACGCTGACCGGAACAGGCATTTCTTCTGCCCATTCAGCGTTTTTATTTTCATATATAGAGTCATTTAGGTTGGAAAGGACCTTTAAGATCATCAAGTCCAACCATTCACCTAACACTGCCAAGTCCACCATTAAACCATGTCCCTAAGTGCCACGTCTACATGACTCTTAAATACCTCCAGGGATGGTGACTCAACCACTCCTCTGGGCAGCCTGTTTCTGTGCTTGATGATCCTTTCAGTGAAGAAATTTTTCCTAATATCCAATCTAAACCTCCCCTGGTACAACTTGAGGCCATTTCCTCTGGTCCTATCACTTGCTACTTAGAAGAGACTGACCCCACACACACTTGGCTACAACAGGTAGAGAGCAATCAGGCCTCCGTTTCTCTAGATTAAACAACCCCAGCTCCCTCATAAGACTTGTGCTTTAGACCCTTCACCAGCTTCATGGCTCTTATCCAGACAGCTTCCAGCACCTCAACGTCTTTATTCTAGTGAGGGGCCAAAACTGACCACGGCACTCAAGGTGCAGCCTTACCAAGTCATTATCTTCAATAATAGTCAATGTTTGCCCAACTTTCACAGGTACATTGAAACAGCAAAAAATAACCAATTAATGTCTTTTGTCTCACATTTTTTAAGAAGTGTCTGTGTTCAGTGAGAGCAAGAGTTATGATGAGAAATCAAGAGACCTTTGCGTGAAGACACCACGTCAGAGCAGCCGAGCTTTGGATGAAGCCTGCTAATTAATTCTGTTATCAGAGAAACTGTCACACCACCAAGGACTCATTGAACTCCTACATGTGGAGATAGCAAGACTTTTAACAAGACACCTCGTGCTTCCCCAGATGTTCACGTTACAGAGTTCCATCGTTAGGCAGAACAGAGTTCTGTGCTTATTAGCACAAAAGACAGCAATCAGCTGAAACCCTCAGCACAATCTGGAGAGGAGATGATGTCTCTCTGCTAAGCCAGATGGGAACAGTTTAGACCAAACAGATCTGAATTTGCACAGGCTAGTAAATAACGTGCTCAGAGCACACTGGATTTTGTCTCTTCTTTGATTATTTGAAACTTTCTTTCTACAAGGGGTTAGTGTTCTTCATTTGGATGCACTATGTCTATCTAGGAAAAGAAAAACTAGATGTCCACTCTATTAGGACTACACCATTAAGAAAATAAACAGCTATTCCAATTTTTTCTCAGATGATATTTTTAAGTTTTAACCAAACAACAATTTCCTACTTCTCTAGCCAATTAAATTTCCAAATCAATCCAAGGACAATCAAAGAAGGGCCTTCTTATTCTCTATTTTTTCAGATTTCTGTATATGTGTCTGTGTCATAAAATGTTTATTAATCATCTAAATTTATTTAGTCTGCATATAAGAAGACAAGATTAATCAGTGTAGCTGCTACATTTAGTATGATCACTAATGATTACTAACATTTCTTCCCATGGCAGAAAAATTGAGCACTGCTCTTTGGAGAAATAACATTTAACCTGGTGCTTTCCTAACTTCATGGGGTGGGTTTGTTTTTTTTTGGGGGGGGGGGAGGATTGCCAGCAATTAGTGATAGTTTCAGGGTTGATTAGTAGGCTGGAAAAATAAGGGACATAATCTTCTTTTCTGATAAGCTGTTATCTTCATGGAAGTTTCCTAAAAAATGATTACTGGTCTTGTTTAAAACAATACAGGGAGAAGTTTTACTTATTAGAAAACTGAAAATACAGATGAGCCTTTTCTGAGACCGTCAGAACTTTGTGCAGCCAAAGACCAGGTGTAATTCAAGGAAGCAAAGTTGGGTTTTGCCTGTTTTATAAAAAGCAATGACAACACTGATACACCAACTTTTAAAAGGGGTATTGCAATGTGGACTGCTTTGTTCATCCAGGCCAGTGATACAGATATATTTCTGATATGTTTATTACACTCCTTATACTGACTGAAATTTCATTGCCATTTGAAAATTAGTAGATTATTATTTGTGTGTTTCTGATCACCTACAACTGAAAGCACAGTCCATCTGAGTCAGAGCTGCATGGAAACGAATGTCATAATTACCTTAAACTGACTTGTCTTCAATAGAAGATTGTGTTATCTTCTGTAAAGTAACCCTATCAGTAAATCACCCAGGATGCCAGCAGCATAATTATACAAAAGAGCATACACTCTACTGGAGTCAGGAAGTAAATCATTAGGCTGCAATAGGTAAACAATCTTCTGCATAATTAGTAAGATTTATTTGGTGTGGGAACATGATAATACAACTGTGTGTACATTTCCATAGATTCACCATGTACACATACCTTATTCAAATATTTACTCCTAGTACAAACAGGTGTCCCTGGAGGATAGGTAACTGATCAATTTACATAAACATCCAAATTAGAACCTGAAACATTCTTCACAAGCTTAAGAAACTTCCAAAGCTAGATAAAAACTTTACAGAAGTCCTCCCTCAGAAAGGCAAGTGGGTCTAACTGCCTTCAGACACATAGCTGGAATATGACTTGAAAAAAACCAAGAATTGGAAAAGGAATTGCTGAAAGAAATCTGTCTTCTGCACTAAAATTTGCTGATTTGACTGCATCTTATAACTTTATATCAAATTATTTCTTCCTACATGCTATGCAATTTACAAATCTTTTCCTGAATGAGAAAAAAAAAAAAGACTTTTTTTTGCAGGTGAGTATTGTAATTGCCATAAACATGCTCTTACTGTTCAGCTCCCTTACTTCTGAAGCTCCAGTATAAAGAAGCTCCCTTTAATATTCCTAGAGAAATTCCACTGTGATTCTTGCTTCCCTGGAACGTCACAAAAGCTGTAACAGGCCACCAGAGGACTTGAGGAAGTTCCTCAAGTTCTGATATCCCTCATTCTAAGCTGAGCTTTGAATTCATGCCCCAAATGGAGCACAGGTTGTGTGACACTGGTCTATCAAACCTGCTGTAATAACTATACATGTCAGTGCCCCTTCCTGTGCACACTGCAAGAGCCCAAGCCTCCACAGACTGGCATAATGCAAATTCATCTCATACCTCCTATGCTTCAAATTAGTTTAGGGTAAATGTTGTGCTTTCTCTTGGAAACAAAACCAAATCTCCTCTCTTTCCCTTCAGCAGAATATCCAGATTGTCTCCCTCACACAGGTCCCAATGCACTGCATTCCCCAAATAAGCTGAAAGAGGGTAGATTTGGATTAGATATTAGGAAGAAATTATTTCTTCTTTGTTAGGGTGTTGAGGCCCCGGCACAGGGTGCCCAGGAAAGCTGTGGATGCCCCATCCCATGAAGTGTTCAAGGTCAGGTTGGATGGGGCATTGGAACTAGATGGGCTTTAAGGTCCCTTCCAACCCAAATCAGCCTGTGATTCGATGCAGTAAAAGCACTTTGTGCCACAGAACACAGCGACACGGGTCTGGCAGCATAGAGATGTAGGGTTGAAGAAGCTCAAGGATTTGGTGGCACCATCTCCACTGATCATACAGGCAGAATGCCTGACATGGCAGTTGTCTCTGCAATGCTTTTAATTTGGTGCACCTCTGGCAATCATTTTTCACTGAGCTTTGGAAAAACGTGCATTTAAACTTGTATTTACAATTTAATTATTAATATTGTGATTATTTAACTATTAATATTTCATTTCCCCTCGGCCTTACAAAACAATTCTTTCATCAAGAGTCAAATCTATTTCTGTTTGCAAATTTAGATGTTTTCATAAGCAACAATACAGAGCTAGTATGCATTTATAATTTTTCATGAAAGACTCATGGAGCCAAGAACCTGTGACCCATGCTAGGTCATGCTCAGTGACCCATTTCTTGCAGGAACAGTGTAAACTTATGTTCTCATCTATTTTCCCAGTGCATGGGCCAGTGTTTCAACTGGTGCTGATCAGTTCCACCACCAGATGCTACTATATAGCTTCAAGTCCCTTTCTTTTACTTTACACAATACATTAGGTACTTGAACTGGGTTTTCACACATCCCACAGAAAAGGATTTTAGGGCTGTATTTGAGGACAATAACCAAAATTAACACCTTTTAGCAAACATCAGCCTGGAATATACTACCCCAATGAGTATTTCAGCATATGCTGGGGTGCCCGTCCTGGGTGCTACTGAAATCCCCAAGTCTTATGATTTTATTATTACAGTTGAATTCGGTAGAACTGATTCAGTCATGTCTCATACACAGAGACATGATGACAACTTGAGCATTTTCCTGTTGAGCTAGAGGGGTTTATTCACATGGCACTATTTTAAGATAGCTCATCTATTATACAAGGAAAAAATAAATATTTTATTCCTATTAAGTAACTTGTAGAGCCTGGTTGAGGTTCTATTATCACAGGATCTGTTAGGGTAACTAGATGGCATTACTTGTACTCCTACTGCCACATAAAATCTAAGTATCCTTTTCAAACAGGCACCTTTGTTGTCAGTCACTATGTACACTCATTTACCAACACAGATGCTAGCACACACAGTGAATCTCAGCCAAACTCTAACAGCTAACCCTGCTTTTCTCTCCTAATAATGAAATCCACATGATAGTAAACATATGGCTTCATACACTTACTGCACAAACTAAAAGGGCAGACTTCAACAGCTTGAGAGTGATGACCCTTTAAGGAAATTTATGGGGAAACTATCTTATTTGGAAAAGCACTGTAATAGTCCTTTCCTTTAAAGTAATAGAATCAACTTCTATCCATTAGGCAACCTAAAAAAACCTGAAAGAATGGGAACTTAATTTGTAATTAACACATCCTTCAAGAAGGCAATGAAAAGTTTAGTGAACTGTTAATTGAAATGAAATCTTTACGTGGAAAAAAGATGAAGAAAGAAGAATATGATTATTAAGACGGCTTGAAAAATATAGGCTTCTTTAATAAAAGTTCAGCTGCCAGAAATCTGAGGGCTACATAAGAAGTTCCTTGGTTAGATCACAGGTAACAGAAAGGTTAAATGATCTTCCAAAGCAGGCTTTTATTTGTGGCAAAATAACAGACTGAATTCCAGCTATTGGACTTCTTTCATACTAGTAATACATCACTTTTCAATAAGATAAAGTTAATAGGAACTTAGTTTGGATTCTAAAATCCTAGATGTGTATTTCTTACTTACTGAAATACATCTTTGAGTGAAGTAGTAAATGGAGCAGGGTTTGTGGGGGATATTTTGCAGTGTTTTGAACCCTGGTTTCTGTTAATACAGTTGCAATCATCAAATTCATCTGTTAAATATAATTATTATTCTCTCTCAAGACTGAGACAGTTGGAAATTGTTTCATTTATGCTATGCATCACGAGAAAATACAAATATCCTAGAAAATAATTACATGTCATCTGCAAGACACAGTGACAACTGTATTGTTGGGAATTGTTATCTGCCATTGTGTAATGACATGAATGCTTTTCTCAAAAGCACGCCCCAGTCTGCTCAGGTAAACTTGTTATTAGCTTCACATATAGTTCAAGACTGCAAGATCTGGTAAAACAAGAAGCATCAACCACTAGAGCTACTACCTTTCAGAAGCAATGTCTGCAGGCAATTTATATTTAGATTACAGATTATCAGCACCAGTTATGAAGATGCTTCAACTTGCTTCTCCCAGGAGTCAGGTAACTCAGACCTGAGTATTGGCTATAGCACGGCCATGAAGCTTCCAGGATTAGCTCAGCTCTGCAAGCAACAGACATCTTAGCACAGTACTGCACACAGAACTACCTACTGAGGAAGTAATACAGAAAGCTCTAATTTTGCATAAAAGGCTGCATAACAATCAAAGTACAGCTTAAACTCTTCAAGGCAGCTCATTCTGACTAAACTTGAGGATGCTCTTCACTGAATCCTGCAAATCAACGAAGGCCAGAATCAGTAAGGGAGAAGAAAGTGTTACTTAGGCTGCTGCATCAATCAAGTTTTTGTGAGATGGCTTTTTTTGTAATCATCTCCCTAGTTAGCTGCATCTATAAATTTGTTTCACTTGCAGTAGCTGAAATGATAATACAGCATATGGAAGAACTGGGAATGTTTATGTTTTGTTCAACTACAAAAGTGAATCGTAATTCACACTCCTGATGAGGTCTGTTCTGCTCAGTTTCTTGGCCCTGGTGTTGCATCTCATCTCAATCAAACCCAAAGAAGGCAGGATGGAAGTCTGTCAGAAATACAAGGCACATAATGGAAACTGTTTAGGGAAGGCTAAAGTGAGGGCAAATAGAAGCAAGAGTTCCTTCTCTGGGAAGTGGGGCAAAGCACTGCTGCAGGCCTTGGGGCAGCTCCCTAGCAGCAATCAGAATGAGACAGGGCTATCCCTACCACATGGTCACTTGCTGCTGCTTCATGCCAAGTGAAGACTTCAAGGAATGATCAGTGAGGAATAAATACCTACTGGTTTTGCAAGGTTTATTTAGCTCAGTTGTATAACTTTGCCTTAATTTTGCCTTTGAACCATGAAAGAGCTGCAAAATAATTAGGGAAATTCTCTCAACTTCAGCTGAGCATATTAAATTATTTAAAAAAAAAAACCAAACCCACAAAAAAACACCTCCAGAACAGTAAAGCCATTGATTTTTAAAGATAACAATAAAGCCACGTTTCACAAAGATAACAATACAGCCATGCTTTATAAAGATTCCTAACCAAAGTTTTCCAAATCACCATCAAGAACAGCTGCTTCATCTCACAGGGAAAAAAAAAAAAATCATTGAAATACAATTTTCAGAGGAAGCAAAAGATTTAAGAGCAGGCATCATGAGCCACTAATCTAAGTCCAAACACCACGCTGCTGTCAGGCTGGTGATGGGAAGAAGTCTTACGGGATATTTCAGTGATTATTTTTTGTCAGGCAAATGCTTCAGGTAACAAAACAGCAGCAACACTTAAGAATTGAATACTTTTCCTTTGATTTAACATGAAAAAGGCACTTGAGCTAAAAAGCTGCAGGAAGTAGGTGATGTCCCCTTCATGATGGCAAAGTCACAAAAGCCAGGGAAGGGCCCTGTACTGCATGGTAAAAGGGTACACTGAAGCTAGTTTGCACAGCTGTAACCAGAATAAATTCCATATAACTTTGCAACTGCAAGTCCTGGACAGATAACAGCATAGTCTACATCAAGAATGTGAATTTTTTTTTTAATTAATCTTTAATTCCCCAACATTTAACTCCAATGCTTTCAAACTTCTATGCCTACGTGTATGCTTATGCCAAGAATAACCACCTCAGTTCAACTCCATGTGGGTTTAAAAGTGAACCAGGCTGAAGCAGTATACATGTGTAAGCAGTATATGGATAGTTAGTTCTTCTCTCTTTCAATGCCATTTTCACTTCTTTAAATTACAAATATTGGGCATCAACACAAATGCCTTCATTAGGTCAAACATGTAATATTTTTTCACCCAAAGCACTGATTGAGTTTAAGCCCAAGACATGCCAAACAGGTTTTTTATTTTTCAGAAGCAAAAAAACCCACAGGCATGTAAGCAAGAATAATAACAAGAGCTGAAGAATTACATTTGCTATCTCAGAAGGAAAAAAAAATCCCTTTGATTAAAACTATCAATTCATCAATTCAAATATATAAATCCATAAATTATGTCTTGATAGCTTCCTTGTAATAAATCTCATCCTTTTAACCAACCTTTCAAAGGGGGGAGGAGGAGGGACTAGTGTTCTATGAGATGTACATTCACATGAAAAAGTAATATATTAGGCTTCAAATTTAATTTCATCTCTATCGTCTGGAACTAAAGCAATTGTGAAAATCTTTACTCATGTGAATATTCCTGCTAAATTTACTGCCTAAAATTAACCCAGTTGTTTTCAACATGAGGGTTTTCACTGGGACCTAAACATATGCAAGTAAATCTAAGATGCAGTTTGTTCATGTCTTAGGCAGCAGCCCTTTGCAGGGAAATAGGCTTGAGCACTAACTGGAAAATGAAAGGGATGAGGGAAGGTGTGCAGCAAATGGAATGTAATCATGAACCCAGGAGATGGTATAAAGCCAATGAACTGAAATACTTACAGACAAATTGTCTAAAATCTTACCTGTGTATTCAATTATGGATAACTAAGAGTGTGTAACAAACACTTAGGAGTTTCAGTGGTTTTGAAGCTATTACCTTTAATTATGTCTCAGAAGTCTATTCCAGTGCTGTGACTTTCTGAAGGGAAAAAAAAATTTCAAACCTATCCCCCAAAAGAAAAGCAGGGTCAACGATCCAGATACTGTGGAGGCTTTGTTCCTTTTCAAATATGTGTTCTTGGAAATGTTTTCAAGAAAAATTAGCAGCAAAATTATGTATTTTAATAGTTAAATAACTCAGTTTAAGGATATGAAAAAAAGTCTGCTACTCTCTGAGAAGTTAAATTCTGATCTTTTTCTCTATGACACAAGATCTACCTCAGTCAGCAATTACATTGCTGAAAAAATACCATGCTGAGAGAAAGCCAATTTTCCTTATGTTTCTGTAAATGAACTCAGGTAAGTATAATTCCTTCTGTCAGAAGGATCCATCATGGATTTTTAGGTTTTAGCATAACTGTGGCTCAGTGAGCCTGTGTGCCAGTGTTTTTCTGTGTGTGGATACAATAGGAAATCTCCAAACAATTAATTTTGGTTTTAATTTGTCAAGCTTTGGATGAAATCCAAGTTCTGAAAATGTATTAATACCTTCAAAATTGTATATTTCTATGTACTACCGAATTCCTTCAAGCTCTCATTCTTTTTTTTAGGGATAAAGACTTCAGCTACACAATGACAAAGTGTTTCCCTGATACCTGGCTTTCAATAAAACTTGTTCAGTATTTTGGAAGACAGGAAGAAGAATATCACATGAGTGAGGAAAACTCAAACTATTAACAGCCAAGACTATTCGTGGTTTCATTCCCCTTGGGAACAGCTGCAATGTTTTTGTTTAAATCACAGGTTCCCAGGAAAGGGAGAGAGAACACACTTTTCACAGATCAAATCCCAGGAGCTATTTAGTCAGCTAGAACGGCACATAAGCCCTGCCACTTCTGCACCCTATTCAATTTTATCATCGTGAAATCTACTGCAATCCAAACACAGGCAGTTAAAACACGGTTAATTTCACTCTTGTTAAGCTGTAGGTTGAATGACTGAAGTTGAGCATTCATTAAATTTGATCTCATCCATTGATACAGTGGGAGAGAGAAAACCTGTTCTGTTTTACAGCTTCAGTTGTGAACCAGTTGTTATGGTTTTGTCTTGTATTGCAAAAAGGCAATCCACAAAGAGACACCGCACTTTTATACAGCATCCTGAATCACTGCACTGTGCCACAAGATTTAAACTCCCTGATACCAACTGAATTTAACAGCACCTTGACAGCTGTCCTAGACCACACAGTTCAAGCACCATTTGTCACCTGTGGTCTTTAAATGGTGCAGCACCCAGATAATGCAGGGCCTTAAGCATTCTCCTTATTATTTAAAAGAATATTTAAAACTTTGGTGTCATTAACGAAGCCATGAATGTTGATTTCAGTTAGCATGGCTCAGGTGTTGACCCCGGGGCTGGACCCAGCCCATGGGACACTTCAATCTCAGCACACCTCTTCTCTGTCACAGCCCTGAACAGTGTGCAGAAGGCACAATGCTACCTGTGCACTTGTGTCTCTCAGCTGGTTTTCACACCAATACAATACAGAAGCACTTTGTTCTATCAGTTGAGTTCTGATAAAGTTGGATCCTCTTTATATATTTTTTTTTTTCACAATTTTACAACAAATAGCATGCATTACACCACAGATAACTCTACCACTGTCTGTTTTTTATAATGATAGAATATGAACCCTTACATGGTGTGGACTGTGTTGTTTCAATAGTCTGTTAAACAGTTTCAGCAAACAGTTTCAGAGAATTACATATCTAGCTTGTGGTATGGTTAATCTTTAGCACCCAATTCCAACAAAACATCCAATAGCTTTGCTGGGGTAAACCTGGTGTTAGCTGTGATGCTGGGTTCCCCATCAACAAGTCAGCTCAAACCCCAAGGCAAGCACAACTTAACATGAGCAGAGGGAACGCCACGGTCATTTTATCAACATCATTAAGAGCCACCTTGCTCCTAGCAAACTCCTCTAGCTTCTCCGCAAGAGGTGCTCACTCTTTCAATGTCCCTCCTCCCTTGCACGACCCCAGGGACACAGCACCTTGCTAGTCTCCTTCAGGCACCAGCCGAGGCAGAAACAGCCTAAAGGGAGCTTCCCAGCGCCCATGCCAGGATCCCCCCACCTGCACTACAGACTCTTCCTACGGGAATGTTTAATGTTCATAAATATCTTAAGTATGGGATGCAGGGGGACATGGCCAGCCCCTTTTCAGTGTCTGTGGGGACAGGACAAGGGGCAATGGCTGCAAGTTGGAGCACAGGGAGTTCTGCACCAACATGGGGAAGAACTTTTCCCCAGTGAGGGTGAGGGAGCCCTGGGACAGGCTGCCCAGGGGGTGTGGAGTCTCCTTCTCTGGAGAGATTCCAGCCCCGTCTGGACACCGACCTGTGCAATATGAGCTGGGAGCTGCTTTGGCAGGGGGTTGGACCCCATGAGCTCTTGAGGTCCCTTCCAACCCCTGTGATTCTGTGAATGGGGCGCTTTCAGCCTAGCATTCCCCTCCAGGGCCCCGCTGTACCTCATAGCGCCGCTTTCACGTGTGCCCCAGGACTGCCTCCGCTTCTCTTCCTCCGTCGGGGCGGGGATGGGGGAACAGCGGCTCCGCTGCGGTGCTCTGGGCACTACTCTCCAGGAGGGAACTGCGCCGGGAGGGAACCTAGTCCCACTTCCCCACTCTCCGGCCGTTCCCCGAGCCCCTCGGTGCCGCCCGAACCCCTCTCGCGTGCTGCCGAGGCGGACCCAGGCGACCCGCCTTAGAGACCCGCGGTGCCTGCGCGGACTGCCGAGGGAAACGGAGCACGAGGCGAGGGCGGGGAGCCGCTGCGCGGTCACGGTGGCAGTTCCTGTGAGATGAGGACCTGCGGCAGCGACTGTGGTCCTTGCTGCCTGCCCTGAGCAGCGTGCTCTGCCCTAGAGGTCTGTTCCTCCCTTGTGTAGCTCGGCAGGGAACTAGCTGCCTGGGCGCTAGAGGTGGCTGTGAGCAGCCTGTGGCGTTCCTCGGGATCCTGGCTTCAGCATCCATGTCCTTCCTGTTCCAGTAAGAGTCCCCTGTGTGGAAATGGAATACATAGTGCTTGAGGTAATGGTCCAGCTTCTGGCCAGCCTGTAATTACTTCCAGGATTCCTGCGTAATTGGGGTTTCATATTTGAGCCAGCTGTGTGATAAGCAAGACCCACTTGCTCCATGTAGCATCAGTGGCATGGTGTGTGGAGGGAGCCTTTCCTTTGGCCATCCAGCCCAGCACTGGCAGCCGGGGTGCCAGGAGGAGCTGGGCTTCAGTTCCAAGCACTTCTGAAAATGTAAGATCTGGGCATGATGTAGATGGTGTGCAAAAATTGGTGGATAATGTCCTGGTTCTGGCCAGGCCAGAGTTACCCTCCCCAAGCAGCCAGCCCAGGTGAGCTGAGTTAGCCCAGGTGAGTTGAGTTAGCCCAGGTGAGTTGAGTTAGCCCAGGTGAGCTGAGTCAGCCAGGGCTGTTTCCACACCACCTGACATCACTCCCCATAAAAGGGGCTGGTTGGGGAGGGACATTTCTAGTGTCTCTAGTCTGGTCTTTGTGTTGTGCAGCACTCTGTTGGTAAGGTACTCTGTGTTATCACTGAGTGTGAGTGTTATGGATGGTTATTGTTCTGCTTTCATGGATGTTTTGTCAGTAAACTGCTCTTATCCCAACCCAAGGAGGCTCTGTCTGTTTCTCCTCTGAGAGTGAGTGGATTGTGCTGCTTAGCTGCTGTTTAGGGCTGAACCACCACAGTAACTCAGGAGAAGTAGACTTTCCAATCTGATTTGCCTTCATCAGGTAACAGCCCTGTCCACCTATGCTGAGTAGGTAGTAGGAAGGAATCTTTTTTCATGTGTTTCAATGTGTAATGTGGACAGGAGACACAGGGCTACCTTTGTTCTTCTTGGAGCTAGCCTGATAGTCAGACTACTGGCTGTAATGGCCAGCCCCTAACAACAGGAAAAATTGTCATCTTGAGGCTGTATCTGTCTTTAAAATGTCAGTTTGGTCTGTTAGTAGAGGCATGGCTTGTGGTACTAGATTGATTTCTTCTTTGTCAAAGTGCTTTTCAACCAAAAGGGGAAGGAAATGATCATTTTTGTGGTTTTCCTTCTGCTTTGACATGGTAACAAGGTTTTTATTGGTATGCTAAGGTTTTTTCCCTCAGTCTAACTAGATAATTGACATGTTTTCATGGCAGACTTTAATATGTGATGCAGACACCTCAGAAAAGAATTATGTAGGGGAGTGGATAATGTCAAAATAGTGCAAAACTTTACACTTGTTTCCTTTTCTTCAAAAGTGTGCAGCTACTAGACCTCTCTGAACAGGCAGTACTCAAGGATTTGGCTTAGTATTGTACATTCAAGTATAATAGAAATATATGCTCCAGCATTCCTAAGTGTGTGTTTTTAGACTGCTGGCATGGCAGGCAGTTTCTATGTATTATGCAACAGTAAGTTCTGGACTCAAAGCTTCAAGCCTTCTAATAAATAAACAATTTTAACCTGACTTGGAATCATGCTGTTTAGTCATATAGTGTACATAAGTGATAAATAAAACATTACCCACTGAGTTAACTTCCTGAGGGCATTTTATTATAGCAATCATCTGTAGGTCAAATAAAAGTCCTCAAGCAACCTCACAGTGTTGACCCTCTTTGATTCTAGAGTTACAACACTAATTAATTGCTATTGCTGCTTAATAAGGTTTTTATAGCTGATAACTGTATCTAGTTAGTGTGCTGCTTGCCAGTACTGCAAATGAGCAAATTAGGCATAATGCTTTTTTCTAGGTAATTGCCGTTTAATCCTGATTTTTTTTTTTTAAAGAAAGACTAGTAGTAGTGGGGATTTGAAAGAAGTTTTAATTCCATTAATACTGATGCACATTTTGGTAAAATAAGTCATAGAGTATATTTGTGTATTTTATGAGATTTTATATTTCTCTATGGTAGTAGTTTAATTGCTAGTATATTAACAAAAATAAGAGCCATCCATATTGAAAGTCAGAAAAAACCTGTTGATCTCTTTGGGCTCAAGGTTCCATCAGGAGGGTTTTTGGAAGTGGTTGATCCTGGGTAAAAGTAGCCAAGCTGTCCTGTCTGGTAAAATGTATATTTGCATTAAATAGAATGCAGAAAGTCCCAAAGCTGGGAAATGCTCTCCTTTATGTCACTGTTAAAGTTGGGTAATCCACCATCCAGAAAGTATCTAATAAAATCTGAAGCTATTTCTTATTCCTTCCCTTTCTGGGACTCTGCTTTCATCAATATGCATTTCTTCCACAGCCTCTAATATATGGAAATGTCAATAATGCCTTGTTCTCTAAAATGCATCAGGTACTTCCATATTGCATTCAGGTTCATAACAGTGCCCTTCAGCTGATAAACAACAGCTGTGAAACAGGCTGGGTTGGGTTGGAAGAAAGGGTGTTTGGATTTTGTTCTTATTATCCCATGTTTTAAGAAATAGGCCTCCCTGCTTAGACTTCAGGTTGTGTAAATGAAGTTTTAGAAACTGATTATTATAGTGAATTTTAGTTTTAAGGCTTGTTTAGAGGAAGAATAGATTCTATCCCAACCAATCGGGAACCTGCTGTTTAACTGACCCTTTGGAAACAAAGTCTTTGCTGTTTTATCTAGGACAGATCTGGGGTTTGCAATACAAGAGAGATGTGGGGCTGTTGGAGAGGGGTCAGAGGAGCCACAAAGATGCTCAGAGGGCTGGGGCAGCTCCCCTATGGAAAGAGGCTGAGGGAGCTGGGCTGGGTCAGCCTGGAGAAGAGAAGGCTGTGGGGGGACCTCATTGCAGCCTGCCAGTCCCTGAAGGGAGCAGAGAAACAGGAGGGGAATGGGCTTGTTCAAGGGCAGAGCCTGGCAGGACAAGGGGGATGGAGTGGAGCTGGAGGAGGGAAGGGGGAGAGGAGAGATTAGGGGGAAGTTCTTTGCGGAGAGAGTGGTGAGGGGCTGGAAGGGGCTGCCCAGAGAGGGGGTGGGTGCCCCATCCCTGGGGGTGTTCAAGGCCAGGTTGGCTGGGGCCCTGGGCAACCTTGTGTAGCTCCAGGAGGTTGGTGGTCCTGCCTGTGGCAGGGGGGTTGGAGCTCTATGATCATTGATGCCAACCCATGCCATTTCATGAAGCAGATATCTCTTGTTGTCTATACTTAGCACTGTTAGATATGCACAGCATGGGATTAATGTTAATTTTGAAAGGAAAATCAGCTTTTCTTATGTTGTCTCTTCTGCACCTATAAAACAGCAGTAAGTTGCTATAGGTGAATTTGGAGTTCTATTTTCCCCAAAATAAATAATGTAACCAGACATTTTAAGCTTACTCTTGCTATTTGGGATTTGGCCTCAAGTCTGAGAACATGATGTTTTTCTCTTCCTTGTGATGTCTTCTAAGAATAATGCTTTCCTTTGAGGAAATATTTTTTGACAGACAATGAACTCAGGGAAGAAAAAAAAACCCAAAAAAACATGAGCAGTAAATGTTTTGTGCTTCATGTCCTAAAATAGCTTTGCACTTTCTTTCAGATACTTGCCTCAAGTTAGTAAGTCTCAACTAACTAACAGCATATTTCAAAAAGAATAAATAATTACAGTAATGAGGGCATGAGCAATGCATGGATTTGGTGTGGGAATGGGATGTTTCCTTCCCAGCAGGTTTTTTTCCAGGTCTTGCTCAACGAACTCCTCAGAACACCTTGATGTGCATACTTCCTGCTCTTGTAGATGCAGGAGGTGCCATGTCTTTATTAATTAGAAATTAAGTTTATAGGAGCATTTTGGAGATATTAGTTAATTCTCACTCTGGGGTTGCAGAAAGTTCAAACAGAAGTGAAATGGCCTTGTGCTGTACTGTAAAAGAGTTGCTGCACACTGAATAACTAGCTGTACTGTCACCAGTAGAACAACACTGAAAGCAGTAACTACAGCCTTTAATGTGCTTTAGTTGTGCATACAGTGCTGAAGCTGCTCCGTGATACAAATCAGCACAAGACACGGGTGGCTTCCTGCTTGTCGGAACTGGGATGCAGGGGTTATTGTTTGAGCTGTAAAACACAAACAGGGATAACTCCTTCTGTATCCCACTCATCCAAAAGATTCATTTAAGTATAATTTAAACAACTCTTCTTAAGAAATTTAAGTCTCAGTTATCAACAGGCACATTTTTTGTATGTCCCAGTGTGCAAACAGACAGTTCCACATGAAAACAAAGAGCTGACATGTTAAGAAGAACCTCTACTGAATTCCTGCTTACAGGCTCCTTCTACAAGGATCCAATGCTCTAGTTTAAGCTAATGTCTGAGGGCCATCAAAAAATGAGGATCTGTGGGGATAACATGCCTGTGATCAACAGACAAGACAATATAGCAGAAGTAATCAGTCATAACAAATCCTGGCTGTAGATAAGAATTTAAATTGCAGTGTTGCAATTTATTTCTGTTTATAGGTCATAAATAGTTAACTCTTAGTTGCTTTTAAATACCCAGAGTATGTTCTCATGGCTGTACTAGAAAACTCTACTTGTTCTTAATGTACAAGAATGAAGTAATGCAAAAAAAAAAATTTAAAATTAAAATAATTGCCTTAGTCACTTCTGTTTATTTAAGACCTGTATCTGGATTAATGATTAGAATGTCACAAGAACTTTAATGCTTTGTTGCCTTTTATTTGATCACATGTTACTTTATCTGGTAATGTTTTCAATTATACAGATGTGTCCTTATATTAATTTGGATATCTCACTTCAGCAATTAAAAAGAAGCTTCTGTTCTCTTTAATAGTCCTTCTGAGTCTGCCTTTATTTCTGATGCAATTATTCTGGTTTTTGACATGCACAAATCTGATGTTCCATTCTAGCCAATACAGCATTGCCTGTGTGAATTTAAAGCCTGATTCTATATTCAGGGCTTAAAAAAAAAAAGATATTTCATCTGAGAATTGCCTTAAGTGCTGCTTTGTCATTTGAACAGGGAAAGACCTGCATTCATTATTACTTATACCTCAAAAAAGTCTCGTGTGACTTGTGCAGATTTATTTTGCTGTATCTGCAGTTGTATATTCATGAATCAGAAGAGCATTAAAATGAGTCTGAGAAGGAGTCAGAATGCAGGACACCTCCACAAAGTACACTGCCATACTTATGGGTGGGAAATGGCAACTGTAAATATCACTGACTGTGAGGCTTCCTTAATGCTTATGGCAGTCCTTTAGCCCTGGTTTAAGATGCCTGACACATAATCCCAAGTGGTTTGTACTGTTCTACAGAGAACACTAACAAATGCTGCTATTTAACAAATAAAATATGTCAGCTTGGTATCCAAAAAGTGTAACTGAGTAAGTAGCAATGTTTGTGTGATATTCCCAAGGGGAAAATATTAATCCAGAGAATGAATCCCAAATTGGGAAAACAGAATATCCAGATTCCTGATTATGGCTGATTCTGCTCTACTATGCACCCTTACCAGGGCATGCAAAGGACTTTGTAAAGTCTGAATTTACTCCAGTTGTTCCAATCCTAAGTGCCTGCCACTTTTTTTGAACTATCAAGAGTTTGAGTTTGTTTCTCATCTAGAAAATAGGTTTAATGATATTGGCATGTCTTACAAGAGTTTTTGCAAGACAGTGAAAGGTTCTTTTATGTCAGTTAGATATGGAGTTGGGATAATTCTCTGTCTTTCCTTCAAAACTGGAGGAGCCTCCTTCACCCCCTGCAAAAAAATAAGGGTGGGAGTATGAAGGAATGATGGGATATTTAATTTCTCTGATCTGACAATTAAGTTTTCTCGTTTATCACTTTAGAAACATATAGAATATTAATTTTTTACTTTTTCCCTTTCAGAAGCACTACTAGAAGTTCAGGAGTAGTGAAGAAGTTCTCAAACTTCTATTGAAAGGTAAGAGTTGATCTTTCCAAAATGTTTTTTACATATTTATCTTTGGATATGGTCTTGTTTTCCACCTGCTTAAATAACATATGCAAAAAACCCAGGATTTGGATTAGGGATCAACCCCTGTGCCAGCTCTTTGCCTAAAAATAATGTAAAAACACCAGACACTTGACATTCAGAGGCTTTTGGGAGAGAGAAGAAAAAGAAATCTGATTTTTGACAGATTGCATATCACTCTTTCTCTGTATAAAAATCCTCTTAAGTGTATTTTCAGAATCAGCTTTCTAATAGTCAACAATATGTTGCAATTTCAAAAAAATATTTACTTTCTAACATACCTGTGGGGTGGTTGAGTAAACAGGTGTATTTCTCTTTAAAGGACTCTAGTTTTCTAATATTTTATTTCTTTTATATAATAGATAAAAAAGTTGAACACTTGTATTATAAGGAAAAAAACTAAGCATGCAATATCTGTCACTCCAGGCTGGAAAGTAAGAACCTTCAGGGTGCTGCTAATTCATTGCTGAAAATGAGGTTGCTTTGCACTTGATCAGTTTAGAGAGATGGATGCTAACAAGTGTCTGCAGTCACTGAAATTTGCAGTGCCAAAGTCCATCAGGAAAGGAAACAAAGCCCTTGGCCACAGATGTGTTATTTTTGGCCCCCTAGAAAGGCTCTGAAGTAGGTATTTATTTTGCCTGTGTCTGCAGAGCAGTCCCAAAAAAACCCAGAAGAATAGAATGATTTTGTTGAATACTTACTGAAGATTACATTCTTATGGATGGACTTTTGAGTATCACACTGCTGTTTAATATGTAAATTCCTGGTATAAATTTAAAAAATGGCAAGAGATAAGATCAAAAGCACTGTTATCTGTTGACTCTTCAGACTGGTGATAGTGTACTGTCTTAATCCTCTCCTGTGGATTGATACTCATGTCATCATACAGTCCTAAGCGAGCTTTCTAAATCGGTGGGCAAATTGTTACCAGCAGAAGTTCTTGTGCACCACATGACTAAATTGCACATACTGCAACTGACAAAGTAACTTCATCCTTCCGCTGTATACAAGTTACATCTTCCTCCTTCCCTGCTCCACAGAGGAAATAAGTCTGCTTTTGCTGTTAAAAGGGAAAATAGCTGCTTCAGCACAGGGACAGGCCAAGATGCCAGCTGGTACACAGGTGTATTCCTTACAGCTACATCTGAAACATCAGTGTCTGCTATTTACCACTGACCCTCCCTTTCTGTGGGATTTTCTCTAGGATCTGTACTTGCAGGGGAGGGTTGCATTTTTTTTTCTCTAAAGTTGAAATGGGTTTTTGTCTGATTATTCCATATGTTGCATATTCTGGACCATCCCCATCACAGATGTTCCTCTCCATGCATTAAAACTGGGTTTCGGCTCATTCCTCTTCAGCACTTGACTTTAAAAGGCAAACAAATCAAATCCCTTTCTTGAGGGTATAATGCATCATTTTCCCCTCTTTGACTGTGTATTATTTTCTTTTACATTTGATCACATCATCAAATTCTAACTTCCTGCATCTGTGTTGGCTAATTAGTGCCTTGGCTTTAAGCATCCTCCTATCAAAAATATACAATTTTTTAAACTAGTCAGTATCTTTATTTTGTACAAAGTTCTGAGCATGTTTAATGGAAAGAGGAAGGGTGATTTCTCTAAATTGGATGCACCAAAGAAAAGTGAAAAGATTGGAATGCAGAAGTAAATAAACCAGTGACTCCTGCCTGTGGGGGAGAAAATCAGATCTTCTCACCAGAAACAAGCAGAGTTGGTGCTTCAGTGGCAGCAACCAATTAGGTTGGACTAAGTGTAGTGAGAAATGTAAAAATCAAAGTCACTTTTTCCTCACTTTTGTGAGACTTAAACCTTTTTGGAAATGCTCTTTCCCAGAGGTTGAGACCAAGCAAAACAAAAACAAGGGAATGAAACTGTGTTGTAGGCTCATGACCAGAAAACAGATGTATCTTTATTTGGCATACCTGGCTAAAAGCCCACTATCAGATAGCCTACTCTCATTTTTTAGTCTAAAATAATTTGGTAAATTAGTAGATTTCTTAATGGCATTAGTATATTGCCTTATTTATAATAAGGTTTTTGCTGTTAGATGTACCTAATGAGTTGCAAAGTGTACTTATTCAGTTTAATAAATGGTGAAACTGATACAAGATTGGAAACAACTTAGTGTTAAGTATGTGCTGTCATCTACTGGTCATCGCATGCAATCTCCTTTCCTATGCTTTCCAGCTTTTGTCACTCTTACTGGAGTAATAGGGGATTGGCTAGGTGATTGCTTCTTTGCAACTCTCTTGGTTGCTGGATCTCTTCTGGGTGATGAAAGATAAAAAAAAAATCCCTAGCCAATAATATGAACAGATATTTCTTTCAGGGTTTAAACAAGTATTGAGTTGAGGGAGGGAAATGAGTAGTTGCTGTGATGAGATTGTATCTTCAGAATAATGTTTAATCCATCTTTCCATAATCACCTCCTTCTCTGAGAACTTTGCACAGCTCTGCCTGGGACATAACATCCATAGTTCACTCCTAATCTGGCCAGAATACATTCAGATGTTGCAGGCTGGTGTTTGGAGCAGTGTTACAGACCATGTTGTTCTGGTGCCTGAAAAAATTCTTTTGAATTATTATAGTCTTGGTCATGAAGAAACCTATATTAGACTGATAAAAATTAGTAAGAATTGCTAGACACAGACTGAAGTTTGTTACCTAGGGATAGTTGAGATTGTCACCTTGTTTACTCCTACAGTCAGTGCACAAACTCCATTGTCCTTGTCAGTGGAAAAAATTATCTTGGAATCAGTTTGTGCTCCACAACTTAGGCATGCCCCACCAGCCTATCAAGATGTCATGGCTCAGATTTCTGACTAAAAATGCAGCCTTTTTTAAATAACACAGCTGAAAGATAAATGAATGGGGAATAATTTAGTGAGATTAAGCAGACAGGACTTTGGACACTTATCACAGCTTCTGCAATGCCTCATATCTGAGCAAGGAAGAACTGCTAAGTTCAGAAATGCCAGGATCATTAATCAGCCCTTTGATGTTGAAGTGATGTGATATCATGTTCAGAGCTTGTAGAATATAGAATTTTGTTTTCCCTGGATCTGACAATCTATTTTATGTTTGGTTCAGCCCTGTAAAATTCAAGGGATTAAAGTATACTTAATTCATTGATCTATGAATATGGCTTCTGAAATACCACATAAAACAACATAACATGAAAGGATATATCTGATTGGAGTAATTTTTATGCAAATTACATAGGTAATTTATCCATTGGCATTAGTTGAGCTGAGTGTGTGTCTCTGCCACGGAAGCCTGAAGTCACAGGGCCTAACATACTGCCTTCTGAAAGCAATTAGAGATTAGAAGACTCCTGATTGACTTTGTGGAAGGATAGGTTTTTGCTCCTGTCAAAATGGCAAAAGCTCCCATAGCTTGCTCTGTGGTGGTCACCTTTTTATTATTCCAAATATTGTTCAGTAAAATTGAGACCGATCCTGTGTTGTGCACAGTGATGGATGCTCACTGAGGAGGTGAAATTGAGAGAGATCCTGGCTTATTTTTAAGAAATAACAGCAAAAAGTGATCTAGAGGACTTAAATATTTCTATGGACAACAAGAATATCTGCTGATGCCGTAATTAAGCCAATATTCATGACATTCAGATTAAGATGGAGGATGTTCCCATTGCTTATATTCCCTCTGAAATTGGAACACAAACTGCTGTTGGAGATACCTATGTAGTGACAATATGTGAAATAAACATCTAATATGTTTTATCAATTTTTCTTCTCTGATGAAGCAAAAGGACTTGAATTTTACATAAGTTTCTCAAAAATGAAATGCAGTCATGAGTCAAGAGATAAAATGAAATTTCTCACTAAGGCATTCAAAGGAAAGATGTAGAACTGTTGGAGAGGGGTCAGAGGAGCCACAAAGATGCTCAGAGGGCTGGAGCAGCTTCCCTATGGAGAGAGGCTGAGGGAGCTGGGCTGGGTCAGCCTGGAGAAGAGAAGGCTGTGGGGGGACCTCATTGCAGCCTGCCAGTCCCTGAAGGGAGCAGAGACACAGGAGGGGAATCAGCTTGTTGAAAGGGTAGATAATGGCAGGACAAGAGGGATGGAGTGAAGCTGGAGGAGGGAAGGGTTAGATTGGATCTTAGGGGGAAGCTCTTTGCAGAGAGAGTGGTGAGGGGCTGGAAGGGGCTGCCCAGAGAGGGGGTGGGTGCCCCATCCCTGGGGGTGTTCAAGGCCAGGTTGGCTGGGGCCCTGGGCAACCTTGTGTAGCTCCAGGCCTGGAGGTTGGTGGCCCTGACTGTGGCAGGGGGGTTGGAGCTCTGTGCTCCTTGGGGTCCCTTCCAACCCAGACCATTCTATGACTGCTCTCCATTCTGTATCAGTGATTGAAGAGACACTTTTTAATGTACACAAAGTAATAATTTTTTACAAATATTGAAAACATCCCCAAGTCTTGCACAGAAAAGAATGCATATTTTCAATGTAGAATTTTATGTATAGATTTTTTCCTTCTCCTAATTTATTTCAAAGCTGAGATAGCTGCACTTTGTATATTAAAAATAAATCTTCTGGTAGGTGCATGTAGCTGCTTCTCAAGAATAATGTCTAGCCAAAATCTCACTGAGGTCAGAGCTGGGTAACATTTTTACCTTTATGAAGATTTAAACTCCAAATCTGAAGCACTGAAATATCTTCAGAAGATAGGATAGCAGGATTTGGTGCAAAGCCGAGTTACTTGTGCATGCCGTATACTCACACGCTTTTACTCCTCAGGGGAAGCCGTATTTAGATGACAGAAGGAGATGCTGACATCTAGTGGCTCTGCACCATAGGGCCTGATTCAGCTCAGCCCCCCCGTATCTTTCTAAAGGCCTGTTGAAAGGGGTGAGCCATTCAGCACTCAGCTAGGTAATAAGCTTTAGTTTTAAACCTGCAGTTCCTGTAAGTCTTCATTCTTTACTTGTAGGGGCTTGGTAGTGCCTAGATTTAAAATAATTCTCCATGGCATGTTTCTCTTTGTAACTTATCTCAGCATCGTGTAGCCTAAAGACTCTGCAGAAGAAAATCTTCATGTGAGTCTGACATCTGGGTCTATGTGGTTGTCTAATGTGAATGCAGTAGAAAAGAATGGTTATTAAATTGTTTTAGGTAGAAATAGAGTGATGTTACACAGAATGTCAGGGCTGCAAGGCTTCAATGCCAGTTGTTGCAACTTTGTGTTCCAAGATATGGAGGTGAAAACCAGTTCAGAAAAGTAGGTTAAGAATTTTCATTGGCTTTCCAAAAGCAGTGCTGATAATACATTGAATTTTAGACTTTGTCAGCTATCAGTGCTAATACTTAAAACACAACTGGACAAATGCACAGGGGAAACACTTATGAAGAACTGTTAAATGCAAGCATACTTACTGGTTTGGAAGCTCCTGGAGTCATGAATTTTTGTAAGCTGGTGACGTATTCTGAAAATTATTTCTTTGCCTTGTTCTTGTGCCTTTGCTGGGGCTATGACCAGAGGCAGGATTTTGGCCTACCATACCTTTGGGATGACCTAATACATCATTCTTTATGGTTAAGAGGAATATTATTTTCATGTTCTAGGTTGTAACATCGTTAACTATCACAACTATGTTCTCTCATTTTGTTGCTTTTAGAGAGCTAATTTGAGTTGTGTGTCACTTTAGAAATATACTTTACAGTTCTATCTACTGAACAAAGCAACCTAGAAAATAAACCAATATAGAGAAATACAAAAGATTGTATAATGTTCTAAATGCTACATAAATCCATGTTTCCTGGCATGCATGGGCTGCTGATTTCAAAATTGTCTGATGTGATTAACCATTTTCTTCATCTGTATTCCATCACTTGGGTTATGTCAGTTTAATTTCCTTCTTTGGAAAGAGATCAATGGAAGAAGGAAATAGAGAGAATGTCAGGATGCCCCCTTTAGCATTTAATGCTGTTGTGTGCAGAATTTCAGCAAGCTAAAGCTGAAGAATAATTTTGCTATTTTTTGAGATTAAATACTGCAACATCTCAGGCCTGGATGGTGCCACCTCTACCTCTATTTTAATTGTATAATTCTGCTGAGATTTTAGATCTCTTGCTGCACTACTAGAATGGGTGCCAGCCACCTATATTCCTTGATGTTTAAAGGCTTTTATCCTCTCTGTTGTGCACTGTTCTGGGACAGTGAAACACAATCTTACAGCAGTGCTGTGTCTGCCAGCTTTTGGCAGTATTTGTTGTGTTACAGTAAAATGAGTCATGACTTCTGTTGGTGGGATTACATGTATTACATTAGTTTTTCCCAGCTGCAACTAAACTGCATTTTTATTTGAAACTGGTTTTAGTGAATAACCTAGGTCTGGAAATACCAAAACACTTTGAAGTTGTGTTGTTGGAAGAGATGGTCTTAAAAATTCATGGTTCAAGGTTTTTAGTGTACAAATGCCGTTATGTACTTCTCTGTTGCTTAATACTATTTTAGTTTTCCTCTATCATTGAATCTAAATTGTCTACCAAATAAATGACATCTTCCAGAAAGGGCCTTCATAGCTGCATCTATAGTCATAATCTTCACCTCTTCCAGTGGCTGGATTGCTTTCAAGGAAATGAACAGTTTTCTTTTAAAAACTTGCAGGCAAAGAACTAAAAGGCAATGGTGTTGCCATCTCATAACTTATTATATGGGAGACTGTAGCATTGATTGTGTTTATCATGTCATCTGAGGGTGATTCAAACTTGGATTTCTTCTTTGAGAAGACATTCCATTATTGCCATCTTTAGGCAAGCAGCAAGCTCTTTCTGCAGCTGTACTTCAAGGTTTACCACTATGAAGGGAAAGTTTTGTGCCAGAGGTAGAGGAAAAAAGAATACCTTAGTCATGCTTGCTAACTGTGAAATCCCTTGCTGGAGAAGGGGGAAGCCTTTGTTCAGTCCTTAGAGCAATGATTCATTTCTGTATTTTGCTTGAAATCATGATTGAATAAACCACAGAACCTTGGAAATGTAGCAAACGCCACATCTCAGGCTGGATATTAGGAAGAGGCTCTTTATTGAGAGGGTGGTTGGCTACTGGAACAGGATCCCCAGGCAAGTGGTCACAGCACTGAGCTTGGCTGAGTTCAAGAAGCATCTGGATGATGTCCTCAGTTCCATGCGCTGACTTGGCTTGTCCTGTGTGGAGTCAGGAGTTGGACTTGATGATCCTTATGGGTCCCTTCCAACTCAGGAGATTCTGTGATCTCCAACCCTGGTAAAAGTGCCAAAGCTATTGGTTCAGTGCACAGTGATTGTACTGGTCTTTATCCTTTCACTCCTTGGATTTTCCACGTAACTGAAAGATGTGAACAGTATCTTGTACAGCATAAATGTGTGGGTCTACTGCTAGAATAAAAGATATATGGATAAGAGGCTCTTAAGGTAGACATTTAACCTGTATCTCCTGTTTTCTGGATGTATATTGTAAATACATGAGGACTGTGTAACAAAAATGTGAGGCTTCCTCTCTAACTTCAAAAGAAACACGCTCTTACATTTTCCCTCCCTGTAGAGCCCAGTACTGTCCATATCCAGGGATTAATTAATAGTCTGAGGCTGTGATGGGAACCCAACAAGGGAAACCCCGGTTTCTAGACACCAGTTTATGTGTATGTCTAGATCCTGTGCTCTCAGTGCTTGTCACAAATGGCATGACTTGAGCTGAAATAACAAAGTGGGCTTTGGCAGTGGAAGTGAAATGAAGTGAGATAAAGATGTAGGGTAAGCATTTCTAGCGTTAAAGAGCCAGATCATGGGTTTGTACCAAATGATAAGTAAATCCAACTCTGTGAAATCAATGATCAAAGCAACTGCAGCTAAATGAATGAATTTCTGTTGCCAGCAGGTTGTTTGGTGAATGCTGTTGCAGTACATACATCGGGCCACGAGGTAGAGCTACACACAACGACTGAATCAGGTTCAGTGCTGTGTAACCCTGCAAAGGCTTTTAGTCACTGTTGTGGCAAGTGTATTTGAAAGTCGCTTTTTCGCTATCTGAAGGAATGTGACATAACGGCTGTGTGCTTGTTAGTGGAGAGACTTTCCTTTTCGTTTGTGGTTGAAAAAGGATATGCATGAATACCATTTGGTCACCAAGGCTCAAGCAGACTGCAGTTTCAAAAAATAATTTTAATACTGTGAGAGAAATACTTATGACCATTCAGAGACTTTCATTAGAATAGTATTTAAGAAATTATCTTTAAAAATTCAGGTCCTAAGACCAAATGTTTCACATTTAAGACATTGTTCTTCTAATAACTAAGCTGTCAGAGGGTAGGACACTGATTGATTCTGACTTCCAGAACTTCCCTGAGATATTTTTGCATCATACAAAAGAATAACTTGGTGATTGCGGTAATATTTTTTTAATAAACGTACTATCTAATTACATTATATGCTAAGAAAACAGGGTATCTTTTCAGGAACACGAGAGCTTCTTGAGAGCTGTTTCACAGCTTTGGTCTTATAAGCCAGAAAGCTTGCATCCTTTTCCTCAGTGAGCTTGCACCATTAGGGCTACCAAAGATATGACACATCCTAGTTATTTCTTAATACATATTTTTGAAAGTTGTGTTGATTTTGCATTAAACATTTCATCAAAATCTATGTAACTTGTTCCAGTTAGCACTGAGCCCCCTCTTGGTTTGTCTTTTTTATATTTGGCTTCTCTGCCTCATGTAATCTTCATCTAAGAACTCAGTATGTTTATTTTCTCTTGCAGAATGCAACAGCCAGAAAAAAACTGATCTGATTGTCCTTATACCATCATGCTGTATGGTGTGTATTGTAAGCTTGATTTGAATGCCATGCAACATGTAACAGTATATGCAGTGTAATGAATATGAGCCTACCAATTGAGGTGAGAGGAAAATGGTGCCCCTCTCTTCTCCAATCAGAGAATCTCTGCATCATTTGCATTTCAGAACTGATGCAGTTTTAGTCATGAAATCAGAGTGGTATATGAGGAGACTGATACAGTTCAGAGACCAAAGGATCTCTAAATGCATAAAAGAGTGGCAAAGAGAAGGGGATTAGGCTCTTCTTTTTATCCCCTACAGACAGGATGAGCTGTAACAGGCGTGGGTTGCAGCACAAAGTATCCGAGTCAGATGTTAAGAAACACTTTCTGATGGAAATAGAATGAAGCGTTGGAATACATTTCCTGCAGTGAAACTGCCTGTCTCCGGTGTTAAAGGTCTTTAAGTACAGGTAGATAAACATTTGTCTGTTTGGAGTGACCTAAGTAGAGCTGATCCTGCACTAGAGCAAAGGGCCTGGGTGACCCCTGTGGTTTCTTTCAGCCATAATATTTTATGGAGGTTTTTATGCACAGATTCCAGCCGGGCTTCACCCGATTAAGTGACAATGGCCGTTCCTTGAAACTCAGGTCTTAGGTTCCTTAAGAGTTCGTTAGTGTAATCACTCGTGTATGCAAAGCAAGAAGTTCAAGGGCTTTTGTGGTTTCCCATCCCTCTTGCATTTCAAGCATTTGCCTGCCTTAAACTTGATGGACTCTGTCCACATCCTTTCCCTGCCTTCCACTTCCCAGTTCCTATTAGTCTTACAACGAATGAAAAGCATTATCTGGCACACACTAGTCCCTTTTATCAAAGGACTTTCACACCTGAGGCCTCCAGTCACATACTTGCAGTAAAGTAACAGCTTAAAAGCAAATCCTTTTAAATCCTGAGGCCAAACACCGTAACAAACATATCTTCTCAAGGGATCAGTTTCCAAATGTGCTTTTGAACCAAAGTCCCAGCAGGCATTTGGCTTTAAGTGTGTGATATGGGTTTATTTATTTATTTATTGTAGAGGGCTCCCCCTCCACCTCATTGTTCCTATCTCAAGAGGTGCTATTTAAACCTGTACCTCTGGTGAATTCTACCATTGAAGTGTAGATTAGCAGAGTGCTGCTGGGTGGTGAAACATTGCAGGACAAAAAGGCATATCAAAATAAAATCTTATGAGAAAGTGTCAGTTACAAGGAGAGTGTATATCTCTTGTTTCAGGAGGGAGGGAGAAGGTAAATCGTGGGTTTGAATCAACATTGCTTTGAGAATGTGCTGCATGTGGGGCAGGGCACTGGGAATGCTGCAGATTGATGGAGATTTTAAAGATGTGAGTGATCTCTGTGAAACATTGTGCAAGATGTGCCATAAACTACTTTCAGGTGCAGAACAGGTCTTGTACAGTGAGGTTACACCTGCAATATTTTTAAATAGTAGTGTCTGGATTCTGCAGGTCAGTTTGCAAACTGGTACCTGCAAAATATACTACATGCCTTAGGAGACAGCATACTTCATTGTGGCTAAATTTATTACTTGTACTTGCAGATTAATATAAGGACTTTCAAGGGCCTGTTCAGACATGCAGTTTTACAGTTTGCAATTAGTTGATGACTTCTGTAGGCTTTGTGGGTATTGCTTGGGCCACTTAGCCTTGTGTGAGCTCAATGGTAGGCTGTTTATATAATATTACAGTTGTTTCCATCCACGCTGACTATTGCCAAACTACAAAACAAGACCAGCCCCACATAGAGGAGCACAGTTCCCTGAGGACAGGGCTATGTACTAGGTAAGGCTTCATTTTAATCTTGCTCTTGTCAGCTGTATCTGCTGACAGTTCATTTTCAGATGACTCCATATTACAATACCATCACTCACGCTCCTTTCCTTTCAATTAAGCACAGTCAGGTTAGGTTGTTATTCTTGTTTGAGGGAAGATACCAAGTAATTGTAAGGTGAAGTCTTAAATAAATGGTTGCACAGTTTCTTCATTTTTGGATTCTTTTTATGCCTTGCAGATCAGAGCCACTCCAAAACCTCAGTACCTGCTCACATTCTTATTCCAGTAAATCTATCTCTTCATTCCTCCTTCTTCTTTCACACTTTTTAAAAGAGGGTTTTTTTCATGCTGTGGGACTTAAAGTACTTAACAATCTCTGTTCTCTCCCCTTCCCTGAAAATTCCTTTATTCTCGTTTTACTGAGAAGAGAAAGGGGGATTGTCAGGAGAGACAAAAGTTAAAGTCCTGTTCTGTATTTCTATGTAAATCTATCCCTCCAAATAAGACTTTCCATTTGCCTTAAATACCCTTTGACGCTTTCCAGACCCCTAACATAATTTTGTTGCTCTGTGTCCTGTTGTTCCCCAGCCTGATGGAGGTGAGTGTCAGGTGAAAAATCTGGGATTTATCTTCAGGACATTGTAAGACCAAACTAGCCTTTAAGATTTGTTTCTAATTCAACTCTTACTCACACATGCAAATATCTAGCTCGGTTTATCTGATGTTTTAAATTCAAACTAGTTAGTCTGCTGAAGAGAGAAGTTGAAGCTTTGATTGCAACTGATGCTTAATGTAATTGGCTCTCAGCAATTCAAGTTACCCAGCTTATAAAATGTTAATTTAGCTTCTCTTTGCAGACCAAGGCTTTTTGGTTTGGTTACTTCTTACACAAGATACAATAGTTTGAAATGTGTTATTTCAAGAAAAAGACTCAAGTTAGCTGTTAAAATGAATGAAAGTGCAGTAATTCATCAAAACCTTGAACTGAAGAAAAGCAGGCAATTCTAAAATTAGCTATGACTCAATACAGTGTCTTTAAACATATAAAGCCCTATAAAAGTATAACTTTTTAACAGAAGACAAAACCAGATGCTTAAAGATAAATTTGACACAAACAATATGAGCCAGAAGACTGTCTGAATTTTTGCCACGTTGAAGGTTACCTAAATAAGGCATGTAAATAAAAACAAGTACAACAGCGATTATTTATTCCAAATCTTTTCCACCCAAAGAGGATGACTGCAGCTCAATCCTTTCTTCTTAAGAATTACGAACCCCAAAGGCAATCTCATGTAGCCTAAAGCAACAGATTCATAATAATATTAATAGCCATATGCTCCATTTCAGCTAAGGACCCCATGGCAATGTGGTAATCCTTCCTGATTCTGAAAGTTACATATAAGTCTAGATATGAAAACTAATATAAATTGAATCTCTAACAGAATAGAACAGATTGTAGCTAAGTTGAAAGCACGTCCTTTGGGCACAGTCAGCAGAGGGGATATCTGTGGAATATTGAAATGTAAATTAGTGGTAACACATCCAGTCTATTGTGTCATTAATTTGTTTGATAGAGTTTAGATGTGTATGTTAGTATACGTAATTTTGTCCCCCTGTTTCATCCCCTTTAATCTAGACTACATTTGGTAAAAAATATAATGAATGTCATTTCAGGTAGCCTCACACTCCTTACAATACGCTAGCAGATATTTTTCCCACAAGGATACAGGTCTAGCCATAAATGAAAGCCTTTGGCCTCTTCTACACTGTAATTCAGATCATAGTTCCACTACAGGTTGTGTCCAGATCTTCTTACAAAATAGCTTTGTACTATGCTAATAAACACAACCAAGCTATATCATGGGAAATATGCTATTTCAATGTCTTGTGTCAGAGATGTCATAAACACATGGGATTTCTATTCTTTTTGGTCTGTTCATTTTTATTCTTTTGGTCTTGTCAAGCAGGATGAGCATGTCCCCAGAGAAGATATCTTCCCTGTGTCTCTTTCAAGTAGAACAGTTCCATTATTCCCTTTCTGCAGATTAAGAATTTTTTGAAGCTGCAGCTAAGGAGGGTAAATTTTGAAACAAATTAAATGCCAAACTCAGTGAGATCAGTACAATAGAGCCTTCGATCTACCACTGGCTATTTCTCAACAAAACCCCAATACATTAATCCTACAAAAAGAATGTGGAAATGTAAACTAAAAATCACTGTAAATTGAGCAATCAGCTGAAAAGGGGTTTTATATTCAAAGCTTTGTATTTCTCAAACTCCAGAAAAACCTTTGGGCTCTTGTAGAGGAAGACCATCTGGAAAAGTATGTATACTTTTCAGGTCTTTAAATATTCTTGGTAGTATCAAACTTGCTATGCATTTGCAGGCTGATTCTGTGACATGTAGGTATTTCTCTACTCCTTCTGGTGGCCATTTGTCTGTGAATTGGAGATGTTTGACAAGCTTGTGATATTACCAGTAAAACTAGTGTTAAGGGAGATGATCATCAAACCTGCAGCAAAAGTGGTGAGATGAACATGGATGAACACAGGTACTTGAATGTTCTTATATCTGTCCCCTATGTTATTGTTTTAATATTTTATAGTCCCATTCTTCCACTAATATGTGCATATGAAAGCAAGAATTTGCTCTCAGTTTTCACAAGACTCTAGTTCCTTGATTCATTCAGTGTTTCAACAGATAAACAGGATTTTTTTTAATGCCCAGGTTGTTTTTGGAAGAGACATGAGACAAGAATGTATTTAAAGAAATGTGCATGCTACTCTTAGCTTCCAGGGAACATCTGCTGCACCTCTCTAAGATGAGTTTCACCCACTGTTACCTTCCACTAAATCAAGGGAGCTAGGAAAGTCGTGTTAAATACATACTGCTTTTTTATCAATATGTAATTGTGGCCACGCAGGGGCAGTGTTACCAGCCTCGTATTCTTTAAAGCTGAAGTACCCATCCCACAGTGGATACTGACACAGGAATGATTTTTACAAGATTAATTTAAAAATAAGAACAAAAATATGTATCTTTTTCTTTTCTTCGATTTCTTCCTATCCAGAGGAACTATATATATACACCTTGGAGAAATCCACCTAATAATATTCAAGCATACAAATGCCATTTCAGTTAGGAATGTAAATACCAAACAGGCTTCCATTAAGGAAAAACATGGAGTAGAATTTAAAAATTGAAAGATCAATCCCCTATCAGTGATTTTTCAAATATTGTACTCTCCTGTGGGGTGTTAGTGAGATGATAAAGTCGATTGAAATTAAATAGCTAATAGTCCAGCCTAATATGCCCTTAATCCATATTTTGTGTTGATAGCCTAGTTCAGATTCCTTAGATTAGGAACTCATCTTCTTACCTTTTTAGAAACTAATAGTGTAGTCCTTTTAACAAGGTAAGTTCTTCTCTTGCTGAGATGGCATTCTCATAGCTGTATTGCCCCTTCTGCCCTAAACTATTGAGTTTAATGTCATCGTATTTATAATGATGGCCCCTTCCCTCATCCCACATTCCTTTTCCTGCTGTTCTTTCTTTGATGTAGCTCATTTTGTTGTCATACAGACTATATGCCAAATGTTCATTCCTGATGATGATTTTTAGATCAAGGGTTATTTTCCCTTGGCCTTGTTAAAAAAAGATAGCAGTGGAAATTTTTTGTTGGTTACACCACAGAAATAGCCATAAAGGAGCAGAAAGAAGGGGGATTCTGCATATCATAGTTTGTTTTGGGGTGTTTTATATGCTCTTATTAATGAGTTTAAAAGCAAGGGCAGAAAGACAAATAGAGAGGAGATTTGTGGGGTTTTCATTTTTTTCTGCTGTTGGGTGGTTTTTAACATTTAATGAAGATATGGTATGACAAAAGGGACTGACTGATTCAATCAGTGGCAATGTTGGCAGGCATTTACAGGAGACCAGGAACTTCATATGGTTTGACTGTATTAGGCAGATTTTTAAGTTTCTTTCAGGAACTTTCACCTCCTTATTTGCTAACATATTCTTTGCTTCACACTACCTTTTTTTCTTTTAAATTGTCTAGCTGATTAGCATAATTAGGTTAAACCTGTTTTAGCTGCTTTGTTGTGAGAACTGATGAAAGGACCATGGCCCCTCTGTATATTCTAGTCAGCAGATCCAGTGAGAGATAACTCCCTGTTCAGTGCTGGTTTGTGGTGATCACAACTTGGGCTGAATTGTCAACAAGTTGACAAAAACTTAATGTGAGAAAGCAATGTTACATGACTGCATACTTAGAAGGATTAATTTATGTTATGGTTTTAAGCATTATGTATTTAATGTTTGTTTATATGTTAATATTATTAATAATATCAATAGCTCTCTTATTTGCCCTGCCTTTCAACCAGGAAGCCTTATAGTGTAGGCTGATCAGTCATCACCCACAAGAGCCCACGCTGCCACTAGCCCCCTAGTGAAAAGGGCATCCCAGGAACCCAGAGAAATGGGTACTGTGCTGGTGTTATTTAAAAAAGACAAGCAACATAGAACATAAGGAGGAGAAAGAACTGGAGTTATTGTTGTGGGTGCATATGAAACCATTTTAATAAGAATATCCTGTGTGTCTTCTCTCACATCCATCCACTGAGTATTAATAGTTTGTAAGAATACTTTCAGCCAGGCACAAACAAGTATTCTCTCCTTATACATCGCTCCTATTTTATTTCTTATATTTAGGGATTGTATCCCATTATATCAAACAGGGAGCAGTCATCCTGCTCACCCTTAGGAAAAAAGTTTCCATTTAAATTATAGTCTTTTAGAAACCTAGGAACAATTGAAAACAGGGAATCAGAATGGAAATCATTCCAGACCTAGTTGTACTATGTATCAGAACCTCAAGGATAGTTCTGATTAGAAAAGCTGTATTGAAGTCATTGAGCTGTATCTAGTTACCTCTGGTAAGACTGTAGTTCAAAATGCTCATGAATCAAATCCAGTCTCCATGGCACTGGCTTAATGACTACTGTCAATTTACAGTATTGATATTGATATTAGGAGCCTGTAGGCTCCTCAGGGATCAGGAGACAGTACTCATTAGACACCTTGGTGTATATATTTAAGTACAGTTTTAGAATTTAATTTGATCAATGAAAAGAGAAAATAAATACTTTTTTAAAAAAAACCCACTGCAGAACTATGTGAGAGATGGAGAAGAAACTAGTGCATACTGAGCCTGCAGGAAAGGAAGATCACTTGCCTCTAGCTGCTGAATGGCATTAAGGTGTCACAATGCCTGTGGTAAGCTGTACAGAGCCAGGGAAAGGACCAAGCAGCTTTGCCACCCTTTGATTTCTCCATTTGTTATGTACCATCCATTTATGTTAGTCCTAGGTTACTTTGATTGGAACCAGAAGCTGCCTTGTGAATAGTGTAGATACTGTGTATAGAAACATGTTTGGCTTTTCACACATACAGCAGTATCTACATCCCTCAAGAAATCCTCTAATTCAGAGAAATCTTTCAGTGACATCTGGACTCAGTAGAAAGCACTTCACATCCTTTAAATTTTTTTTCTACCTTCAGTATATAAAATAAATCTAATTTAAAAACCTACATTTCTTTTCAGACACAGTTCCTTTGTACAAAATCTCTGTCTGTGGAAAGCAAGGGTAAGGCTTATTGCACCCACTTCACACCTGTTTGATTTACTGAGCATTCCTTAGCGCTTTGCAGGGCCAAATAAAGGGTGAAATTATTGGAGTCTCATTGTGGAAGGGCAAGAGACACACAAAAAAATCTGAAGAGAATCAGAACTATATTCTTGACCTTTACTTTACTAATTTCTTGATTTTTTTAAAAATTATAAGTACATCATCCTTGTATTCTCTCTAACTTGACATGCCATAAGGATGTCTGCAGTGTAAGTAGTCCTTACTTTTAAATTTCCTGGAATGACTACATAGAAGCAGAAAGTAAGCTAAGATAGTTAAGTTGCTTGATAGGCTGCATTTTAAACAAATTTTACTGTGGAGTGCAGAATAAACTATAGGTGAAAATACTCTGAGAAAGACAATGTTACCATCTAGTCAAAGAGAGGATGCGTATGGATTAGTAGGGGAAACTGGTATTGCTGTTGTTTGGTACTGAAATGTAGGATTTCAATTACTATCAGTCTTCAAGGATAATTAAATAAAAATGAAAATGAAGCCTGAGGCTTTTAATTGACTCTGTTATCAGTTGCTGGTTCCTGTGTGACTTGCTTCTGTATGGCTGGCCCCATTGCTAAAGATACCTAGGCTGGTCAGAATGAATCTTTGCACTGATGAGACAGCTTTTTCTCTCTTCCTTGTCCTGGTATTCACATCATTTTGATCACTTGATGTCTCTCTCTTAAAAAGAGTTTAAGAACTTCTGATATTCTCAAATATGAGAAAGCTATACAGCAGCACAGGCAGCATACCAAGAAATATTTTATACATTATCTTGGCTTTAGCTGGCATATATTCTGTTAAAATGTTCCTGGCACAGAGTTGTATTTATTTGTAACCTTGCTGTAAACTATTGAGCTGTTCTCTAAAATACATATATAAAAATAGCTTCTCTTCAATTTTTTTCTCCAGCCATTGGGGAGCTGAGCACAGAGTCCTTAGCACTCTTACCTGCATTTGGTTTCAGTCATTCCAACTGGCTGTTTGAACTAGATACAATCATTCTAAACAGAGATTTTCTTTCCTATTTGCTAATGCACAGTGTATGATCCTTGTCTTGATGGGCTCTGCAGAGTAGAATGCAGAGCCTGTAGGTTCCAGGATGAATGGCACAATTGAGAACAGCAAAGTTTTGGGATGTGTGGAGCAATGATGTGGTCCTGCTGCTAGAACCTCCTGTGAACGTCAGGAACCAGGATTTCTATTCCTGATTCAGTTGCTAAGCTGCAAAATACTATTGGGCAAATCACTATCTCTTTCTGCCTCTGTACCTCCGAATGTTTGTCTGCTATTTAAGTAGGGGGTAAGAGGTAGGTTGTGCTATGCTAGGAATAATTATCACAGAATAAATAGGCTGATTTGCAGAATGCAATAGGTTCAGGAAGGTATGTTCAAGAGTTACTAGAGAAGCTGGTTATTGACTATAATTAAACCTCTGACAGATTCTGTCTCAGAACAATTACAGTCTAAAAGGACAGAAGGGAATGTGGTGGGAGCAGAGGAATAAACCAGTCTGTTTCAAGGCAAGCCAGTGGCAATAAGGATTCCTTTCTCCCCATCTTCATCAACTGCTTATGTATGTGTTTTCTGTTTGACAGCCAACCAACTTCGGGTCAGATTCTATCTTGCTAATAATACAGAACACATAATACGTTTACTTGGTCATCTGGAGAAGCTACTACAAAAGTATCTTTTAAAAGATAATGATTTACTTTCGGCTTCCTTTGTTCTCTACTTAATATTGTTCATTAAAATACGTAAAGACTACTTAACACCTTTTATCTGAGAATATCAAGAGATGTGATATATATCAATTAAACAGCAAATCGCACCTGATAAGTAGTTGATAATTATCCCCATTTTATAGCTGGGAAAATTAAGTATGGGGTGCTTTAATTCTCAAGTTATCTTTTGGTATTGATGTGACAGCTGAGTGTCCAGCCCTGACATTCTGACTGATTTTATGCTGATGCTACACTCCTTAGAGGAAGCAGTGGTCTTCCAGAATATGATATAAAGTGTAAAGAATGTAAAAGCATTATTCAAGAAGTATTTGAGAAATACTTCAGTTGGCATGATAACACGTTGCATGCGAGTCTAGCAGGATACAGCCTTTGGCATTTTAATGATACATCAGACTTTGCACTGATTGTAAAGTAAGTTCAACTTAAGATAAGGAGCTCCAGGCACAGTGCTTCGTCACTGACCATTCACATTTCTATCTGCTTTGGTAGTTTATGGGAAGATAGTCTTGCTTCTTGCATTGGTTCATAAAAGTGTCTTTAGGAATGAGAGGAATGTATTGGAAACAGCACTAGTGGCACAGAAAGCTGAGTTTGTGTTTCAGTTGTTCCTATGTGCCATATTATGACCATGAAAATGTTTACTTAAACCAAAATACTATAAAAAATATGATTACCAAATATAATAGTATATATGCTTGGAAATACCAAATATAATAGTATATATATTTGGAAACATTTGAATGTTAAAACCCCACTTGCTTCAATCTTTTTGTCTTGCTAAAGAAAGGGCACAGAATTGAGAGAATGTAAGAAATGAAATAAGCATAACTGTTCTGCTGTAAAACACTGTTGGAGGATGAGAGAGGGGGATATTTTCAGTGAAGGCCAAGTGTTTGGAAATGTGAGCTGGAATCCAAATCTTGACATGAAGAAACAACAAATAGGATAAAAGAGCAACCTGGAAACTTGCTGAACTGACCTGTAAATTAAATGTGCACATTTAAATAACTGCTTAAGTGTGTTCAGCACAACTTTTTGGAGGCTTTCTTTTGAAACCCAAATTAGAGGCAACATTAAATCTAGTATTTAGTTCTGGTTTTGGGATAATTCACCTGCTTTTCTCTAGCTCCACACTGATGTGTCTAGAGTAGATTTAAGTTTTCCCTCTGCTCATTGGAATTTAAACTTGAAACATTAAGCTTTTCCAAAATGGTAATCTAAAGCTCTGCAGGAAATCTGAAGGAGGAAATGTTCACATGACATTAATTACCATTTAAGGATTCTAGTGACATCCATGCCATCCTCAATGAAATCAGTGGAGGTTCCTTGGAGCATTATTTGTAGAATACCACTGTATTTTGACATGGTTACAAGTCCATATACAAATGCTACCACTTCAATACAGATCAAACTGATTTTGCCAAGCTAGGTAATGACCCTGAACAGACTTCTTTGTGTAATGTCCTGCCAGTTCAGGAGAGGCCTTTTGCTGTAAACCTAGAAACAAGGACACAGTGCATACTGTTAAATAACAAGAAAATCTTCTCTAAGTTACAACCTTCCAACACCCTAGACAGCTCTGAGGCACTCTCTCTGTGACAAACAAGCTCAAAAAGTTTAACTGCCTCTTCCTGCTTCAGTGTTACATGTGGGTTGGAAGAGTCTCTCAGAAGTATAGCCAGAGCCTACAGGAGTTTACACACGGTGACTGGATGGAGAGAGCTACTCCAATTAAAGCTGGCAGTTTTAATTTTGCACCTGAACTGTAGCTGAATTGGAAGCACTTCTGTTTCCCAAGCTAAACTTTTTGAGGCCAAAGTGGATTTATTCCAAAGCATAACTAGAGACTCTTATTAGTCAAATTTTTCTGGCAAAGCTGAAAGCTCTGTACCTTTTTGTATTTTTATCACACCCCAAAATGTAAACCAGGGGAAACAGGCTGGCTTTCCCTTCCCCATTGTTTCTGATTTTGAGGTGAATTTTGAGAATGATATAGAACTGGTAGGACATTCCTGCAATCTGCTACTAGAGGAGCTCTGAAACACCTTTGCTCTCCTTTGGAGTATAGGTTCCTTTATTACTACCAACAGTATTTGTGCAGCCAACTCCCTAATGACCAGAAATAAAGAAAACTCATGTCTAAGTGTATCCAAATCCTGGTGCTTTTATGAGGCCTGGTACAAAATAAATTCTTGAAGGCTTCAATGTACCATACTCTCTCTCAGTTCCAAACCCATCAATTTATTGTAGATCCTCAGTTACCTCCTTGCTTGGGGAGATCAGCTATTACATAGTCGATTCTGTAGTGCACAAATACAAAGGGAAAGTTTCTACCCCAGAAACACATGGTTTCTCTAATTTTTAATGTTTACTAATGCATGTGGGTAAAAATCAAGACTGGGGTTCAGAGTTTTTCTATGAAAAGAGACTGAGTATCTAAAACTTCTTGAAGAACATCTTCAATATTGCTCTTGCACATCCCATCAAGTCATGCTATCCTTATTTCTTTAACCAAGACATTTATTTCAATAGCAGTAACAGCCAGATTAGATAAACAAAGATATAATTATTTATGCTATATAAATTGCATAATGTGTAATTAACATTTACTGTCTTGAGCTGTCATGAGATGCTCACTTGTGATACTTGCCAGAAGCCCATACATTGCTAGTTCCATTCCATCATGATCTGAAAGACTAGGCAGTGCCCTTTGCACAGCCCAGAGAAAGAGTTACACATGCTGCATCTCCCCCTCCCTCTGAAGGCCCTAGAATTCAGATGCATCCTTCTGAGTCCCAATTCCCTCCCTGCTTTTCTGCTACTCTTAGGACATCACAATTTTCCTGTTGGTCTGTACTAGTGGCAGGTTACAACACCCTAACACAAATCATGGCTGACCTGTACTGGCTGTTGAGAAAGAGGTGAAGAAGAAAAAAGGTATTTTTTTCCCATTTGACCTCTCTCAGCTGCTTTACTTTATCCTTACAATATAGCTAGACCTAAAATCCACTATTCTAATAGGATTCTATATAAAAGTATATAGGCCAAATCTGTTTGTTTTGAGGTAGTCTGGATTTTGGGGGATTTATTCTTCTGGAGAAACTACTCTCTGCTCCTCTTCAGTGTTATTTCCCATACATGAATTTCCAGCTGGAACCAATGTTCCTTGGATGTCTTCCATTGATTGATAGGAGTTTGATAAATAGATACATGAAGAGTTTTTGCTGCTTATCAAGCTAATGGGTATTGTGTGCACATATAATATTTAATAGGTGTAGTTGTCTTAAACACATATATTATGAGAAATCTAGACTTGGGACAGCAATATGAGATGTAGAACCCCAGATAATGCATTCTTCTTTTTTTAAACTGTCATAGTTCTATACCAACAGGCATTTTTCAAAAATTATTGCAAATCTGCATCCATTTGGGAATAGTATCTTTAAAAAGATATAAAAGTCAAACTACAGGCAATTTCAGGTCACAATGGATTTTCAGTTCAGGACAATCCTGGTTTTGTATTGATATCTTCATAGTGACTGCTCAAAATGAGAGATAAAAATGCCTCTTTTACTTCCTAGTTCTAGTAACAGAAAAAATTCTGGAAAAGTATTCAAGGCTAAAGCCCCAGTTACAGAAGTACTAAATTTTCAAAGCAATAACTTGAGTTATTCTTGCTCCCTTCCCCCCATCCCTTCTCCTCCAGGAGCAGCAGTCTTCCAGCTGCCTGATATTGTGTGTAAAAAAAAAAAAAGCCAAAAAAAAAAAAGCCAGGGTCATGTAGATGTCACTTCTTTGCTGTGTTACTTAGTTCCTTTGCACGCTCCTTGAGGTTGCTAGGGTTTGGCATTTGGATTTTACCAATGTGCTAATTACAGAGGAATTTGAGGATCTGCAGCAGTCAGCTTTCTGAGGGATTTCATTGTTGCAGCTATGATATGTAATCATTGTAAGATTTACCTTAGTAAATCCATAGGAAGTCCATCTCTTTTCCATCCTGCATACAGACTGATACAACCTGAAATGTGCCCTTTTAAAAAAATTACTAATGAACAGTGTAAAGCTCCCTACTAGAAAAAAGTCAGGCTTTCCCAAGAAAAACTTTGGTGGAGTCTGAAATACTGTAAAGGTCATAATTGGTGAGATGAAAATTCAGTCCCATGGTCATCTCTTAAAGTTTTAGGAAAGAATATACATCTTTTCTTAGCTTTGTTTTCATTTTCTCAACTATCTTGGGGTTTTTTTAAATCTCAAACATATGGATTCATGGGTTTTGCTGGGTTATTGTTTCCTTTTGTTTGGATTCTGTATTTTCTCTGTGTTCTTGTGAATGAGCTATATGGCGTGATCATTTAGATCTTACACACACCTCAAAGCAGCACTGCAAAGTGTCTCCTTGTTCTTTGGGCTCTGGCTACAATGATCTCAGCCCTAAATGACAGTGCATGCAGACACCTGTGACTCTCCATCCTTTCCACAATGGGAAGATTCAGTAAACTTTAAAAAAAGCAGATGTGGTTCTTAACAAATTGGAGCCATGAGCTCTTTATTTCTATCTTCAGCACAGGGGCCAGCACAAAGTCTTTCCCAATTCACACCTCTTGTGGGGTTGGCAGAGCGTGTGCTTCACAAGGCATTGGCTGTAATATTTTAAGAGGTTATACATCACAATTTTTGTGTTGATCTATGAGGAAAGGCTGAGAAGATTGGGACTGTTCAGCCTTGAGAAGAGAAGACTGAGGGGGAGCTTATTAATGTTTATAATTATCTTAAGCAGGGGATGCAGGGGGAATCAGCCAGCCCCTTTTCAGTGTCTGTGGGGACAGGACAAGGGGCAATGGCTGCAAGTTGGAGCACAGGGAGTTCTGCACCAACATGGGGAAGAACTTCTCCCCAGTGAGGGTGAGGGAGCCCTGGGCCAGGCTGCCCAGGGGGTGTGGAGTCTCCTTCTCTGGAGAGATTCCAGCCCCGTCCGGACGCCTATATCAGTGAAATGTCCTAGGGAGCTGCTTTGGCAGGGGGTTGGACCCCATGATCTCTCGAGGTCCCTTCCAACCCCTACAGTTCTGATTCTATGATCACTCTAACAAGCACGTCTCCATAACTACATGTAATGTGCCTTTTCCTTAATTTTATTTTTCTTTACTTCTATTAATGAGAAAGTACAAGAAAGATTACCTTCAGCCCATGAGGTTTTTCTGTGAAAGGAAATGTATTTCATTAACAGGTTTCAGGTCTACAGAACCTTGTATGTGTGCTTCATTTTGCTGGCAAGTGTCATCTCTTGATTTCAAGGTGATTACCCCCATCAGTAAAGTTCAATACATGTCAAGTACACAAATCTGAAACGGTTTTCTTAATTTTTTATTGAATATATGAGAGAGTGGAGGTCTTGCAATAAATTTTTTAAAGAAAACGTTGACAAACAAGGATCCAGTCTTTGCAAAAACTCCTTTTAAATACAAAATAACCTATTCCCCAACATATCTACATACCAGATGTAGTAGCTTCAGGATCAAACTCTTGTCAGCAGGAAACATTTCTGTCCCATAGACATTACCAGCAGTAGACTGTTCATGCATATACATGTTAGAAAATTAAATTTTCTTGGCAAGCAAGGTAGCCCAGGGGTTAAAAACATGTCTTTCAGAACATCTGCATGCTGGTGTCCTTCATGTTTTAGCATGCTATCTTCAGGATTATGCCACAGATTAAAGAGTTCTGTTTTACCATCAAAGTTCTATAACTAGAATCTTTTGGAATAGGAAACATGATCTCTTTTGCTGACTGCTCTGGGGGATTTCTTCATCTTCTCAGGGGTTTGAAAATTAATGTTCTTTAACATTCACTTTAAATTGACACAGTAAATCAAAATAAAAATATATATCTGATCTGTGGAAATTAAGATTAGTTTAATGTTTACTATACTAATGCAAATTAGATTTCTCTTCCTGTCTACAGAGTGACAATTTCAGAGGTATTACTAATGTGTATGTTGACATCCTACAAACTGGAACAGCATTTTGGCTAATGCAAGAGTTTATTTAAAGCCTCTCAGTTCATATATACAGCAAAACTTCTAAGCATTATTAGTTTAATTTCCCTTCTATTTAACTATGAAACTGTAAGATTTCTATTTTGTTGGCAAAGCTTTTCCCTGTAGTGAGAAAAATATAATGTATGCTGATGAGCTTTTCTTTAGCTAATGACTGTAACTTGTTAAATCTTCAGTGTAGCCAGAGACAAAATTTTAAGACTGATAGTAATTTTTTTGTTTACTTTAATAAGAGAACCTTGTACTTCTCTGTAGTTTCATGTGCCATTCCTCCATACTCTACACTTTGAGTTCTACATAGACTGGTCTGAGTTGGGAGGGACCCCAAGGGTCACAGAGCTCCAACCCCCTGCCACAGGCAGGGACACCAACCTCCAGGCCTGGAGCTACACAAGGTTGCCCAGGGCCCCAGCCAACCTGGCCTTGAACACCCCCAGGGACCGGGCACCCACCCCCTCTCTGGGCAGCCCCTTCCAGCCCCTCACCACTCTCTCTGCAAAGAACTTCCCCCTGATATCTAATTTAAACCCTCCTTCCTTTAGCTTTAATCCATCCCCCTTATCTACAACTGCAGACTCATTGTCCAACTTTCAGGTAAGTGGGATCACCAGCAGTACTGGGCTGCTCAAACCAGCTCTGTACAGATTCTATGCTAGAAGGGCTTGTCAGCTCAGACTGTGTGATATGCAGATGCACTGATTCTGCTGTCAGCTCACATCTCCATTTCTGTGAGGCTGGGCCCAAGCTAATAAACCTACTTGGATATTAAGCCAGTTTAGGTGTGCCTGTGCCATCTACCTGGAACCAGAAGCTTTGGGAAGCTTGTTGTAGATACATCTGAAGATACCTTTGTGCATTTACCTGGCACTATGCCCAAGCTTGTAAACTTTCCTGAAAACAACCATACCAGGAGGCTGTGTACAACACACAGACTGACCTTTAGGGAACTTACTGGGGTCTGTAAGCAGTATTGTAGTAGTATTTCCATCCCCTCAAACATCATAACCACTTGTGTTTGGAACATGGAGAGTAAACTGCATTTAGACTGCAGACTCCTTTGGAGAGAGACTTACTGTGTGTTCTGGAAGTGCATAATAATATAGTAATACAGCAGGTCCCAAATATGCAATGGGCTATTGTGCTATGATAATACAGCCAGTATTTTAGAAATGTTTTTCCTATATTTGCACTACAATTAAAATTATGAAAATAATTGTAATAGCAGAATTCCTTGAGGGTAAACAAGTAAAACAGGATTTGCCTTGTTAATAAGGAGTAAAAATCCCAAACAAACCAAAACCAAGAACCCAAACAGAAAAAACCCACCCATAAACAAGAAAAGAAAAAAGAAAATATTGTGTGGTAAAAACTTTAGCAGTTTGTTCTGATATGAAAATGTGTTTGGAAATGCATTTATTTAAAACCAGGCATATAAATCTCACATTTGTGATACCCAGAGATACACAAGTTTGATCAGGATGTTTTGATATATTAATATTTTTTTTGTGTTGGCACCAAAGAGACCATTTACTGATTCAGATCTCAGACTATTTTAGAAAATATGCAATTAAAAAGGGTGTGTGGTTGGGGGAGGAGGTAGAATTGATGGAGTAGAATCACTCGTACTCAGGTTGCTCACCTATTTTTGAAAGGTGGAGTAATTTACTGCTGTACCATAGCCATCAGCTCATTAATGGGGCTAGAAGAAAGAAGGATAAAGATTTGAAAAACGATAAGTTGTAGAGTTCCTTCCCTGTTACCATGAACTGAGGAGGAAAATCTCTTTACAGTGAGAAAAGAGCAAACATGCAGCCTTGTGAGCTCTTGTGATGGAGCAATATAGGAGATACATCAGTGCCTTGTCATCAGTAAAGCTGCTGAGAACACAACAGGATTGGCATTATCTATTATTATATATACACAGAGGCTATAATACTGTATATTACTGCTATAAGTTGTGCCCCAGTACACAGACATTATTTAAATAACACTGTCCTTTCCTGAGAATTGCATACACTGCTCTCTAGCACAATAAGAACTTCTTTTAATATGATGAAATCATTTTGCCTTCGATACCACATGCGTTCTGTTCAGCAATTATATCTGATTCTTATATCTTTGAATCAGATAGAAGTTGTTTCTGTATCTTCAATGAGAGTAGGTTTCTACAGCTTTGAAGTTAGTGGAGCTAAGGACATTTGCACCACCTAAGGATTTAGTTATTTACACCAGTAATAGACACAGAAGTGATTGCTGATATATTATAACTGCAAGAGGACTACCTGCTTACCTAGGGGGCCTGTAGGGATAGGTTTTATTGGATGAACTAGAAAGAGGAGAATCTCATTTTATATATAAATAGTGAAAATATGTCATGTAATATTGCATATTGACAGCAGGAAATTTTTTGTGGTTGAGAAATGCAGTGAAAAAGAAAGGCAAGTACATCACCTATTGGTTGACATGAAAAAACTACAGGCTGAGTGGACAATTATGTGCCAGTCTGTTAGTGAAAATGGTCATTTAAGTGATGCTTAGGGAAATTGAAAGTAAATACTTGGAAACTCCAGGTAACTAAATTGATTTTTTTTTTGTCTAAGTGAATAGCCCCACCTCAGAATGGTCCTTATCACTTCATAGTTCATTCATCAAATAGAAGTTCTGTTGATAAAACTCTACACAGCACAGTGTAACACATAGAAAATGATGTAAGAGATCTTCCCTTGATTTATTTTTAACTTAAGCCAAAAACACAGAGATTTGATTCTGTGTGTTGATATCAGGTGGGTGTGTGTTATCTTTGGGCAGGTTGAGTGACATTTGTAACATGTCCAAGTGCAAACTGGATGTCTCAATCTAGCAAAGCCATGGGGGCAGTAGGCATGTGATGGCATGCACACTGCTCTACACGATGAGCAAAGCTAAGAGGTATATCTGTGTTCTGAGAACAGCTGGTAGGATGTGAAATAGCACAAGAATGGGCATAGGGATTTATGAATGGAACTTACAGAGTACATTATGACGTGGCCAGTCAAGGTCATTGGAAACTAGATGATCACTGATGTACAGCAACAGACAAATGTGTTTAAAATCCATTCTTGTACTGAAGTTGGAGCTACTGGACATGTCAGGCATCTATCCTCCCCATTCCAGTAGCACTTCTAAATTCTTCCTGTTCTCCAGAACTGTTTCTTACTCCGCAGAGGTGTGAAGCATGTGATTCTCCTCATTTCTCAGAAGGAATGGAAATAGTAAAAGGATATTTTCACTGTCAGTGTTTCTCTCACTGGGAAGTGAGATAGACTGCAAGTAGACCAGCTAACTCTGGTTTTAAGTTATTTAAGAGTGATAGAAAAAGATATTTCAGTAACTGGCACTGGCAAGGACCACCTTCATTGGAAATTTCAGAGCATCTTGTGCTTGTTTTGCAACCTGTATGTAACAGTTAATCATGTACACTGTAAAATGGACAAACTGAGAAGGATGTGGGATTTCCATGAAGTTTTACAGCAGTCTAACAGCAGAGATCATGAATCCACATTGTGCTAGCCATTGACTAAGGTCCTGTAAGCAGTTTAGTATAGCATATAGAGCTCCATGAGTGTCATTGTCCTATAATGCAGAGTGTTCTGCAGATAAAATTCTTGATTCTGCAGCTCCACACAGCACTCAGTCCTTCAGTAAAGCAGCCAGCATTCACTTCCATACACTTGTATTGTTGCAAGGGTTAGAAATAGTTGAAGATTAAAATAAAACCTGGAAAGAATACTGATTTTTGATGATGAAATATGATTCTTTGCAAAATCCACAGAATGCAAGAGGGCAATTTGTCAGGGTGCTAATGGGACAATTACAATAGCACAACATGCCAAATAGTGTGAATGGATGCATTCTGATGTGTAGCAGCTGCTGATAATTTTCTGTTACAGTTTTTCAGTACCTTTTAACTTATTGTGCTTTCCTTTGGCTGTAATTTAAGGACTATTAATCATGATAACTAGGTATGTTTTTTCTTCTGTTTGCAGGAAACCCAAATGTACAGTTAGATACATGAGGTTTTTATATATATGTATATACCATGTTCCAATAGCCTTTATTTTATAAAACAGCTTCCCAGGCATTGTTTCCTTTAAATATCTCTTGTGGATGGGCAATTGTGGGGGTTACCACCTTTCCTTTCCTTGCTGTCCTGTAAGTGGTACTTTCTTTGCCACAGACAGTGCAACAACTACTCTGCTCAACTTTGTCATGTCCCATTTGCTGCCACCCAAATCAAAAGCATGTGGTTTGGCACATTTCTGAGACAGCTTTTTATTTTTTTTTCAAAAAACAACCTTCCAAGGACATAACTAGACACAGTGCCATTCCCAGGAACCAGGCTGTATTTCAAAGCCCATTTGCTTTATGTGCTGCTTCCTGTTCTTTTCACATTCTCCTCTCCTTTGTCTTTTTAAGCCTGAACTGTTGAGATTCTCAGGGACAGATTATAACTTTCCTCCCAGGTGAGATCAAAGAGGGTCTGTTAGAGGCCTGGTTGTCTCTTTTTCACTTAAAATAAAAAAAAAGGCAAACTTTTCACCATCTGCTAGAGCCAGCACAGATGTATGTACATTGTAGTATGTCAGAGGATTTAAGGTAACTTTCTGAAGCTGTTTTCAACACCTTCCCCTGCCCTTGAGAGTTTATTTTAAAGGATCTAAAGGCAGAATCCAGGTTTGTGGCTTATGGCAGAAGAATCAATGGGGTAGGATCTTGAATTCCTTATTTCTAGCTGCTGTGTTCCTGTTGAGATACCAAAGCACATGAACAAACTGAGATCTGATTCGTTACAAAACAGTCAATGCAACATAACTTCTAAACTGTGTTCACTGATTTTGGAGATTCCACTGTTAAATTCAGAGTAATGGCTCAGTATCTCTTAGTGTTACATGGTAAAACCCACTGTTTTGTAACTGCTTTCCTGAAAGTGATGTCCCATTTTACCCTTTCTGGCACTTTTTATTTTAAAATTTAAAGAAGTTTCAATGTTGAGGTCAGATCTTTTACTTAGGAGTAAGTAAAGGATGTAGGATCTGCTCATTATCAGAACCTCCATGCAAAATTGTACCATTTCTCCTATTTATCATTTTTTCCTTTTTTTCCCCTTTCCTCTCAGCATTCTGGATTTGTATTATTTTATTTTGATTCCCTCCTTGGCAGCCAGCTCTGACCCGCTGTCACACACGTCATACACCAGTATGACGGTGTATTCACCAGGCTGAATTAGTGGGTTTTAGTCCCAAACAAGAGTACTCAGAAGATCAGTTGTTTGTGCTGAAATAGGCTTGTGCCATTAAAGACAGTTTATGACAACTATGCCAAGTTTAAAGGAGGGGGAAGTATGGTCACTGGAGATGGACATCACTGCAGAGTGTGTAGATTGGCTTTCTACAGGAAAGAGGAACGGGTGATTTCAAAACTCTGACTTTATTGTCAGGATAAGAACTGAGCAGGAGAGAAGGCATGGAGACTGAGTTGAGATTAAGAGAACCTCCAGGAGAAAGATTGAGGAGGGAAACTAAAAATGAAGAGATGTAATTTTGCCCTCACCTACCCAGAGCCATGAGCAAGTATTTGATTTTAGTGCAGAGGAAAATGCAATTGGATGAAAGGATTGGAGAAGGTGGGAAAAGACACAGTCAGAACAGCAGGAGCTTAAGAAACAACAAAGTCTGAAGGTGCCTTGAGTTGAGGAGGGCAGAGAAGGTGGCTCCAGTACTGTATTTATTCCTTCCCTGTCATTAGAGGTCGCATGTGTGTGTCTAGCGTCATTTCTCTCAGAACTTTCTCAAACGCCCATCCTTGGCTAGTAGCCTTTGTATGACTTCCACGTGAGATCAGTAACAAAAACAAGTTCCTGCTGGACTTCATAACATGTCAGGAATGTCTCTTTTGGAGGGGTCAACACTCCACTGGGGAAAGACAGGAGAAGAGTTTGGTTTAGATTATTATTTTTTTCTCTGTAGGAGTGCAGCAGCACAAAGGGTGTTAGTTTGGTGACTGAAATTCTGGGGGTGTAAAGAGATCTTCCACCTGTGTATGCCACTTCATCTGATAAATTTGTAATTTCTATTAGTGTTTTGTGTGGTCTTCCAGAAGGGAAGATAGATAGGACCAGAAGAATTTATAGAAATTTGAAGTGATTTCTTGTAATTCTGAAGACAATTGTTATAGCATCTGAGAAGTACCACTGAGGTCATGGTAATTGTGGGTTGTGTTGTGTTTCCCAGGAATATTGTATGAAAAACTGGAGGCTTCATCTAGGGTAACACATTTCATAGCTGCAGTTTAGCCAGCAGAACAAATCCTGGTGGCATTGATACAGACTGGATACTGGTATTTTTTCACTACATTACCAAAATGTTTATGACAAAACTACTAATTATAGCTTCAGGGTTTGCAAACATACATGTTGCTTTGAAGGAAAATGTACTCTCTGAATTCCTTGCTCCAGTTTCTACTCCCTCCTTTCCCCCTCAGGTATGGATGGGCTCCTGCAATTCTTCATTTGAGACTTCTTTAGCACATTGTACCTCAGACTGCATCAGAGAGTTACTTCAAAGTTTGCTGTTGTGCACTGCACTAGATTTGTTTCTTTGTTTGTTCTGCAGCCAAATGCAAAACTTTCTCCAGCTGAGATGAGTTTAAGTGAGGATCATCCTTCCCAAACTTCCACTGAGACTCTGAAACTGTGCACTTCTCAATGTGGAGAGTAAGAGGGGAGACAGCACAAGAGACTTAGGTAGTCGTTTGCTTGGCATCTGACAAAAATTGGGTATTATTTTATTCCATATTAAGTTACTTAATTGGTGTATCCTGTCAGTCTGAAACGGCAGAGTGTTACGCTGTGCATGGCATGAATGTTCTCAGTTGCAGCATCTACTTTGATGTGCTCCAAAGCTTCCCTGTAGAATACCTGTGGTAACTACTTAAATACACTTCTGGGTAGTCTGCTAGTGAGTTGAGCAGGGATCACCATTGTATAAATTCTGGGAAAGAATGTAGAAAAGCCAGTTTTACTTGTCTTCTGGATGAAGCTGTTGGAATATAGATTAATTCTGTTCTGTTTCCGAATTTCTCTGAATTCTTACCTGTATAAAGGCTGTAGGACCCTGTGTGTATATGACACAGAATTTGGATCCCTAACTTTTTAGATGTACCTCTAGATCTTTCTCCTCAATGTCAGTTTGTGGGATTGCTTTTACCATCTTAGGCAGTATACTCATCAAATTAGGTCTCCATGTGGCTGGTTATTAGTGAGGTGATGGTACATGGAGAAGACATCCCTGGGGAGCACAGGATTTCTGGGCGCGTGGTCTCACAACAGCCAGATGAAACCAGCTCATATTCACCCATATATTGAAGTGTAGAATCATAGACTGGTCTGGGTTGGAAGGGACCCCAAGGATCACACAGTTCCAACCCCCTGCCACAGGCAGGGACACCAACCTCCAACACAAGGTTGCCCAGGGACCCATCCAACCTGGCTTTGAACACCCCCAGGGACGGGGCACCCACCCCCTCTCTGGGCAGCCTGTTCCAGCCCCTCACCACTCTCTGTAGAAAGACATTTCATCACGGTTTCTCTTAAGTCTGGGGTGCTCCCCTGGAACTAGTCCTGTTAGCACATCAGTTTCTGTAGCCAACAGAGAACATGGGAACAGCGCGGCCACTGTTGCTGCTCTCCCTTTGGTCTCTCAGACCGTGAGACCAGGTACTCAGCTACAGCTGGGCTGGCTGGAACGTGGAGTTTGGCCCAAGTCCAGGCTGAGGCGGGTTGGTCATGCTGTCCTGCAAAAACAGGTTACTGCAGTGTCTATTTTCAATAAAAAATTAGATTTATGCAAAACGTTGGATCATTATAGTCAGAATAAAAGCAGTCTCTCTGAGAATGTAAGTAAAGGCAAGGCACTTATCAAAAGAAGCTCAGTATGAAAGGAACTGTAATTTCAGTTGCCATTGATACTCATTACTAAACTAGTGATAAACTCATCTGTTCAGGAAATAAATGTCAATGTACTTTTGTAATTTAAATGAGAACTTGTAATATGGAAAATATGCTTCCTGTTCAGACCCTTGAAGGTTTGCTTTGAAACGGGAGTCCCCTGTGATGTCTATTTCATTTTCTTTTATTGTTAAAGTGTTGTGTCACTGATGACATTTCTGCTGAATGCTACCCAATTATAACATTGAACATCTGCACAGGGACATTATATCTTCCCAGGGGGATTATGGGAAACGAGCACACTGGTAAACAAAAGAGTAACTGAAATTATTTGTAGGAAATTTAGTCACTTTGTTGGCTGCCAAAGGTTGAGGCTTAGTAACAAAATATTTTTGCCTTTTATAGTTAGATCAAACATTAAAGGAAAAAAAAGCTTTTATAATAAATACAAGGGAAAAGTTGTGGTTTGCACCATACTTTTAAAGATAATTTTCATGGGTGAGTGGGTGTTGGTTGGGAAAATTGCTTTGATTTAAAATACGTGTTTGTAACATCCTTACTACCACCATAGAGGGCAACTTTTAATTTATTCTTTCTGTGTAGTAAATGAAAATCTACTAAAATGCCCAGGATCACATGAGATAATATATAGATGTAAATGTCATGTATTCAGTCTAAAGTTAAACCATATTATCTTGGTGCCAAGGTTCTGGATATTTAACAATTCAGTTGATGTTTTAATTCCAATTATGGCTTTTGTGGTCAGACACTGAAATGATTATACACCAAATTCCCATCCAAGTCGGTGGGAATCTCATGTGTGCAAGTTTTGCAGGCTCAGGGCTGTAACCACACACAGGCTGTTTCCAGTACAGCTTTCACCAGAACCCTTTGCATTCAGACCTTTGCAAGGGAGAAACTGAGGAAACAGGTGGTGCCTCTGTCTCCCACTGCTCTTTGGCCTTAGGGTGAACGTAGGGAGAGAAGGCAAGCATATAGTGCAGCCAGTCCGTTCTGCAGGGACCTTGAATGTTCAGAAAGGCTTCTGCTGTCACGGGAGGATTTTGTCTGCCTGGCAGTGACTGTGCTATCCTCAGCCCACCTCTCCTCCTTCATTGTTTTGTCACTTCACCTTCAGATCCATCTCCCATTCTTCCTTCTGCTCTGTCACGTTCTTCTGTTTTCTTTTGTCATTCCTTCTAGTTAATTCCCTATAAACTGACCACATGGGAAAACCTTGAAAATCTATCTTGCTATGATACATCATACACTTGAGTGATTTATATGTTTTCATAATCGATATGATGTGTGTCTAATTTTGACTATAACACTGGAAGAACAAGAGCTGCCAACCACTACTTAGGGCAGTGGGATCAATTCTTGCTTGGATATTAGGAGCTGCCTTGATAAACCCGAATCATATTTATCTCCAGTAAAAGCCTGATAACTCCAGGAATCCATGTGTTTCCATTCACACTTTCTGTTGGATTAAACAATAGCTTGCTCCCACACTGGCAGTATTTCAAGTCTTGAATTAAACTGATTAATTTCTTTCAATGACTACTGAAATGATCTGCAACAGTTGGCTAAAATGCTACAATTTAAAGTGTTCTTGGAATACTTAGAGCTGCTGCTGTTGGAAGGTTGTTCTTTAGCTCTTACCTATTAATTTTTATTATGAGGGATGTAACCATTAAAATTGGGGAGGGAGGGGGAATTCTGTCACACAGGAAGTATTTTATTTTTCTTAATGGATAAATATTGACCATCTCTTTTATTGTGTTTTATCTCAACAATATCTCTGCAATTCCCCCTCCCTTCCCACCCCAAAATAAATAGTCCTGCTGTTGAAAGGAAAGTATCTTTCTGCATCTTCAAAATGGAACTAAAAGTACCTGCTTGACCTGTGGGTTTTAAGACAGCTTGCAGTTGTGGTTAACACAAGCCCCCCTGCTGAGATCAAAGTCTGGCCCCATCCTGCTTGAAACACCACTGTCAGTACCTTGTTGTTAGGCAAAAAGTAAGAGACCGTTCCCCTCTGCTGTGGAAAAGCAATGTTTATTTGATCTTGGGCCTCTTCTGAATAATTTTGCTAAATCTAATTGCTCTTGATGTTTTACCCAGAACATCACGGGCTTTTTCAGAAGTTGCTCTTTATTCAATGGGTAAAGCACCAGGATACAGTAAGGACCACTTCAAATATCTCTCATCAAGGCAAAGAACTCTAGATAGATTACTGCAGATCAATCTGTATAAACCCTGCATAAACACTGAAGCTCTTTCAAGTTAAAATGTACTTTAACAAACCCTTATGTTATGAAAGGTGAAATACTCTGTAACTATTAAGAGTGTTATCATGTGAAAAGTGGTAGAGAGCTCTACTAAATTCACTGTTTCCTGACAATTTATGATGAAACAAAACACATGATGAAATCTTTTCCACCATATTGATTACCATACATTAAGATTTTGTGTTACCAAAACACAAACAACTTGTATGTCAAATGCCAGCCCTGTGCCTAAGTGAGCTATGTTCTAACATGGTTGATGCTGTTGGTTACTGCTATGTGTTGCTTGAGTGAAATCAAGAAACTTGACTTTTACTGACAGTCATTGCAAAGGACTCTGCAATGGGCTGTGACATTTGGTTGCTGCTGACACTTTGCTGCCATGCAAATGACTGACAAACTTTGCTGCACATACGTAAGACATTTCAGGGTGAAACCATAAATGACAGTGACAGCCTGGAGTTGTTTTTCAAGTAGAAGTCTTCCCTGAAAACAGAAAATGTGATGTGAACTTGATGGAATATCATACCAAATGATCTTACACTGGGTGATAAACAAAGGTGATTTGAAATGCCTCCCTTAACTGTGAGACTGGAGTATTGGGAAACGTGGGTCCTCATCCAAAGTTTTTTGATGGGTTATTAGATTATATAGTCTCTGTATTTTATATCATATAGTTATTTAAAATCTCTTCTTCATCCCACTTAAGACACCTCTGTTCATTTTACATGTGTATTTGTATGCTTCTATCAAGTATGATGTTCCCATGAATCAGTGTCTGAATGCAGGAAGGTGCTTTAGGTGTCAGCAGAGCAGAGTGGCAGATTGTCTCCCTTGGACAAGAGGAGACCAGCTGCTCAAGCACCATTTGTTTCCTCCATTTTATTACTTTTGCTGCAACCAAAGGAGCTGTTAAGTTAGTTGGACATAGAGGAGTTGGTAATGTTTGGGGAGGAGAGCTGTCAGGAGGCTGTCTCTGCAGTAGAAGTCGTTAGCCCCATCCTTTAACAGCTGCAGGCGCAAAACCTCTTTTGGTTCCACCTCACACCCCCTCCTTCCTTGAGACAGGCTCATCACCTTCCTTTCTCTTTCCTTACCAGGAAGGCATTAGATGGCAGCAGCCAAGAGTATGGAAGACAGAGCAGAGGCTGCTTTGAGGTCAGCTAGAGTTACCTCTCCATTCACCTAGACAAAGCTGTTGAAAACACTTGGCCCTTGAGCCTTCTTACTTAACTTTTTCAGAACTCCACTTCCCACCCCTGCCTTTGAAATTTCTCTCCCTGTTGTCTCATTTTACTTTATAGAGTTGCTGCTAACTGTGCCTAGGGAGAGGTGCTTACAGACCTGGATGGGATCCTGGCCTAGATGAATGTTAATTCTGAACCAAAAGACCTGTTTGGATTTTGTGCTGTGTTCAGAGGCCACGGCAGATGTAGATCCATTGCTGCTTTGTTACCTAGGGGGAAAGAAGAGTCTTCCCTGCACTAACCCTGTCTGCTTAATGAGTAAAGAAATTCAGATCAATGAAAGAAAATAGCAGCAGATCTAGAGGAATTCCCTAGGCCCAGATGTGTCATCTCACAGTCCTTGAACAGTAATTTGCTTCTGTGTAGTTCAAGAAGAACTTTCCCACTGGTGCTGGACACTGGACCAGGTTCTTAAGAGGGTTTTTATTTTTTTTCCAAGTCTAATTTTAGCTTGGAAGACAGGGAATTCCTCTGCTCCTTCCATAATAACTGGTGGAAAATAGATTGCTCTCAGCCATGAATCACAGCGGGAGATTCTTAGACTGAAGTTTGCTGTTCCTCTTCACTGCTAAATGCACAAGCTCTGGACTTGTACAGGACTGAATTTTGTTCTGAGGCAATGAAGTGATCCCTCCTAGTATGCACTTCTGAATTTCACCTTCCCACTTTCTGTGATGGGAGATTTATAAAGACAGAGCTCCTCTAGTCATCCTCCTTGGCATTTATTTCAAGATTAGATAGAATCTGTGATTAAAAATCATGACTCTGATATATTAAACCAAAGTTTGGTGTGAAAAAAAGCTTCATCTTACAAGTGTTAGGATGAGTTGCTTTATTTCTAGGTTTTCAAAGCTCCTCCCAAAAAACTTTTTAGTTTAAAGACTTTAGATTCAAAACATTTATTAATAATGTAAAGGGTTGCTTGTCACTCAAAAGCTATAAAGAAACTCTGAAATCAAAGTGAAATAGTTTCTTCATCAAAGCATAAAAAAACCCCACAACTTTGGTACAAGCTTTGGTGGTGCTCTGCTTTGTTTGTAAGCCTGCTTAAAGATCAATTCATGTTATAATCAGTCCTCAACATACAAATTTGTAATCTCAGTTGGTCACTACTAACCTGGATGGTGAGAAGTACTAAATCTTAAAATTTCTGGATTCTTCTAGTTATATTATTGATTTGTATATGACTTTCAAGAAAATGCATTATGTCCAGGTTTTTAAAAAGACCTCCATTTGTTATCCTTTAAAATTTGAGGTACCTGTGGAGAAACATCTTCAGTCACTGAAAGCCTGTAGCTTCCACCGTTTTCATAAAGACTGAATGCTTTGCTGGTTTTGCAAGTGATGCTTTTGGAAATACCACGTTGGGTGTAAAATGGGCATTGTGGCCAAAGAGCAGTAAAATGTATCTATCTCAGTGTTTATTAAGTCATTTGATAACTGAGGTGTAGAGCACAATTCAGCCTTGTTAGTACACTTGCTGATCAGCTGCCTTCCCCTGAGAGTAGTTGAGATGGTCACTGAGAGCACTTGTTAGTGTCAGATTACAAGAAAGCCATGTTAAGGCAACCTCAAAAAAAAAAAAAGGTGGCTGACAAAATGTTTTCCCTTGGTGGAAATGAGCATCAAATTACATTTCCCTACTATTTGTTTGCTTTGGAAAGGGGGGCTAGGGATTTTCACCTTGTCCTTAGGGCAGAAATTTGCTCACCTTGCACTTTCTAGCACTGAAAACATTTGTCCAGATTACTGTGTTTTCATGGGATTTGTTCTGTTGTTTATATGGAAGTTGCTTTTCAGAAAAATCCAATATAAGTATTGACAGAATATGTTCTGCTCTATAGAACTTACAGTACAAAATTGATTCTTTTGGTTGCTTTAGGTGACTAAAACTTTTGAAAGTCAGTGAAGCCAATAGACATACCAAGGCTTTTAACCAGGTGACTCCCTGTGATTACAGAACATCCCAGCACAGTGTATGGAAATGGATCTAAATGTTCTTAACTGACACGAGGCTCCTCAGCAGAAGAAATGTGATTCTGGTTTGTGGCTGTGGCAGATGACCTTGTGGGGACAGAAAGAAGGGATGTCTGGGAGGGGTCAGACAAGGAGGATGCAAAAAGGTCAGTAGAGACCTGAGGTGGGTGTGCAGGTGATCCCCAAGAGTGTTAGGTGGGTACCTGACATTTTGTGGGTGGAAAGATTAAGGGTCTGCAGGAATTTGAACAGAGAGGTTGGCAGATTTGTTAGGTAAGTGCAGAGCTGGCTGGTGCTCTCTGATCCCAGGAGCAACCCTGTGAAGAAAGACTTCAGCATCAGTAATCGTGGCAGTCTGTGATCCATCACAGGAGTGGGAGACTTCCCAAAAAGGAAAAGCCTCTGGGAGCTGGAGCAGTGGTCAGAGATCTTCTATTGGTGTGATATTGATTCCATTTTGGACTGCTGTCTTCTGAGTCTGGAAATTCCACAAAATCTAGAAAAGTGCTGAGATCTCCTAAAATAATAATGGTTATCTGTATTTGAAAGCCAAACTTTAAAATATTTAAATGCAGTATTTTGACAATATCACAAATCTAGTACCTTTTTTGGAGGGATTCATGAATTAGAAGATGGTTGGGTTTTTTCTTATAATTAATTCTGCAGTGACATTTCCTTTGCTGTCATCAGTATGACTTGTGGCCTTGTCCCTTTCCATACTCCACAAAATTCACTGGCTGGGATCTGCAGTTACACATTTGCACTCCACTGCTGTGGCTTTCAAATATTTCTTATCCAAGTAGAAATGTTTGATCTTAGATGATGTCATGGGAGTTTCTGAAGATTCTTTTAAATAGCTTTGTTCCCAGAAACTGACTGAAGATTTTTGAGATTTTTTTGGGTTTAAATCAGCAACAAAAGTAACAAACAAAAGACCCCAAAACTAAACCCCCAAAACTTGCAGACACATAGATTTTTTTTTTACAAAATATAAACATTCAGAATTTTAGATTTAGGTTTTCTCTTTTTTTTTCCAAAATATCTTTATTGCAGAAAAAATTAGGGCATGCTCCTAGTCTGCTGCATAAACTGGGTAGTGAAAAGGATTGTCCTGGCAGCATTTTCAGTCACACAGTCACTTCACCCTGAAGTCGTGGCAATATTGAATCATTTTTTTATATTTATAACCACATTCAAAAGAGTACTTAAGATTTTTAAGTATTTTGCACACTTTTTTGTTTGTGGTTTTTTTAACTACTCAGTGATTTTTATTTCCTGTGAATTAATTTGAATGAATTTGAGCAGTTTGCATTCCAGCCATGTCCCAGTGTTAGGTCACTTGCTGTGTGTTCACCCCACAGCCCAGTTTCCATGAATTAGGAACCCAGAAGCAAACATTGGGAGGAAGCTGCAGTACATGCTCTTTAAGTCTGGATGATTAAGAAAGCAGGATGCACTTGGGGGTGCATTTTGTATATGGACAAAGGAACTGTGATCAAATCCACATGCTTTGTTTCTAGATTGGATTTGAAGCTACTTTCCCATACAAAAAACTTTCATCTTCTTCTGAATATGTCATGTAAACCCTAGTTATCACCATTTCACATCTTAAAGTTCTGACTGGCTCAGTGGCCAAATTTCTGGCCAATCTTTATAGTAGAATAAAATCTTCTAGTAGACCTATGGCCTCTACAAGAATAGTCATGACTGCCTTGATTTGGAGAGGATATTTTTTAAAGTCTAAAGTTCATTTAAATTTACCTAATTCTCTTGTTAATGTTTAGTAGATGTTATCTTTTCAATTGTGAAAATGGATCACAGGTATCATGCACGTTATGTCAGACATGCTACTGGGAGTTGATTCTGATTAAATTAAAATGCTGTGACACTTCATATAGTTCTCTTGAAGGTGATGACATAAAATCTCTTTTAAGAACTGCTGAAAACATTTATTCTTTTGGTCCAGCAACAGTCAGAACTCCTAACTGGCACTTTGTGAAGATTGTTTTTAATTTGTGACTCTATTTGTGACCTAGGATCACTGAAACATTCTCTTGAAAGAACAGTGGGAATCCTCCAAATGAATTTCCAGCACTAGAATTTCCTGTTTACATTGTTCAGGGGTAGTTAGAGATTGTAAACGTGTAGTGGCTCTTCATGGTTAATGATACAATTGAGTCATCTTTGTGCTGTTCTCAGCCATTTAAAACTGTCGTAAAATAACCCAAATAATAGGATGATCAAAGCAACACAGCCAACTTGATAGTGTGACTGCAGCATCTGCAGCCATTACTACAGAGTCCTGTAAATAGATTCAGAGTGGTACAAAAGAGATGTTCTGCTTAAAAAAACACTAGTTCAGAACAGGAGAGAATCATAAAATAAAGCAAATATTCAGCTATACTGGCTGTCCTTGAACATTCCCATGGACTGTCTTTGGGTGCCTAGAGTGATATGCCCAACTCTCATTAAGCAGGTACCCAGCTCTTTTTGTTTTCTTTGAGAATCAGGATTCATTAAAGCATCGCAAATCAAGCATAGAAAAATTGAGATAACCAGAATAATTAGAAAGCCTTTGTTCTTTTTTTTTTCTTTGTAATATTTTTTAAATTTCTTTTTCCCCCTCCTTCCAGTTGGATACTCAAGGCAGATGATGTCTGATTTCTTTGTGAGGGCTAAAAGACATATGCTTTGCTGGGTTGGGATGATTTCAGAAAGTAGTGTTTTATTTTCCATGAAAAGCTCAGTTGTCATTGCATGGAGTGTTGCATAAGTCAATGATAAATCAAACTAATATATTTTTAAAACTAAGTGTTAGAAGGTTTTATAGTTTAAAAGAAATCACAACAAAGCACAAGTGCTGACTTTTTATCACCTCTCCTTTGAGACCCGGTTTATTTCATCATTGATGTGAAGCATGTAGTACAAAACAAGATGACCTGTTTTCATCCTTGGTATAATTCCACTAAAGTAAAAAGCTTTTTGCCAGGAATGAATTTGTCCCTATGTAAAAAAGGTCTTCCCTCTTCCCAAGAGAAGGCTGAAACTGGGTTCTGTCTGTTTTCATCAACTCTCTTTATCTCACATCAAGAGGAGTTGAGTGAACACAAAGAATTCCTAGTATCAGTCACTTGTCATTCAAGCTCTTCTGGTTGAGGATACAGTGTTTCTAGCCTTCTTTGGTAACAGGAAAATCACCTTGTTTAGCAGGCCCAGTGACTGAATGTAAACTTGGGGAGTGACTCACACACGCTCAGTTTCTGTGTGTGACAGGCTATACCAAAGTGATTTTGTGATATGAATAGAAAGAAATCTTAACAAGGCTGTTTTCTTCTAAATATATCTGTAGTTCTGGGATGGATCTTCCATGCTCTGTACAGGGAACAGTCCAAACGTGACTGCAATAACATGCCAGCAATAACAGAAAAGATACAGCTCTTACATGGGCCCTTGTGAGGCCCTTGCTGGAGTCCTGTGTCCAGAGCTGGGGTCTGCAATACAAGGAAGATGTGGGACTGTTGGAGAGGGGTCAGAGGAGCCATGGAGATGATCAGAGGGCTGGAGCAGCTCCCCTATGAAAAGAGGCTGAGGGAGCTGGGCTGGGTCAGCCTGGAGAAGAGAAGGCTGTGGGGGGACCTCATTGCAGCCTGCCAGTCCCTGAAGGGAGCAGAGGAACAGGAGGGGAATCAGCTTGTTCAAAGGGTACATAATGGCAAGACAAGGGGGATGGATTGAAGCTGGAGGAGGGAAAGTTTAGATTAGATATTAGGGGGAAGTTCTTTGCAGAGAGTGGTGAGGGGCTGGAACAGGCTGCCCAGAGAGGGGGTGGGTGCCCCGTCCCTGGGGGTGTTCAAGGCCAGGTTGGATGGGGCCCTGGGCAACTTTGTGTAGCTCCAGGCCTGGAGGTTGGTGTCCCTGCCTGTGGCAGGGGGTTGGAACTGTGTGATCCTTGGGGTCCCTTCCAACCCAGACCAGTCTGTGATTCTTAGAGTTTAGCTGATCAGTTAGTTGAGGGGATTGTTGATCAGCATATACCCCAGAACAGTATTCACCACACAAATCAGAGTTATTTTCTTGCATATGCTAGCCACCAAAGGGATGAGTGTTCAAAGTGATTTAAACATTTCCTCACTAGCTTCCCTATATTATAACCATATTGTAGCTATTTTACTTTACAGCAGAGTTTGCTCCTCAAACTCAGTGGAGATCTTGCAGTATTCTCTGGATGTTATCAGAAAGATTCTTTGAATGGAACTTACAGGTAGACTTTTACTTTCATTTCTAGCCATCAGTAGTGGAAATATTCAGTAGAGGCAGAGAGCAGCCTTTTCTTTGTAGCACAAGAGAAGCAAGGGGCAGGACACATCTAACGTGGTTACACTCATTTTTCTGGCCACTTTTCCATCATTTTCATTTCTCTATGTAGTAAGAACCCTTCCAAAACCCTCTGGGGGAAAAAAAAAGCTGTCACTGCTGCTTGCTATAACAGGGCACTGTCAGAGTCTGAAAGCAACATCAGTTAAAGTTAGTGGGTAAGAAAAACTTCCAAAATGCTCACTATTGTCATTTGTTTCAAGCTGAGATCAGCAATTTAGGGGGGAATCAGTTATCTAAATCCACTTGGGGTGATAACCCCCCTAAATCCATAATAGATGTGAATAATTTTTATGTTTTCCTTGAGAACAGCATTTGAAAGAGCAGATGTTGAGGGGTCGTTATCTTAATGACACCACAGAAGTCTGGGCAGTCACTAAGACTTTCTCACATACTCAAACTGTCTCGGGAGAATCTAATTTGCTGTTGAGGTATAATACCAAACAAATGCTTTTCATTAAGGAGCTGCATGAAACACTATCAGTCTAACAAGAGGACTAGGCCTTTGAAATGTAAACAAAGTAGCTCCTCAAGGTAACATCCATTGCCTTTAATTGAATCTGTCTCAAAAACAGCAGTTTCCTTGGCAGAAGAAAACAAAGTTTTACTGGCACACAGCTTCACCCCTCCAGCTTTTTTACCTTAGTGAATTTGGTATCCAGGAAGTTTGTAAGAAAATTAATACTTTTTGCCAAGTCTTATAAAACCCTATGCTGCTATCACAGCGTTTGAATTTAGCTTAATGGTGGCAAGATGTTGAGGGTCAAGCTCAACCAACTGAACAAGTGAAGAGGTGTCCATGGGCTACTATTCAGATAGAATAAGAGTAAAGTATCCAACACAGAAAAAAAATATATAGAAACTTCAAATAATGCAGATTAAGAAGCATGTCATTCAAGGAGTGGGGTCATTTTATTTTTGCATATATACAACTGATGTGTGAAGGCAAAGATGGTACTAAATGCAAATAACATCATTTCCATATTTCTCACCTTGACAGTTATAGCAGAGTTGACTCCCAGATATTGTATCTCCTCTCCTCTTTTGGATTAGTGTAATAAAGTACAGTAGAATGTGAAATGAAAAAGCATCATTAAGCAACTTGGTTAGTTACAGGAAATGAAAAAACCCTCATTTTGCATATGGAGACAGAGTTAATGGGTTTTGAAGTCTTATCTGTGTCAACACTGGTATAGGGATGGAAAGAATTTTATTCAATTCTGGTTCTCCTGATGAAAGTTCAAGTGAGAAGACTTCATTCTCAAGACAACTCACTGCACAGCACTTCTGTTTCAGAGCTTGGAAACTGTAGCAGAGGGCTAACAAATCGATTCCCTATAGAACAAGCGATGGTTATGGATCACCAGGTTCAACTCTTAAATTCCATAATTGGTAACTGATGTATTAACACATCTTTCATTAACTGCTTGCAATTTGAACTTCTCTGCTGAGCTTGATCCAAGCCCAGTGAGGTCCATGGAGATGGATTTTAGAAGGGGAGGCAATCGCTACACTTGTCAGCACTGTACAACAATGTTAACAAGGACTCCACACTCTTTTCTTTCCCAGGTTCTTCTGGCTTCTAATGTTTTGCCTTTTTAAGCTTTATTGCACTTTTCTAGCATCATAACACCAGTTTCAGTGGAAATAGAAACATTTGGGTTGGCAGGCATGTTCCTTCACAGATGCATCATTAGGAAACGCACAGATTTGTAGAAGGAGTTAGAGACAATGAGAGGTAAAAGATTTCATAATGTTTATACTAATTTATCTTAGAAGAGAAAGTCTGCTAAATTTGCAAGTCATGAAATACAGAATGTAACACTCTAGGAAATCAGCTGGAGTGTATAAATGATTCTACATAAGAGATTTAGCATCTCATAGCAAAATGTCATTTATGGTTGGGATGTTATTACAGAAAATGTGAAAACTTTTCATTGGGAGGTTTTCCTAGTCATCATGAAGAAATGTTCAGCTAAGTGGAAGTGGTCAAATATTACTATATATTTTCACCACATATTCTAGGAACCTTATTTATGAGTACTGTATTTTTAATGACCAGCAACACCCTAAAAACTTCTGATCTTTTTATCCTGAATAGTGTTCTTCCCTGGTTTTTGAGTGGGATGAAAGGTTGGTTTACTTTTTGGAGAATAATCACTAAAGACAGTGAAGCACCTTCCAAAGTGCATTAAATAAGATTTAAACCTGCAGTGAGGATATTTCAGGAACGTTATTCCAAGTTGAGGCTCAGAAAGTGGAACTTTTGCTTGTGTGTGTGTTTTTATTCAGTGTGCAGTAAACACAGCTCCAAGCCTTGGTGCAGTATGTCTTTTGACTGATTTTAGTTTTATGGGTGTCAGTTAAGAATACCATGTGTCTTGATGTCAGAAGCTGCTGCTTTGTACTTTGTGGCCTTGTGGTTAGCAGCTTGTCAAGCTAGGAGGTGGTTTTCTCTGTTTGAGTTATGTCTAATGTTTATTGGAGATTTTACACCTGGACCATGAAAGCTCCCTAACAAATGCAGATCTGATTTCAAGTGCAACATCCTCAGGATTTCTGTTTGATTCTTAGGCTCCTGTGTAAGCAACAGAAGGGCACATGCCAAACCCGATGACGAATTCAAAATGCAAACTATCTAGAACTAAGCCTAAATCCTCCATACATGTAATAGGAAAGGATTTTCCTGGCATTTTCTTTCTGCTCACTGACATGGTTTACATCCTGTTATGTGTATGAATGTGCTTTTCATTTCCTTTAAGTATGCAAAGTCTTGATACCAATTTGCTGCTTTCTGATAGCCTCATGCTAAAACCAAGAGCTATCCTGAGCAGAATGGAAAGACAGTTTATGGAATGTGATTTAAAGGTGAAACTTAAATTGAAAGTAAAGGAAAACGCTTGATGTATCTGTCTCGTGTTTGAATGCAAAGGGGCTTCCAGGAACCATTGCCTGTGTTCTGATGGGCATCTTTCCTTGGCTGTGAATTTAAACAGTGTAATTCCACAGAAAACAGAAGGTTCTTAGAGGAAGAAAAGAAATAAAATTACTGAACATCTACAGTACTACTAGAAGCATTGCACAGGCATGTCTGTCTAGCTGGGAGAGCAAAAGCAGGCAGGTCCTGGATTGTATGATGAGAGCTAGTGTAGCTTTGAGGGTTAACTGCTGGTCCAGATCTTTTCTACATGAATAGTTTACATTGATTTCTGGTGAAGATGTATTTGCATTATTTGTGTTGCCTTCTTATGCTTGCACTACAAGCTGACTATCTGTTTGCTAGGCAGGAAGGCAACACAGGACAGCTTCTCCTGTAGGTCTGTACACTCAGCAATTGGCAGGCCATTATGTGGGGTACTAGTATCATGCCAGTCAAAAAGATAAACCTACAGTAAAGCCTCAGAACGTAGCAACCCCATGTCCCTTGAAATGTGGGGGAAATTTTGGTATAGTATTCCTGGATCTGCTATGTGGAACTCCAGTTAGGAACCAAAATACCTCTATGGTATGCTCTGCATAACTGGTGGGGGAAGGGTGAGATGATCAAAGGAGATGATGATCAAGGATCTTATTCCTTTGCCTTATCTACTTCTTGTTGCTACATAAATAATGCAAATACAAGTGCAGTCACAAGGATCCCAGTCTTCCCTCAGCTATGAATATATTCTAATACATTTAGACAATTATAAAAAAGATACAAAAATGTCAGAGGTCTTTATTTATTTTAACAAAGCTTTTACAACAATTAAACAGCTCCAACAAATCTAGATTCTTCTTGGAAAGGTTGACTGTATGAATACAAAGCTTTGTACAGTTCTGGGACCTGAATTAAAACCATCCGTTGGGCAGCAGCGTTGCTGGATAGAAATTGGAAGGTGGGCAGTTTGAAAAGAAAGAACAAAGTCATAGTTCCAGTGGCTTTAATTTGTTAAAGATCTTGTTAGGGCTGTAAAACTTTACCAGATACTGTAGTCTCTTAGTTTAAGGAGGGAGGTCTGGTCTGGTCACTTCATACCAAGCTGTTGTTTCAATTCCCAGCCTTGAGGTTTATAGGCTGTCATGTATTGAGCTATTCCTGAACCATAAGTTTATTGAATATTTTGAGAGTTTGAGGTTGCCTTTCCTTTCCATCCTGCCTTAGATTATTAGTAACTACTTGAACCTGAAACAGTTCTGCCAAATCTGTAGCAGCATTTTGTATGTTCTTTTGGAAGAGAGAAAATGGTTTTTGGGTTGGTTTTTTTTCTACCATGCAATAATTCAAAAGAACAAAGCAGTCAGGAAGCATAGCATATTTTGCTGCTTCTAAGCACCATCTCCTTCTAATAATATGCTTAATATCTCTAGCATTCATCAAAGGATTATTTAAAAGAAACAGAGCCTGTAGGTGTGATACTAATTACATATGTGAAGATGGATGTTATGCTAGGGCTAAGTGTCTGGCTCATTGGTGATGAATTTAAAAGGGTAAGGCAAAGTTAGGCCACACTTACTCTTTGGCAATTACTCTCTCCTAAAGTCCACAGAGACATTTGTCATATTCTTAAACTGACATATATAGGGTCTGAATTATAGGTAGTTCAAGTAAATGACACGTCTGCAGGCTTTGGAACTCACTGCAGAGACAGGTAATCATAGAATGGTCTGGGTTGGAAGGGACCCCAAGGATCACAGAGCTCCAACCCCCTGCCACAGGCAGGGACACCAACCTCCAGGCCTGGAGCTACACAAGGTTGCCCAGGGCCCCAGCCAACCTGGCCTTGAACACCCCCAGGGACAGGGCATCCCCTTCCAGCCCCTCACCACTCTCTCTGCAAAGAACTTCCCCCTAAGATCTCCTCTAACCCTTCCCTCCTCCAGCTTCACTCCATCCCCCTTGTCCTGCCATTATCTCCCCTTTTAACAAGCTGATTCCCCTCCTGTTCCTCTGCTCCCTTCAGGGATTGGCAGGCTGCAATGAGGTCCCCCCACAGCCTTCTCTTCTCCAGGCTGACCCAGCCCAGCTCCCTCAGCCTCTCTCCATAGGGCAGCTGCTCCAGCCCTCTGAGCATCTTTGTGGCCCTCAAACGCTGAGTCAAATGTGATCTGTCCAATCCATTAAAACATGTACATTTGCAGGAGGACCAATGCAGCTCTCAGCTGGGGTGAAACCACAGCACAGGGCTATCTCCCTAGTAATTCACCTTTTTGGGATAAATTTTCCCACTAAATGCCTTGTAAAGAGCATTCTCCTGAGAGCAATGACCACAACTTCTAATGGCCTGATTTAGTTCTGCCCAAGGAGAAGCAGGTCTGTGTTTTGGCTTTTTTGGTAGCATGGATAAGGAAACCTGCAGTGAGTATGCAAACTACAGCAGAAGAATGAGTCTTTCAGCCAGAACGAGTATCCTTTGGTCTCAGCACTGAAAGATCTTGAAAGATGCTCCTTACTCCTGAGGAAATAAAAAATGCTTTTTGAGTTTTTTTTCAGGAACTCTCATAAGTTCCTCAAATTCAGTTCACAGAACAAACAGAAACATGGATCTCAGAAGACTGATGAAAAAACATTTAGCAACTTCAGAGAAGTTAGTGTCTGGCCTTTGGAGGGCAGTGAATGGATGTGCTTTCCTAAATTCATGCCTTCTGTAACTACAATAACTTCAGAAAAATTACACAAAGAGTGGGTTTGACCCATTGTTTAGTAAATCTTGCACTGAGATTGGAATTGGATATCTTAAGCTGTCACTCTGGTTCCCTTATCACCTGTGAGTAAAGAATTTGACAGTCTGTATTTTAAAGCATTATTAATAGGATTTTTAAATTACACTTGTGCTTGAATGAACTAAATGTTTCCACATGACAAATTGATATGAATGGTTTTAATAAACAGAAAATGAGAAGTAGGTTCATCTGTCCCTGGGGGCTTAGCTGGTTCCATTCATTCTTCTTATTAAATCTTGTCTGTATGGCACTGTTGTTTGCACTGATTGATTACTAGCCTTAGCCCATAAACTTGGGTGGGTTTCTCCTGTGCTACCATTTCGTAAGGTAGTTTGTATCCCAGGCTTAGAGAAGGATCTCCACTAATGAGGAAGATACTCTGTGGACCAAAACTTCCCTTGGTTACAGTAAGCAAATTCTCCTGGGACGCTGCATAGTGACAGATGGGTCAAAACTGTTAGAGCTTCGACTGGATTTTGTCACTAGAGATTGCTTCTAGCTAAATCATTTAGAAGATTAGAACAAAATGAAGCCCACACTTTTTTCTTTCCCTCTAAAGAAAACAAACAAAACCCCACAAAACCCCCACAACCACTTGGGCTTCCACTGTAATATCAGCTAAATAGTAATAAAATCCAAGTGAACTCTAGAAACAAGAGCAAGCATTCCTCTTTTCTTTTCCCTGTTACAGATAACCCCCACGACATAATAGCAGCCTTTTGTTTGGAATAAATGCTATAAAGTTGATGACCTATGTCAGCAAGTATTCATCATAAGAGTCAGGAAGGGATGTGTCTATTCTCTGCTTTATCTTTGACAGAACATTTTTATAAACACTTGTTCTAGAATTGGAAGAAAGATTCTGCAGGAATACCCAGGACCAGGAGAAACAGGGAGATTATGGTGACTATATTATTTCATTATTTTTGCACAAGGAAAAGCAAAATGGGAAGTAAATAACAAACTGATGGTAAATCCATATTTACTCCAATAACATTAAGCATCATAAAATTGAATTTCAAGTTGAATTTTTAATAAAGCTAAAGCCAAGGTCAGTGAAAATGTGAAAAGCATTAAAATAAAATCCAGAGTCTGTAACTGAGGGAAATTAGGGTTGCTGGAGCAACTTCCCACTTATGTCATGGACTTTGAATCACTGCTGACTTTTTAATATATTCTGTTTTAGAGACAGAATATAAAAGGAATCCTATTTCTCATGGTGAATTTTACCAGTGTGGATCATTTTGGCATTACTTAAAGAGCTTAAGTGATGTACAGACCTTTACAAAAAGATGATCTAAATTTACAGTAGATAAGTTATGCCTGAGCTTAAGCAGACTATTTAGATAATACATTGTGTGATTTGGATTCTCCTGTCACATCAGGGTAGATGCACATCAGTGTCATTACAATATATCATGAGGCATCCACTCAATTGAATGAATCAATGCTAATTACAAAGAGGGAAGATACACCATAATGATCTCAGATTGTCTAAATATTGATTGGATTAATGCCCTGTGACTGATGGTAAATAGAATATAACTAAGGAAGATAGGTTATTTAAAACTTGTCCATAGCTTAAGATAAAGTCAGCAATCTTCCTATGGGTCATCAAAGTTAACTATCTGTCTTAAACCAGGCATCACAGATAGAAATTCTTGTTTCTCTGTACTGAAACTCACCTGTCATCTGTAAGGCAGCTGGATGCTCTGCTCTTTGGGATCTGTCACTCACTCTTGAGGTGTGGTCTCACTGTAGGCTCCAGAGTTGCATTTGGACATGACCTCTCCAGCAACAATGTCCTGACTCAATGTAGTCAGCAGGAGTTATGCTGTTGATGTCTGTGGAAGCAGATTTGGCTGGGAGGCTAGCATCCCAGCTCCTCAGAAGGCTCCTATTTGTGAAGACTTAACAATACGTGGCTACACACTGTCCTTGGGTTTGTTCCTTTATTACTCTTGGACAAGGCAATGAAATCAGGAATTCAGTGCTTTACATTTGCAATGGACTTGTTGGATAGGGGACTTTTAATGAAACAAGAGGCAAAAAACATTATAAAATACTATCAGGCAGACTGGAAATAGCTAGCTTGAAATCATAATCATTATGAGCATGCACTTTGATATTTGAGTGGTAGTTTGCCAACCAGCATAGTGGAATGGCATAATGGAAAAGATGACAACATCAAGATTGTTGTGACAATGTCTGATTGTTATTTGTGTGTAATTTAAGGAGTAACCTAATCTTCTGTGCTAACACACATCAAAGAAACAAGAAATCAGTGTTGCCAAAGAGAGGGCAGTTTTCTAATTTCCAGGCAGCCCTCCTTACAGTTCTTGGACAAGCTATCATTAATTTTGTGTATAAAGTGCATGTTCAGTGCAGCTTGTTTACCTTCTCTTCACAACTTTTTCTCCACTACCCTTCTCTATATCCCTTAGTTTCCTGTTCTTTCTCTACGTATCACCTGCAGTTAAGGATGTCATATGACACAATTGCATTAAACCTAGGTAAAGAAATGTAATTTAGTTAATATATGGTGAGAGAAATAACACTGTACTTTCATAGTTATGTCTGTGCAAGATAAGTGACCAACTATTTTCAAAACACTGTCCTGCCCTTTTTAAATGATATTTACCAGTTTAAAGCTGCAAACCACTTTAATAAGCAGGACATAATCAATCCCAGGCTAGCAAGAACTTACAAGTATCTACAAGTAGTTCACCCATACCAAAAGACCCTGTAGGCATTTCAGTGCCTGATACATGTGCACATAGGTATTTATTTATAAAACACACATGGTTGTACATATGTTCTATGCATATAAATTATAGTATTTAGGTAAACAGTTAATTCAGTTTGCCTTTTTACTGCTGATGTTATAAATAAACCTGTGCCCAAGAACAGGCTTTCCATGGATAGAGGCTGTGCAACACACAGAGTTAAAAAAGAGCTTACCAAACTAAAGAGAACTGGCCATGGTTTTAAAAGGATTTAAGTAATGCCTGTGTACAGAGACATTGAAAAATATTTCCATTTTACAAACACATCCAAATAAAAGGATGCATATGTATACATAAATACTAATATATATTGCTTTATGTATCCACACTCACAGGCCACCATTTGAGAACTGATTCCAGAAGCAATACTAATGTAGTATTATGTACCATCCTGGTGTTAAAAATCTGTCAATATTGTTAGGGCTGCTTTGGAAGATGACTGGATTTCCTGATCCAGCACCCAGCCTGACCCCACAAACAGCTGTATGAGCGAAACTGGGGGAACAAGCACCAAGCCTGGGAGCAGCAACACGCAGCAGAGGCTCCTTTGGAGGGAAGGCAGGTACCTGTTAAGGCAGTATTGCTACTGCACACGGTGTATCCTCAAACCACAGCCTTGGAGATACACACACATATATATACATGCTTTAAAGTACAACCTTTCTTTTTGCATATAATAAGGGAATTCTGACAGCGTATTGGCACACCCACTAGGAACAAAGCTGAAACAGGCACTGTCAGCTGCCCCAGGGCATTACATAAGAATAAAAGATTGAAAGGTGTGCTGTGGGGATGATTCATATACCTGAGGCTTAGACCAGGTGCTCTGCAATTAACTGCAGTAACCTGCAGCTGGAGTGAGTTCAGAATGAAGGTTAGCTATTCTCAGTTCAATTGGTTTAAATTCTGTACTGGGGATTATATTCAGTTATTTATGTGGCTGAGGGTTTTTGGTTGGTTTTTTGGCTCTTTTTTTTTTTTTGGTGTCTGGCTCTGCTGAGAGGTTAAAAAAAAGAGTGCTGTCTGTATGTTAAGCTCTAATGTTATTTAATGCAGAGTATACAGGAATTCTCCTTCTAAAGTTAGAGGGAGGAACCACAGAATGACATTTAAAGCTAGGATGACATTTATTTTGGAATATCCACTGATTCGGGGTAGGTGGAGAGAGATAGATGGCTTTGAAAAGCAAAATGCTTACAGGGATAACCCTTTTTCAGTTTTCAGAACATGGCAGGGCTTAAAAAATGTGCCTGCCTTAGCACATGGACAGACTACATGATCTCTTTTGAAATCTGCACAGGATCTTTTTACCCGCTGGGTTTAATTTCAGAATCCAGTGCAGTCATTAAAGAAAATAAAATTATGTTTGTTCTTTCATCTGGAGCACAGAGCAGTATCAATTTTTCATTCCCTCCTCCTTTGCATTCCCCCTTCCAAAAAAAAAAAAAAGAGATATATAGATGGAGGAATTCACCCTATAGCTCCCCTAAAATTTCTGATCTTCGACAGCTGCTTTGAATTGATTCTGTAGACTGGGTTGCCTAATGTGTGCAACATGTAACACTCTTCCTGTGCTCTGGAACACCAGATTGTGCCAAAACTGGGATATTATGTGTACTGAACTTGCAATCCATCTAAAAAGGTCTAACTGTGTCTTCCCCAATGCTTGAATTTTCTGATCACTCTCTCATGAAGTAATAGTATATTCCAACACTGCAGTGTCTGAGCACTTCCCACTCCCTGACAAGCAGGCTATTCTTCACTTAAAAGCAGGGGAAACAGAGTTAGACAATGGCTTGTGTACACAGAGACATTTTCTAGTGAATCCATGTCATTATGGATCGAAGCTGAAGGAAGGAAGGGTTAGATTAGATATTAGGGGGAAGTTCTTTGCAGAGAGAGTGGTGAGGGGCTGGAACAGGCTGCCCAGAGAGGAGGTGGGTGCCCCGTCCCTGGGGGTGTTCAAGGCCAGGTTGGCTGGGGCCCTGGGCAACCTTGTGTAGCTCCAGGCCTGGAGGTTGGTGTCCCTGCCTGTGGCAGGGGGTTGGAGCTCTGTGATCCTTGGGGTCCCTTCCAACCCAGACCAGTCTGTGATTCCATGATTATACTTAATCCATGCTGTTGTCCTTGCACTTCCCTGTGCATAAATATTGCAGACTCAGCAGGTCTTTTCTCCTACCTTGTTTTAATAATTTCCTCCTCTTCTTCCTCATCATGATCATAATAAAACTAAATAGAAAAAAAAAATCTGAACATCTGAGAGTGATCTAACTGTAACACCTATTTCATACTGGTATAAATATACAATTCTGTGATTGGAGGGCTACAAAGATGATGAAGGGACTGGAGCATCTCCCCTGTGAGGAAAGGCTGAGTGAGCTGGGGCTGCTCAGCCTGGAGAGAAGACGACTAAGGGGGGACCTTATTAATGTTTATCAATATCTTAAGCATGGGATGCAGGGGGAAATGGCCAGCCCCTTTTCAGTGTCTGTGGGGACAGGACAAGGGGCAGTGGCTGCAAGTTGGAGCACAGGAAGTTCCGCACCAACATGGGGAAGAACTTTTCCCCAGTGAGGGTGAGGGAGCCCTGGGACAGGCTGCCCAGGGGGTGTGGAGTCTCCTCCCCTGGAGAGATTCCAGCCCCGTCTGGACACCGCCCTGTGTGCCCTGTCCTAGGGACCCTGCTTTGGCAGGGGGTTGGACCCCATGGGCTCTGGGGAGCCCTTCCAACCCCTGTGATTCTGTGACTCTGTGATAACTTCACTGTGTAGGAGAGCTTTCTGTGTCTTATTCTGTGCCATGATGGTAGTTTGTGGGCTTGAACCAGATTGATTCTCAGTCTAAAGCTTTAAATTTTGTATCAGATTCCTGCTCTGCCATGGGCAATACAGCCTTGTCAGTTTATGTATTATGCTTTGGTTTCCAGGATAAAATAAGAAACTGGATTTTGTGACTTGAAGATGGACTGTGGTTTAGGCTGAGTGAATGTGGGTATCACAGGTGTCCAGAGTAAATATTGACAACACACATTCTGGCCCAAAACACAGCCTACCCAAGTCTCTCTTGTCCTGCACTCTGACATCCTAGGTAACAGATCCTGCCAACCAGCTACAACTCATTTTTGGTGTTATCAGATGAGAGAAATGCTGTACTACAAACCCAGCAGCTTTGGCTTTTGGACAGAACCAACTTTTATTCTCATTTAGTGAAACTGGCCATGCCTGCTTTAACTACTGGATCAGCCTCTCTTGTGCCTCTTGCTTGCAAGACACACAAAGCATCTCTTCTTTTTTGTGTTCTGGACATAATAAATAGCATCCCAAACAATGGTATTTAAATTTGTCACTTTTCATGCTTGCTCCAGAGAATGTGTGATTGCCATCACACCCTTAATATTAAAATGCCAGGTGGGGAATATCTGAGAGCAACATACAGGAGTGATTAAACCCTTATCCATTCATGGTACCTAAGAATGTAAGCATGTAGAATGGACATTCAGGTCAGGCCAAAAGTCCATCTAGCATGATATCCTGTCTTTGACATTGCCCTCCAGCAGATACCTAGAGAAGAGTGTGAGAGTGGGTAAAACACAAAGTTGTTGTGGAATTGGTACTTCCTCAATATATCATACTATTTATTGGGGAATAACATATATCTGTTGGGAAGATCATATATCTCTCATATACGTATGGGAAATTTTGAATTACTAGGTTTTAATTCAGATCCATCACCTAATTGCATCATGGAAGTCAGATTTCTTCTGCCCTAAATTGTTGGATACTCCTTCTAGTGCTACTGAAATTCAAGTAGGTATTGATTTTTTTCTGCTATAGGTGAGAATAAAATTTAGGCCCCAGACCATTTGCACAGTAATTCTCTTGAATTCTCTGCCTGTTATTCATAAGAATTATCACATAACTCTAGGGATGAAAAACAAGTTAAAAAACAGTTGAAAACAGAATTTATATAAAAGAAGAAGCAGGAACAAAGCACAAACCTATCCTAGTGTGGACCAACACCATGATAGAAATGGTCCACAACAGCTATAGTTTTGAATAATTATGTTATCAGAAAAACAGTGAATGCTTCCACTGAACAACACAGCAAAGTCTTTGCTTCCAGTAGGACCAGGATTTGGTCCTTACAGTAGTGGTTATCCACCTGAAAAAGGAAAACTTCACACCGTTTCATACTGCAACAATGTGCATGCTCTGCCTTGCCTTACACTGGCCAATTCAGGTGATAGTGACCAGTAAAGTTCACTGCTGAAAACCTGTGCTTTCAGAGCTGCACTGATGCAGAGCTTCAGTATGCTCAGGCAACCCCCCTTTACACTGATTCCTTTAAAGTGTGCTTAACCAAAATAGCTGAATTTTATCCTGTGTGCTCAAGGCTATTTGGTCAGTTTGCAAGGTAGGAGTAAGCAGGAGTAAATTAGGAGACCTGCATTTACACACCTGTACTCTACTGAGGCAGAATGCACATGGATTTGCTGTGTGGCTGCAGTAGTTGGAGAAATCCTTAATTGTCTGAAAAAAGCTGTTCCCTAACGTTGACACCCAGTGCCCTTCAGTAGCACACTCTGCTTTCCTTGCTTGGCAAGAAGGACAAACCAGGCAGCACACCAGCAACTGCCCAGCACTAAATTAGTGTGCAGTTACCAGGGTATATTCTCCATCATCAACAAAGAATCCACTGTTGCAAGGAGACAAGGTAGCCAAGTCTATATGTACGACACACACCATACATGCCTTTCAGACCTGGCTTTGGAGTGTTGTCCAGTGAGTGACAGGTACTGGAAAACATCTGTTGAAAAGAAAAGATTAATCTAGGAGGAGGAGCAGGGTTTGAATCAGAATGCCAGAATTTTACTGCTTACTGTGCTCTTCTTCCAGTTTCTGATGCAGGGTAAGTATCTTGTATCACATTTTATCCTCCTTTATATTGATTATAAAAGGACTTACCAACAATACCACACAAGGATTTTAAAAGCATTAATTAATTCACACTTGCAAAACACTGAGAGACATTGGTCTCTATTATAGTCAGTCTTAAAAAGCTCTTATGAAGAGAACTGAACTTGAGAAAGGAAGGCAACTTATGCCAAGATTGTTTTCTACATTGTAAGTAGGCTGAGAAATCAGGCTGTTTTTACAGTGGTCTCTATCAAGCATGAGAAAAGGTACATTGTGGGTTTCCAAATGGGTTTTTTTGTTCAGATTTTCTTTATTCAATAATGTTAAAGTAAAACCTTTCCAAAGATAGAAATGTGATAAATCAAAGAAAACCAGTCCAGTATTAGGAAAGTAAGCACCTCTTAGACATCTTCTGAGGAACGATTTGAAAACTCAGAACTCCAGAAAAGGGTGTCACTGTGGCGGCCACCACCTTTCCTGTGAAGTGCAATGCAAACACAATATAACATGTGGTACTATAAAGGAGCTCTGTTGGATAAAAGGCCTGAGAGATCTTTACCATTTACTTAATGAACACGTGAGAACGCAAGCATCCTCTGCAGAGGGCAAAGGAGCTGGCCTAGGCTGCTCTGGCTCACACAGTCAAGCGTCAAAGATGAGGACAGCCAGGATATGTCAGACACCTCCTGCATTTCACCTGTTACATTGCTCTCAAGGCCTGCATGAGGGCCACAACGTCCCTTGCATTAGGTTGTAAATCACTTTCCAGCTTTCTTCTAGTATGCTTTTGTCCCTTCTCTGGGGATTTCTACTGTTAATTTGACATTTAGGTGGCTAGACAAAACTGGATCAAGGACTGTTAAAGGCAAAAATGGATGCAGTATTAAATCATGCTGATAAGTTACCTGAAGACAACAGTGTAGGTTAGAGATAGTGAAAAGACATCACACAGGGAGGTGAGGAACTTTAGCCTACCTCCCAAACTGGAAAGTAAACTTACATGCATTAAATGGATTGCTAGAACAAGTTCACCACTTACATTGGTTTTCCCAAACTGATGTGACTGTTTAGAGACTGCTGATAGAACTCCAAAAATTGTTATCTTCTTGTTCTATGGGACAAACATACAGGCATTATGAAGTGAGGTACTGCCAAAGTGTCAGCTTGTCTTCTGCAGTGAAAAAGACCATAGAAATAATACCAGAATCATGAATGTTTTGGAAGATAGAGGATAAAGAGAACTGACTTTTCTATTGCATCCCAACTCTCTGCTGCTGAACTGTTGATGAAAGAAAAATGCCATCTTCTTATGGAATAGGGATACTGCAAAAAGCATGTAAGAGAATTAAAGAGTGTAGCTGATTTTCAATGAGGGAGATTTTTCAAGTTTTGTAGGTCAAAGCTTCTAGGGTGGTGAGGGTTTTTTTAATGATTATACCAAGTCCAAGAAACATAGAAGTCTGAAAATATGCTGGTGTTCAGATTTTTTTTGTTTGTTTCTGGGGAAGTGCATCATCTTCATGATTTCTGGAATCTGGCCAGATACAGACATACCAAAAGAATATACAATCCTATCTAGTGCCACCTACCTACACAGGCTTGATGACCTTAACAAAAGTTTGAACAACTCTTTTATGTAGAAAGTGTTGAAAAAAGTATCAAAACCTAAGAATTCTGATACTGGAAAAAGACTACTTAGGTAAAATAGGACTGAATGGTGGCCAAAGATTGACACTTAGTGGCATCTCTGAGGCTTTTCAGTCCTGGGGTTGAGGATGAAAAGGCACAGAGCTCCAAGCCCCTGCCACAGGCAGGGACACCAACCTCCAGGTCTGGAGCTACACAAGGCTGCCCAGGGCCCCAGCCAACCTGGCCTTGAACATCCCCAGGGATGGGGCACCCACCCCCTCTCTGGGCAGCTTGTTCCAAAGCCTGTCTCTTGTTAGCTGCTTGCATTTGTATTTGTGAAGAGGTACAGGCTCATACCTCAGTGAGGGAGTCTGAAGAAGGTTGGTTTTAATCTTGAAAAGTCAGAGCAGAGAAGTTATGGGTGGAAAATAAAGGCGGAAATGACTAGAAGAGAACTAATTAATCCTTGCTATCACATGCACTTTTCACTACATTTATGCCTTTATGAGTCTAGATTTGGCTGCAAGATATGCAAACACTGCATGTAAAAAGAGAGATGAATGAAGTTCAGTGAATGGTGGGTGTAAGGAAAGAAAACCCAAGTGCATTTTCTTTTTTACCTTGTTTTCAGTCTCTATAGAAATTTCTTCTGTGTGCCGTGCCTTAAAACTATAACATCCCTGTAATATTAGAGTATAAGCAGAAAGTATATTCTCCTACCTCTATGTAATTTTAGAAATATTATGCTTATTTCTGCCTGGGAATATTTTTTTCATTCTGTTTGGCTTGAGTTTTGTTTGTTGTTTTTGTTCCTAAGAGGAGAAAGATACTGTATCTTTAAATTAGGAGTAGCTGAATAATGAATCTTGGGCAGTGAAAAGGCTAATGTGCTGTGGAAGAGAAGGAGTTTAATCTAATTTAGTTGGAGGGTGTCTGTCTGTGGTGTTGTTTTCTGGACTGTGGGAATAGAGGAGGGAAGCTGCCCCAGTGAATGGTTCCTCCTGAGCCAGAATCAGTGGGGAGTCCCTTAGATGCCACTGATCCGAAGCCAGGCCATGAAAAGGGGATTAAAGAAATGTTCTGATTTGCAATTCACACTAATGCACCCCGTCGAACCTTTGGTAATATTTCAAACCCCATTTCAAGGGAAGTGCCCTTAAAATAGCCAGCTAAATTGTATTAGAGCAATACTATACAAGCCACTCATCCATTTATGATTTGTTTTTGTTTTTAATTCTTTTAGCTGTTGGTGGTGGTGGTTTTCTAAGGTAATTAAAACTTTTGTGCCTTGTGAATATTTGCACTTGCATGGGAATATTTCTCAGTATGCCTGGCCTGTTAGGCAGGCATGTTTATTTAAATATTGGAGGGAAAAACTGCTGCAAAGATTCAGTGGCTAGGAAAAAAATAAGCCCATTTACTTTAAAAAGTAAACCTTTTTCATCGTGCTGTTAATTTTTATGAATACCTAGTGGAAATTCATTAAGACAAGCAGGCTAATGAAACTGCTAAAATAGTTACCAGCTTTTCTTCTTTTTCTTCTACAGTCTCTATCTTCTATGTGGCTAACATCTTTTCTTAAATATATATGTTAAAATTTGTTGCCAGAATGAAATGTTTATCAGATGCAAGCTGTTAAAATTGTCTGAATGAATGAATACAAATAGAGGTGAGGCTAGGATGACTGAATAGCACCAACATTTAACTGATCTCTATGTTTTGTGTCATAATCAGCTGGCCAAATATATCAAACCTGAAAAAGAATTAGAGCTGCAGACTTCTTAAACATAAGATTGTCATTATCAGTCTCTCTCTGTCATAACACACTACTGCTAATGATAAGTAATTTAGAGTATTTTACTAAAATTCTTTAATGTATTAATTAACTCTTCAGCTCCCCAAGCCTATCGTTTCATTTATCTTCACTGCTGAAGTGTCAGAACATTTTATCTCAAACGGATTATTTGGGTTTTCTTTAATCCCATTTCAGAAACCCTTGCCCAGCACTGCAATTTCCATTGACTCAAACATGTAGAGAATAGATGCAACTTTGATTTTCACCATTACCCATATCAAAGTATTTTATGACACTGTCACTGCCATAGATTACACAGCATTAAACTTTGCCATAGCAGGGATGACGGGTGGTGGCATCTCTTTTTTCCCCTGCCTTGCTTATGATTTTGCTTTACCTACAAAATATTTAGTTATGGTTTGAATTATGACATGGATTATTAAAATATTCAGGGTTTTTTTTTAATCTTTTGCTTACGGGACAGAAGAGCTGGACTTTAAGATAGAGCTGATTCCTCTGCACATTTTTGGGAGGTGGGGAGATGGATAGCTAGAGGGAGAAACGCATCTTTCCTGTGAGTTGGCACATTATTTGAAATCATGTTTAATTATAAAGTTTCATTAAAAATCTTTTGCTTAAAATTTTAGAAGCCTAATAAGATTTCCATTAATTTAAACATATCACTATTCCCACAACGGCCCAAATGCTTTCTTTTTCCTCTTTCATCCATGGTTAAATATGTAAATAAAATGTCTAAAGTCATTCTTCAAAGAAGACAAAAGAAAAAAGAGCTGAGGGAAAAGACAGCCATAAAATTCCTCCCAATTCTCCATAACATTTGCCAGAGGGGGGCCAGCTCCTAGCCAGGGCCTAGCAGCAGGGGTGCCTGGCTGCTCCATAGAATCACACATCTCAAATCCCACACACAGGAGAAAAAAATAAAATAAAATATCTTTTCAGCTGGAGCCATCAAAAGGCTCTTTTCATTTATTAGTTACAGAGGTATCTTCCAGTTGCTGATTTCTCAGCGCTCTCATTTTTCTACAATAACGTTCTATTTGTTAGTTTCACTCGCTCAAGCTCGTTGAATGGGAGATACCCCTAGATAGCTCTTTAAAAATAAAGAAAGTAAAATAAATGACTTAAAGCAGGATGCATCGGTTAAAATAATGGGGGGAAAAAACAAGCCTGATTTAAATTGGCACATAAAAGATGAATTAAAAAGAGAGACAACCACAAAGGTTGGGGGTTCCCCCTCCCCATCTTTTTTTTTTTTCCCCTCACTTTCATTTCTGTTTCTTTTTGCCTCTTGGGAGAAAAAGGCTGCTATCAGTACTATAGAAGAAAATAGAACATATTTTATTTCATGGTGGGTTTTTTCTAGATTAATGTGAGTGGTGATATAACAAGCTTTTCAAAAATAGTTGTTGAAAAAAAAACCAAAGTAAAAGAAAAACAAGCTCCCAAACAATCAAGTTGAACAAATATTGAATATGTTCATCTTATACATTATTTAAATTCTACTTTTTATTATCATTTAAATTCTCTTTTAGAGTAGAATTTACTTGTCCCTTGTAAAAGCTTTCCCCACACTTCCCTACTACCCCCAACTGAGCTCTCCAGAAGAAGAATCAGGATGCATACAAATACTAAGAAAACAGGCTTAGATTAATGAAGAATGGAAATGCCCCAACACACACTCTCTCACACACATACGTACACACAGACACACTAAAATAAATAAAGCTTTTTTTTTTCTTTGCACATAACACTGCCTGCTTTTATAGCATTCCCAAAGGCATCTAAAAGTGCCCAAGGAAAGGTCAGCCCCTACATCCAATACTTTATAAGTATAATCTCCTCGATCCAGTGAAAAGCCACCAAAAAAACCCCCAAAACTACTGTTTTAAAATATTTTTAAGACGGTTTTTCCTTCTAGGCAAAAAGCTAGCCACATCTTCGGGGTTTTCAAAGACAAACATTAGCCTTGGTTTGTTGTCCTTCCTTGGATCCATTTCACCCTTATCACAATTGAGGAAGCCAACAGTTCCCTTTCTAGAGCCTGGTGGGGTATTAACTCTGACCCTGCGGGATTTGGTAGTTTCCAGGAGAATCCGTGTTCATTTCGATAAGAAACAGGCGCTAATGGAGAGGAGCCCGGTTTGTGTGGGCGAGCATGAAGGAAGAGAAAGAGAGGTTTTTCCTTCTTCATTAATATGTTCGCTAAAACTAAGCTCACAGGGGGGCTGGGGGGAGGGTGTGGGGGGTGTAGTAGAGCTCATCTTTTGCCTTCCGATCGCAGTGCTCCTTTTTGACCTGTAAAACTCTGAATTATAGTTTGATTCGGGATTTAACTTCCTCCATCTAGCTCGGATAACCCAATAAGCAAAGTAAACCTCAAAGCTTAACTTAGAAAGTAAACACAGCTCACTTTGGAATGATCCCCGTCTCCACAATCTGCAAGTATCTTCCCTACAGTGGGTGAAGTAACTTTCCCAAGGGGATGTCCCTAGTCCTCTTTAAGGAAAATAAAAAACAAAAAGCAAGTTACTTTTCGATACTGTGATTAAAAACCTAATCAGGTGCTTTTCCAGCAATCCCCCCTGTCCTCTTCATTTTGGAATTCGAGACAAAGCACGACGTCTGAAAACAGCTGAGATTCCAGGCTGAAAGCTCCCATATTTTATGACCCTGGCAGCGAAGAGTTTATAGCACTCGCCATAAAATGCATCCTTCTCCCCCCCCCCTCCACCACCACATCCTCCCTGCTAAAGCATCGCCCCCCCTCTAATAAAGGCAGTCAAGGAGGCACCACCTTCAACCCTCTTATTAGGAGACGCTTAGTCTGAAGCACTCCCTCTCCCTGGCTTCCTACCTGAGCGAGGGAGGTTTAGGCTGACGCCTGCTAGAGAAAAGATCTTGTTAAACTTTCAAGAGAGGGCAACGGGAGGGAAAGGGGAGAGGAAGGAAAGACAGACGGAGAGAGAGAGAGAAACAAATGGGGCTTCTTCTAATCTGTGCTGATCAAGGAAAACCTGTAGGGGTCCTTAAGGAGGTTTCAAGGCGTTCCGAGTGATTGGAAAGTAATCACCGTGTCAGCTTCACCTTTCTCATGCAAAGTGGATGTCGTATGCAAGGCGGATCCTGCACAGGTCGCTTTTTCTTTTTCTTTTTTTTTTTTTAAATATTTTATTATTATTTTATCCATGGGCTCAACCGCCCCCTAAAAGCCCCAGCTGCTCCAGCCCCAGGAGTTCCTGCTAATGCGGGGGAGCGGAGCGGGCACACAGGCAGCGCGCACACACGCCAGCCAGCCCCGCTCCGCACAGCGCAGAAGAAGCCGACCTATTGCAAACCCGGACCAGAGGGCGGCGAGAAGGGGGGGGGGGGGGGGCCATTTTTCAGGCCCCCCTCTTCAATGGCTTAGATCTCTCCTCCTCCTTTATCCTACACTCGGACAAACCAATCCCCACCTCTCGGGAAGCAAGTACGGAGCTGGGACCCGGTCTAGAAAGAGGAAAATCCCTGGAGAAACCCGCTGCACCAGAAAAAATATATAATAAAGCCGCCCGGGACATGTGCAAGTTGGAGCAGTGATCGCTCGGATCTGCCCAGACCCAAACTACTCCCGCATCGCTCTGCCTGCGCTTTGAGGACGCAGCGGCGGGGAGGAGGAGGAGGAGGAAGAGGAGGAGGAGGCAGGGTGGTGGAAAGACGGATCGCAAAAGTGAAAGCCCGGGGAAAAAGAAAGTTGCCGGGCTCCCCGCAGTAAGTTTCGCGCATCTGTGGACTTGGGGGTACTACTTCTTTTCCCGGTTGTTTGCGAAGTCGCCTGCCCGCCTCCCCGCGCCGCCGGCGGGGCCGATGCTGAGCGGTGCGGGGCGCTGAGCGGCGCGGGCGCTGCCCGCGGCCGCGGCCCGGGCTATGCTGACCTGTGTGCCTCCGTCCCCCGCCGCCCAGCTCCCCGGCGAAGGTCGGGGGCGATGCTGTCCCGGGCGGGAGCGGTGCGGCCGCTGAAGTGACTGCCGCCTACCCCTCGCTCGCCGCCCCGCACGCCCCCAGCGCCGGGCGCCTGCGGGAGGGAGCCGCGCTCCGGCCGCACGCCTGGCTGCCTGCGCCGCTGCGGTCGCCACAATGGGGCCGGCGGCGAGGAACTTGGTGCGGACTCTCCTGGCGCTCTGCTGGCTGCCCTGCTTCTGCACGGGGATCAGCTCCATAGACATTGACCGCCCCGGTGACGGGAGGTGCCAGGCGATAGAAATCCCCATGTGCAAGGATATAGGGTACAACATGACGAGGATGCCTAACCTGATGGGACACGAAAACCAAAGGGAAGCTGCCATTCAGCTGCACGAGTTTGCCCCCTTGGTGGAGTATGGTTGCCACAGCCACCTGAAATTTTTCCTCTGCTCCCTCTATGCCCCTATGTGCACCGAGCAGGTTTCTACACCAATCCCAGCCTGCAGGGTTATGTGCGAGCAGGCGAGGTTGAAATGCTCTCCCATCATGGAGCAGTTCAATTTTAAATGGCCTGACTCCTTAGACTGCAGTAAACTGCCCAACAAGAATGACCCCAATTACCTGTGCATGGAAGCCCCCAACAACGGGTCCGATGAGCCACCCAGAGGATCCAGCATGCTGCCACCCATGTTTCGTCCTCAGAGGCCCAGCAGCGGCCACGATCTACAGCAGCATAAGGACAGCCTCAGCAGAACCTCCTGTGAGAATCCTGGCAAGTTCCATCACGTGGAAAAGAGTGCTTCCTGTGCACCGCTCTGCACTCCAGGGGTTGATGTTTACTGGAGCAGGGATGACAAACAATTCGCTGTCATTTGGATTGCCATCTGGTCCATCCTGTGCTTCTTCTCCAGTGCTTTTACTGTACTCACTTTTCTGATAGATCCTCAGCGTTTCAAGTACCCCGAGAGGCCCATTATCTTCCTCTCAATGTGCTACTGTGTCTACTCGGTGGGGTACATTATTCGCCTCTTTTCGGGTGCCGAAAGCATCGCCTGTGATAGGGACAGCGGCCAACTCTATGTCATCCAGGAAGGACTGGAGAGCACTGGCTGCACCATTGTGTTCCTGGTTCTGTATTACTTTGGTATGGCAAGTTCCTTGTGGTGGGTGATCCTGACTTTAACTTGGTTTCTAGCAGCTGGGAAAAAATGGGGGCACGAAGCAATCGAAGCAAACAGTAGCTACTTCCATTTGGCAGCGTGGGCCATCCCAGCTGTGAAGACCATAATGATCCTAGTTATGAGAAGGGTGGCAGGAGATGAGCTGACAGGGTTGTGCTATGTTGGAAGCATGGATGTGAATGCCTTGACGGGGTTTGTACTCATTCCTTTGGCTTGTTATCTAATCATTGGCACTTCTTTTATTCTTTCTGGTTTTGTGGCCCTTTTTCACATCAGGAGGGTGATGAAAACAGGTGGAGAGAATACTGACAAGCTGGAGAAACTCATGGTCAGGATTGGTGTCTTCTCAGTCTTGTATACCGTGCCTGCAACTTGTGTGATAGCTTGCTATTTTTATGAAAGACTTAATATGGATTATTGGAAAATTGTGGCAACTCAACAGAAATGCAAGATGAACAATCAGACTAAACATCTAGACTGCATGATGAATAACTCGATCCCAGCAGTAGAAATTTTTATGGTCAAAATTTTTATGTTATTAGTTGTGGGCATTACTAGTGGTATGTGGATCTGGACTTCCAAGACTCTTCAGTCCTGGCAAAATGTTTGTAGTCGGAGATTAAAGAAGAGAAGTAGGAGAAAACCTGCAAGTGTTATTACAAGTAGTGGAATCTACAAAAAACCTCAACACCCACAGAAAACTCACCTGGCAAAATACGAATCGACATTACAGCCTCCCACTTGTGTGTGACCAGGTTTTAGGAAAGACTCACCTTTTACAAAAGATCTCACCTTACAGAGGTCCACAGTAGCAGCCAGAAATTAAGAAATAAATGGTGCTTTTTTTTTTTAATTATTATTATTATTTTTTGTCAGAGGACAGTTTAACATCTCAAGGCAAAAAATGTATCACGCTGAATTCAGGACCTGGTGAAAAACTGAAGGTAAATGTACTTATGGAAAGGTTTTCAGTGAAAGAAATATTGTGAATTAAAGCAGTCTCTTTTGTTACTAATTTGTAGTTAAGGGCTTCATCCAGTCCTCAGATTTGATGTTATTTTTGAAAAGCACCCTATTTAACTTTATCACGTAGCTGAGCTGGATTTCTTACAGATTTCTTCCAGTAACAAGGTTTAGTCAAGTTTTATGGAGCAGTGAGTTTATTTTCAATGTGCCCAAGTGAGCATTGTCTCTGTAGGGAAGCTGGGGTCCCAGAGGCCTGTCCTCAGTCAGTCTCCTATCTGCGAAAGCAACTTCCATGCTAAGGGGGAAAAAAAAAAAAAGAGAGAGAAATCCTTTACAACTCATCTCAGCTTAGTGGGTTTGGAGTGCCTAAAAATAGGTCCAATCTATAATGCTCACCAATATTCTTTCACTAAAAGAGAAACTTCCTGCACCAGACACAAACTTTGTGAATAAGAATAATGTGCAATACATTTTTTTTTTCTTACCATGACATGAAAAGAGAAACAAGTATTTTGCTGTACATAAAGACAACAAAAGAAATCTCTTAACAAAAGAACTAAGAGGTCTAGTCCTCAGAAACCCTTTAGTGTTACATTTTGTGGCTTTTTAATGGAAATCAAGCCAATGTTATACACGTTTGGACTGATTTGTGCAAAAAAAAAGGAGGGGGATCAATTCAAAGAGACCCAAAGGGCTTATTGACTCTTTCTATTGTTAAACAAATTCTCACTATGAATAGATCAAGAAGCACTAGATTCTGCAAAGGGAAGCTTTGTATAGAGTGATGCTCTTTACTGTGCTGGGGGTGCACAGTTTTGTGCTGTATATATTTGTAATATACAATTATTTTTCATGCTCCACTATTTTATTAAAAATAAAATATGTTCTTTAGTTTGATAATTTTGTGTGTTCTACACTTACTCCCATGTGCTTTGTGGTTAATAAACTTGTCTGCTCAACTGTTTTCTAAAAGCACACTCTGAATGTGATTGTTACACTTGCCTGCAAGTTGTGAGCAGGTAGAATAATCATTGACTCCGAAGGGATTTTGAAGTTGCATCTCTCTGCCAAGCTCTGCAACTGGGGGAACTGAAGGGGAAGAAGCCTTAGTGATGTAAAAAGGCTGCAGTGATGTAGAGTAGTACCGTGTTTACAAAGCACTGAGATTACAACAATGATCCGTGGTTAACACCCCTTGAAAATTAGCATAGGGGTACGTTCAGCATGTTAAAGATAGCTGCCTCACTCAGCAATGCAGTTCTGGCTCTGGGCTTCTGGGATGATGGTGGTTTTTTCCTCTTCTAACTGTACTGAAAGTACCACTATGTGGGAAGGACTTCAGGAAAGGCAAGAGAAAGAAGAGGGGAGATATAAATATAGAATTTAACTACTTTAGGGAAGTATCTGGTAAGGAGTTGAAAGTGGAAATAGATTTTCAAAAAGGTTTTAGTGGAGTGTGGTTTTGTGTGGAGCTGAAGTTTTGAACCATGGGGTTGATTTAAGGGGCTGAGTGATGCCCAGGTGAGATAGGGATATAACCTCACTTTCTCACACGGGCTCTTCTAGAAAACCCTTTATCAGGTGTCTCATCAGAGAAACAAGAGAGGTCTTCATGGGCATAGAGCAAAGATCCCTGTGACAGTCATCTTGTGGCCAGGAACTTTATAACAAAGCTGGGGTTCTTTTACTGGCCTGTTTTTTTCAATGTATCTGCAGGTGAATTTTGCCTTCTTGTAGTCTTTTTAAATGTTTCCAGTCTTTTTAAGTGTTTCCAGCATCAACATTCATGAACTTGAATGACAAAAAATGATGCTTTGGGTATTCATAATCTTTATGCCTAAAAGGTACACGTGCAAAGCAGCTTTCAGTGTAAAATTTATTTGCTGGGGGAGGCCAAAAAATACTTCCCCTCCTTTGTGCCTGTGTCCTGCAGTCTGCTCCACAGCTTTTAGATGCCTGGGAAGTTAATCCGGTCAGAGCACACCCTGCTGGAACCCAAGTAAGGCATTGCACTCAGCAAACCCACTGCTGAAACTACTGAATTAACAGTGCCTTTGCATCTTTGCTCTTGTTTCCATCAATTCCATTAGATCCTGAGAAAGAGAAAGTTGTAAAATAACCTGTGTGTTGCAAATTGCTCCAGGAACCCTTCAGATGTGCAGTTGGCTATTACCCGTGTCACCTTGGCAATAAGTCATCCCTGATGTAAAGGTTGCTGCTGGCTTTCCTAGTGCCAGGTTTGTTTGTGGGATGGTTTCAGGATCCTCTCTAAAATACTCCAGTCACTGAAATAAACAGCTCACTATTTTTGTAGACTGTGGGAGGTGATTTGCTTTCCTTGTTGATCATGTATTTTTGCACTCTGCTGCTAGGATTCTGGAGAAGAAAAAAAACAGTGGAGATGTTCAGCAGTGGCTGAATTCCTGCTGCCATTCTGGGTGTGAGCAGTTGTCAACTCAATCCCTTCATTGTCACCAGAGCAGAACTGCAAGTTCTTCTATGAAAATGCCAGATAGGAATTCTTGGCTAGACGCTTTGTGTTACAAATAGATTCTTCCTAAAATTATAAACTGACTATTTAGATCTTATTTCAGCTCTGCAGCTATTCAGGATTTTGTTTTGCCTTTTTACTGGTGAGCAAATTAGATTCTTCAAGTATATAATGATGCTGATTTCACTGCATCTACATCGGGACTAACGTACTGTAAATGCAGCAAGGGTATACTGATTGTCTTTAAGGACATTTTAAGAATGAATTAATTCAGTAATTTTAATTCTTCCTGTCTCATAACTCCTAACAGTCTTACAGCTTAATATTGAAGTTGCTACTTAAGGAATTGGAAGCTTACAACTGTTAAAGGAAGGTGCAATAGTTATTTTCATAACATTTCAGTGATAATATAACATTAATAATTTAACAGAATTTTATTCTTGTCTTAGAAGTAGCATATTAGTTACATGGTAATGATAATAAAAAAATCTTTAAGGAAATATCACCAAAAAAATGATATTAAACTTAGTTTTCACAGTAATTTTATAATACAGGAAAACTGTGTTCGTATTTTTTTAAATTGCATTTTATAAGATTTTTCTCTAAGTACTGTCAAGGCTTATTGGGTGTTTGTTTTTCAGTAGTCTTTTAAGAAATAAAGTACCTGTATGTGGATATATTAACAGTTCAGTCACTCCACAGCAAACTTGTTGAGGAAGGAGTGGAAGTCCAGAACGTCCTTCTGGAAAGGATGTTTTATCACAGCCCAGTGGCATTTATCAGATAAAAATATCTCCAAAAAGGAATTCTGTCAGTGTATACACAGGCTGTGAATCAAGAATCAGGTGTCTGCCACAGGCTTGGGTACTGTCCTTCCCCATCAGAGCTTGAGATTACCCATGCAGGTAGAAATTGTCTCAGGCTGTTTGTGTAGGTTGTGACAATGCAGATCATGTCTGGAGGTTCAGGTAGAGATTCATACGTTAGTGACAGGGAGAAGGAAGGCAGAAAGATACTTCTTGTGGCAAGGGTAGCTTGGTAGAGTACTTCTGTTTGATGATGCAATTGTCAGGGAAAAGGGGACTCAGAAAAGAACCCACAAAATGTTATTTACAATAATACCAGTCTTGATTCTGAGTGAGATGCCAGTGCTTCTTAGAAATAGAATTCAGCCCAGTGGTTTCACGGTTTAGCTTTAGGTGTGATGTACTGGGACACTTGGAACAGTACAGTGCAAGCACCGTGTTGAAAGGATGTGAGGAGCTCAGTCAAGGAACGTTCAGATCTCTTATCAGATTTTTACCAAAGTAGCATTTCATATGTATGTTATTATGGAGCCATTACTCACATATGGCTGTCATCCCACAGCTTCAAACTATATGAAAAACCCAGTAACAACAATGTCTGTAACATACACCCTTCTTATTCTAACACTTAAAATCCATGGCTTCAAGGGGATAGTTCTGTAATGATGGGATATTTTGCGCTCAGGTGGTCTTTTGATGACAGGTGGTCTCCAACAACAGATGGCCTCAAAGGAGGAACTTAAGTGCATTTGAGTTTAAAACATTTACACATTTCTGAAAAAAAAAATAATGAAATGTTATCCTTGTGTAATGTTCTTAAGTATTTTAGACAGAGTAGCCAAGTTATTAACACTGACAGATGATAAATCAGGGCATCCTTTAAAAGGTGGGTGCTGGTGATTATGTGGTCTTGGAGCTTGCTTTGATCAGAAGTGACAGGCCTGTAAGGTCTGTGCCACTCAATCCCCCTGAAGGGAGATCAGCACCTGTTTGCACTTTGAGGCTCCTCTACCTCCCACTGCCTTCCAGCACTATTTCATCTTTTTTAACACACTTGATGTTGATTGGCTTTAAGCAAAGTCATTATTCATTTACAAAACACTCCTTGATGGGGCTTTCTCAAAACTGTATTTCAGTAGCTCTGTTTGTGCTGTTCCAGTTCAGGTTGTACCAACGTTCCCATTGCAAAAGCTTTATTTCCAGGGAGCTGCAAGTGAAACTCTGCCTGTTTGCTAATATTAACCCACGTTCATTTATTTTTTCTCCAAACAGTAGTATGTGTTGCCCATGGAACTGCTCAGCTGGAGCTTTCTCTGTGTTTACATGCTTATCTGGGAAAGACACACGATGGGGTTTGTGAAACAAACAGATCCTGGTTTCCTAGATCAGATTTTAGCATAATAAATACTGTTCCAAAGAACTTTGTCTTACTTCTAAAATGTGTTTGGTATTTCTAGCACAAAACAAGGCTGTGACTTCACAAAGGAGCGTGTGACAAGGTACAGAAACGAGCCTCCACTGATTATTTGGTGTTGTGTGGGGGAGACTTGGGTATGGATTTGCCAGTCTAGATGCAAATACCCCCAGCAGTCAGTGGTATCTCATTAGCTATTTCTGGTGTGTCTGAGAACAGATGTGGTTCATGCCTGTCTGGTTTGGGAGCCCAATTCTGCTTTTCCTGTAGTAGCAAAGTTAAAGCTTTGGGGAGTTGTACATCAAAGGCAGGACTGAGTGATCATTGTGTATATTTGTAAGGCATTGTTTAAAAAGGAATTCCTTCCATTTGTTGTCACTGCTTTCTTCCTTCTATTCTTCAAGATCTTATAGATCTGCTGCACTGAAATCAATGGGTGTCCGACTAATTTCAGTGTATGCTTTGAATCAAACTTCCTATCTCAGGGAAAGCATGTGCTACATGAAAAGTCATTATTCTTTATTTTCTTTTTCCACATCAGAGCATTTTTTTTTTTTAAAGTCTTGAATTATAAATTCATGATATAGGAAAAAAAGTTCAGGGAGTGGAATTATTTCAATTATATTTTCAAAATGTGCTGCTGTGTTAGGAAGCACAAAGAACAGACTGTTGCAAACCAAGTGGCATTTCAAACTGAAATTCAAAAATATTGGGTATTGATCATTTTGGAATAGAGTGGAAATTCCTTTTTCTAATAGTTTATTTAGGCTTCTTGAGAACACTGCACTTATATTCATTGCAGGATGCTCAGTATTGATAAATCTGCATTTCCTGCTGACAGGGTGCCCCATCAAATTTTTTTCAGCCAATTTACATCTCTGTTCATGAATCTCCCTTTCCAGGGGGCTTAGACCCACAGCTTCCATCAGAGCTAACGATGAACGGCAACATTTGGAGTTGAGCCCACAATGTGCTCCTTGTTACCTCCTTTCTTCAGTGATCAGCACTTCTGTTCCCCTTCCCCTCTCTTCCACTGCTGATCAGTCTTTCATCATCTGCATGTGACTTGCTTCTCTTACCCTCCTCTCAAGTGATCCCATCCTTTTAGTCTCTAATCTGCCCACACACAGCTTTCTGTGGTACTGGACAGTAGCTATGACTGCTTTGAGCTTTTTTTTTTGTTCCACATAAACGAAAAGCTATTTCAAAACTTGTGTTTTATCTTTCTTTTTGGGTAAGGACTGTGGTAAGAAACAGAGGTTCAAAGTTCTGAGCTACCAAAGGTGCTGATGAGCACAGCAGACTGTCAAGAAGAGACTGCCAGTTCTGAGCAGGTGCCTTAATCTTGAAAATACCCTTTTGTTGAGGAAAAGCTTTGCTTGGTTCTGTCTGGTGTATATATATATTTGTTATTTTATATTTCCTTTATCTGAGACTAACATCTATCTGTGTGAAATAATAAACAGGAAAGGGAGAAAGAACATTTGATCAATTGATAAAACAGGAAAAAAAAACCCCACCTTGTGCTCAAAAGCTTTTAGCCTGAGGAGAGGTTTGTATGCCTCAAAGCTTGCAAGTTTTTCCCAGTTATACCCAGCTGGTCTAATAGAAATATTATCTCTGCCTTCAGCCTATCTTCCTTACATCCTGAGTTCCTCACAGCTACAGCAATGCTACACTTGCAACTACAAATAGAAATTATGAGACTGATTCTGACCTTTGTGGTTCTTTAAAGAAAATTTAAAACTGGACTCTGATCACTGTGATAATTTGATAACATTAGAAGCTGTGGTATTGAAATCTGCACCTTTGATATTCTTTCAGTTATAACACTTTTCTTCTTTTTAAGATTTTAGTGAACCTGGTCAAAATATTTTTATTTCCTATTGTCAGCATTTTGTCTTGGAAATTGATTTTTAAAGAAAGGACAGATTTGTGTAGAGACTTTTTAATTACTGCAGGTGATGGGGTTTTTTTGAACCCTGTCATCTTTTTTCTTTTTAAATTACATAAAAGAACCTTTTTTGTTCTTTAGATACGGACTTTAGAAATGAGATGTGACGGTTTCCCTAGACTTCTCATCCTTTTGCATCAATCTCAATGGAGCCTTTCAGATTCTTCAATAAGCCTTTCGTCTTTGACATAAGACATGTTGGTAACATTTCCATAAGTTATTCATTGACAATTAGTAGAGAATAAAAACCAAGCTACATGTCTACATATGATTTTTATGCTAACCTAACTTGATCAATTTGAACCAGATTAAAAAAAACCCTAAGTTTATGCAGTTCACAGTGTTGCCATGGTGGTGAATATAAAGGTAATTTTAAGGACAGAGCACTGGATCAACTAGAGTCAATCTGAGGGTTGGAAGATCAAGGCTTACTTTTGGAGCTTGCAAATCTTTTTAGTTGTTTTTAGTAATTTCCCTATTAGAAATTTTGGCAACTGAATTGGATCACGTGAGGACCATAATCATAGTTCAGTAGTATCTTCTAGTGCATCTTTATGACAATATCAGGTAATTGGTGCTCCCCATTTATGGAACAACACTACTGCTGAGTTTGGATTTTCATTCAGAAACACAGCTCCCAAATTATCTAAGCTTTATACCTTTTTAATGACAGCAGTGAAGTTGCCTTGCACAGGAGTGGTTGTTACTCACACTGTCCTGGTTAAAATGGGACAGAAAAAATCCTTTTTGTATAACATACAGTCAGCTCAAACCAGTAGTTTAGGGGAGGCTATCTAAAATTTAGCTCATACCAGTAGTTTAGGAGGGGTATCTAAAACTTATCTTGCCCTTTACTCTGTGGTCCAGCTCAGCTCTGAATTCCAGGTGGCTTGGGAGAAACCAGTAGGTATATTCTGTTAGATCTGGGCCAGTCGGAATAAAAGAATCGTTCAGAGTCATTTAGTCAGTGAGGGTGAGACTGGGTTTTGGCTGGCTTTGAGCTCAGCTAGTCTGGAGCAGTACCAGAGTGCTTGAAATCTGTACTGAAGCATGTACCCCAAACTTTTGAAGTGTGTTTGAGTGCTGCTTCTAACACCAGCCATGGACAGTGCAAACTACACTGTTCCACAGCCTTTGGGAGGTCTCTTACAGGGAAGTAGCTGCAATCCTAGGTAGTGTTTTTGCTTTGTTTCAGTCTTGCTACTGAAGTAGGAACATAGAGAATGGATCAAATTTTATATTTCTTTTCACTGTAGTAGCTCCTCAAGAACCTCCTTTGATAGCAAATCTCCCAAGGAGGTAAACACTAGCTGAGCATTTCTGTATAGAGGGAGGAGCAAGTCTGCAAAATGGGAGTTCCTCCAAAAAAGAAATGAGAAAGAAATTTGAGTATATGTTGTAAACAGGCTAAAAACACTAGGGATGGAACCAAGGGAGAGGAGGAAGGAAGGCACAGAGTGCCCCAAGGGAGTTGTCATTATGTAAGTCCTAAAGCTAGCTCAAACTTAACTGCTTATTATTTGGTGCATTAATAGAATATGTTTCCTGGGAGCTCTGGTTTCCATCGTACTGCTCTGACCCATTACTCCCCTCACAGATACAGAAATGATTCCATGATTCCCTGGTTGTAAGTGTAGCAATCTGTACTGTGGATTCTGATTATCTAATTTTATGGACAGTATTCCACACGGTTGGAAAGCAGCACTATTACAGTATGCACGTTTTTGATCAGCTGAAGTTGCCAACATATGTTTTTTGAAAGAAATCACAATGCAGTGACAAGAGAAGGTTTGAAGACTAATCAAATTCAGAACTCCAGCCATTACTGGTTTTGTTAATTAACTTATCTGGGGCAACAGGTTCTCCTGCATGGTGCTTTGAAATTTCCACCCTTAGAGCCCACGTAGTTTGGACTCTGAAGGGGGTGTGTTATGCTGCTCTTTGATCAGTTTTGAAAATTACTCAAAGCCCTTCATTGGCAGGATATGATAAACCCCACATATTGAAGGCAGAAACAGGTAAGTTCTTTCCTCCTTTTTCTTATTATCTGAATTTGGCATCATATGTGCTGTTGATGGTTAGTGACCTCTGAACAAGGTACTTAATGAACCAGATTCTGCTTTCATTAAGTACTACAGGAAACACCAGTGGGATTGGGGGACTGCCACGTTTAAAGAATAAAGTGCAGATCAGCCTAAGAGGGACTGGACTGGGTCCAAGTGTTTGTTTATGTCAGCCCTTGATAATCTGAAGCCTCCCTCTTCTGTGTGTGCACATATTGGAAATATGAAGTGCAACAACTGTGAGTTTGCCTTCCCCTCCTCAGCCTCTCATCACCCACAGGGTTTCAGGCAAGCCACAAATAACAGCGAAGCAGCATCACTGCCAGAGCGAGTACTCAGTGGAGCATACACTCTCTGATGAGAAAGCAGATTCATTTTACCTATAAATATTATGTTTCCTCCAAAAACATCATTCTGAAAGCAATATTTCAGAAGTTATTTGGAGAACTCGAGCTTCTGTTTCCACTGTACAAATTCTGCACTCAGAATTTCTGCTCGAACTTCGACGGGTCTCTGGAGCCCAGAAAGCAAAATAAGGGTTTTCTTTTTAATTTGGGAGTCATTAGGGCTGAAAACATCCTAGTGACCTTTTTTGTGAAGCTGGCTGAAGTGGGGGGGGGTGTGTGGGGACACACATGGGTTTGCAACGTTCATCTCTGCACTGCAGCCTGTTGTGCAACGGAGACAGGCCCAGACTCACTGGAGCGCCAGTCAGGAGCACAGCTCAGCTCCAGTCATTTCCAGTCCTGTGGTGAATCCAGTAGTACCTAATCCACAGTCCGTGCCTGTGGAAGAATTCCTGATTCCAGACTGAAGAGAACTGGTTTTTTCCTTCCATACCTCACAGTAGCAGTGGAGGTTTCAAACCCCAACAGTGGCAGCCACAGCTTTTGAGTTTGTGTATGCTTCTGTACTAGGCTGAGGTAATTTTGAGTTAGAAGCTGTTTCGGTTTGGCAAGCCCTGTTAATGTCCCTATCCTGCAAGTCATCTCCGCCTGACTTCATGTTCCCACCTTCTTGTGCTAATGATCACTGTTCAGATGGGTATTTGAAGCATCAAAGAGCTGCTGTTTGAAATGCAACCTTAAGCAAACTACCCATGTCTACAGCAGAACTCAGAATGCAGGAGACTGACTTCTGGTTCCTTGTTTGATGTGTTTAACACAACGGACATATCTACAACTTGGCATTTGAAAACATCAACAAAAACAAACAAGGCAATTTAATTTACATAACAAAAAGTTCCTTGGACTTGCAGGGAGGTTCCTTTGAAATGCACAATCGGTTCTGTCACTGATGAGAGAGGCATCTGGCTAGTCTGGAGCTCAGCCTCTTGGTTCATACACATACCAAAAGGCAACACTTCCCGAAATGAAATATATTCTTTACACATGTCAGGGCATTAAAAAAATGACACCACTAACCCATCCCAGCCCCCCTAAAGAAACCAACCAAACACCAAAACAAGCCCAAAACAACAAACCCAAACCAACCAACCCAGAACTGCAGCTTTACCATCATATATTTTTTCCTGAAATGGTCTTTTTAAAGCACTGATCCAGTGCAAGCTTTACAACTGATTTTAACAAGTACAGAATCAGCTTGTGACTGATGGAGAAGGCTACAACTATGAGTGATTAATGACTCTTGTTTTATTGTATCTGTTAAAAAACTTACAGTACTTAAATAGTTGTAGTTTGGGAATAGTAAATTTATATGACACAATATTCTTACAATCTGATGATACATACAACTGTCACCATGAGAATACTGAGGGTGTTGGTATTTCAGATCAGTAAATCATACTTCAAGGTAGGTTTCATCTTTTGAATTTGTGATTTAAATGTACAAGTAGCACTTCCAGAAAAGATGTAGTGAGTTTCCTTTTTTACATACAAGGCCTCCCTAAATTATCTCCTTCATTCTGATTATTTGCAGAAGTAATTTCTGAAAACAACCAAAGCAATCAGCAAAGCAAATTCCCAAGTTAATGAGAGCGGTTCATGTTTGGAAAGGAATGGTTGGTTTCTATTTGTTGTCTGTGTTTCCCATGGGATGAGTGACACATGATTCATGTGTTACTGGTATATCTCAGACCACTGATGAAAAATAAATGCTAATACAGTAAAAATGACAGGAAGGTAATCCTTTAAAATATATTTGATACTGTATTAGTGCAGGACATAACAAGTTGGGCCCTTGAGTAGGGTCCAAAACCTGAAATAACTAAAATGTGCTCAGAATTTCATGAATTTGAGTCGCTATCTTAGATTTTTATGTGGCTTCAGTTAGTATAAGATCTGATGACCTCGAATTATAATGTTTGGTAATAAAATTAACACCAAAGCTACATCATCCTATTCTATGGGGATAGTGAATTGAAATGCAACAGTGCATAGACAAGTCATTCCCAGGTAGGGAGGCATGGACATGTTAGAAGGGAGGCACAGCTGAATTGCTGCAGGCGCTGTGAGCAGCTGACTCACCTGGGGATGGAGGGAGAAAATACCCCCAGTCAGCTGAGCTGGGAGCCACAGCTTTTAGATACAGCATCTGCATGAGGTGGTGGTTCCCACAGGTGCTGTGGAAGAGGTGCTTTGGGAACAGAGCGGGAGCAGGGTGTCACTGTTGTTCAGGAACAAGTCAGAGCTGACTGATGGTATCTGGCCAGTTTGTTCCCAGTTCCAGAAAATTCATGAAGCTGCTAGACTTGCCTCCCATGGGACAAGCTGACATCTTGGCAGGGCTCCCATATGCTCCTGGATTCCTGTGGAATGAGGAGGAACCACCTTTTTGTATATCTTGCCCCTGTGCTGGGATCCTTCATCCTCATTAATTCAGGGAGAAGAAAACCTTGAATTACCAGTTGAAAATGTAGGAGTGAAGCTAGGGCAGGGCAAGAGAAGGGCTATGGCTTTGGAAGGGGAGTGTGACTGGGCAAAGTTTGGAAGAGAGTTGAGCTTGGTATTATGAAGATATGTGACTGCCTGGTTACTTGCTGAAGGATCATATGCTACAAAATATGACATTATTGGGTGTCTCAAATTTTATGTTGTTATTTTATAAACTTTCATAAAATAATATCCCTGACAAGGTTCTAGAGGCAATAAAGATAGCAGGTACCACACTAGCAGGCCCCATTTTAGCACTTCATGGAGAAGTTCTTGCACAGCTTTAGATGTTATGATGTAATCTTTGGTTATTGGTGAGTCATTCTGCTAGTGTGTAGTTATTATATAGTCAAAAGATTCTTCCTTACAGTCACTCCTTTTTGCTGGAGAGGTTTGATTCCTATGCCAATGTCTAACATTTCCCACAGATTATTTAAGAAATCTCCCTCAGGAATTCAAGATTTCCAGTTTTCATCAGTTCATTTTCTATATACAGGAAATGGTAGCTCTAGGACCAGGTTCAGGACTGCAAAAAAGACAAGCAAAATATCATGCCATCCCTTCAGAAAAAGCTTCTGGAGCATTTCTGAGAGAGGATGGGAAAGAAAAGATGTAGGATTCTTTCCAAAACAGTGGAGAAGACAGGACCCATCATGGTTGTCACTGCAGACAGGAATGAAGCATCCTCTGATTTTTTCTTTTCCAGAAAAGGTGGTGAAAAACAGAGATGGGGGACAAACAATCTTTATTGCAAGGAGAGGGCATCTTGTTTTCAGGGCCATTTCACAACCCCTGAAGAGAGTAGCTGAGATCTGCTGTGCTAGACTCCGTGCCCTGTCCAGCTACTGAGCCAGATAGTTACAAATCAGCAGCTGATCCCAGCAGCACAGTGAATTGTTCTTGTAAAGAGAAGAATAAGTTATGAGACAAGTTTACAAATGTCTATCCTAGGTCTTGTTCCCTAAATAGGAAACTTTAAAATTATGTGACCACAGTCTATTTTATTACTGTGCCTGTAAATAATGCTGTGGGTTATTTGAGTTTTACTTTAAACTACTTTCTCTTTGTTTCTGATGCTGGCACAGCCTGGGATTGGTCACTATGCTTTGGGAGTGCCTGTGCCAGTGAGGCACAGAGCTGATGCAATTACTGGAAAAGCATCTTTTCCTGTCAGCTAGGAATTTTCTCAGTGAGGAAAAGGTAGGAAGAGAAAAAAAAAGAAAGGCTTGTGTTTCTTGTGTTTCTATTTTTCCTTTAAACTACTCCAACTACTAATTAGGCCACACACCCTCAGTGAGCATGGTATGGACAAGAAAGACTGGCCTCCCTGGTCTTAAAAACTGCAAAACCTGGTATGTGTGTTATACTTTGGCTTCACAGATGAGTAACATTCATGGACACAGGAAGTGTAGAACACCTTGAGAGAGCTCAACTTGTATTTGGAAGGAATGAACTAGAAAAAGGCCCTTATCTGTAGGGATTTACCAGTTATCTCTGTGGTCTGAATTGCATACGGGTAGGAGAGGAATGATGCCCCTTTCCACCCATCAGCCTCCACCCATGGCAACATGGTGCTAATGGAATGTCAGGCATGAGAGATAATTAAAAGCATTGCAATAACTGTACAGAATGTGTCACCCTTGCCTGCAGCTTCCCCATCATCTCAATTCACACCCTACCCCTTTCTTTTGCTCCACCCAAGCTTTGGTTTCCTTCACCCACTCATGACTTTTGTGCTAGCTTTCCATGCTGGCTGAAACAGCCTCCCACCTTCTGTTGCCTTTGCTCCAGAAGAATAACTGGTCTATTCATCCCTGCACTGCTGTATACATAATGATCAAAATCATGGAGTTACCAAACGCTGGTTAAATCAATATCAGACATCATCAGTGTTCTTATCTACTGAAAACTGACCCTAAGATGTATGCAGGTAGGATAGAAGCCAGGCTACAAGGACATGACACAAGGTGAGGAAACCCAAAAGAAACAGGCATGTTGTTAGTGAGGAAACATGGGCCTCAGCTCCTATCTTCTCTGGTGAGTTGACATTGATGCTGATCTTGTTACAGAGGGCAAGGATAGCTGTGACTGGTTTATGACATGAATATTCACATCATGCTCAGGAGAACGTGTGACTTGAAGCCACTGAAATCAATTCAGCATTTATTCAGTACTATTCCACTCATCTGCCTTTTCTTTTTCCAGTACATTGGGCTTTTCTAACAAGTGAACAGGTTATGGAAAGGAGAGTGTCACAGAAGACACAAGGCTGGATTCCTAGAACTAGGAACTCAACTGTTAAAGGGTTCCTCTGGTCACCTACAGGCTTTTAGAGAGCAATTCCAGTTTCAGGTAGGCCATGTAGTTTATCAGGAGTGAGTGCAGGTTTCTACCTTGAATACCCAGTTTTTGGGATGACCTCCATCAGCTTGAGTAGATTAAGGCCAAACAACTTTTGGCCCAGCTTGAATCAATAATGGACCATACAGAATCATCACAAGCTGATGGGACAGAGTCTGTTCTTTCTGATAGGGTATCATTGAGAAGTAATCACATCACCTTCAACAAGGTATGCAGATGCATAGATACCTTGAGAGCAGCCTGTGAAGGTGCTCTCAAAACTATGTGTGTGCCTTTTCTCTTACTGCCTTTTCCCAGTTAGATGCTGTTTAAAAACACACGTTGGTTTTGAATGTGAAGCTCTGAAGCTAAAGAGGTGAAATGAAACGAGCTCAGTAAGTGTATGGAAGAGATTATACTTTAGGAGGGAATCTTGAGGTAGATATTTCACCTGGAGTTTTAAGTCATGAGTATTTGATTTTCAGCTATCCCCAATGGATTTGAGAAGCTGCTTGAACTCTGCTCTGTTTCATGTTGGTTTTTTTGCATACACCATGGTACATGGATTCTCACTAGCTAACTGTAAGAGATAGAAAGGATATTTTCCATTTTGATATATAATTTGACTACTTTTATTTTTCCCTCAGGGGTAATCAAAACTCACTGAAAAACAAATAATTTGTTTATTATTGCTTTTTAATTTGGGCTGTTCTGACTATTTTAAAGTGATGAGTATTAAATTTTGTTGGTTTGCTCATTTTTGGTTTTTTTTTTTTCTTTTTAACTCTCACAAAATAAATACCCTTTATATCCAAACCAAAATCTCATCACATCTTTCTGACAATATTTTGCCTAAAAGCTCTGGTCCCTTCTTTCTTTTTCTGAAAATGGAATGGAGTGGAAATATTGTCATCCTCAGGGTGTGCAATATCAATTCTATTTGTACTTTTTTTTTCTCCAGTTCATCACAACTAAGCTGTTTGGAAAGCTGGGTTGGTTTTTTTTTTTTCCATCATGCTTCTAAATCCCCTTTTCTATCTTTCTCTGAAGAACTGGAGGTTGGCCACAGCTTGAGGGTGGATTTGGCAAGTGGTATTAAACTCTTACAAATGCCTGGCTGATGAGTCGTGCTCACACACCCAGAGTTAGGCTGATTGCCTGATTTGGGGTCAGGAAAGAAGGAATTTTCTTTCAGGTCAGACTGGCAGAGGTTATTGAGGGTTTTTAGATTTTACTTAGGATTTTTTTCTTCCTGTAGCATGTAACACGCACTTGTTAGAGTCATCTTAACAATCACAGTGCTTAGCAGAAGCATTAATCATTGGTAATATACTACATCTTTTATATCCTCTTTCTAATAGCAAATATTAGTGTGTGTCTCAGTCTTTTACTTCAGGTCTAAGCTTCACTATGGGAAGGTGGGAATTCTTATGAAAGGTAGGGAGCAGCAATTTTGTGGACCATTCTGGATGAGCACCTTTTGTTTGGTTGTCTCTGGTAGAGGAATCCTGGACATGATGATTCAAATGCTCTTTTCTATTAAGAAGCTCCAGTGAGAAAGAAAACTGCTGGAAAAAAAACACTTACTCTTTTAGTTTTACCAGTATGGAACTAAATAATTCTGATCTGTTTATCTTTAGGTTAAGAAGAGGTATTGCACATATACTCTGTTGGTTTTAAACTTGGGATCTAGAATTTAATAGAGAGGGGAAGTATTGTCCTACAGTAGAATTCTTCAGAATTCTGGCCTTTCTGGTATTTGTAAACATGGCAGTATCTGTTTCTGCAGATGACTGGTTCCAAAGTGAGAATGAGTAATCCCATTTAACTGCCTACTCAGGTTAATGTGTGACACAACAGAATCAACTGGTGACTCAGCCTAGACCAGGCTCCAGAAGCCTCAAGGCCCTCTGTCCTTTGATTTAATTACTAGATCTCAGTGAAAGTACAGGGCAAGATTATGAAGGCTGTTGTTACCACAACAATGCAAATTGAGGTTCACAGATTACCTAGTTACACATGCAGGCAGGTAATTTAGTTGGTAATTGCCCTAACTCCAATTTCAGGTGCAAGCATTTGTAGATGCAAGAACGTTTACCCATCTTTTCTTCAGAAAATGTTAACTCTGGGTCCAGTACCACAGATACACAAAGTGATGATAAAACCTTGTTCTGTCTTCTGTGAGGTTGTTTCTGTTTCTGCAATTTCATAGACCGTTTCCCACACAGAATTATGTGCTTTAAAGTGCATTTTCTGTATTTCCAAGAATGAATATTTACTTTGTTCTAGGGAATATCATGTCCTTTTTCCTATTCACTTTCTGTGTGACATAGATTCCCCTTGGGTTTTGATGGATTAAGAGAGAAATGGCTCTTCATCGTTCTTCATAATGGATAATAAAAAGCTCATCATCATCATTTGTGTTCTGTTCTGAGAAGCTGAACACATAAATATTTGGTAAACAAGATTTTTCTAGCAGTTCACTTTGCATGGGTTTTATCCACATTAAAATTTCATCTGCCAGCTGATGTCTCAATTAATGTAACATTATGTAGTCCACAGAAATTACATTGGTTTGCAACCATATCAAAACCAAATAAATAAATGTGTAACTGAAGCATATTCAACTGATACAAAGCTTCACTGATAGGAGATTCTTCACTTTTCATCACCTGAACATTTAATCCCAAAATATTTACATGATTCTTTCACATGGTTTGCTTTGAAAGATGCTCACAGATAGTGTGGAATCTTCTGCTTTTCCTTTTGCCTCATTGCTTTCCACAATAAATGCACCGGTTGCTTGATTTACTCCTGCCCTTTGAGTCACCAGTCCTCCCCATTCAGCCTGGACTGAAAGATCTAAGCAGGATTCTCCCCATTTTCTTCATCCTCACTGTAGGGAAAGCCTTGGACGCAAAATTATACTTTTAGTAACAGCCTTGTATTGTTCTCATCAACACTTGAAAGGTTCATTTGCAATTATTGATTTTGCACAGGCATAAACAATTGTCCTGTGATGGACAGAAAGATGACAGCTCTGACATTATTGAGGCAGAGTGGCCAAAACAAGAATTATGAACTGATTATTTTAAAAAAAAAAAAAAAAAAGGAGTATTGATTTCATTTTATTGTTTGATGTGGTTTGGTTTCACTTATTTCTTTTTCTGTTTGCAAAACACATCTAAAATCCTTCTTTTCTTCCCTATATACATAGGTCTCCTGGTTGTGGCCAGGCCAGAGTTAACCTCCCCAAGCAGCCAGCACAGGTGAAATATAGGTTCCTTATATTGTATCTCAGGAGGTGTAACCTCTTTCTGCCCATACTAATGAATTCCATTTTATCTTGATTTTATCATCAGCACATTACTGCAGAGATTATCTCCCTGATTTCTTGTGTGGATTCCATTGTGGCATGATCTGCTTGTGGCTTGCCTTTACAAGGTGCCCCTTCTCCATCACTTCAAATACTCACAAGTTTCTTTGTGGATTTTGTTACCTAACATCTTTCACACACTAGCTAGGTGTCATATCCACAACTATTCCTTTTGATGTCACCTTTATCACCTAATTATTATTTTTCAGTTAAATCCCTTTGCTTTTTCTTGTGTTACCTCTGTATACAGGTGGAGCACCTCTTAAACGTTTATCTCCTAAGTAATTGCTTTGTAATCCCTACAATACCTTTAAAAATGTCTACTCTGCTGTGATGATAGCATCATGGTTAAACATCTGGTGTAATATGATTTCTTCTTTTTGTGCTGACCAGTATCAGTGGCCAGATTCCATGTGTTTTGCCTGCCCATCATCTTCCATAAGGTCTCTGGGAAAACAAGCCCCAGTTCTTTCATACATGTTGGCACTGCAAAGTGGGTTCTGATCCATCACCAAGGCTCCCTAGTTCAACTGCAGTGAAAATAATGCATTGCAATAATTATTTAGGATAATTGTTTGACAACTGGCATTGTGTTTGGTAAGCTGTGTAATCAAATCTTCTGCTTCAGGATATCAGCTGATTGCCACTTTGGTTGGGAAAGAATTACTGTTTCACCTGTAAGCTCCCTTACAAACCAGTCAGGTGCATCCCTTTCCTTTTGTCTCCCTCTAAAGCATTTGTTGTCCTTCCAAGTCATAATCACACTCCATCACATTAAATGCTTTCTCAGAAGTGACAGCCCATAATGGCTCCTCCCCTCTGTCCCAGCCTGGGGCCCATTCAAGTCTATGGCAGTTTTAAAAACGCTTTGAAATCCCCACCCTTTGTCACCTGACCTTAATCCTGTTCATCTATATGGTAACAAACCCTTAGATATGATTCAACTATAAACTATGGAAATGTCTAAAAAAAAAATGCTTGCAGCTGCCTGGGTCTTAAGGTTTTGTTCCCTCTTGATTAAATATTTGGGGTTTTTGCTTAGCATTCATTAATGCCAAAAGAGCCTTTGATCTTTCTTCCACGAGGGCGTGGAATCTGCCTCTTGTTAGCCAGTACCAAGGCTAAACAGGTACTGAATTACTTTTGATTACACAGCTAAAACTCTTTAACAGAAGAAAGATATTTTGTTTACTTATCTCTATCTGAATTAACAGTCAGGTGCATCAGAAGCCTGTGGAGAGACTGCACAATGAAAGCCTTCACCTACTTAATATAAACTGGTTGCCTTTTTGGTTTTTTCAAGGTAGAAACTTTTTACAGGATATGGTTGAAACAGCCTCTTGAAGGGGGAGGCTAGGTGTTCTGGATAAAGAGCTCCACAGTCAAGGGACAGCCACTCATTTACTATGAGAGTAAAACAATTGAAGAAAACAACTAATAGGAAGTATTTCCTGCCTTTGTGGAGGCTCACAGATGTGAGCTGGAAGGCTCCAAGTCAAGCTCTATTGAAACAAGCTCTTTCTCAAGTGCTGCAGATGGGAAATGCCTCTTTTTTAATGGCTGGTTTAATAGAAAAGGGGAAAAATAGAAAAAGAGCAGAAAAATATAGAAACAGAACGTGAAAGAAAGGAGAGTGAGAAGGGGAGAAAGAAACCACAACCAGGACCTGATCTGATTACCTTTACAGTTTTGTTCTGCATTTGCTCTTCAGCATGAATTTGGCACAGAAGAAAGGGATGTTCTTTTTGAGATGATGCTGAGGGGAACCGCAGCACAAGGCAGGTTTTTAAGGTCTGACACACAATGAAGTGCTACAGTGCTGTGTGTCTTGCAATGCATATGCCCCTTTACTTAGACCTTCCTTTCTACAATAAGGCTTCAATCTCTCTCTGGCCCAATTCCTACATTTAAAATTGGGATGAGAGTACTGTTCATCTTCACTGGAGGGAGAGAGGGGGAATCACATTCGTTAAAGGATGTGAGGATCCTATAACTGTGGTAATGAAGACCAGATAAATACATACAGACCATTTGGTTAACCAGTGCAAATGTAGATTCATGCCTGTCAAAGCTTTACCTACTTCTTGCTCATCCAGGAGGGCAAATGAAGGTAGCTGGGGAAAGTGGCACAAAGCTGTTGTGGGAAATCATAAAAGTAATGAGAGAAAATAGGGTGTATTATGGAAAAGGATTAAGGCATGGCTTGGTTTGGTGGTGGGAGGATCACTGAAGATACTCCAAGGGTTGAAGTTATTTTTACCTAGAGGTATTGACCCTGGTGAAGGAAGGAGGCAATATAGAGACAAGCATAGGGCTTGGGTTTTGTTCATTCTGGAAGAAAAAGGGGAAGCACAAGACAGAAAACTGTAAGCTTTGGGTTGGTTTGGTGGTTTGGTTTCTGGTTTTTTATTGTTTTTTTTTTTTGGTTGTGTGAAGAAAATCAGGAAGAATAACACACAAAAAGTAAGGGACAGATATTGTAGACCTTTAGAGTAACTTGAGAAATTATCTGTGCTTTTCAATATTCAACAAATTCCGAGCTCTTATTAACTCTAAAGTCAGCATTGTTACCAAAGGGCAGCTGCTACAGTGTAAACACACCTGTGTTAGCCTGGCCATGGTCTGAATTAAAGAACTAGAAGAATCAAAAATGGGAGACATGGCCATCTTTTGTCCCCTTCACCTAAGTCACACATGAACTTCAGAGTCTAATTAAAACGATTGAAATACTAAAATGATTAAGCACATACTATTTCATTTCACGTTTTCCTTTAGGTAGCATGAGGTTATTCATGCAAAGAACTTGTGTTAATTCAACCTCTCAGTTAAAATCAGAAAAAGCTAGAAAATCCTACAGTTCCTATGATGCAGCCTATGAACTCTTGAGCTTTGCTTCTCTGTTGGAGGAAGAAGCATTGCTTCTGTGATAGCTCTCTTCATGCAGTCCTGCTGGAGACAGGGTAGCTCAAGCTATTTACAGGCAAAATATGTTTCTGTTTCTGGAAGAGGTTGTGTTATTAACCTCCGTTCTCTGCACGAAGGTAAAGCAGACTCTGCTGAGTGAGGCATCTAGAAAGACAAGTGCAAGCAAGCAAACCATAAATACAGTAGGATACCACTGAAGACAAATGTATTTGAGCCCTACCTCCTCCTGCTGCCCAAGAAGAGAAGCTGCACATCTGGGTAGTGCATGAGAGGAGGAGAATAAGTTTCTGCAAGTGTTTGGAGGGGAGGGGAGTGAGGAGATGGAGTCAGGCAGTAAACAGCAGAGGCTCAAAATGGCTATGGTCATATGGATTGTTTAACAGGGTTCTGATCCTTACTGGCAAACACCACTTCAAACAGATTAATCTGTTTCCCAAATCTTCCTAATAATAGTCAGCATTTTACACATATTAAAGTATGTATGATATACCTGCCCAAAAGTCCTGTCATGCACAAACATGTATTTCATACATACAGCCTGGATGAAAGAATAAGCAAATGGACTGTTGTGAGAGCAGAGGTTCAGAAGGGTTTCTGCTTCTAACACTGTGAAGTGCTTGGAAAGTAACTAATCTGGTGCAGGAAGTTGGAGTCCCCAGGCAGATTAACCTTAGGTTTTCCAGGACAGGACTATTCTCTCCTTGCAAAACACTCTGAAAGTGCCTGTCCAGTCCATCCCACCTCAAATATGAATCAGATGCTTTTCAGATATATGATCTCTAAGGATTAAATCTTCCTTTGTCCAAAACCATTTAGCATAGAGAAGTTATACCACTGGAGACATAGATCTCCTTCCAGCCCTCCCTGCACTGCTCGTCAGCATTTTCACATGGGTCCCCTGCAACACTCAGAGTTACGATGCCAGGAATGATTAATATTTGAGTTTGTTTATTCTTGTATTGTTTGTGCTGCACAGAGGCTTACTGTGTCACAGACAGAACAAATGCAATCAGCCTGTATGGGATGATTAGCCTATACAATTAAAGCCACTCAAGAAGCTGAGATCATCCATTCTGACACAGCCACTCTGTCTCACACACGCACTTACACAGAGAAAAGGATCTTTAGCTTACTGGGGAACAAAGCTTAGCATCACATCCAGCAGGCCCCATTCCCGGTCCAAGAGGAGGATGCTATCTAAATTCCTGAAACTTTCAAGCTACTTTATTGGATGCAATCGATGCAAAAAGCCCTTTGATGATACAGTCACTTGATTGAGGGGATGGGAGCAGCAGCTCTCTAGTTATGTGCAAATTCTTCAAACAAGGCTTGCTTTTTTCCACCTCCAAGAACTGTTAGCCTATGGTTCTGTTAGAACAGATTGAATAAATTTCCTTTCCTGCTTATTCTTGGCCCCTTTACTCTCTTCTTTGGAATCAGTGCTGTATTTTGGTTGTCTCCCAAAGCAGAACAGTGACTATTTTTTTTCTGGTTTAAAGATAGTAACAGAGATAAAAAGTAGAAGCAAGGTTCTTTTTTTTGCTCTCAAAATTGATACAACATCTAGTACAGAGCACAACCATCCAAACACTGAATCAGCAAGGTGGAACAGAGGGTAAGCTATGATGAACATGCACAAATGAGCAGCATTTGGAAGGGAAACCTTTTGGTGGGGACTTGTGGCCAGCAGAACATTAATACAGGCTCAAGCATGGCCATATTCTGTTCTATTTGTGAATTGTCCCCTTTAGGCTACTTCAGTGCACTGGAGTTTTTAGCTAACAATTTAAAGAGTGGTTTCCATGGATCATTACCATTGTTACCTTCTGCTATGGTGGGTAACTGTGAACAATACACCAATAATTCAGGAGCAAAAATCTTGAGGACATGAAAAGGTTGAGGATAGGGGTTGTAGAAGGGCAAGGAAGGAAGTAGGCAACCTCTGAAAAAATAAAGGGGAATAGGGTCAGAATGGATCAGAAATAAGCTATACAGAATAGCTTTCATTCAAATTTTAGATACATTTACCTTCCCCTATCTCTATACAGTTACACATATATAGATAATGATATATTTAGCACTCCTCCTACCATTCATAGTGTAGCAATACCTCTGAGTTGCAGTTCTGGCTCAAGATGTGTGTGTGCTAACACAGACCAAAAAGACTGTCCCTGCCCTAAATAACTTTTTCTGACTAGCACAATATGATATTAGCAAGGCTTTGCAGCTACAAGAAGGGGCTGTGAAAGGATGTTAAATCTAGGCCACTGCAAAAGAATCTAGTGAAATAAGGGGAGGGATGGAAAGGGAAGGAAAGAAAGTGAAACAGTAAAGACTGTCACTGGGAAAGTATGTCCCACTTTTGAGGGTTTTTTCCATGTGCTCCATTCAGAAGAGGGCACAGGTGAAGATTGAAAGGGAAATACTATAAATCACATCACAAAAAAAAAAAAAAAAAAAAGGCAACAAATCTGACAGTGTGAAAAAACCCAGCCAAATGTTTTGTGAGACAATCAGTGTAGCAATACTGGGAGACATCAGCACTCTGGACATGTGTTCATTTAGAGCAGGGTATAATTAGAAGCAGATTTGTCTTGCCTGACAGAGGGAATAAAGTGAGTGTACCAAACCCCACTGTCCTACACACTGATTGAAGGACAAAAGACAATTTTCAAATTACTTTAAGTGTAATGGTTAAGAGCAAATGTTAAGGAACACTTAAATGATTTGACTGAGGGGTGTGATAGATCTCATTATGCAATGGTAAGTAATGGCTTAGTCCAAGCAGGCTTTGAAACCAATTACAGATCTGTTACTTTGACTGGAGCACTGAAAAGCATCATGGAAAAGCCCAAGTGCAAATTTTAGAGCAATGCCAAAATTTTGCTTACACAGCTAGGTCAGGTAGAGCAATGTGTTGGCTAATGGAATTTTTTCTAGGTTAGAACACATTCAAGGACATAGGATACTGGAGTGGTAATGGTATAAGTTGTCTAAGAGATTAGAAAGATAATTGGGACAAGATTGAAGCAGTGTCTGCCAGATGGTGTGCCTGCCCAGGACCCAGTCCTTCTCAAACTCTTCTGACAGTGTGAGGCAGGTTTGCACCTGATGGATCACTGTTTGGCAGAGTCACACTGTATAACAGTACCACCACATGGGCTGCAGTGGAGTTTCCCTGTCACTCATGCGAGTTGCTGGATTCTGACATTGCAGAGAGGCTATCATCTGGATTATCAGCCATTGCATGTGGCTGTAAAATAAAGATACTCATTATTTTTCTAGCTCATTCTGCTGGGAAAACTCAGTGCTGCTTAAGTGGATGGGGCAGTGTCAGAAGGAACTGAACTTCTACTAACTTAGTTGAAGCAGAAAATTTATATTCACCAAATTTACCCAGTACATCAGTAGGAACTGGAGCTTACAGGTGACCTAAAGGAGGGTTTGTTGGCCCAAAAGCACAACCATATTTTTTCTCCAGCTGTTTCTAATACTCTAATAGCATTAGATATTACCTCTTCCCACAAACAGGGTCACTCCACACACTGCAGAGCTCTATTGCTGTTGCATCGAGTGCAAGCAGATGCTGGTGTAAGTTATTAACTGTCACTTTCAATTCAGCCTGACAAGAATGAGTTAATGGAGGGGCTCCATTACAATGGTAGACAGGAAAATAAAAGCCACACTGAATCTACTTTTCTTGTCTCCCTTGTTTTCAAAGACAGTGCTACTGGCATAACACAGAATGCCCTGTTCATTCATTTGGTGATAATGCTTCTCCCTTTGGGGTGAGACACAGCCACTTCATGGATATAGAGTAACTTATTCAACCACAAAGAGAAACCTCTTCCTTCCTTTAAACTGTTCTCAGACTACCAAAGCAGCTACTGATGCTGACCTACATATTGCTGGCTACTTTTCTCACTAATAGCAATTGAAAAATGGAGATAACAATCTTGTTTTTTCAAGTGTGTAAGATCTTATTGCTTTCATTCTTGGTTCGGTTATATTTGCCAACTAAAACTAAGGGATATATTGTCCTGGGTGAGTTTACACCAGAGAATTTTAGAAAATGCTTGACCTGGGGTATGATCTCTGTATTTATAGTTTTAATACAAATTAGCAGGTTTAAGAAGCCAGACAGAGAGCACAGGAGAAAACTAGTCTTCAGTTTCACCAGTGGAAATGTAGAATACTTGCATTCAGACCAAGGAGTTCACTACAAACCGGAATAACTAAGGAGGCTTTTGCCTCCTAGCGAAGCTTGGATGAAATCAGGGTGGGTTTTTTTTGTCATTTTGCTGTGCTGATTTTAAATGCCAAACCCATTTCAGAGGACATGCATAATTCCTCAGTGACACCTTTCCAAAGTTCAGTCACAGTTTGTTCTGTGAAGTATTTGTGTAGTGGCTGTGTCTTAGAGCACTGTCCTCCAAAAGTGCCTATTTATATATTATATATTTAAGATTTAAACCGTTCTTTAAGAGGCTTGAGAGAAATTTCATACCTGTTCAAAATTGAGCATATGTGCAAGAATTTGCAAGTCTGTGTGTGTATTAGTAGTCACATGCACGTTTTTCTTCTGCACCCATGGGATTTTGCATTGTAAAGTCAGTATTTAGACAGTCAACACTTCCACAGATTCTTGGATTAAAATACAGTTGCAGTATGGCAAAAGGCAGAGCAGGATAGTGCAGGAATGGGTATGTCTGGTTTTGGAAGGTTTTTTTTCATGCTTCTTAACCCAAATGTTTCTTTGGAAAGTTCATTTCTTTAATGGCACCCAAGTGCACAAGAACTCCAGGGCAGTGTTGGGAATACACATTTAGGCACTAGACACCATCAAATAGAATCACAGACTGGTCTGAGTTGGAAGAGACCCCAAGGATCACAGAGCTCCAACCCCCTGCCACAGGCAGGGACACCAACCTCCAGACCTGGAGCTACACAAGGTTGCCCACGGCCCCAGCCAACCTGGCCTTGAACACCCCCAGGGATGGGGCACCCACCCCCTCTCTGGGCAGCCCCTTCCAGCCCCTCACCACTCTCTCTGCAAAGAACTTCCCCCTAAGATCCAATCTAACCCTTCCCTCCTCCAGCTTCACTCCATCCCCCTTGTCCTGCCAGTCTCTGCCCTTTGAACAAGCTGATTCCCCTCCTGTTCCTCTGCTCCCTTCAGGGACTGGCAGGCTGCAATGAGGTCCCCCCACAGCCTTCTCTTCTCCAGGCTGAACAAGTTTCCTCATCTTCACGCTCTGTGTCCTGGAAGTTGTAAGAATAGCTGCCAATCCCAAAAGTTCCTCCATCACTAAGAAGCACCTTAACACCAGCTTTTCTGATACCTAACAGATCAAGAAAAATCCTCATAAGTTCACCATCCTCTTTGGCTTTTTCCTTGATACTGTCTTGTATTTTTAGCTGACAGCCATAAAGATAATGTAGTTATGTCTTTAAGCCTTTCTGCTAATCTTTATGAAGAAGTTACACCCATGCACAACATCTGCTGAGCCATTAAGTCAGCATCATGCATAGTGTTACAAGCACCACCTACACCAGTTGCTGCAGGTGGTTCTTAAATTTCAAAGACAGTCTGACAGGACTTCTTAACAACTGCCCTTCAATTTTCAGCTAAAACTCATTTTCATCTTGCAGTTTATTCTGAGGCTCAGCCCACTGGAGGTGTTTTACTGGGGCAAGGCGAATTCAAAGCCTGAAAAAGCATAAATTCATTTGAAAGTAGCAACACCCCTCATCCCCTTTAGAAGTAAGTACATATAGATTCAAAGCTATGTGCTTTTTAAACTCTCTTTAGTCCCATTTTTTCCCTTCCAAGTTGCCCTTGATTTTGCCTCTTTGTTGCTGATTCCTCCCCTCTCCCTTTAGTACTGTCCCTGATTTATATGTCAGTGCTGAGTGCATCTGATCAAAACATGGCAAAGTTGCTGGTTCAGCACTCGCAGCAGGGGATGGGAGAAATGGGCTATGTCTAATCCTACTTTGTAATCACTGTCACAAGGCTGTGATGCTGCCACTTGGCAAGCAGGAGGGACAGTGGAATTTGGAGGAGATAATGACAGGTGCTCATAGCGCATCTAGGACATCACGTGCTGACAAATGAGTTTTTTAACTAACCTGCTTAGACTTTAAAATAAAAAGCAGGTTGGTTTCAAACAACAGCCTTCCATTACAGAGTGTGCACCACAGTGGATAGTGCATGTGGCAGGAAAACTGAGCAGGCTCCAGAGCGATGCCTGGGTGTGTGATTGCACTAAATTATATCTATATTCAGTACTGCTTAGAATGAAGTAGCTCTAAGAAGCTCAACTAGGTAGGGTGGTGGATTTTTTTTTTAACTTCAGCCTAAGAAAATTTTGTGGGAGGAGTCACTTTGGAAAGGTGGGAAAGCCTTTACCCTCAGGTTGCCTCAGTAAGAAGCTCCCGCTGTGATACTTGAAAGCCCAATAGACATGTCTGAATTTATAATACACTCTTGAAGTATTCATTCATAATCCTGTAGGGATTTTCAAAGCCACAAAGAGGATGTATTTCTTTTAACTGGCTACAGGGAAAATATTAGTTCCTGCTGTAATAAACAAATAGTCTATTTTGGTGCAAGAGAAAAAATTTGAAGAGTCAGAGCAAAGAAAGGGGAACAGTTCTGACACTCTTGGAAGCTTCTGTTTTTCTAAAATAGGTGCTACCCCATGAGCTACTTCTGTTTTCTCCTCGTTCTTTACTCCCTGAAACTTCACTGTTACAACCTGGTGCTCCACCAGTGTAAGTCAGAGTTGCTGTATTCTTACTATGTAAACTCTTTAGCCAGATTCCTGTGCAACTAAAAGAAAGGGAATACTAAGCTATTTAAAAAATGGAGGCAGGGGAGGGGGCTATTTTTACCTTGGATCATTTGTCCCCCCCAGTCTCCAGGCATCTCACTAGATAGAATACGTGGCATTGCACCTCTGCTTCATGCAGCTCCTTTGGTGTGCTTCCACAGCTCTGTATGGGCTTGTGCAGGCAAAGTAATTATGGTCAGCAAACACAGGCCTCTGAGAAGATGGGCCAGAATGGTGATGAGTAAAGGCTGGGAGCAGCAGGTTCCTTATACACCAGGATTCTGTTGCCTTGTGATTACAACTGAGGTTGTGTTGCTGAAAGAAAATTAGGCATTTCTAATCAGTCTGTCAATTCCTATCCCGTGTCGGCAAAGCACTCCTGCAGACTTTTACCTCTTGCAGGATGCTGGGACAATCCCTAATATACATCATGGATGTTGGAATTTAAGTATTATATGTCCTTTGTGCTTCATGTGCACATTAAGCGAATGTTATAAATGAGCCCAGTCCCTTGCTAGAAGGTGAGGTGCCTCCAAACTATGCTGCTACTGCTGAAATTGCCTAGATAGATAGATAGATATGCTCAGTGGGACTTTATTCTTCTGACTGTTGCCCTCACACATTCAACAACGCTGAAGTGGAAGTGAGATGTAACAAGATGTGCTTTTAGCTAACACAAGCTCCCACCTCTACCACCAATTCCTACCACCATCCATGTTCATCCCAGTCATATTCATTCTGATTTCCCTGTGAATGACGTGACTTGGCTTTAGAAATAGAAAAGGAGACACATTTAAGTTTGTTCTTATGCTTCTCTTATTTAATTTGTTGAGATCATTTCATAGGCTTCTCAATCTATGCTTTAGATAAGGCGTGACAGCTACCTGAGTTCAGCCAGCCATAGCAACCCAGGAGAGGAAATGAGACAGAGCCCTTTATCTAAGTGAAGATACGAGGAAGCTTTAAGCAGGCACAGAGTAACTTCGTCCATATTGATGAAAAGAATCCAAAAAGATTCTCTCAGAACAGAGTGTGCAGCATCTCTGTTCCTGCTCGGTGTGCCAATGAATCCTCTGATGACCGTAGGTGATCAGGGCCAAGCTGAACTTGTTATGTCACCACGTTTCCTGTAGCACAAGTTGTTTTTGCTAGAAGTCTGTTAATCCAGTATGGAGTCAATCCAGCTTTGTTAAGCTTGTGAAATCAGAGCCTGAGGTGGAATAGATGCAGATCATACTATTTGCCCACATCAGAGATCATTCACAGGATACCAATCTAAGAGAAGATACCGGAGAGAGCATTAACCTACTTGAATAACTAGTGGTTTTAACTACTCTGAATTACAAAAGGTTTCCCTGAAGAAGGGAACTCAAGTTTCCCTGGATGACCATGCTTTAATTATACTTCAGTGCAGGGACAACATTCTCATTGTTGTGTTGTAATTTTATATTCTGTCAGTCTTAATGAATTAACATGCACTATTGCCCAGTGTGAGGACTTACAAACAACTATTCTGTAGTCACCAAAATAAATGTGACATTATAAAAGCTTGGGGTGGCAGAGGGGAAATTGGTGGACTAAGCTGAGCACTAAGACTCCTTATCAACAGAGGACAAGGTTTGTTAAATTGACAGCAAATAAAGAAGCACACAGAAACCAGGTAAAACGGCTGAACCGCAGACTGCAGTGTAAGCACTTCAAATTCACCAAGGCAAATTCACTTTGCCATCTGAACCTCCCATTGCCCAGTCTTCTCTTACCTTATTTAGAAGCTGAATAACAGCAGGGTCTTATCTTGGGAAGTCACTCTCAGCTCAGCTGAGGAACAGTATACTGGAAGCAGCATTTTTCTCTATAAACACATTAATTGGAGTCCGTTTTCCTCACTCTACATGCAACGCTAATGGGAGCTGTGCAGGCTTGTCAGTTTGCTGGAATCATCCTTTCTTTGGGTCAGTGCAAACTCAGCTGCCTCCCCTTAGGTACACACGGTCATCAATTTTAAGCAATTCATTTTTCTCCTTGGAAATAATTTTCTTGTTTCTTCTGCAGTAAGACAGGGGTTGAGGTGAAACCTGGTATGTCAGGTCCAGATTTGAAGCATCATTGCTGGTTGTTACAAGAGAGAAGGGACAAGGCACTTGGCTCTTGAGTGATACTCGTATTTGCAGCACTGAACTTGAATTAGAACGGTCAATGAGGAACCTAACATTTCTGTTAGAGCTTATTAGAGATTAGTAGATACTGTTGGCATTGCAGAAATCTGTCCATTTGTAAGGACTTTATAAACTAAAATGCTGATACTTCATTCTGGATTTTAGTCTATTTGGACTGCTGGAGGTTGAAAGGTTGCATGAAAATGCATATACAGGAAATCTACAGCAAAATGTACTGGCATTTATTCTGCTGCTGATTTTGCTTCCAAGCCCCACTGAAAGAAAAGTTGGTCATTATGTGGAGTCCAGGCCAAGCCTGCGTATGCCAACCTAGCTTTATTTTAGGAGATGTGTAGACATTTTACAGATGGGAATTTCACCTTGAGAAGAGAACTTGGCCTCTATTACTACTCTTTATAAACTGGCGCCTTTCCTGAAATCCCAGACATTTAAACTCTTCCCTAACTGCGTAGATGGGGGAAGTTAACAGTAAATTGCCTTTGTTTGTGAGCAACTTCACTTCTCATGTATGTTTCATGTAATAATTTTCCATTTTAGTGAACCTAAATCAACATTTACTATGTTTAATAATCTTCAATAGGAAGACTTTTCTTTCTCTCTCCTTTAAACCACTTTGGATTAAAATAATTACTTTTGTTTAATATATGATCAGAGACTCACCTGACCTGTCTCTGCAAGAGATCTGACAACGCCCAGGTCAGTATTTTCCCTGGTAAGAAAGCTCTTTGTAGAGCTCACCCTGGGAAGCTGCTGAAAAGCCTGTGCTTCAGCTAATCACCAGATTAGTTTCCCCATTTGTCAGTTACAACTTCCTCGGTGCCTCAATGGGGAGGAAATTGCCACTAGCGGAAAATGAGCAAAGCAGAAAGGATGGACGCTTCAGAAGACAAAGATTCGCTCTGTCACAGTTGTGTCACAGCTGCTATGAGCTGATCAGACCTCATGGATCGTGTCAGGAAATATGTCTGGGGATGTTAGAGCCGGGTGGGGAAGTTGAGTGAGAGCAAAAGAGGAATCCTGACTTCAGTTTGAAAGAAAAAATTGTCTTTAGATGCCTACATGTGGCAGCCACAGCTGTAGAGAAACGCTGCAGATATGCCTCTAGGAATATAACTTAGTGTATGGATTCAAAGGCTTGCAGAGCCAGTATTCCAACCTATTATTAAAAGTGACCAGCATTAGCTATAATATAATCCTGAGCTAAAGAAATCTGATAAGATTTACTTTGAAACACTCCAGAGACTTTATATTTTGGAGTGATGACTTGAAGTTTGGCAAGAGGATGTTCTTTGCATTGTGTATGGGCTTTTTGCTTTTCCTTTGAAAACTCAAGTTAAGTCACCACTGATAAAAGCACTGGAGCTCTTGCAGTTCACAGACATGCAGCAGAAACTGGCTAGAGTTTATCATCCAAAGCTTCTGAAGATTTATGAGCAGTATGAATACTTGAATCTCTCACTGAGTCTGGATTTGATTGAACTATCCTTTCACCTGCTCAATCCCTGAGATGGGATAAAGAGAATACTGAAAATGAGAGGAGGAAGTAGGTACAGAGTGTCAGTGGAAAGCAGAAGCGTCAGGGTGAGAGGGAAACTGAAGACCCTGGATAATTTTAATTGCATAAAGATCTCTATGAGACTGGAATTATCAGGATAAGGAGATTGGCACTTGGAGTCCACGGGGAAGAATTCATGAAGACTGTGTGCAGGAATGCAGAACGAGGGAAGGTGGTTCCTTAGTTTAGGAAGTTGTCCTGGGAACCTGAATCCAGCTGCAGAATGTAATGCCAGTGCAAACATTTAAATCACATTTTTCAGGAAAGGTAATTAATTCATGCTGTCCCCAGTCCACATCTAACCAGAGACCCTTAAGTCTGATTTGCAGAAGTGTAGAGCAATTTACACTTTATAATAAAAACTACTCTGAAAAAAACAGCCTTTCCATGTCTCAAAGCCTAAATTAATGAATACTTCCAGACTCTCTGCAACTCTCCATCTGTTGAAAAGGATAATATTCTCTCATCTCAACAACATATTGTAAAACTAATTCCTCCTATATATTGAATGAAAGAGATCATAGGAAAAAAATACAATACACAAGGAAAAACAGGCATTGCTTTGTAACAACTGCTATTAAAGCCCCTTCTTGTTCGATAGCGATGCTGCTGCTTTGCTGTTTGATCCTGTTGCAACAGAACACACCTGCAGACACACCCTGATGTGTAGGGTCAGAGGTGGTACTGGCTCCTCCTGTACTACTTTCACATCTTCTATGTACTATTGCTCAAGATGGGGATAGCCATTGCTATAGCAATGGTCCACAACACTGTGTCATCGTTTCAGAGAGACTGCATAACTGGATCAAAATGTGCTGATAATGAGACTTCATTATTAGTAGAGAAACCACAGAAATTAATGACTTAAAGACTTGACTAGTTCTTTTAGCTTTCCTTTTTCATTTCTCTCAGCCAGAGAGAGATTCTTCTCAGTTCACTGATCTTCAGGAAATGCTGTAATGCCATCTTTATTGGCTGAGTTTCTTCATGCCTTCAGAAGCATGATGCTCACAAAAGCAACCTCCCTGTCCTCCTCCAACCCCAAAATATTTGAAAATCTGGAGGTAGAACTTTGAACAAGAAAAGCAAGAAAATTCTTAGGACAGACACTGTAAATGTGAGAGCCATGGTCTAAGGGTAATGACTACAATTAAGTGTCACAATTACGAGCAGCCAGTCATAATCACCTTCAGTCATAGTAAAAAAAGAAAAGCTTTAGAGCCACAGCGTTAGGGAAAAGCTAACCAACAGCTAAAACAGACATTATATGGGTAAAAGAGAGCACCACCTTAAAAAGGGGTTGTTTTTAAGATATTTGCCTAGTTCTTTTCTTTGTCTATTTTGCATTATCAGCTCTTACTACTTTCTATCACCTTTTCTAAAATTTTTGAAAAAAAAACAACCAGCACCTTCTGGCTGCGTGCCTTTTGAAAGAGTTTCAGGATTATGAGAAGCCTTCCTACACTTAAAGATCTTGTAACATGTGCATGTCCAAGTTGCCAAGTAGGATTGTGTGTGAGTCATCATGGCAGTACTCCAAATGTAAGGGGAGACTACCTCAAGTGATAAAAAGGGTCAGTGTCAGGGATTGCTGTCACTTCATGCATAGATTGGTTTATATTCCTTCTGGCTAAAATCCACCATTATGTTGTAGGGCATGAATCAAGGGTGATTCTGGAGGGCCAGATGCTACTGAATGTGACTGTGACTTAAATGAGTCATCCGTGGTATATGAGTCTTTTTGCTGTTCCTTTATATTAGGGTAAATTTCAGTCTCCTAGGCATAATGTGGAAATTCCATTTTGGACTCACTGCTCCTGTCCTTTTCTGATTTCCAGGTGTTCACTGTCAGATTAATGTTAGAGGTAGGTTGCAGGTTAGGTCTTGTATACATGTGATTTTTGTATCACAGGATGGTAGTCTGAAGCGATTACGAAGCAGTGGTACAGATGAAGGTATCCATATCACATCTATGACTCCTGTAAGTTTAGTGATAAGTGTAAGGTACTTTTATACTGAGATAACTGTGCTATGTTAAGAAGACTGACATACCAGTATGCCAAAAAAACCCCCATCAAACTCACAGATAAAATAACTCCCTGGTAGATCTAAACCAGTATTTGCAGTAGGCTTTACTCTTACACACACAGAAAAATATGTTCCACAAAATGTTAATGTTTCACTTGATAAAGAACAAGAGTGTAAGTGCTGACTGGTTTGGAGTTTTGGCTTCTGCTCTCCTTCCCATCTTGCTCCTAATGAACATTTAATTGGTTAAAAGTATGTTTATCCCTACAGTGAGCTGGCAAGCCCAGATAACTGTCTAGATTCTTAGATGATATAAATAGGCACAGTTCCACTGAGTTTAAGGGAGAAATACTATTTTACCCAGCTGAAAGCTGGTTTTATTTATTCTTTTCCACACAGAACTGTCTCTCCCAACTGTATGCAGATGCTTCCAGACCGTAAGCTATATGATGGCAGATTGAATCTAGCTAACAGATCTACTTCCATCCTTCCACACTGTAGAAGACAGGAGGGAGGAGGATTTCTCCTAGTTACATATTTTCTAGTAATCTTGTGTCAATGGGAAATCCCTGTAGTTGCAAGCAGGATCTTTATGTCTATAAACTTCTAGGGAATAGATGAGAGAACAGCAAATGCTATTAAAAAATAAATACTATAATTCCTGGGGATTGTGTATCAGTAGAACTAGTTGGGTATTGCAAGCAGTCTTTGCTGGCAGCACTCTACATGATCTCTTAACACCCAGGTAATTGCATGCTTCCTGCCAAATACACAGTCTTTTGGGAGGCATCTTTCAGGGCGCCAATTTGTATCCAAAAGTCTCTGCATGTGTTGACTAAACTTGGAAATAACTGTCTTGGTTGCAAATGCATGTGAGTGCACGTGAGCAGAATTTGATTCTGGTTTGAGTTTTCCCCTCCAGACTTTTCAGTTTCCCAATTGCAAACAAAAAAAGAAGTCCATAACGAATGGATGAGCAGCAAAGTCTGTTACTCCTCTTTATCTTTATGTGGGTATGAATAACAACATCAGGCCTGCCAGAGTCGATGAGTTGCAGGTTTTTGCAGTAGTGGCAGGGAGATAGTAGCCAAGTGCTGTGGGAGAATGTCGGGAAGGAGAGCTAGGCCGCCGGCAGGCCTGCTGTCTTCCCTGACAGGAGAAAGCCAAGGCGCTTTAACTTAATGCTCTAACACATCTTGGAGACAAAAAGCCAAGGAAAAGATTCCCGGTGAATGGGAACCCAAAGGTTTTGGAGTGGCAACAGGCATTTATAATGCTATTACTATCATGTAGGCAGGAGGATTTTAGCTACTACACCAGGATCATGAAATACTCCTAGGTGTTTGGGGAAAGGTACAGAAAAGCTGCCCCATGCTGAGCAGGGACCTTTTGTACTCTGCGACTGTCAGATCTGAGGGAATGGAAGCCACTGAACAGCTCTGTCCTCGCTGAGGTAATGATTCTTGTTGACTGTTTTCCTGTTGCTGCAAAGATAGGAAGAGTCACACTGTGCCTGACATCTAAGGAGATTCCACAAGCAATTCGCCTGAGTCAGCAGGCCCTTTGCTGCTGCCTGCAGATAGAAGACCCGAGCCAGGATTCTGCAGTCTACAGAACACCTCTTTTGGGAGGATGGCATGGAAGGAGCCTGCATCCTGCCTAGAAAAGGGACCGACTTTCATTATTATACAGTTTAAATGCCTTATAAATATATCTAGTTTAGTGTAGTTGTTTCCAGTCCTGATCAGCTTTGAGAATCCCACTCTTTCCTAACTGCAGCCTGTCACTTCCTTGGCTAATCCTCTCTCTAGCTGCCTTAAGTTAACACCTCTTTATTTCAGAAATTGGCTTTTTTAGATTTATACTCCACTAATTGGCTTTTTCACCCTCTGAACCTTTCTGCTTCCTCCTGCCTGCAACCCAGCCCCTTTCAGCACCTAATCCCCTCTTTTCACACTTCGATTCCACCATTCTCTTTTTCCTTCTTTTTATTTCCTCTCGAAATGAGCTCCCTACTCTTTTGCTACAACCCCTGAGGCTCTAGTGTTAAAAATCTCTGACTTACATTGTGGTGTTAAAAAATTTCTGACTTTCATTATCTGACACTTGCAAAATAGGCTGTGATCCTACAAACAGGCATGGACATGCCAAACTTCAATTTGAGTGCAATGAGAGTTGTGTCTGTGCTGCCAGCTTTTATGCTTTTATCAGGAGTTGGATGCTATTTATGTTTCTGTTTCTGAAAGATCCCAATATAAGGAGTCCATGGTAGAAAGCTCTGCTTCACACAGAAAAAAATAATAATAAGGAAGACAAGAAATAAATTGTAGTCCTCCTAGGTGCAGAAGCAGATAGCAAGTGTAAATCAACCCGGAGAGTCAGAGAGGAAATAAAAATTACTCAGTTGTCAGTATTTAAATCTCTTCATTGTAATCTCATAATCTTATTGAAGCTGATACAAATTTTGAATACCTGCAGTTGGCAACGCTGAGCGTGTGGTTAAACATATTTGCAATTATTTGCACTCGCTTATTAAGTTATCCCTGGCCTTTTCTAAGCAGAAACCGAGTAAGTCAGAAAGATGGATTGCCTATACAGTACCAGAACAATGCTGTACCCAATGCATACAAAAGATTCAAAGAAAGGAAAACAAGAGACCCAAAGCTGTGCTGTTCCAAAGGGATATTTTAGGAACATCTGGTCTCTACTGGAAGAAGAATTTCTCCAGAAATGGGAGGGAAAAAAAATCAAACAAAAAAGTAAAATCTTTACATGTATTCAAAAGCAAAACTTTAACGAACAGGCTTTGATCTGCAAATGTAATTAGCATTAGAATTAGAGATGGAATGGAGATTTGTCTAAAAGCATTAATTCAAATCCCACGCCTGATTTTTTCTTATCACTGCTGTAATTCTAACAGTGCCTGTGGCAGATTCAGAAATCAGAAGAAAGGGACAAGGGCAGTAGGTCTCCCACTAGCAAAAAAAAAAAAAAGAGCAGGAGGTGGGAGGGGGGAGAGAGGGAAAAAAGTGAGCTGGAATTAATCTATAATATCCCCGACCCAACTCTGTTTTCAATGTATGAATTATTTATCTTCCAATCTCAAAACGCCAATAGATCTGTATGCACCATTACTTTGATCTCACGCCGCTACCCAGCACTGCAATGCCTAAAATAAGATGGCTGTGGAAACCTATAGGCTTCAGGTATATTTAATTTTAATAACAGACCCAAACACTGACTACAGGTTGCTTTTGAGAAGTCGGGAATAACCTATTTTCTCAAAGCTATTCCTCCTTTTATCCTCCTGTCATTGTGTGTGTGTGCGTTAGGCTGCAGCGTGCCCCCAGTTACACCTGGATAAGCCTCCTTGAATTTCCTCAGATGGCAGGTACAGTAGCAGTGCCCAGGGTTTGGCCTGTTTGGCAGAACGTGAACTGAGGTAGGAAGGTTAGAATGGTCTCCTTTGTAATGTGTGGTCCTTTGTATTAAGATAGCTAATCAGTGTTTGAAGGGATGCTTGAATTTAGGATTAACCTCTTTCTCCAGTCCTGTGAGCATCAGAGCATACATACGTTGAGAGAAAGCTTTTTGTTTAGTCAACAGTAATACCTTCTATGCCTCTTTCAATAGGGAGGAGAAGGCAGCTATGTGCTTTGATTCCTGTATCACAGGGCCTCCCTCTGCCTAAATATGCTTGTTTCTCAGTACTCACCACAAAGCTCTAAAAACTTTCAAACCTGTGGCATCCCTTAAATATTACAGATTCCTACTCAGCCCAAACTAGATGGTCAGGACACTGCTTCCAGACAGCAGTCAAAGTTCATATTCAGACACCTCTCAAACGCCTTTCCAGCCAATTCTTTTTCTAAACTGTGCTTTCTTTACAAACAGAAGTAAACATATGTTGATTACCCACTTCCCAGGGGGATTTGACCAACCATTTTTAGTTTTCAAGTCAATATTTTTATTGTTATTCCTGTTATTAGCATTGTATTTTGCTTGATCGTGTTACAGTTTCCACCTCTTTTTTTTTTTTTCCCCCTCTAAGAAAGAAAATAACTTTAGGAGGAACAAAGGCTGAGAGGCTGAGCAAAAGGCAGCCATAAGAGTCTTATCAAAGCCCCAACAGAGTGGGAATAATTATTCACACTCTGTTGGGGGTTCTAGAAAGACCATCTGAGGAAAAGGATCACTCAGTCTTTTCAACATGTGAAATTAAAGAAAACCACTAGAAATTCAGCGCAGGGTTGGGAGGGGGAAGTAAAACAGGGGCAGCTGAGAAAAAGATGTGGTTTCTCCTCTCCTGCTCCGCTCACACCATGAGCTGACCACAGCTGAGCAGGCTGCGCTGGACAGTGCTCGCAAGAGGAGTTTCACAACAAATCCCTGTTAATAACTTTAATGAAAGGATAATAGCAGAGCTGAAAACATGACTTTATTACAAGCCACGTTTAACTGATGTGTTCTGTTCCCTGTGCTAGTTGTTTACTCTGCATAGAAAAATATCTAAGCTTTAACTAATCAACCTAATTGTTCAGAATCAAACACCTTTGTGTCATCTCCCACACTGGCCCTCATTCTTGAGAGGGGCATCTCTTAAATATTCATGGTCAGCCTTACATCACACCACTGAAAACTTTCCCTTTTAACTGTTTGCCTGCTGGTTTGTGGAGATCACCACCTGTCCTCATGGTTAATATGGTTTCATTTTTGTATTGTGAGGGACTCTCCATTCCCACTTCCCATTACTTATTCCAAACAGCAGCTTGCTGAAACAAAGTCCCTCATTTTCTTATGCTTTGTGTAAGACCTCCCTCCGTGGAATCCTGACAACACATCCTCAGCACTACAGTAACACAAAAGACAATAGTCCAAACACACAGAGATTTGTAAGATCATCATGTTCACCGTGTCTCCTGGAGTTGGACAAATAATTTTATCTCCATTATGCAAATGGGAAACTGGGTGTGAAATGACTTACCCAGGGTCACACAAGAGGTCTGAGCAGAGTAGGAATTTGAATATAGCTTTTACAAGTCCAGGACTAACATATTGACCACTATGTCAGATTTGGGTTTATTAAAAATAAGATTTTAAAAAATATATATATATACATATATTATATATATGTATATATATATTTTTATATATATATACATATATATAAAATATATATTAAAAAGTATGTATATATTTTTATATATATAAAAGTAAAACTATTCAAAATCTGCAATTAGGCTTGAAATTTAAAATGCTAATAAGAATTGAATCAACTCCACTGTTTTCTAAAGCAGAGTCTACCTAGCTAACTGCAGATAGCCTTTGGCATATTGTAGCCTTACTCAAACATTTCAGGAGTGTTTCTGCTCCTAAATTACCTCTCTGAAGTTCACCTCAGTGTAAAGTAACAAAAATGCCACATTGGGCAAAGCCTGTGATTTTTTTGTGAGCACTCCCACAGTGTGGCATGCTGAAGAGCACCAACCAGTGCCTGTAGCTAACTTCCATCCTGTCAGTGGCCCTGCAAATAGAGATGTGGTTGCAGGAATATATCAAAATGATTATTGAAATAATTGGGTTTATGATCTTTTGAGGAAAACTGCTTGTGCAGCCTGGATGGAATGCTCCACACCAGCCATTCAAACAGCTCCCAGTTTGCTAGGTCAGCATATTAGTTCACTCAGTGTTATGATTAGGAATTATTAATGAGGGGCTTTTAAGGCTTGCTTTATTTCGATGCATGATTCAAGCCAACACTGGCAGGATTAAAATCTCAATTTGGAATGAAACCCTGTTACTGGTTCTTACTTGCTTGGGAGTAGTCTTTATAGTAGCTTTGCAGTTGGCATTGCAGTTGGCTTTGTGTGAAAGATTAAGCTGGTTACTACCCACATGGCACCTCACCTGCAATTACAGCCACACTGAATGCTAGTCTGACTCAAACACCTTGCCTTCTGACTGAAGCAGCCTCTGAATAAGGACACAGAAAATTGAAGGTCTTCTCTCTGTCCTTTGGGTCTGTATGATGAAGTTCTTTCTTGAATATGTTAAAGAAGAGGTACTATCCTTTTTTGGCCTGGGGTTTTCAGACATCCCCTGAGAAGCAAGCTAAGGCATCTGGAGATGACCATGTTAATAAAATGTAGGTTGACTCACTAGATAAAGTACTGACCAGGTCTCTGAGTTACTGCTTCATTTCTGTCCAGCTCCTGGAGATAAAGGATGCTATTTAATCTTAAGAAATAACAGGACTTGATCTCCCCAGTTTGCCATGGGAGCTTTGCCACAGAGCTAACATGTTTTCCCAGAATGTCGGCATCTCGCTGCCAAGAGAAAACCCCTTTTTCATCTTCTTTTCAAAATCCTTTGGAATGGGTACAATTGGCATTGACCAGACCATTTCTTATAGCCTGATGGCTGCAGTCTGCCTACCCCTTAATAAAATGGCATGGAATTTAACTGCCACACCTGGGGTCCCTGGCCAGCACCAACTGAGCCTTTCTGCCTCTGAGGAGGGAGCAGTCCAGACAGCCCGTTGATCTTAAGCCTGGGTCTTCCATAGGCTGGCAGCTATTGGAGGAGGGTTTATTGGGTAAGGTAGAGCACTAAGCTCAAGATTTATTTTATATAGGGAGGGGAAAAAGTTTCCAGTCTGAATTCATAAAAAAGAAGCCAGGCCAGAGCCTGAAAACACTACACTGGCCAAAAAAATGCACCAAGTGATGTAATGGAGTTACCTATATGTTTAAATTTGGCTGTCCCAAGAACAAACAGAATCCAAACTGTTCATTGATGTATTCCTCATGTTACATAACGTGTTACTGTTTATTATAGGCATGATGCTAGTGTCTAGCTGCTATGCCATGCTTGCCAGGGCAGAGACAAAACAAAAGCAGAGATCTGGGAAGTGATCGCCAGAGGTAGAGGTTGGAGGCAGAACCAGAGCCCAGCGTGCCTCACTAGCTAATTGTCAACTGGCCAGCTCCTTTTCCACTGTATGGGCTAAATCTCCTTGGATTTGTGTTAGTAAAATTGCAGATCCCCAGCACAAAATTTTACCCACAGGGCTAGCTGAGCTGTGTTATAAATGTGCTGTATACCAAGGGAAAAAGTATTCTCTGGTGTCAAAAAATTGTTGGTGTTGCTTTGATTATTTTTTTAGGAAAAAATACTTTCAAAGTGAAAAAGAGGGTATTTTTTTTTTAATCTTAAAGGGGAAAAAAGCAGCAGGGAGTTGCTTTCCTTAGTCTATATGCCCTTTAAAATCCAGCACTGAATACTCTATTCATTTATTTTCTCTCTCCCAGCATCACATTTTGAGAAAAGCTCGTCATCTTGCAGATCTGTAGACGACTTATTATTAGACCCAATGCAACGATGGAGGAATTATGAACAATTTCCCCCTCCCCTCCCCATTCTCCCCAGTAGCAGCGACTGGTGACCACATGGCAAAAGCCCTGCTGATTTTTCCTCCGAATCAAACTAAAGAGGATAAGGTCTGTCTCTCTCCACTGCTACACAATGTAGGGATGTGCCGCTGTTATAACCCCTGCGCCACAGTTATTGTTAGCAGGTCAAAGCACTGAATATCAATAGACTAATTCCTTCACCCCTCCAACCCGTTCTCTGACTGGAATGTAAACTTCTATTGCACAGCTTTCACCTTTGGCCCTCGCCATCTTCATGGCTCCACACTTCAAAGAATTCTGCTCATGTAGAAAATGCCTTATTGAAGGAATGGTCATAGCTGCACAATTATTTCCAAAAAAAAAAAAAACCAAAAAAAAACCCCCTCCACATTGTATTTCAGCTGAGGACAGGAGAACTGGCGAAAGTCTGAATCACTTTCAAGATTCAGATCTAAATCCTGAGGTTTAGAAATATGAAAGTCAAAACTACAATAGTCCAAACACACAGAGCCTATTCTTTGCGCCTTGAAATGTGGGAAATTAAAGAGCTGCTCTCAGTTTGACTACTCACCTTTCCATTTTCTGAGGCACCCAACAAAGTTCCCTGTGCTAATGAATACAGGTTTTGATTGTTGGATTACACAGATTATTTTCTGTCATCCTCCAGTCCTTTAAACAATTGCTTCCTTTGAAATCCCTTATGCAAGAAGCATATGACCTTACAACACTCCTATTTCTCTTTTGTATTTAACATCACAGTCCTCTCTGTGGTTATATACAATATGGGAAATGCTACAGGTCAGGGCTATGAGGTGGTAGCTGAAAACGCAGGGTGCTCAACTATTGAAGCTAACACAAAATACACAGAAGAAAAGAGGGCTACCTGGACAATGATTTAAAGGTAAACAGTATTTTTTTTTATATCAAATTTTGTTAGGGTTCCAAAACCCCAGGAATGGATGATTGTACACAGGACAGGATGTAAAGCTAGGGACAGCAGCAAATTAAATGGGACATGAACTCAATTGCTGAAACAATCTGCAGTTAAAACTTGTTTGAAGTGTTGTCAAGAATGCCTGTACTGGCTGGAATTTATACTGGAAGACCACTCCTGCACCCCAATCTTGTCTCGTTCTCTCTTTCACTGCATTTTCTCTGTTTCCCACAAGCTCTCCTGTTAGTGCACCAGTACCAATCTCTCATTAAATTTTCCATAAGGATTTTCCCTTAAATAGCCTCTTTACCCAAGCACACTTCATAACCTTGCTCTAGGTGTTATACACGGGGGGGCCCAGACTCCCTAGAAAAACCAAGAGAGGTACACCTGAGCCTAGCAGCCAAATAGCTTGTCCCTGAATTGAGTGATGAAACTGCTTCAGATTTCCACACCACCATCTATTTTAGCACAACTCTGCCCTTCACAAATAGCATGATCTGCTTTCTGATTATCTCCAGGTAGGCAACATTCAGGAAACTGAGGCATTACTGTTAAACACCAATAAATATCCCGTGCCAGTTTAGGGGTGAGGAGTATTTTCAGGTCCCTTGAACCCACCAACCCTGCTTATTGCACAGGGGTTGGACTAGATGACCTTCAAAGGTCCCTTCCAACCTAACACGTTCTATGATTCTGTGATATAAACACACATACATTGGGCTATACCTTCTGAAAGGGATGTTTATTATGAGAGTTATTGTGCTGTACAGTTCCTAGATTGGGATTTAAATGCAGGAAGATGCTGTGGGCACAACAGGCTTGAAACAATAAACTGAAACTAACTTTGTCTAACTCAGCATTTAGAATTTTTATTGGCAGAGGCTTGTAGAAAGGAACCAGAAATCATAATTCAGCAAATTCCTTCTATCACTGCTCAACTTTCTGTCCTTGTAGTAAATTATTCACCTCAGCAATGACTCAGTTAGCAAAAGATTAAAGGCTGGATTCTGGCACCCTTGCTGTTATTGGTTAGCATTATGAAGAGTCCTGTTGGATGCTACAAAAGCATTATTCGAGGTGGTACTGTATGAGGAAAGGTGTTCATAGTTACACTACAAAATATCCTGGAAAATTAATTTGACAGGCAGCTCACAGCTTTATGTCACAGTGGGAGCTGTGGAGCATTAACCACTTTACAGAGTGACCCACAGCCAGATTCCAGGTATTGGGAAACTCATGCTTGGCCCTTGAATTTCTCAGTCAAATACCTTAGGAAGTGGCTCAGAAGGAACAACCACTTCATTCTATTTTACCATTTTCAGTTTCTGTACAGGTAAAGACCTTTTGTTTTGCAGTGATGCCTGTGGATTCTACACCATTGCTTTAACCTTTAACCTATCTTCAGAGGTGGTTTAGGCTGTGGTGCCTTCAGCAATTCTTGTGTGCCCTGCCATTCCAGTTTTTGGAATCATTTCTCGAGGCTTATTGATAGGCATCACCTCTTCAGCAGACCACAGTGTTTTGCCTTGCTACTCACAGGATCAGCTGTCTGCAAAATACAGAAATTTGCCCCTTCCCACGTTGAAAAGCAACAAAAAAGAAACTAATCAGCCACGTGCAAGTCTCCTACTAAAGGTATAAGCCTCATGAAGCTCCAATTATTAAACTAAATGTATCTGACTCCACAAGCCTTTCATGAAACTAATTCCAGTACACACTAATACTTCTCTGCATGGAAACATTTTTTGTAGCAGTTATAAGTCCTGAATTGAGTATTTTCCCATTTTGCAAAATGCAACAGGTGAAAATTTTTATTTGGGCTTTTCCTTTGCTTTGCAGCATTTTTGCCCATCCTGAAGAGTCCTGTAAAAGGTTCAGAACCTTGTTGAATGGGTCACAAAATCCACATACCACAAAATTTTATCCCAAGGTTTTTTTAGTAAGGTTTAGACTAAAATGGTTGCTTGGTAACCAGCTATGCATTTGGTTACTTGTGGCATCACAGCTGGTTCTCCTTTGCTTTGTACCTTAGGCAATCACCATGGAGCAAACTAGTTGTTAGATGCTCCCATCCTGATCATTCTAAGCATTTTGTGTTAACTGTGTCCTGCCATGCAGGGGGACAGAAGCAAGGAGGGGGTCACATGTAAAACGTTCAACGTGAGAAGTTAGGTTCAATGAATTTAAGGACCACTGTGTTTCTTCCTAAGTGAAGTGTTGCTTAGTGATAGCACAGCAGAGGGAAGTCAAAGGTACTCCCAGGTACTCCCAGAGTACTGTGCTGCACATAGTGAGTATTTTGGGTTGGCAGCAGTCCTTAAGAAACACAATGTTCCCATTTATTTGTTGAAAGCTGAAATGATAGATTTCTCACAGAATATTTTGGAATTCAGGATTGTTTGGTAACTCATATATAAAACAACCCATACACTATGTAGACACTGATGTTTCATCTCTACTCTCAGCTACCACGATCCCAGAGTTATCATTTCAGCTTTCTGGAAAGCACTTGATGCAGTCAGTTCCTTTTAAAACATATTTTGTTCGAAGCTGTTAGAAAATTCAATAAAGAGACTTTGATCATGATCCATTCATTGACTTTCTTGGACTAACTTTTATATGGGATTTAAAGTGGATTTGAAGCTTCTGTTTCAAAAGCAAAGCATATTTTCCAAATTCTTGCAGTGCCTCATGGCATCAGCTTTGCTTTTGAAATAGAGAATGAGGATGCAGAGATATTAAAGCTAAGCTCAGAGAAACATGATTTTTTTTTTTCAACCCCTCTAGAAACACAGGAACATCCTTCCTCTTCCTTTGAATACATAATTAGTGCTAATTGAAGAGCCATGTCAGAAATCTATGCAGCAGGACAGGGTACAGAATGCACAGGGGTTTTCCTACCAGTGCTAGAGACAAAGAAATTATCTGCAGTTGTCCTCTTCATGTATCCTCATGTCACATGCAAGACCCACAAGTCATAAGTGGTTCTCTAGTCATACAGTCTGCTTAAGCAGTTCCCCAACACAACTGAACTGGTTTGAAACCTTATGTAAGTTAAACTGAATGATGCTGGCAATGTTTTGTGGGGCTACTCATTCTGTGGGAAATATCTGTCCCAGGCAGATAAACTCAGCCCCCTATTTAACTGACTAATTGGCCTGAAGCTGCGTAGGGACCTATTCTGCTCAGTGGTGGGGTCAGTTATCTCCATGGGTGATTAACTTAAATAGATAGGCTAGAGCTGGAGACATCCTGAGACTTAAAACTTCAGCTACAGACTGGGTGTGATAAAGATGGAGCTATCAAAACACCCTGCTTGCTTTTGTTTGTAACAAAACAAATACAGAAGGGCTTCTATCTCCAGATAAACTCATCTGCTGCAACATCTTACAACCATGACTCATCTCACAGCAAAGTTAATTGCTCAACATGGGGCCAAAATCTCAAAAGAAGTTAAGGGTTGTGTCCACTTTTGAGCTAGCAGTAGGTGAGCATTCTTACTGTGCAATACAGCTTCCCAACCACAGCTTCCCATAATAATAAAGTAATGAATTCAAAGAATGGTCTAGTTGAAAAGTTAAACCTTCAGAGGTCAGAAAGTGTCTGAATTCAGGTTGTCAATTCTAATTACCTAGTAATTTTTGTCTTTTCTCCCCTGTCCTGATACAGGGAATTCAGGCAGGTTTCTGCAGGAACACTGAGGTTATAGAAAGGATTGTCTCCATCTTGACTCTTGATGCCTGCCACCACAGTGGTCCTACTCACTAGGAGGGATAAGTCCCTCAAAACTCTTCTCAGTTTCTTTGACAATATAACTTGTTCACAGAATTGTAGGGATTGGAAGGGACCTCCAGAGATTGAGTCCAAATCCCCATCCATAAGCTCTGTGGAGATCTTAATTTCCAAATTAAATATTTGCACATACAGGCTTGTTTGACAATTAGCACTCAGTAAAATGTCCAGTGAACTGTCAGATTTGTATTCTTGATAGAAAAGGATGTCCTTTCTTCCAAACACTATGTCCCTCCTTCAAATTTGTATTATGCAACCTAAAGCAATATGAGCTTCTCTTAAAAACATACTGACTGTTATGGAGCAAAGCAACCTTTTGTTCCTATGGTCCATCCTTATAAAAGACTGAAACATTTCATCTCACATAATCACCATAACCAGATACTCAGCAGTATTTCAGCTCGAACGATCAACAATCATCAACAGAGGCTGTTAGACAGCTTAGTTAAAAGCTGCTGCCTACATTGCCTGCAATAAACAGTTTCTATTTAATTCTGATGATGCCTAAATTGTGTGCATGCTTAAAAATCTTGACCTATTTCATGAGACTTCATACCAGTACCAAACTCATTACTGTTCTTTGTAGCATACGCATTGATAACAGGCTCAAGCCAGGGCATATCAAGATCTTGAGGGTGCTTTTGCCTTTCCATCCACACTAGTGCAAAGGTAACTTCCATCAGTGCTAACTGAAGTCACATGGCTCACTCCTCCATTCATCAAGATGAGACAATTACGTAACACAAAATTCCCATTCAGCTTTTAAAATTTTCCAGCTGTTAAGCAATTCCCTGGATCCAAATCAAAGTCTGTAGATGCTCTGGGGGTAAAATCTCTACTGAACTAAAAACACAGTCTGGATGGAATTGCATTATTAAGAACATTCATGATGGCTCCATGAATCTGCCTCAATGTGGATCAGCTGCACCTAATTCAATCATATGCTACATACTTATGTCCTTATGTCCTTGCAATCACTAGTTTTTTCTGATATCTTATATTCTTGCTTGCTTGCTTCAAAATCCTTAGGTGTCCTCTCCTCCCAATCATTTTGGCAGTAAAAGGTAACCCACTGAAGAGGTGTAACCACACAAATGTGACATAGAAATGGAGCTAAATGCCATTGCCAGCTTTGGGAATGTGTATCTACAAGACAGATACGCATCTGGTTAAACTAACAAGCAAAAAACCCCACAACCCACCAGTTCTCTGGCTTTTCCATTTATAAATGTTTGCTGTAGACCCAAATGAATATACCCTTAACTCTGAAACCACAAGAATAATGCACTTGTACATTAAGAATGAATGGGAGAGAGGTTTAGAATGTAATTTGTCTTTATTCATTTAGGTCTTAATTCAGCAGAGTGCAAAACAAATGCTTCATTTTCAACTAAAACCAAGTGGGTTTTTAAATGCATTACATGGGTTTGGTAAGATTCCCTTTAACAACAGTGAGTCCATAATGGCATCGTACTTCATAACTGGTGGGTGTTTAATTCATAGGATGAGATAACTACTGGTGCTAGCTAATTTTCTAATTCCAGACAGACAGCAATCATGGAGGGCTTTATGGAAGTCATTTAACCTCTCTGCCTCTGGTTGTTCATCTATAAAATGTGTATATCGATGCTGAATGGGCGTACCAGGCAAATTTCATTACTGGAGTTTACTTTATCTTTAAAGGAGGCACTAACGACAAAAAACACTGCAGGAAGAAATTTCGGTGTTAAATGTGATCTCTGCTAGGAGACCAAAAAATAGTGAGGAGTTCTGGCCTGAAAGGGCAGGAGGGCTAGCAGAGATGGGTCCTCCTTGCATTCCCCCAGGCCTGGTTGTCATGAGGCTGTGCAAAAGGTTAAAGCTGTGCCCAGGCTTTCAGCAGGTAAGTCTAAATCTGGTATATCATTTACATCAGGCGATACCAACTCCATGTCTGAAAATCATATGAACCTTGGAAAATTGGGTTTAAGTCTTGCTTACTGTTGTGGTAGTATTATTTACATTTAGGTTTTCAAGGCCAGGTTGGCTGGGGCCCTGAGCAACCTTGTGTAGCTCCAGGCCTGGAGGTTGGTGTCCCTGCCTGTGGCAGGGAGGTTGGAACTCTGTGATCCTTGGGGTCTCTTCCAACCCAGACCATTCTATGATTCTATAAGGAAGAAAATAATTGAAAATTGAACACAACCCTAAATTTGGGGACAGCATGGAGTTTTGTTACGATACTTGCAGCAGTATTTATCAGCCCATCCCAAAACAAGACACATTCGCTTGATTTTCATACTCTGGAAAGAAGAATTATTCATCTGTGTAGAGGGAGCAATCAGCTTCCCTCTATCAGCTTTCCCAGATGCTTATTCTGATGGAGTGGAACTACAAAAGCCTGACATGTGGGCCATGGCTGCCTGAACAATATCAGGCTTTTGTCAACAGCTCTCCAATCCAAATATCCTGTTCTCCGCAGATTCACATAATGCTACAAAGTACATTAGCTGCTTAGGCTCTGTTGACTAATATTACCTAGGATCAGAGGAATTTTGTTTAGATTATCAGAGGAGGGGGCGAGGAGGGGGAACAGGGTGGCTAGGTAGGAGTTATCAATTACAGAATGAATCTGAAAAACATGTAGTTTTGAAGGGCAGCTGCCCACTTAACCTCAACAGCAGTATTTCTTCAGAATGGTTCTTCATAAAGGCTTTGCCTTTGCAGATCAGGGACATGATAAACTAAAATAATGAATGACAAATAGTTCTCCTCCACTCATGCTTCATTCTGATTCAAGTATCCTCCCTGTTGGTCCAGGGGTTTCTAAGTGTTCATCCTATAAAAAGCAGTGTGCAGATCCCAAACTAGTGTGACATGACAGACACTGGAACCAATATTCAATTAAGCCTTAATTCCAAGAGTTCCTTAATGGGAGGGATGCCCTGAACATCTGGGGCTTCCTAAGGGTTTTCTATGGAGCCTTTCACTCGAGTCACACAGAAAGTATCGCATGCTGAGATGAATGGTGGGGACAGTCAAAGTTGACTACCTTCAGCAGCACCAGGCTCTACCTAGGCTCATTCATCCTATTCCAAAGAAGTGAAGGGTAAGCCATTTGCTCTCAGTTCTGGGTTTTGGGGTTTTGTTCTTTGCTAATTCATGTGGGGGTGTGATAAGTTTAGAACCGAAATGGAAAAATGAGAATTTTGCTGTAATTAAATGTGATGAGCTTTACAGTGAGTTTTGCTTTCTGTTAGTGTACATGTAAATTCTGTAATGATTAAGTAGCTCTTCTGCATCAGACCAACCATTTAAAATGGGTGTTTTGAAACCACATTATTTTATTTTTCCTGTAAAAAACGTGTTCAGTATAAAGATTTGTGTTGCAGTGACAGATAAAGAAAATCCAATAAACAAGCAAAGTAAAGCCTTCAGTAAAGTCATATATATGCTAAGAAAGGCTTGAAGAGAAACTGTTCAGCTGTTCAGAAGTAATCATGTTACATTGTGACTACAACGTGGTGCAAAGCAGTTCAGAAAAGTTGAAGAAATGGAATTTTTTGGACAGAGACTGCAAATGGAACTAAGGGAATATTTCTGAGGTTACAAGTTTCATTCTCTGTCAAATTGCTCCTTCTTCAAAGATGAATTAGTTCAGAGGGTAAAAATGGACATAAATAGGACAAGTGCTTTTTTTTATTTTTAGTGTGAAGACTTCAGTGTTAAATTTTCACTCCTTAAAATATGCTAATTGATTTATTTGGCCTAATGATAAAGTAAAAAAAATCCCATTCATATTGCATGTTTTGGTGAGGACAAAATATAATTTCTAATATATTGGAAAGAGGAAATAGAGAAGTAAAACATTTTGATATGCTGCAAGAAGAATTATCCCTTGGAACAGATACAGAAGTGACACTAAAAACTTTGAGGGAGTAAGGACAACAAAATTCTCAAATGTTCTGTGAAGTAGGTTGAAATAAAAACCTGAAAAAGGGTTTGCTTTGTGATCTATGCATGAAACTGGAAATCCTCTGCCAGCATAATACTGGTTTTGTTCAGCGTGTGATTTCTTGACATTTGCTAGGAAACACCTGCTGTTAGCCTTAGTCAGAAGCAGAAGACAGCAGAGATGATCTGTACAGAGACTCCCATATCATCAATGTGTTCTAAGTAAAATTCTGGAGCTCTTAATGAACCTCTGTACGTGTGTTCCAGGTTCCTTCAAAAGCCCAACAGAAAGCATGAAATGTAAATTCAAATATTTATTTCACTCAATAGATGTTTTACACCAGGTCTACCTTCGTAAGTTTAGTTGGTTATTCTCTCTTGCCATGTAAAAGATCTAACTTCTTAATAATTATGCCATGCTATCAGAAGATAAGGTAGGAATAAATCACAGATGAAAACCCACAGTAGGTGGTCGGTGCTTCACTTTAGGAATGGTCTCTCTTGGAACTGCTTGAACCAGTGTCAGCACTTGCTGAAGTGACACTGCTTTCGAGGCAGAACCTGCAAATTCCTGCAGTTCACATGGATATGCAATGTTTATAACAATTGAAGTGATGTCCTATATTGCAATACCCTTTGAGTTTTTCAGTGTTTTATAACTCTGCTGTCCAGATTTAAAAATAAACAAAACAACCCCAAAATCTGGTAAAAGAGAAAATTAAAAGCCTTAGGTTGAGATGCTCCATAATTTATTGCAGTTCTATGAGAGAACATTTGTAGAACCCATTTAATTCATTTAATAGTAATGCAAACATTGATATAAATTAAAACTCCGTAACACTCTCTCATATCTTTTCTCTCCCCATGAGAGGTGAATGAAAATGATTTATTACTCATAGATTATAATTGCTTAAAATAGGTTATGATGTAAGAAAAAAATCTAATCCCTTCTACCAGACAGGAGCAAAATTCTACAGACAGAGAAATTACATCTAACGCCAGTGTGTTAAGGAAGAAACATCCTCCTTCTCCCTTTGGGGAAACTCTAAGAACATCTTTTTAGAACTGTCAAAATTCACAAGCTGTAATAAATTATTCTTTTTCATTACCCATTTATTAAGTAGGCTGCTTGGTATAATAGCAGAAAAATTCTGTTTAATTTTTACAGTATTACACTACTGTGATTTCTCATTTGAAACAGACTAGTTATCAAGAGCAGTGATGTGTTTTATTTTGTACGTTGGGACCGTCTTTCCTCTGAATTCTGATGAAGACAACTTTTTAAAGCATGTAATTCTCTGCCTGTCAGGATGGTTACATGTCAGGGAGGTAGGCTGGCTCAGTGGAATTGCCGACCTTAAGGCTAGCTCATAGAAAGAACTTGGATTGCAAGCTCAGTTGAGTTGATACCCACTCCTGCGTTTCTGCAATCTCTTTGCTAACATACACCGCAGCAGTCAGTACCTCTCCCCTTCGAAATGCTGGATCCCATCCTTTTTCTCTGTCACACACTCAAGGACAATTTAGGATGAAAGGATTCGCTCGCTGCTTGTGGTAATTGCATTAATGTGTTCGAGTCGCTCCTTTTTGGCAATTGCCTGAAGAATTAAAGTGGACATCAGATGCAAAAATTAGTACCAGGTTAAGCAGGAAATCTGAGGGAAAACAGGCCACCAAGGAATTATAACAAAACTTAACAATGTTGTAAATATTGGCTAGAAGATGCTGCAGGGATCTCATTACTTGTAATGATAATGTGAAATTCTGAATGAATTTCTTTATGCTGGATAAATGGATAAAACCCTGGTTTAGGAGATGAGAAACCTGGAATAAGGTCCTGGCTCCATCACAAATCTCTGTATGATTCTGAAAGAGTAATTTATTGAATAGAATAATTCAATATATTAGAAATATAAAATATATTGCACTATAATTATATTACTATAATTTATTTTATATAAAATATACTCATGTATTATAGTAAAGGTCTACTCAAGGTAAAGCTGCCTCGCCCAGGGCAATGGAGGTGAAACACTAATGATTACTTTCATAAAATGAAAGAAAAAATACATATTCTTCTGGTTTGCTTAAGCTGGAGTGAATGTGCACACTCTGCCTTGGGTTTATTAGATGTAAAGAGCTGAATGCAAGATCCAAAGTTAAAAACCACATTGTAGGTAGTGATTACGGTGTGTTTCTTTAGAGCACCAAGAGGTGTCTCACTCAACTGTTACAGGCCACATTCGTGTTGGTTCTACCCATGCTTAAAAACAAATGTCTGAGGTACAGCACTTGAAACAGGGCCTACTCTTCCACAATCACTTGCTGTGCAAACTCAGGGAAGGTGTGGGGCCGCTCCTCAGCTGGCAAAATGAAACTCTCCTGGGTCACACAGCATCACCCCTGCTTCTCCGGAGGCTCACGACATTTCCTAGATGGGCCTACACACATGGGAACACAGAACTACATCATGCAGCCCAGGAAATAGGAATACAGAAGCAGAGGGAACACATGGTTACAGTAATACTTTTAGGAGATATTTGTGAGACCTATGGTCCCCCTGCAGCCCCCAAAAGGGATATGCAGTGGAAGCAAAATAAAAGCTACCTATACCCTACGCCCTGAACGGCAACGACAAGCCAGGAGGGCTTGGAAATATATAAATAAGTGGTGTTATAAAACCCACATTGTATCTTCACAGCCAGCAGCGACATAAAGCTGCTTTCTTCAGCTAGGAAGTGGATTACATTTTTATAACTAATCTGCAGCTCTTTGACTGAAAAGATTTGCTGAGTCCCCCCTCACTACTTTTTCTTTTAGGTCTGTGCATTCTGAAACCTTCCTTCCCCCTTCTTCCACCTACTTCTCAAAAGTGTATATATATATATATGTATATGCATGGCCATATATTTTTTTACTTACAAAAGTGTGTGTGTGTATGTATATATATATATGGCTATATATTTTTTACTTATAGTACACAACTTTGTGCCCTGCATTGTTAAACAGGATTCACAGCCAACAACAAAAAAAAAAAGCCAAATACCCAAACAACACAGTGCTTCACTGATCCATAAAATCATTATAGGCAGCATTTGATTTTCAACAAGTGCCAAAAACCCTTCCCCCCAATATAAAAAATAAAGCAGAAACAAAAATAACAAGGCTATTAATCTTTCATTAAGTTAAAGGGATGAAAAGGAATCGCTTAAAGTATCATTCTTTACTTGCACCACAAGATTGGATGCCCCCTGCTAACTTCAAAGGCTCTAAAAGAAGCTGGTTAATATTGTTGGCACAGAACCAGATTGTGGTTTACTTTAGTTTTTTTGTGATTTTTTTTTTTTCAACAAAAGAAAACATTAAGGGTTGGACACTGATTGCTGAGTAACAGCTATTGAAAGAGGCTGCCTTTTGTGCTGCTACCAGTAATATGTCAATTTTCAGACATGTAATAGCCCTTCAAAAAAGTGTGTCAGTCCCTGCACGAGGGCAGAACTCTGCAACGCTGCTCCTGTTTGCTCTGTGGTTTCAGATCAGATACAAATCACCAGTTTTCCCTGTCTGCCAGAGCATTTGACTTGCCATGACTTTGGTGAAATATGGGATTTCTGTATCCCAAGAGAAGTCATAGATCCCCCCATAAGCTGCAGAGTCACTCACCTGCTTCCCCGCACTATTGCTATTACACTTTAATTCCTCCCCAGCCCCAAAGTTTGTGTGGATTGCACACAGAGCTGACTGCTACTGAGTGACATCATGTTGTGGTTGCATTTCTCTGTGCAGGGGTTTCTCTTCAGTGTGGTGCAAGCTGTTCAGCTGCAGCTTGCGGTTGCCGCTGCCTGGCAAAGGGTAAATAACAAGGAGCAGGGAAAAGGCAGGCAGGAAGTGTTTGTGATGGTTTGATGATGTGCTGATAGCTTAATGCTCTTGGCTGAGTTGTGTGGTGCAGGCTCGTGTAAAGCCATGTTGCTCTGTGTTCGTGTGTGGCAGAGGGGGAAACAGTCAAGATCTTTTTCTCTCTTTTTCAGCTAAAGAAATAGCTCGGTCTCCATCGCAGCGTCAGCCTTCAGCCTTTGTCCTGAAGTGGGTGGTGAGGAAATACAGGCTTGGCCATGCCAAGTGCTGCCTCCCGGGGAGGGGTTCGAGCACCTTAATTCCCGGGGTTTCAGTGGGACTCTTAGTCAGAGTAATTGGAAGGCCCAAGGAACCTTCCTACATCCATGCAAAATAGCTGCTGCGCCAGACACTGCACGTGTAAGCAGTGATGGAGCTGAGAGCAGGCAAAACTACCCTCCCAGTGTGGGGCACGGGGAACTGCAGAAAGTTGGCTCTACCTGCCTATGTAGCAAGCAGGGCTGCTACACAATTTGGGAACAGGCCAAGCAGAAAGGCAAACCCTGGAGCTGGAATGTGCAAATGTCCTATAGCAGCTGACAGGGCTCTCTACCCCTCTAAAGGCAAAGCACTTCCACTGTCAGGTCTTGCAACTTATGGCCATGATGCTAACTTGTAATGTAGAGAACTGGGCTCCAGATGTCTGCTTACCTGCTGCAACTGTCTTGGGTATAAAATAGGATGAGGAAGTACCAACTGCGAATTTCAGTGCAGCTTATGGAAATGCTGTGTGCATATAAAGGGAGTAGATTTTTTAAAAATACAAACTACATAAACATAGGGTAATTGGAAGTATCTATTTTATTTGATCTGTTGTCATTCATTCCCCTAAGGCAGCACTACTGGATCAGCCCTTTCAAGCCCCTATCACAGAATAAAGCAGATATATCCCATTTGTCCCTGTGAAGTTCTTTTTCTACTTACACCAGGCTAGTAATGCATAACAACTGCAAATAAATGTGGCTACTTTCCCCAAAGTGTATTTCACCCAACATCCCCCCGTCATGCTTGTATCTATTATCTCTTCTAACTATTCCCTCTGGGCCAGATTCAACCTTCATCAAAACCCCTTATTTTTATCCATCAGTGTTTGCATAAGGCATATATACATTCTTGCATATGCCAAATATGACAGATATCTTAAATTCCTTCTTTAAAGCCCTTCTCAGGGAAAGTCTATTATACTGTTGCTGTGATGAATAATGTCTCCCTGACTTCCAATAAACCATGCATTTTATTTGTCTGAGTTAGCCCATAAATTCTTTGGGGCAGGAGGAAAGGGCATGACCATTATCAGGTTTGGGTTTTTTCAAGAGGAAGCATCCATTTCCTGCACAGAACAGCAAACAGGGCCAGTTGCACTGTTAGTGAGCACATTGCCCAGTGCTTCCTATTACAAGGCACCTTTCAGTTGCTCACAGTTTTCCCAGACTGTAGCTGTTTGCCCTGAAATGTGTGATCTCAGCTGACTGCCTCCTCAACTCTGGCAGTAAAACGATGGATAAATTTATTGTGGTTTTGTGTTAAAAAATTCTGGAAAACAAAGTGACAAGAATGTTGTCATTTGTCTTCACAGAGCCTGAAAGAGTAAGTGATGCTTTTAAAATACTGATACTTCAGTGCTAAGTGCTACAGAAAGGGCCATTAGGAAATGAATAACTCTGTCTCAAAGGCAGTCCGCGTGCTGTACAGAAGGCAGGGAGGTACACACCGAGCGCTGGAGATAAAGGGAAGCGTTGAACAGCACCGATCTGTCTCCATGTGCTGAATGAGACACAGGCTCTCTGGAAAAAAAACAATGTAATTATGTAATTAAGAGCTCTACCATAATGTATAAACAGCAGGAGGGTAATGCTGCTCCACCAGCACCTCAACTCCTGGCATTTTCTTATTTTTAAGTGCTTGAGTTTGACCTGAATTTAACTTGTTAAATTTCTTTTAACTTGTTTCTCTGTGTAACAAATAATAGAGACCAATGCAAACAATCTAAGGGGGGATTATTTCATGTGAGCAGCTGTATGAATTGCATCTATTTCAGACAGAATGGCTCCTACATCACAAAAGGGATTCTTTCCCTGAAATTTCATGTTCTCCATCTTTCAAATTTTCTGGTGGGGTCCCCAGTTGGACAGGACAGGGAATAAAAACTCTGGAAGTGTGTCTGCCAGAACCTGAGGAGGAATCCATAAACAGGAACATCTCCTGATATCCATCCTGGCTGTGGGATCTGTGGAATCAGAGAATCACAGGGGTTGGAAGGGACCTCCAGAGCCCATCAGGTCCAACCCCCTGCCAAAGCAGGGTCCCTAGGACAGGGCACACAGGGCAGTGTCCAGACGGGGCTGGAATCTCTCCAGGGGAGGAGACTCCACACCCCCTGGACAGCCTGTCCCAGGGCTCCCTCACCCTCACTGGGGAAAAGTTCTTCCCCAGGTTGGTGCGGAACTTCCTGTGCTCCAACTTGCAGCCATTGCGCCTTGTCCTGTCCCCACAGACACTGAAAAGGGGCTGGCCATTTCCCCCTGCATCCCATGCTTAAGATATTGATAAACATTAATAAGGTCCCCCCTTAGTCTTCTTCTCTCCAGGCTGAACAGCCCCAGCTCCCTCAGCCTTTCCTCACAGGGGAGATGCTCCAGGCCCTTCATCATCTCCATAGCCTCCTCTGGACTCTCTCCAGGAGATCCCTGTCCTTTTTATCCCAGGGAGCCCAGCACTGGACACAAGACTGCAGGTGGGGCCTGAGCAGGGCAGAGCAGAGGGGGAGGATCCCCTCCTGTGACCTGCTGCCCACACTCCTCTTTATGCCCCCCAGGATCCCAGTGGCTCTCTCAGCCCCCAGGACACACTGCTGGAATCCCATCAGCAGGGACATGATTCTGATTTGGTTTTGTCAGCAAACTCCCCTCTTGCAGCCAGACAGCTGTGGCACTCGGGGTGACTTCAGCAGACTTTTGTTCAGGCCTTGGGCATGAGGCACGAACATAAGCAGAAGGAAAGCTTGTGCTTTCACACCCTGTATAGCCTGGCTGCACGCTACAGCTTTGTGGCTTTTTACTGAATTTACGCTTCACTTTGTGTAATGTTTATCTTGAAAAGAAGAGTTTGGGGTTTTTTTAAGCTTGGCTAAGCAAAAAGACTTTTCAAGAGGGGGTATGGCTGGTTCACGCTTGAGACGGCTGTCTGTTAAATGTTATATTAATGATAAGATCCTTAAAGAGCCGGTCGGGGGTGAGCAATCTTTTTCTTTCCTTTTTCATGCTATCTTAGCTGAAGTTTCCTTTCTGCTTGTAGTGAAGGGGAACAGTTTTCTTTTTCTTTCCTTTTTTTTTTCTTTTTCTTTTTTTATTTCCTTTTCATTTTATCACCAACTTCAACCATGGGGTCAGCTTTGATTTGGGTGAGTCAGAAACATATTTATCTCTGAAGTTCTCCTTCTGTGCCTGGGAATGAAGTGTTTCTCCTCATCTCAGAAGAAAGAGACATATTTTAAATAACAGCAGTGCCAAAGAAAGAAAAAAAAGGTAATAATAGCTATAATATCTGTTTGTTTGACCTGCTATATAGTAGGCCTGATTTATATGTTGCTGGTACATGCATGATTTTAAGAGACTACTTTAGTTTCTCCCTGGCAATGTTTATAATTTGTTTATAGAAAGAGATCTGTACTCCAGATTTTGTTCTAAACTGCCCAGCTCAGACAGTTGTTACCGCAGATAGACTTGACCTAGTACTCACCCTGTTTAAGATGTGTTTTATTTTTGCAGGCATTCCATAGTTGCAGGAAGCACTCAAGCCTTAATCTGGACCACTTGTCGGGTAGTGAAAGGAAAAAAAACCCAATTCAGGGAGCAATCCTCTTGAAAAACCATACATGGGTTTTAGGGAGAGCTCAGCAGGCCTGCAAATGCTGTAGGCAGCTCTGAAATCCCCAGTTTAAGATGGGCCAATGAGGCTTTGTTGTTGATACCCCAAGGGAGAAGCCAAATGCTCATCACAATGTGAATGCGTATCAAGAATGAGCTGAGATTTTGCATGGTTGGATCTGTACGTGCTTTTCCTGCCTCCTTCTGCAGTTTTGGTGGAAACAAAACTACTTAGAAGCCTGAAAGCCCTGGAAACATGTTGGTACTCAGACTCTAACAGGTATCTCCACGGTCTTCAAGACTCTGAATTCTTTTGTCCTCACAGCTTATGCCCTTGGGCAGGAGTACATGCCATCAGTGCAGCTGCCTATCTGTTCAGAGGGCTGTGCATAGTTAGGAGCAAGCACATGCTATTCTTGGCTATAGTTCTTTGTGAGTATTAGACATCCTGACAAGAGTCTTTGTGATATTCTTGGCTTCTGTGGTCTTCCGTTGCTGTACCCATAGTAACTGGCCTGTAAGTATGCCTGGTATTGCCAGTGCCAGGCTCTCTTGTATAGGATCTTGCATGGTGTATATGGTAGTCTCTGGTTAGGAATCTCGGAGCAAGCAGTTATTTGTTTCATCTTTCTTCAGTATTTGAACTATCCAATTTTTTCTCAGACTACAGTATGGCTAAACTAGAAATAATGAATTTCAAGTGCAGTATACTTTAGAAACACTGCTGTGAGCTTTTATTTACTTATTTTAATCAAATGCATAATTTGAAAGAAGAGGGTCTTGGAGCAGATGGAGACTATAAACAGTGGTCTGTAACATCCGTGTGCAGTTGCTCTTTGAATCTTTTATAATCAAAACAGCAATACATAGTGCTACCTGGGAAGAATCCACCAGAAAAAGGGATCAGTGGACAAGTAACTCGTATGTATGCAACCATGGGTAAAGGCTATTGTATACATAAACCTATTCTGTGCACACAGTGATGATATACGGGGCCTGCATTACTGGAATATCTACAGTGTACAAGTTCTGTACAAGTTTTTTTCTTTAAAGAATTCATTGATACTTGTGAAATTGAATATATACCTATTCTGTCCAGTAATGGAGCATCATTTACCTAGGGTTCTAGTAGGAAGATATACTGGATCGATAACTTGATCTAAGTAGGTCCACCTCTGAATGACTTGGGGTTGAATGAAGACATGTGGTATATCCACGCTAACCTGAAGTAGCCAAATAAATGGCTTTATACTCACAGTGTATGATTATGACTTGGTTTTACTGTCACTAAAAATTTATTGATTTGCTAAGGGGATAATTATTTTTATCACTTGGAAAAAATCTGTATCCTAAACCATCATATTGAAATGTCAGTCGTAGTGCATTTTGCCTTGAAATAGAAATATTACTGTTTAAAATTGTTTAAAACTACATCATTATAGACATTAGTGGTTAAATGCTGAAGGCCAGATATTCAACAGATGCAAACTGGTTCATTTATTTCCACTGAACTGTTGCAGTTTACACCAATTCAGAGAATGGCTCCAACGGACCCCTTCTGCCTTCCCATGGAATGTTGCCTAACTAAACAATTAGTTTTACTAATTCAATGGAAACTCTATGTGTGTTTTCCTATGTGCACTACCCTCGGTTTCAAGATAAGAAAAGGATGCAGCAGAGATCAGTGCTGGCACAGAAAATATTATTCTGGCTGAAGTCAAAGGGTGACCACAATAGCTGCTGCTATTTGCATGTCCTGGTTCTGGCCAGGCCAGAGTTACCCTCCCCAAGCAGCCAGCCCAGGTGAGCTGAGTTAGCCCAGGTGAGCTGAGTTAGCCCAGGTGAGCTGAGTTAGCCCAGGTGAGCTGAGTCAGCCAGGGCTGTTCCCACACCACCTGTCATAACTCCCCATAAAAGGGGCTGTTTGGGGAGGGGTGCTCCTGTTCCCTCCAGAGCAGTCTGAGTGTGGAATTGGGCTGGTCCTTGCATTGTGAAGCACTCTGTTATCATTGGGTCGGTAAGGTGCTCTGTGTTCTCACTGTGTCATTTGTAACAGGCTGTTACTGTTCCACTTAGTGTTTTTGTCAGTAAATTGCCCTTATCCCAACCTATGGATGCTCTATCTGTTTCTCTTCTGGGAGCGAGTGAGCAGCATGTGGTGCTCAGCCACTGGTTGAGGCTGAACCACCACACTGCAAAATTCCTAACTCTCCCTGGATGGGAGTTCTGGACAGAAGGACTGGAAATTACACAGTACTCATTTTAAAAAAAAAAAAAAATCGTGATGCTAGCAAGCATAGCTTCACCCTAAAACAGTGCTGCTTTTTACTGTCTGTGCTGAGCACAGTTCCACCTCTGACTTGTCAGGTATCAAAAAGGATGTTGTTCCAGCTGCTGCTACCTTGTACTCCCATCACTTGTAAGCTTGGCAGGGATTTTGTGTTTCTGAAAGCTTCATGGAAGCCAGCCACTTGATGTGCTGCTTCAGGATTATTTTCCTGTTGCTCCATGACTTCTGCAGAAGGTCTGTTTCCCTACTGTCCTGGAACTTTCAAGCTACATACATGTGAACAGAGTGTGGGAGGAAACAGGCTTCATTTAGATGTGGAAGGACTAGTGTGACTAAGTGATAACCTGGTTACCAATGCAATTTCCAGTGAAACTGATGGGGAGAAAAAACCTCCAGAGTAGAGAATTAATTCTTCTATCCTCTGTTGGGCTTTACAGCGTGCTCAGACAGGATCTGGACTCCTTAGCTCATGTCTCTTTTTTTGTGCTCCCCTTTCAGTTGACCCTCCTGTGTTCCAATCTGCTCAGAGAAGCCTATAGCTCTGAACAGAGAACATATGCATAGAAAATGAGACTTTTCCTCCTAGCTGTCTTGGAATATGTTTGTTGGAGTACTTGCTTGAAAGGCATGGAAGATGTAGAAATAGTTTATCTTTTGATATTTTAATACCCTGTTAAGACATGTACACATCTTATTCTTATCAATGGGGGAAAACAAATAGGTTAATGAAACAAGCCACTCAGGTTAACAGGAAGATTAGTGGCCATCAAGGAAAAAAAATACATGAGTAGGTAGGCTTTTTACTCCTCTTCCTAGCAATGCTCTCTTCACATAGACCTGAGACTGCATCTAGTGTAATGAAACATTACATTTTGAAAAGTTAAATGTAGGATTGAATGGCAATCCCGTCAGTCCATTTTCTTTCCTTAGTTATGGCATACATACCACGATGCATTCCTCAACTGTTGTTAATTTAAAGGGTTTGAGGCTGGAAAAAGGAGATTCTGGAAATGTCACGTTGGTCCATGTGGGTTAACAGTCTGAGGATCTGTGTGTTCAGTTTGAGGATTCAAAGTGACTTGGTGGAAGACTCTCATTTGCTTTTTTCTCTATTATTTCTCTTTAATCTGAAAATCAAGAGGACCAAGATCTAATATTAGAATTCTTTACAGCAGATTATTAGCAATTTTGTGAAAAAGAATTAATACCTTAAACCATAAAAAATTAGTAGTTCTTAGATGTGTGCAGATAGAAAATAAAACCTCTTCTGTTTGGGACAGTGCATAGTATAAGAACACTCCCTAGAAATAATGTTAAGTTGTGCTGAGAACAAATCATGTAGACTTCAGATTTTCCATGGGCCACAGGAAAATATCCTGTATCCAGATAGTTAAGATTTTAGAAAGATTATTTTGGCTTTTGCTTAATAGAAACCTCAGGCCTATATTACTGTCTATCCAACTATCTAGGCTTATTGTCTTCAAGCTTTTAACACATGTTCTTAACAATGTTTTCAGGAATTGGTGTAAATAACTCTGTTGGTTTTTTTTAAATAATATGTCTCCTCTTATTCCTTTGTCCATTTTAGAGCTACACAATTCTGACTAAGCATCCCCATAGAGAAAGAGTATCCCACTGCTCAAAACTTCTACTTTGCTGAGTTCTGTTTTCATTTAGACACATAGCCAAAATTCCATACTTGATCAGACCAGCGGTATAGTTAGCCCAGTATCCTGTCTTTAAGAAAAGCTAGTAACAGATGCTGCATAGGAAGGGGAAAGGAATGCTCCAGTTAGTAACCCAGGGGTAACCCGCCTCTGGGGAAAGATTTCTTCCCAAGCCACAACAGTTTGAGACTGGCTTATGCCCAGAAGTGTAAAGTTTGATATCCTTTCAAAATCTGCCGTTTTGAAAAACAGCTATAATAATTTCACAAAACTTTTTGTGAAGTATCTGTTTCTTTACAGAGTCCCACTAAGATCTTGCCTCCACGGTTTGTGTGGTGACAGTGAGTTCAATAAGCCAGTTACGCTCAGTTATGAAATAGATTTCATCTCTGATCCATTTCAATTTAATTAAATGGTCAAAATTTAAAGTCTCTTTTTTGACATCTTGAAAAATAAATCTTTCATCATAACTTTTCAGAAAATAGCCTATCTGGGTCTTTATTTTTCACTTGGAATAATTTTGAGCTTTCACACTGAGAAATTGTTTCAGCAACATCTCACTTCTCTGCTGTAGAAACAATATTTTAAAGATGCAATTTTCTGTGAAAGAAGCTAGTTCAACATGTAATTCTCCCCTGCCTTTGATGGATCATTTGCTCAGACATAATGAATTCTGCTGAATCTGATAACTTTATTTCTCACGAAGTAATCACAGTGAAATAATGAGTTACCGTATCATCATTTTGCTTTGTTTCTCATTGCTTGCCTTTTCCACTTGAAAAAAGTCCTTGAGTTCTTGATTAGCCTTTTTGGCTTAAAGGACTTGTCTTTTGCCAGGTCCAGAGGAAAAAAAAAAATTATTCAGATTCTTTTACTTTTGATTCACCGTTGCTCTGAAATAATGAATGGTATCCTTTCTTATAATGACCCAAAACATCAAGGGTGGCTTCTTACTCGCCATGAAAAGACCTAGGTCCAGCTTTTTCATTGGGATAAAAAACTTGTTAATAAAATCATCACAGTGGTTCAGGTATGTTAGCCTGTTAGACCTCCGACAGCAAAGTCACAGATCTGAAGAAGAAGAAGAAGAAAGGTAAAGAGAAACAGAGATTCATGGGAGAGAAAAAAAAAAAGGGGGGGGGGGTGAGGGGAGGATGTGATTTCAGATGATATCAAACAAAAGGAAGAATGTTACCGTCAGTTCTCTCCCACCAAATTTGCCTCTGCCCAGTTCAATGCTGATACCACTGCTCAGGTCACAGATTTATTAAAATGCAATAAAGTGACAATATTTCCTGAAACCTGGAACCATCCTGGGACTACTTGAAGATTTATTCTTACAGGGGCTGATAGAAAACCCACAGAAGTAAATAGCATCTTTTGCACTGATTTCCAGAGGCTTTCAACGATGCCCTAATCCTAATTGTTGAAACAAATGCTGAACTGGTTGTTGGCAAGGTATTTGAGGGGAAGGCACCAACAGAATTTATCATTAATACAAACAAGATGCCACATTGCATTCACTGATGTGGTAACAATATCTCTGATAACTTTGTGCCATGAAAAATATTGTGAACTTCAGATTTTTTAAAAAAATGTTTAAAGAGTTAAAATTCATCAAAAGTTTGAGACCTGTTGTCCAGAAAGGGACTGTATTTACTTCTCAATCAATGTATTTTAAAAATACGTGCACTTTTTCAAATGCTATTTAACATCCCATTCCTGGTGATGACCTCTACTATCTGTGCTGGACTTAGGTATTATATTTTACTGAAATCTGATCTCTTTAATCAGCTTTAAAAACATTGTGAACCAAAACTGCTCTTATTTAAAAGTTTAACTTTACTTTCATCAATTTATAATCAGAGTTCCTCTGGTATGTTTGATTCCTGACAAACAAGGATAAAAGTCTTGTGCCCCCATTGCTAATGAGATGATAAAACAGCAGGGATCAAGTTTTTAATTACTACAGGCTATGCACTGGAGAGGTACCAATGATATTTTCTATTGCATGTCTAAGTTGTAACTTCAGGCTTATGACAGTCATGCTGTGTTCCTCTGCCTTTGATGATCACTCATCTTTGTCTCCTGAGAACATACAAAAATTTCTGAGCTTGGATCCTGGGGGGCTTGCAATTATTGCTGTAACCTGGCACAGGTTCCAGTGTTGTACCATTGCTGCTCAGCGAGGATCTGATGTCTGAACGGAGGACAGGACATGCAAAACATCTATGAACTTTTCTTCTCAGACAATCTGGATTCTCAATCTAGTTGCACTCGAGTCCCTTTAATAATTATGTTTTTAATTAAGCTGGAGAATAGTTTAATATTGTTTTGGTATTTTCCTATTAGAAGCACAATCTATTACCTTCTCGTACATAAAGAATTATAGCCACAGCACCACACATCATTGGCACTAGGGGACCTGGGTCTTGGAGAGTTGACCATATAGACATATTTTTGGAAATTATAATAATTCCTATCCACTTTCATAAGCTTGTTGAGCAAGTTTTGTTTCTTTGAATAATATTAATTCTGATGCAAGAGATTAAAATTATTTCCCTACTAATAAATCGTTCCATTACTAGAAAGAGGGAGCTGAAGCTGATTTTGCAGGTCTATCCTTCCCTTCCTCAGTTTTACAGATCTCTACCACAGCAATCGACCTGCAAGTATTTGGCCATTATTCTGGTTATTCTAATGCTGCTTCTGCCTTTTGCTCCATACCACTGTCTTAGATAAGAGTGAATATTTCCCTTGGCCCCAGCACAAGCCAAACAACAGAAGAGCCATCAGTTGTGCTAACATAGACAAAGCACTGATGAGACCAGAGTGAGGATGTTTGTAGGTTACAAGCAAAGTCACCTCTCTCAGCTGCCTCAGGACTGGGTCAGTGCTTAGCTCACCAGAAATTTGTGGGGAGGAAAAACACTGAAAGTATCTTCCACTGAGACTCTGTGAGGTTTTTTTTTCTCTGAATACAAGGTTTATCTTATCACAAAGGAGTTTGTGAAATCTGAATATGAACCCAGCAGATTCCTCAAGAAGAGGCTGTGTCAGGCCATGGACCCACCAAGATTTGCTCTGAACCCACTGCTGCTTTCTTTTGGCACAGCTGCACAGCTCTGCCACGGTTCCACAGAACCCTATGGACAACATTTCCTTTATGGTCCTTTTTGCTGAGATATCACTCTGAGATACACGTCCAGCAGCCAAAACAACCACAGCCCAGTGCCCCTCCAGAGAATCAAAAAGGGGTAAAATAAAAAGATAAAGACAGTTTAATAGGACAGAAAATGAAGATGATGATGACCAAAAAAAGTTATGATAAAAGAATATCTATGCACAGCATACTTCACTACATGATGTTGATGCTTAGCTTATTCCTGAGATGCACCACCTCCCAGCCATGTCTCCTCTCATCTTCTTGGGTGCCTCCACCTTCTTGTTGGCAGGGCAGTATGAAAAGCTGAAGAGTCCTTGACTGCTTGGCAGCAACCAAAACATCAGTGTGTTTTACACGTTGTTCTCATCCTAACTCCAAGACACAGACAGTTAGCTCTGTCCCTGCCAAAACCAGGGCAGGAAGATTATTTTGTCCCTATATTTTGTTGCCTTTTTTGTTTAACCACAGAAATAGTGACATCTCCAGCATGAAGTGGAGTCAGCAAGAGGGAAAAGACGAGTCTGGATTCAGAAGCAGAAGGTCCTCCTTCAATGTGGAACTACAAAACGTAAGAAAGAACTTTTTCTTAACCTAATCTTTAAGATTTTACAGTAGCATCATTTTTGTATGGGGAAAATAGCAAAGGAGCTGACTGCGTGCAGAGATATTGCAAAATGCCTTATGAAAGCAAACTTTAACTAATGTATTCACTTCAGCAAGAACTGAGAGTTCTGATCTGACTTAGATTCTCCAGGGACTGCATGTCAGACAAATGCTACAGAAATCAAGAGCCCAGATGACCCACTTCTCTCTAGCTTGAGGATAAAACCCCACTGCTTTGGTAGCCCCATCCACACTGGCTGTAAATAATCATTCTTAAGAAAAACAGGGCGGTAACATTAGCTTCAAAAAGTACTTCACAAATTTGAGAGTGTCCATTAAATAACCAACCATGATTGATGCACTTGGCTGTAGAATTCGATTATATTTTAAAAGCAAATGATGAAGGAGGCTTCATCCTTGTTTTCTTTTACAACTGCTATGACAGATCAAAAATGTTAATGCTACAAATACTGTACTGACTGGAAACCAAATATAGCTTAAATGCAGTGATGTATTTACAAATGTAGGACATCCAAGGAATAGGTTATTGTTCTGCAGAGGCGATCAATGACACTTAAGAACTATACAGCTTATATCAGCTCAAAGCAATGCATAAACAGAATCAAGAGACGTTTAATATGCTACATAATAGAACTTGAAATGAAGTTGACCATAAAATGTGTATCATCTAAACTGCAGAAATCGCTCCATTTTAATGATCTGTTTCCTAAAAAGAAAATGTAAAGTGTTTAAAAGATTTAGCAAAATGTGTGCATAGATTGAATAAATCACCATGGGTATCAATTATATCTAGAAAATAGTGTACAGCTCTTATAACATCAAGGACTGGTCTTAATTACAGCTGCAGTGTAACTAACATTTTTTTAATTTTAATGAGTGTTATTCTGTTATAGGATTAACTTGTACTGAAGCTGAAGAAGCCAAAAGAATTCTGAATTAAAAGAATTCTGATGGCTTTTGGGAGGCACACAGAACAACAGATTGTTTTCAAGTATGTTGGATTTTGGCCCAAATGTGGTTCTACTTTCTCACTCAATGAGCATAAAGATTTGGCCTTTTTTTTTTTTCCAGAATTGTAAAAAGTAAGTATTGCAATGGGCTACATGTGCAAAGCTGCAGCAGATTCCTGTCTAGGTAATAGAAATTTTCATAACTAATATAAGTATGTGATTGTAATCCTTAATATAGAGGTACATCAGTAACACCAACTTTTAAGTTCCTGCCTTTAGTTGTAAATCATTTGTAATTGATGTACTGTATTGAGTATGTACAATGGTACTAGCACAGATAGAGCAAGACAATTTCATCAGCTAGGCAAGTTACTGAGTCAAATATTGTACAAAGGTCAAAGAACAACTTGGAAGACTCCAGAATCTCAAACAAACACAGAAAAACAGTGAGTCTGCATTCATCAGCAGCATTTCAAAGCATTTCAAAATTTTATCATTAAAGAATGATAGAGCTTAGTTAATTACAGACCAGGGCAGAGAACCAATGGTTTGGGAGGTGACAACACTCCTTTTTGTGGGCAGTCTGGTCTTTGTCACCCTCTTTGCCTGGCCTGTTCGAAGGGTGATGGTGGTCACAGTGTCACAGAATTGTAGGGTTTGGAAGGGACCTCAAGAGATCGAGTCCAACTAATTGCCATTGAAGTTCAGGATTTATTTTGGTCCATTCTTAGGCTCCTGGTCATGAATGAGGTCTAATGTAGGAGATGAAGACGACTGACTTTATGATCCATAAACAATTTATGGGAAGCAGGTGGTTTTGTGTAAACATGTGAAGTGTTAGTAGAGAGATTAGAAGTTATCATTCAGCCTTGAAAGCAGGCTCTGGAACTTGGGAGCAGAAGGAACATTATATTTCTGTTATACTAAAACTATGCCACTATTAAAGTAAGAATTCCATACCAGAATATTCACGTTTAGAGACATGAACCCAGTTCTTGAGGCTACTGCCATACCTCAAGCCTGTGATTTCTCTATGCTGAGGACAGAAACATTTGCATTTGGCATCTCATTTTTCTTCAGCGAGTTTCATCCTCTGACTCTTTCATTAGAAGAGCTGTGGCCTGTGTTGAGGACATTATTTTGCTTATACAAAAGGAAAACTCGATAATAGGTGTTTTTTATGTCAAAAGGTTGTGTTGCTTTTCTCCTACTGCTGGGTGGCCATAATATTTAACTCATAAATGGGCAAATGTCAAAGCAGGTCTCCTGCTGGGCCTGACTTCCTCTAATAATTAGGTGCTGTTTTATTGTTCTGGGGCTTAGTTGTGAGTACAGCTGTCAGCTGACATAACTGGTAATGGAAGGACTACATTCCTTACAGCTAGACAGCTCCCTTCAAAGTTCATGGTATATTTACAACCATCAGATTTGCAGTATCAGGTTCCAGACTGGAGCTGTGCACAGGAAAGCCATACTCCAACTGGTGTGACTGCACTGGTAGATGTGTGTATTTCATGTCAAAAATTTGCATTCAAACAAAAGAAGGAGGATTAGACCTTCCACCCAGCTATGTGTGCACCTTCACTGCTCAGCTGGGACCTCTGCCTTCCCTGGACCTGCCCCAGAGATGCACCAGCCCCAGCTCCCTTCCTTCTCACCAAGTCTGGAGAGTACAAGATGAGGAGAAATAAGCCCCGTGGGATAGAATACCCCCTTGGTGCCCAGCCACTGCAGTAGATGTTTGAAGCCATAAACCACTATATACACCACCTTGCTAAAAGGAATGGGGGTATTTGGTAACAAAAGAGGGAGGATCTTCCCATCCCAGCACGCCTCTTTGAAGACTCCGGGTAGCAACACCAGTTCAGTGTCTGCCAGAAACACTTGCTGTGCTGAAGTTAATTTCTTGGGTGAAGGGACCTCATGGGAATGTGATTTACTGACAGAGCAGCACCAGGGGCCGACTGGCTGAAGGTGACAAGGTGTGCTGCGAGGACACAGGTCTCTGTCCCCTCTACGCAAGCAGGCATGGGGTGGCACACAGTGATGATCCTTCTAGGCATCTCTGGTACCCTGCGCCAAGGAGAAAGTGTACATGTAGGAGGTGCTGTTCCCCCCAACACTAGCAGGAGATTTCCTTCACGCTGTGGAAGCCTTGAGTGAAATGTGGTAGGGGTGGGTTCACAGAAACAGGGCTCTTCAAGAGGCGTTCTTGAAAAGGAAGAAATTACAACTTCTTGCTGCTTCAGCCAAAAGGTACACAAGTGTAATGCTGCAGGATTATTAGCTCTTTGTGTACTTCACAAACCATGTCAGCAATGTTCTGTACAAAAACCTTCCCGTGGCAGCTGTCAGACTTGTTATAAGATGTAGTTGAGCAACCAGTCAGGACATGTGGTTTTCTGGGGGAGAGGACTGCTGTGAGGATTGGTTTGTTCCAGAAAATCAAATCAGCTCCTTGCCATTCTGTATTCTAGCACTAAATTCCTACCAAAAAGGTATCCTCCTTCAGCACAGACTTAGGAAAACAAGGAAAAATTACCTCATTCAAAGTTAGTAGTGTTCAGGAAGAACATTTAGAAGACACTGATTCCTTAACATCTCAGTCCCCAGCCTTTACCCAAGGAAACCTTCTCTGGTACCAGTGGCACATTTTTTTCTGTGCAGAATCTCTGAGGGCAGCCCCGTAATGCCAGAAGAAAGAGTCCAGAGTTTTGGACAGCTGTTTATGTGCCACAGCGTGCTACTCGACCCAGAAATGGTAAGAGAAAGTTTACTGAGAAGAAAGATGACAATGATCTATCAGTAAATATCAGGGTGTTTCTAGAAGTTGCATACTGACCCTGGTGAAGATGTTAATTCACTTTAGTGTTTATTTGAGCAGGAAAAAACCCCAGAATTGAAAAAAGGAAAAATACTGCAAACAACCTAAGATATTTTTCTGCTTTCTAAATGCTGGCTAATCATTCACCCGACTTTTTGCTAGATAAGAAAGTTCTAGTGGTGGCTATTTGTGACATACTTAATGCAGGGAGACTTTTTTTTTTTTAATTATTTTTGCCCAGGAGACAAATGTGTAATCATATGATTTTTTTCCCCCTGCTATGTTAAAAATGCATTTATATTTTTTCAAGCACACCCCGATTAAAGAGGGCACATCTGTTTTAAGTCCTTCTTTATGAAAATTACTGAGCTTCCTCTGAAAGCTTATCTTTTAATTTCAAAATTCTTTGTAGCAATAACTTAGATAATAACCAACCATATTTCTGTCTTCTTTAGAAAAAAAAAAAGAGAGAGAGAGAGGAGAGAGAGGGAGAAAGAAAGCACCATTTTGAGCTTTGAACTCCCCCTCCCTCCCCTCTTTGGGTCTCCTTTGAAAAGGCCCCCCTCATTTGCGTTTAAAATGGATGTTTCATACTGGTTGATTAGTGTTAGTATGGGATACCAGCCGCTCTGAGCCCAAGGCTCAGCTTGAGCTCTGCGGATTATTCATCAGCTTCCCCGGCAGGGGGGACCGTTTCTCACTTTCTCTGCACAGCAGCAAAGTGTTCAGCTTTGCTTTTTAAGATTTTTTTTTTTCTTTTTCCCCCTTTTCAGAAAGTTTTTTTTTTCTTTCTTCCCCCCTCCCCCTAAATCCCCCCTCCTTTCCCCATGAAGGGGTTACTTCAGTGTACATAACACCAGATCACTTTTAATAGCAACCCTCTCCCTCTGCGACCAGCTTGCTCGGTCTTGAATAGCACATAATGGATCAGGACGTATTTACCATATGTCTGTCTGGTTACAACCATTGTTTAAGGCAAAGATCATTTAAATACATCAACTGAGCCTCGGAGAGACACTCAATTTTATTGCTATATTACAGCCATATTACAGCATCTCGGGTTTTTTCTTTTTCCTTGGCTCTGATTGATGTTTTATTTATCATGCATTAAGCTAGAGAAGATGTGGAGGACACACGTTAGGATGTGTCTGTATTAACAAGATTTCAGTAACTTTTATCATCACTGCTGTTAGCATTTTGAGTACCAAGTCTGATCCAGCTCTGAGCAGGGCTTTTATAAAATTGTCATTTGGCATCAGCTACCTGTGTATGTTTGTAATATGTGATTGTTATTATTAATCAGACCTACTGAGCTAATGCTTCAGAACCAATGGAAAAGGAGTTCTCCTCGTGCAGAACAAAAGTAAATAGCTGACAATTTTGTGTGCCTGAAATCTCTCCCACTTTTGTGCCATCTGATCTCTCAGAAGATGAGCTCCCTACAAACCTGGGGTCTCTCAGCCTTTATGGACACAGGAATATGATTGGAAAAAACCTCTTCATGCTGCAGACATAGTGAGCATATGTATTTTCCTTTGCTCCTTTGTCTCCAGCTGCCTTAAGGCATTCATCCTTCCTTGAACATAGTGACTACACACAAAATTAGGATGTCTATGAAAAGGCAGAATTACTTTAACTAAGCCATCTAAAACAGGAATAAACCCTGATGATTAGTTTAGAAGTATCTATTGCTGATGGAGAGAAATGAGCACCTGCAGAACGTGACCATCCTATCAACACTGATGATGCTAAGAATATCCTTTAGGTATTGCACTGACTGTGCCCACTGATGGAGTCCAGAGAACTAGTTTGGATCAATCTCCTAACTTGTAGATAGCAGAGACTGGGTGAGATGATTCACACTGACTAAGCCACAGGATGATTTGGTGCAATGCTTGCAATCATTAATTCTACTTAATATTAAGGACTACCATAAGCTGCATTTTCCCTCTTGTTTCCTGCTGTCATCCCTGAAAACAAAAAAATATTTCCTTTGGTTCTTTTAGTGAACTATATTTCTCCTTTGGGACATCTTTAATCTGCTTACAAGGAGGTTAGTGGGAGGAAGAGGCACAGCACAGCACGGTGCAGACTTTGAAAACAAGAACTTCTTTACACCCACATGGGAACCCACAATTCCCCCTTCCTAGTGACTATAAACTAATGATACATTTTCTTTCTTTGTTACCTTGTTTTTTAATTTTGAACCTCTACCTTCTGGCTGAGCTCTTTCACCATGAAATCACTGCATGTAAAAGTCAAGATGTGTTATTTTAAAATACAAAAGGCCACAACCACATTGTGCCAAGATCAGGCCTGTTGGGAGGTATCTGGCATGTTCCTCTGGGAACTGGGACTTCAGTACTCCATCTAGGTCCTATATTCCAGGAGGACTCAGGCACTAGTTGTACCCACCTGCTCAACCACATAACTGTGAGGATCTCAAACCTAAATGGTCGAAGAATAATTTTGGGCTTATCCAGGGTTAGAAATATGCTGAAGAAATTATGCAGACTGAAGTTGAGGATTCCTAAACCTTTCTAAATCCTTTTCTGGGCACATGGATGTTTCTTTGATTGCCCTTAATGCTTCCTTACTCTTCCTAATTTTGTGTCTGCTGCAGATATGACCACAGCAGTATCTGAGTGTGGTTTAGAATTGCCTCATGTGAATTCTGTCTTTTTCTTCTTTTTCCCAGGAGGAATCCATGCAATACCTACGAACATTTAAATACATGCATAGATATATATATAGATAGATATATACATATATGCATATGGATATGGACCAGTGAAACTAGTAACCAAGACGTTTGACTCCTGCAGCCAGGAGATGGGTGTTTTCATCACAGACATCAAAAGAATGAAGGAGGTGGGGATGACAATGAAGCTGATAAGTCAAAGGATATTGCAGAACATGTTGTAAGAGATGGAAAGACATATTTTACATACTGTGCTGCATTACAAATGATGCAGTCCCCATAAAATACTCCAGAGAGAACTCAGAGAATATACAATGTGCATAGATTTCTCAGGGCCACTTCAGCAGGATGGAGTAAATTGGCACAGCTCCACTGACTTGAATTTATTTGGGCAAATAAATTGCAACAAAAGAGACACCAGAAGAAAACCTAATGAGCCCTCAGTAATTTTATTCAGTTGTGTCTAGAGGCATGGTGATACTTCAGAAGTATTGCTTACAAGGCATAAGTGGTAAAGCCATTTGTACTAGTCTCATTTAACACGTATCGGCCCGACTCAATTCAAGTCAGTGAAGCCATGTACACAAGTAGGCTGCTTGATGGTGTAAATACATTATAGTATTAAATATACTTGGTAGCATATCCATGCTTGATCCATGCCAGAGCAATACAATGAGCAACAACGTGGATTCAGTCCAGGAGAGACTTTAAATAGAGTGGAGTTATTAGTGTTCCTGAGATCAGGATCATTGCTACCATATGGATCATGCTTGCTCACCCAAGTCCATGTGGAAAACCATTCAGCAGGATCATCTGTAACATGGCCCACCAGCCTATGATTTGACATTTCCAATGTTAACCAAACCAGAGCCTTATAAGGTCATTGTCTGCAAATATTCTAGGGGAAGTGAGTGAAATGGTGATGTTTTGCATGTAGGTAGATGCAAATGTTATTTAACAGAACGTAAAATGTGTGAAAAGTATTTAAATTCAATTGCAAAACTCGTTATTGGGATTTTAAAATTGTAAAGCACCCTTTGGGCTTTACAGAATCTTCAGACTAAAGAAAATAACACAGGTATTTATTGTTTTGCTTCAATTTACATTGGTGCTATAAATAGCTGACAAGAAATGATGACAAATAAGCTATTGTAACCCTTTGGGAGTTTATTAGGTCATTTGTGAGAGCCTTGAATAGAGTCATTTGTTGCCCTCAGGTGTCTGAGAGTCTCTTTACCCTTGGGAAAAGAATTTAACAAAGGAGTGTATTTCAAAGAAGGCACTCTCTGTTTTCCACCCTTTTTCTGAAGTGTTTTCAAACACACTCCAAGCTAAAAATTCTCAGAAGTGAGAAAAGGAGGTATATATCAGACGACCCCTGAAGCAGCTGACAATCCCAGGGAGCAGAAGATAGGGTCAGATTCTAGATGCTTGAATCCCAGCTACATTTTCACCATAGGAGACCCTGATTTATTTTTGCCCCACCCACTGGGTGCAAACTTTGAAATGCACAATACAAAAGCATTGCACTAATGCCCTACTTGAATTATTTTTTATTTTATTTGGCTGCAGTGTGACATGTCTTATTTTTTGTCTGGTTCCAAAAACACTGGGCAGGTCTTTTGTTACAAAAAGACATTGCATCTGCCTTAATCTATATATCTTCTTAATTAAATAAAGGATTAGCATTTGCTCAGGCTATAATAACACAGATTGTGAGGCAATATCAATATAGCCATCATAATGAATCTGCTCAACAGCTTTAAGGGAAAAAAATAACTACAGTTTTAATCATCTAGGTAGCATCTTGGTAGTTCTCTGGTCCAAAAGCAATGGTCCAGACAATTCTTCCAGTGGGAAGAAGGATAAGAAGGAAGCTGAGGGGGAAGGAAAAATGGAAGTGAATCTGTGTGTATATATACATGTATTATTTTTGATTTCCCTGAATGGTAGCAAGGATATGTAAGTCATGATCCCTATCTAAAATGCAGAGTAAGCGGTTTTAGCTTCACCCATCTTGTATTTAGTTCAAGAGGTGCTATCAAGCGAATTTACCAGCTCATTATTTCTGCTTAATTAAAACACTTAGAAATGAAAATCTGGAAATTAAAAGGTTAGTAGTGACAGTGATGAAATAACAACAGTCTAACTGAGTAGAAGAAATTTGAAGGATGGAAGCATGGAGTGGAACCACAGAAGTTGATGGAGACCAGGTAATGAACAAGGTAGTTGTTTTATTTTTCCTTGAAGGCTATTGCTGATGGGTCCAAGGAAGACTGATCCTCTTTGTTTCAGGAAAAGCATGTTTTCTGTACAATTTTTGCTTAAAATAAACTTCTATTTGAAGCATCTGTCAGAGGGGTGAAACAGAAATAGGGAGCACAAGCTACAACAATAGTGCAAACCCTGCCTTTGATTCGGGAGCTGTGACAAGGACAGTAGTTGAGACTAGTGTTACAGGCTGAACTATGGCCAATTGCAGTCCTGAGATTCACTGACTGGTTCATGGATATGTGAAATGATAGAAAGTAGAATTCAGCATGAATTTTTCTTCACACAGGACAAATCTTAACAATTAGTTTTGTAGTTAATTTCAAATTAATGCTTGATCCATCTCCTCACATCACCACTCTGTCACTCTATTTGCCACCAGCAGCACAGAAAAACTACAAAGAGCTCAGAGATTTTTACATTTTGGTGTTAGGACTGATTTGTAGCTCTTCCTCTGTGCAACCAGATGTTCTGTGTGTCACTGTGAGGCCATAAGCTTGGATTTGGTGGCAACCATTAAAAACTCTTGAAGTTCAGAAAAATGTTGTGTCCTAAAAACAAAAAAACCAAAAAAAACCAACTTCTTTTAAAATGTACTTAATGACTTCTAAGGGTTGGAAACTGGTGCTTTTTTATCTTACTGGGAGGCTGGAAGATTTCACTGTGTTTTTATAGTGTCTGCCAGTCTCCTTTCCAGAGCACAGTGTCAGGCAGGAGTTAACTGTATCTTTGAGAATGAGAAAAGCAGAACAAAGCAATGTGAAAGAGAACCTGTTTTCAAAACATCTTTCTGTGTTCTGGATGGGGTTTTGTTTCCCTTGACAGAAGTCTGAATGTAGTGGGCATTTCTGACCTACATTTTTGGGAGCTGACTACTGCCTGTCTGTGTGTACATAACACATAGCAAAACACTGTCTGTGTTCTCACTGCGCTGCGGGCAGGGATTTGTACATTCCCAGTGCCCTTCAGAGCTGGGTACAGAGGTTCCCAGACTATCTCAGAGATGGTCCTGCAGATTTGGACACTGAGTAAGCCTTCTGTCACTGAAAAGACCCAGTTCTCAAGCAGTTTATAGCTACAATAGAAACTACTAAAGTTTTACAAATATTGCAGGTAGGGTCTTTCTGCAATAAAGATGTCTGGCTATTGGCCAGAGCCCCCCTGCACAGCAAATAAGACTCCAGAGGAGTCCCAAATAGCAAGCATATTGAACCATCCAAACATCTGCAAGCTGGACCTGAATCCCTCTGTCTCTGCAGGGCAGTAGGACTAGATGAGCTTTAAAGGTCCCTTCCAATCTAGCGCATTCCGTGATTCTTCCCATTTGTAAATGGGTGCAGGCTTGACTCAGTAAGGAGAGCTCTGCAGAGCAACACTGCCTGAAGGGCATGCACTAGCTCATGCCATGGAGGAACCTACAGTCCTGTCTTCCACCACTCTCAAAAATTATTTCCTGGCTCTATTCAGGGCTTTGTGAGTGTACTGTCACCCACTTAGACTCCACTTGAACCCTCTCTCAAGTGAATGCCCTCCAGCTCTTGTCTTCAAATAGTGATGTCCATCCTTTTTGATCATACAAGTCATGTAGATTTTTCAAAGGCAGAGCTGATGCTTATGCCCCCTCCTCTCTCTTGCTTTCTCATTTCTTGACTGGACTCTGTGCATTCGGTTCACAGGTAATTCATGCAAATAAGACACCGCATGCTCAAAAGATGCCTGGGATGAAGAATGGCTGAAATTAGGCTGCACCTATGGGAATAATTTCTGCAGCCCACATATCTTTTGCTTAGGCTTTGAGCAGACAGAAATTAGCTTGTCAGTAGGTGAATGTTCTGACTGTGACTGCTGTTTATTCCTCGCTGCTTCTCATTCCTAGTTACCATCTCTCTTACGGGCCTTCCAGTGGATTGCCTGTATTCTCATGAAGGTAATCCACAGACAGCACGTATCTGGCTTGGAGAGACTTGTTTTCTCCTGAGCTGCCTCTTTGGTGCAAAGAACTCAATCAGTTTTGTCAAGACAGTTTTGGCTGGGGAAGTACAGAAGAGTAACTTGAGTGCCTGGGGAAATCTATAATCAAAAAGTTCAGTGCATAGGAAATGAGGCACCTTCAAGAACAAGCAGCAGCAAAGCAGGAGATTCCAATATCAGTTTGGTATTCAAGTTCTGTGTGTGTAGTAGATTATAAGCACAGAGCCTGTTCCCTCAAACTGCAAGTTTGTCACATAAGCCATTTAGGTAATTAAAGTCCATGTGTTTATTTCTAGAGTGCTTAGAATAAATGAGGAGCTGTGCAGAGACTTGCCCGTGTCCTGCTAGATGATGCCCTGCCTGCTGTTGGTTACCAAAATGACCCAACTGCTAAGGTAAGGAAATGTAAAATCAGTTGCTCTCCTGCAGCAAAATTAGTTCAGTTGTGAGAGCTGATTCCCATCCGAGTCCAGGGAATAACTCTTGCTAGCTCCCCTGTTACTGACAGCTGGGTCGGTAATTCAAGCACACGAATGAAAGGCTGAACTAACGTGAAATCAAGTTGGTGATGTGGTAAGCAGTAAGGAACTTATTCAGATCCAGAACTGAAATGCGTCTTTGGTACCTGAAGTTACATCCATACTTTGGAAGCAGCTAGAAAAACCCCTCAAATTCTTTCTCATCCTCCTAATCACCACTACCTCCCCAACACAACCACAGTCAAGGAGATCAGATGTTGTTCCTGTACAGAGGTCAGCACACCAGTGCTCCCCTGTTAACATGTTTTTGTACGGTGTGCTCCCAGTTCCTCAGTAGCTCTGGTTCAGCAGATTGCCTCACTTGTGTGCCCTCAGAGGAAGGTCTAGGCTGAAACATGTCATGATGACATAATGCACTCATTTCTCCTTCTCACACAATCTCTGCATCACTTTATTATGTGGTCCTCATTCTCAATTCATTGTACATGTAGGAGAAATATCTTTCCATAGTGACAAATGTGCTTCCTTTAAATATGTAGCAGTAGAGATTGAGCCCTATTAATTTTAACTTACTGTATTATATATCAGATCATTGTGATTGATTAATCCTAAATGAGAAATGCTAACATAAGATTTAAGGAAAAGGTGTAAAATTAAGATTAGGGCTTCATTATTTTGCTGTTCAATAATTTAAAATGACAGCCTTAAATATAGAGCAAGGCATTTCATTTTTGAGGTACTTACTAGACTGCATCTGGAGTGAAGTGCTAAGACACCACTGAAATATTCATGCAATACAAGATGGCAAAAGAGACTTAAGGTCTTGACAATCAAATATAGGAGGAAAATACATGAAACTCTTATTACTGTCTTTGACATAAACTAGCAAAATTTCTGAAAACTATGAATCCTTGAAGAAACTCTACACCTGCTGGCCAGCATCCTAAAGCATCCCACAGAATTGAGGGTGGGTTTAACTGAACCCAAAAGCATCCATACCAAAGCTTTCATAGCCTGCTTGTGATAGACTCACTGAAACCGTGAAAAAAGACATGTCTTCGCTTATGTAGAGTGAAAACCATACTTCTGCCAATGCTGCTTCTTTGTGCAAGTACTATATGAAGCATACCACCTATACGAGCAGTATGAAGTACCCAAGAAAGCCAAGTTTTCAGGACTGCAGCAGTAGCCTTAAGAATGACATTTTATCTGGATCACTTACATGAATGAGGTAGTAGACTATGAGTAAATACTGTCACCTGTGGAAAGAAGTACATGTTTAAATGCAGCATCTTCTGAAAAAGGTCAGGAAGCACCGACTGTTCACATTTTATTTTCCTTGTAAATCAAATAAAGACAGTTCCCTTCATGCAATAAACCATTCAGATTAAACAAACTGCTATGGAAACAGAACACAGGGTGTGTGGTGTGGTTGATGAAGCTACCCAGGTGTAGAAGACATGTAGAAACATGTCTGATCCTGAGCTGTGCTCCTCTCTTTCTGCCTGCCCTGCAAACCAGACTATATTTGCAGGGTGCTGGGAGTGAAGTGCTCTTTCTAATATACCAAGGACTTTACTCTGCACTTTTGTAACTACGGATATTGCTTGTGGATTTGTGTTCTTGGTTCTCATGAGAGTGTATTCACCGGATAACTGAGAACTTGACCCATCTTGTTCAGCCTGGAGAAGGCTGCAGGGGGACCTCATTGCAGACAAACAGGAGGGGAATCAGCTTGTTGAAAGGGTAGATAATGGCAGGACAAGGGGGATGGAGTGAAGCTGGAGGAGGGAAGGGTTAGATTGGATCTTAGGGGGAAGCTCTTTGCAGAGAGAGTGGTGAGGGGCTGGAAGGGGCTGCCCAGAGAGGGGGTGGGTGCCCCGACCCTGAGGGTGTTCAAGGCCAGGTTGGCTGGGGCCCTGGGCAACCTTGTGTAGCTCCAGGCCTGGAGGTTGGTGTCCCTGCCTGTGGCAGGGGGTTGGAGCTCTGTGCTCCTTGGGGTCCCTCCCAACCCAGACCAGTCTGTGATTCTATGATTCTTGGAATAGTGAATTGCAATTGTCGATTCCCTTGCTCAGACACCCCTTTAGACTGTGACTGCCCCCGATACTGTGCTCAAAGGAGCAGCCACACTCGCCTCCACCTCTGTGTCAGACCACTACACCCGCTGGGTGCTGCGGTGACACGAGCAGGCCGTGCTGCGCGTCCGCTGCTCCTCATGCACAGCGCTGACAGAGGGTTCAATGAAAACATTTCAGAAATGATTCTGCAACTTAAGAAAACATACTTCAGCAATTACCATTTCCTTTGCCATGAAACCAAATTCACTGTACATTACAGCTTTAAAGCCGAGATCTAAGGTTCAGATCAACTCTTTAATCCTGAGTGTGGCTTCGGGTACTTCCTGATATTTATGAGAAATGCTCCAGGCCTGCAGCTGGGCTTTGAACAAAAAAATAATGAACTTCGTTGACTGGGAAGAAAGTTCTACACTGTTTTAAAAGAAAGTTAAGCAGTGACATTTTTTTAATCCAACGCTAAATCACATAACCCAAATTCTCTGCATAATTCAGGCCTGTTCAGAGCAATAAAAAGACAATTAGATCAAACTGGGCTGCTAAATGAGCTGAAATCAATCTCTCTAAACTTGCTAGTCTCTCTCCAGAAATACAGCTCACTGCTTTTTGGAATAATACAGTATTTTGCTACATAATACCTGAATCAAAAGACTGTTTCAGTTCTGTCCTAACATAATCCATACACTAATTCACATCCATTCACAACCTCATTTTAGTACTTTAAAAATATAGATAATAAAGGATAGGATCACATATAACAGAATTTCATACTTATTTATAAAATATGCTTTACAAAGCTAATTACAGTATTAACTTCTGGAGGCCCTGTTCCTGTCTATTTAATGTGACCCCTCCATTTCATGTGGCTATTTATTAGAGAACTATCAAATCACTTCTTGCTCACTTTGGATTTGGATGCAAATTAAATGTCAGCTAGGACTGATGTGAATTTCCAATGGGCAGAAATTAGCAGAATTAGGTGGATATGGCAGCACAGGAAATTTTGGCAGGGATATGATGGTTTGTAAATAAGGGGCCATTTTCAGGAAAAGAGGGCTCAGGGCACAGTCTGACAAAACAGGGCTTGGAATGAGCAGTGATGATAACTGCAGTGATTAGATACCCTGGTAAACAGGGAACACATGGAACAGAAAAACAGTTTGCTTCTGCCAAAGCAAAACACATTGTTGTCAAGGGGAGCGGGAGACAGTCCTACAGAGATTCCAAGAATAGAGCAAATGATGTTTTGAGAGAAGAGTTACAAAGAAGGGCTTGGACAAAAGAAGTGAGGATCTGACAGAAAAACAGAAATTAGGGGTGTAAAAGAACAGAGAACAGCAGAGGAAATACAAAGTTGAAAACTCTGTTTTCCCTCTTCATTAGAGAAAATCTTTGCATGTTTGTTATACAGTGAGTTGGGTATTTGTAGCAATTTTTTTCTCCATAACGTGCCTTTTGCTTCTCTTTTGGTATGCAAATACTAGTTTCTCTGCCCCCCATACTCTACCCAAGGTAGTAAGTAAACCAGGCTCCAGAGTGTAGGCAGATCCGTTCCTCTATCCCAAGCATAATTATAGTAAATTAAATGTGACATTAAAAGCCTGAATTGGGAAGAAGCAGGACTGTTAACTCAAGAGATTATTTCGGGTAGTAAGCCAGTCTTTAAAACCTTGCCTCCCTCACTTCAGAAAAAAACTAATTAAGAATGTGAAAACACTGCAGTCCAGATTCGTGAATACTTAATCCCTACCACAGGAACTCGGATTTTAAAGTTTATTTTTGAGCAATTCCCATTTGAAATTTTTTAACAAATATTTAATAAGATTCAGGAGCAACATGTTGTGCTTTTAAAAATCTAGCAGCACACAGGAGTTGCTGAGTTCTGTAGTGAAGTGTTCCTTATTTTTTCTTCATCACAGCAGACAATACTTTTTATTTTGGTATCTTGAAGCATTGCCAGTTCTGGGGCTAGAACCAGAAGAGCTTGTGATAGCTGGACTTGGTGTAACACGAAAGACATGTAGGCAAGAGTTCACTTTTTATTGCTAGGAGTTTGCAGCTATGCTAAAGGTACAGAAGTGAATGTTTTCATCACTGCATGCATTGGAATCACGTATGTATTTAACATTCAGAATCCCAAAGTGCTGCTAACTACTCAAGTTAACAGCTGTCTGCTACTAAAGTTCCTGGCTCCTACCTCCTCAGGCTTCTTTTTCCTGTTTATACTTGTACATCAAATGGGCCTTTGGAAAAATCCCTGATTTTCTTTTGTTCTGTTTTCTTTGTTCTGTTTCCATGCAGTCTTTTCCCCTTTGGAGATGACATGTATGGGAAATGGCTTATTGTAGCAACAGGAGACAGAAGGCAAAAATAATTGCATCATGGGTAAAACAAACATCAAAGAACACGCAAGCCAAGTAGCTGTGAAAGAATTATTTCGTATGTGGTATTTCAGTATGTTGAAGTCCAGCACTGGTAGTGTTTTTTGGCAACACAGAAAAAAAAAATAAAATGCAAACAGTTAGACCTTCCAATTTTTGTTTTTCTCAGTGTTTCTGAGAAACCAGCCAGGACTAAGGACACGATGCACCTGTTGCAGTCGAGCCATTGCCATGTTCCCTCTGACTGTGAAAATTCATTAAGCCTACCTGCAGAGTCACAGTTTTTAACTGGGCTTGAATTGCTTAAAATAAAAAGCAAGTCTGAAAGACTGTGAAAACCAAACTGGAACCTATCTTTCATTAAGTACTAATTAACTGTCTGGCAGCCCACGTATAAAAATGAGGGTCCTTATTGTTGATGTTTATTTTCACTTTATAAGAAATTGCTGTAGGTAGCCAGCCTGATTAAGAACTTTTAACAACTCCCATCTAAAGATAATTAACTTCTGCAGTAAAATGCAAGGAATTTGGCATTAAAAAAATAAACATTAAGTACCACAGGTATTTTAAATGAATAAACAAACATAACTATTTCTAACACAGACATTCTACTTTCTCATGATTTACATAACTCAGATGACTTTGACAACATCTTTATATTCTGTTTATCTTTAAATACTGCTGAGCCAAGAAAATCTGCATATTGGGTTTCTGCTGCTTTAACCCTCTGACCCACTGCAGACATCTGCAGGCTACACAGCACTAAGTTCCCACTGTGGGAAGAGTCCATGACAAGCAGTAATCAGTGCCCTTGGAAGTGCTGAATATACCCCATCTAAGTGTATATATCAAGTTTGAAGTGTATATATCAAGTTTGTTAAATATTTATCCAGATTTATATGTGAATATTAAAAGGCACGTGCTAAAAGTACTTCAGCTATCCCTAAGCATCAAGATCCACACTTTTGTAGTTTGAAAGCTTTTCTTTTCCACTTGTAATCTGGCTCCCTGAATGGTTTGCTATGCTAAAGTGAAGGAGAAGCAGAACAAAACTGGCTTTAGGGATGAACTGACAATCTAAATCAAACAAAACACAGTATTTGTATTATTTAAGTATTAACAGCACTGTTGATTTCCACCTGGAAAAGGAACCTTGTCCTCTGTTCAATGCAGGCACCTGAAAAGTTGTAAATGACCTAAAGAGATCAGGAGCATCTTTTATAAAGGTAACATTTTACTCAGATCTTGCTGTTTCTTGGCCCTTGAAGTGAGCGTCTCCATATGTGCCCCAGCCATCTAACCTTTCCCAAAGGCACACCGAGTTAATTCCCACTTTCAACTTAATTCCCCCGACTTTCAAGTCACACGGTTTGCTAGTTCTGTCACACGGTATCCAAAATAGAAGCTGGGAGTCTCCAACAAGCAGAGAAATTAGAACTGCCTTGGTAGTCAGAAAAAAAGGTGCTTTTTCACTTCTATTTTTTGTGTTTTGTTTGCCTGCTAGGAGGCTGAAGCGTGTATCTCAAAGTAAAGGATGGTAGCTCATGTGTTTTGGACTGTTGATGCTTAGCCGGATAGCATCGAGTCACCTCTGAGACAGCCAGGGGTTTCTGTCCAGCCTGTGCAGCTCTGGAGAAAAGCAGGGAAGCGAAGCGGCATCGTTGTAAGCGTTGCTGCCACATGCCGTCCCTCACTGGAGAGCCGTGGGAGTTTTATTTCTTGTTTTACTGCTCCACCTTCTGGTTAACTTGTTTTTCAAGAAGCGGGATGAGGAGAGGTAGTTTTTAGCGGTAAAAGTCTCCCCTCACAGAGGTGACGCAGACCGCTCAGCATCTCAGCTCTGCCCACGGGCGCCACACCGGGGCACGAACATCCGCAGGCGAGGGCCGAGGGGCCCCTTCCTGTCCACAGGCTGCCCGGAGCTGACTAGGTGAGGCACCTGCCGCCCAAAAAATCGACCTGGCGAGCACCACCAACTCCCACCACCGAGCGGGAACGGGGGCAGAGCCTCAATCACCTTCGCCTCCGCCTGCCGCGGCCGGTTACGGCCTTCGGAGCTCTTCGGCAGCGCTCGGGTCTCGGGATCCAATCGGAGGAGAGTGTGCGTTCCCGCCTTGCACCGCCAGCGTGTGCCGCCTCGGTAGTGTGCGCTTGCGCGCGGTTCGATCCGCCTAAGGGGAAGGAAGACGGTGAGGTGGGAGTTTCCTGCGAGGGCCTCGGGGCGGAGGGTCGGGGGTGTGCGCGCCGTTGTGAAGGTGTGGTTCGTGAATCTGTCGGGGAGAAAGTCGTGTGATGTCGTGACGGGAGCGGCCTAGTGTGTATCTCCGAGGTGAGAGCAGAGTTCCTTTGAACTGTGGGGCTGCCTGAGGTAGCACCAAGGGCCCGGCGGGGCAGGCCATGCCTCTGAGGGCAGGCTTTGGTCTGCTGGAGCCTGCTGGGGAAGTGAGGGCTGAGCCCACGTCAAAGGGAAGGGAGCAGATGGGATGAAACAGGATGGGATGTGCTGTGAGTGGAGAGGATGGACAGGTGTCTGGGACTGTCAGCATCAACAGGGAGCTTAGCAGGCTGTAGGTGTTGGTGTGTCCTTTGGGTGAAGTGTGTGCTGCTCCTAGAATAACATAACAAGTTAGTCTGAACAAAGCATCAGTGCACTGTGAGTTATACTTGGCTGAGGTTGCTGATCCTGCCATGAACTCATCTCTAGTTGATTTTCTTGAAAGCTTAAGAATTTATGGTGGGCCGTGGAGTCAGTTCAGACTTGATTTCATCACACTACCTGTTGCGGCCATGTTAACATAGAGAACTGAGAGCACAGAGGTCTGCAGGGGAAAATAAGTTTTACTGAACACTGTTGAATGTTGAAATTAAACAAGGGCAGATGCAGTAGTGTTGCTCATAATATTTATCAGAGTAAGGGTGGCAAAGAGGATAGAATGTTAATGCTGAATGTGGTTTGTCTTAGAAGAGAAGATGACAGGAAGAGCTAGAGCCAGAGCAAGAGGAAGACCTCCAGGACAGGAGGCTGCTGTTCCTTTTGCAGGACCCGCACCTGTAAGATGTTTCTCTTATTTAGCACAGCAGGTCTTTCAAATGTCATATCTCAATTACTTCCTATTTTAATACCGGGTATTTATGTTAAATGATACATGTATATATATAATGTCTGGTGTGTAGTTATATTTACTCCTTTTTATTAAGGAAGTTTTTGTGTGCTTACAAACAAATATGCTCTTACAATACAGTTGTCATAATAGAGCTAGTGGTACCAGGTAGAAATTCTCATGGTGTGCTTTGTCCACTGTGATATGCTGCAGATCAGCAATCCTTTCCCAGTTTAGAGACTGCAGCCTCCAAGGAGTATACAAAGAAGAGGGAGCTTGGCTCTTTATAATGATGCATTATGGGAGGACTAGACAGAGTGGGCACAAAGTTGAAGCAAGAGTTGTTTTGTTTTAATATAAAGAAAAATGATTTCATAATGAGGACAGTCAAGCCCAGGAACAGGTTGTCCACTGAAGTCATGCATCCTTGGAGATGGGATAAATCTCTGAACAACCAGATCAGACCTTGTGATTCACCTTGCAGGAGGGTTGGGCTAGAGACCTTCTGAGGTTTCTTCCAGCCTGAATTATCTTGTGGTTCTGTGAAGGATAGGATTGTTGAAAACTCCCCTCCTCACCTCCCACAGACTGACCCTATCACAGCATAATGTCTTGACATGGAGCACTGCTCTGATTTTTTTAATGGATAGAAAAGGAATACGGTCAGCTTGGGATAGTGGGGTTAAGTAGTACCTGTCTTTTGGACTAGATAATCTGTATAGGTGGCATAGCTGTTTCCTTCAGGAGCAAGGATGGAATGTAGGTGAGGCAAAACAGCACTGATCCTTCCTGAACGATTTTTACAAAGCATAAAACGTACGATAATATGTTGTTACTGTGACAGTAGTGGACAGTAGGGTTGCATACATTCTGTCTTTGCAGTACTGCATATGGATATTTACAGGATTCTTAGAGGGTGTACTTTTGGCAGAACTTTATAACGTGTCAAAATAAGGTGGAGAATATAAGAACAGAGAGGCCCTCTTAGCTTCTTGTGTTCAGTGTCAGAATATGCATGTGGGAATCACAAGACATGTACCAAGAGCTCTGAGAGCAAAGGAGTAGAGGAACAACAACAACAAAATTTCCCAATTCCCATTAGTTTGGAGTAAAAAGTAGTTTATGTAACTGCTACGCTTGTGTATTTGAGTATTCTGTACTTTGTTAGTGACTTTGTTTTGCTCTACTCTTGGAAAGTATATTGTTTCTTCAGTTGCAGTAGAAGTTTTTCTCAGGTATTGCAGGTTCAGCCACCTGGCCATCAGCAGTCCCAGCAGCCCTGTGTTCCTCCATCAGTATTTGAAGAACTTGGTAGCCGTGGGCGACAGAGGGGCCCTCCGACTGCTCCACGAGGCCAGGACAGGAGAAAGCCAGAAGGTCAGAAAGGGCGAAAAGCACTTTGCCCACATGAGCAAGTGTTTGAAGAGAATGCAGTTAGGGTGTTCTTTATACTGTAGTTATGATTTTTCAAAATCACACTAATAAGATTTGGAAAAGTTCACTGTAGATAACTTGTGATGAGAGTGTTGGCATTCTAAGGTGTGGTATAACTGAAGCAGGAATCTTGAAAGCTACCGTAAGTTTGCTCTCCTCCATCTGTACCATCTCTTCTACCAAAATACATTTCAGAATAAATTAGAAAGCAGTTGGCACATTTAACTGCATGAATCCCCGTAGTAATTTTCATGTTGATATTTCATTGTTTTTCTTGAATCTTAATAAGGAAATGAAACTATCTTACTTTGCATCACAACATATTTAAACATTTCAGTGCCAGATGGAGCAGAAATGAAATGAAATACCTGTCCTCCCTGTATTCGCAGAAGAGACTTTTCATTTGGAGGGCATACATCTTTTTTCATCTGGCTAGTGAGCTCTTCTATTTGCTTAATAGTTAACTGTCTGTAAATCTTAGGAATCTAGTAGGAGTTACCTGATGCTATTTTTAAATTAATTTACTATATAACAAAAGCTGAAACTTAACACTCATTGATTTCTCTTAATTTTATATACATATGGCTTTCAAAATGGAATTGCGTTTAATTTTTATTTGTATATAAAGCTCGATTGTAATTATTACTCTTTCTCAAACTTGAACAGGATTACAGAGTTCCTCAGCATTGCAGATTTCAGCAGGATTTCAGGAACTGACTTTAGCAGATAGGGGGGACGTCGTAGAGATTTCTATGACCTCGGAGTGAATACTCGGCAAGCTATAGAACATGTTCAAGAATCAAAAATTGGTATGTTCATATTAGACTGTAGACAGATAAGCAAGTTGAAATGAAAAACAGTTTTGCTTTGTTTCTGGTTTTAGTGTTCCCTAGAGAGCCAAATAAAAAAAATAATCTTCATTGCGTACTGGAAAAGTTTCAAGTTGCTCCCAGTACCTGAAGAGAAATAGTAAGATAACATCTCATGGCAAAGTGCTTCATACAAGCTGTGTAGTATTTTAAATTGCAATTTATTAGACATAAGTGATGGTCATTGTATGTTCCCAATGTCCACCTCTTCAAGCAGGACTTTGTAGGTTCTCTTCTAGAAGTTCTAGTTTCTAATGCATTCATCTAACCAAATTCATAAAGATTTCCTATAGTGGAATTTGAGACCTGTTCTGAGAAACTTTTCTAGTTCAAATAAAAGGTGATATGCTTCCTTCCTTGAGTATGAAAAGAAATAAAAGGAGGCTGTCATGATGGTCCTGCCTTCTTGCTAGACTGCAGTTGTATTTAATGTTCAACAGTGCAGGTTCTCTGCTGATACTAGTTTTGTATTGCAAGGGACTGTGTGAAACATCCCAGCAATACAGCAGCAACTGTAGACTGCTTTTGCTTAATTGAATGGTAACTGGAGCATGTCACAGACCCCGGAATGGTTGCTCAGGTCACTTTTAGCCAGAAGCACTATAGCTGTTTCCTTTCTCACCTAAATTTTATTTCTAGAGCTATGCTGATGCTGCATCTCTGCTTAGTAGACAGTTAGCTGTATTGCTGCTCTTTTGTTTTCTCTCTATAGCTTTGTATAGTTTTCAAGTGTAATATACACACTTTGTATGTGGTAGGGTTTTGATTTTATTTTCATCTGGGGTGCTGTATTTCAGATAGGAAAAAAGGGGTAATGAAAACCAAATTAAATGAATGATTCACAATTGCAGTGTATTTTTTATTAGACTAGTTTCCTTAAGTCTGAAAAAATTGAAGTGAGGCATGAAAAAGTATTTTAAATAAATGGTCTGGAGTTGTTTCTTACTATTGGGCTTTTTTTGTTTGCTTGTTTGTTTATGTGCAGACTGCTCTAGGCGATCCTGCTCTGGCAGGGGAGTTGGACTAGATGATCTCCAGAGGTCCCTTCCCAACCCCCTGTCCTGGTTTCAGTCAGGATAGAGTTAACTTCATTTGTAGCAGCTGATGGCATGCTGTGTTTGGGAGTTACAATGAAAGCAGTGCTGAGAACACCCTGATGTTCTTAGTTGCAGTCAGACAGTCAAGGACTTTCTCAGCTTCTTCCTATTTCTCTATTCAGGAGAAAGGAGGGGCGAAGCCAGGACAGGTGACCCAGATGGGCCAAAGAGAGTATTCCATGCCAATGACGTCCTGCCCAGGATATAGGGGGGCAGAGGGGAGGAAGAAGAGGGGCGGTGGCGGGACGCGTGCTTCTTGGGGGGACGGTCGGGTTCCAGGACAGCTCTGGGTGGTACCTGAGTTGTGTGGGTCGGGGAGAAACTGCATTGGGGATCAAGAGTTTCATCTTCTTTTGCTCTAAAGTCCTGTTAGCATTGGTATATTTTATCTTTCTGTTATCTTAGTAAACTCTCCTTATCCCAACCCACGGGCCTCTTAGTTTCTTGGGTTTGGAGTTATTTGCCCCTTCCTTTTCCCTTCCCTTGTTTCCCCCCCCTTTTTCCCTCTTCCCCTGCTCTTTTACTTTAAGGAGCAGGCAGCTGCATGGATCTCGGCCCACAGCCGGGGGGAAACCACGACACCCCCATCATTCTGTGATTCTGTGAAATGTCATCTTGTCATATATGAATGGAAATCAGGCTATCTCTAGTGATTGGTACTGTTAGGTTCTGTTCTATATTTATGATTCACATAAAGAAAGATTAATTTGTCAACAAATTTTATTTTGGTGGAAACTCATCTCTCTGGTACCTGTTACTTTATGAGACAGGCTACTGATCTAAATGCTTGCCTCATTTGATTTGAGAGTTTTCCTGACAGCTGAGAGAATTATAAAAAGCTGTAATAAGCAGGTGAGTGTCTAGGATAACACTGTGCCTGTGAACATTTCCCATTGTTTCATGAGCTAGAATAGTTGCAGAACACAGCTGACCTCTAATCTTGCCTGAATGTCTTAGTTTTTTAATATTTGTCAGAAGCTGCTGAATTACTGTAAACTGGTAACATTTTGTAGCTCTGAAGATGTTTCCCTCTCATTTCAGGTACTTCGGGTACTAGGATAAAATTAACTGCAAACTACTTTCGCTTGACGTCTCGACCCCAGTGGGCTTTATATCAGTACCACGTTACCTATAATCCTGAGATGGAATCACGCCGTCTTCGATCAGCCTTGCTCTTTCAGCGTGAAGATCTAATTGGAAAGACACATGCATTTGATGGATCAATATTATTCTTGCCAAAAAGACTAGGGAACAAGGTATGATATGAGAATGCTGTTTAATTTTTTATTTTGACTTGTATTTGGGTATGCTGCTTTGTTTCATACTGGTCTGGGTGAAGTTGGAGAATTGATGTTCCATGAGAAACTTAGTTGGATTGAATATATTAGTGTAAACTGATTTTCTTGTGTAGAGAAATTTGGCAGTAATCTTCTGGTTCTAATGCTTAGGTTCTGTAGGCTAGAATAATCCTCTACCTAAAACTGGTTAGTATAAACAATAACTTTCCTTTAATTTTCTTTCAGCTTAGATCTTTTCATAACTACCATGCGTGGGTGTATTTGGTGTACGTGGCAAGGTTTTGGTAGCTGGGGGAGGACTGGTATGACCCCTATGGGAATATGTTAGAATATGCTGTGTGTTGCATACAGCCATTTCCAGCTGGCTTCACAATGGATCCACCACAGACCAAAGCTGAGTCCATCAGCAGTGTTGATGGAACCTCTGTGTATTTATAAAGGGTGAAGAAGTGCCAGTACAGAAGAAAAACCTGAGAAGAAAAGAGGGTCTGAGGGAAAATGCCGTGGTAACCCCTGCCTCCCCACTCCTCTGCCCCTTGTGCCACCATGTCACTGAAAGGACTGAGTGTAAACAGTGGTGCTAACAGAGCGGGGCAGATGAATCTGAGTGAAGTTGAGCGTGGAAAATAGAGGGAGTGTTTTCACTATGTGTTTCAGATGCTTCCCAGTACCTGAATTAGTAATTAAATTTATGTTAATTGGCAATATGTTAAGTTTATTTCCTCAAGTTGGGTGGTTTTTTTTTCACAATGGTATTTAGTAAGTGATCTCCCTGTCTTCACCTTGAATTCAGTGCTTTGGGGATAGCCTCCATTCTTCTCCATTCATGGTCTTGACCCAAATGAACAGAGCATTTTAGGTTGTAGTTTACAGATATAATAGGAAATCAAATTCCTTTTAGAATCTTAATGTACTAGTCCAGTTTGATATTAGTGGACCAAAATCCAGATACATCCTTGGTAACCTTTAATTTTATCAGCCCTATCTTCACTTTCTCAGGTTTCTGAAGTGTTTAGTAGGACTCGAAATGGAGAGGATGTGAAGCTAACAATCACATTGACTAATGAGTTGCCACCTACTTCACCTACATGTCTGCAATTTTACAACATCATTTTTAGAAGGTTTGTTGTTCAAATTATGTCTTTGTAAGAAGTCATTCTAAAAATACCTGACTTGAGTTCTTCCTTTCTGAAGAACGGACTCCAATATTGTAAATGTAAATTTTTAAACCATTGTAACTACCCTTACTATGTGGCCAGCGACATCTGGCAACATTCTAATGTGCAGTCATGTGCATGTTATTGGACATGTTAGTGTGAAATGAGTTTATACCTTTTACCTGAGCAAGCAGATTTGCACTGAGGTGCTGTTGTAGGCACTTCTTTTGTGTCTGTGGATTTGCCTCTTAAAGGAAATAGTAGTGCAGGACCTTGTACTGGCAAACCGTAGACTCCCTGCTTCCCTTGGTACCTGGTCTGCTTTGTTCATCTGAAAGGCAGGTTGTTTAGACTGCTACCTTCACCTGATTGGTGATTTGTATGCCTATTTAAGTCATTAATTGGTACTGATGAGTGTCCATGACCTTTCTAAATTGAACTTAAAGTTCAAGTTCATGATTGCTTCATCTGGTCAGATGACCAAAAAATGAGTTTGTGCAGAGGGAAGGGACCGTGCATAGTTTGATAAACTGAAAAATGATGGTAAATGACATCCATATTTCAACTTCCAGGCTTTTGAAGATGTTGAATTTGCAGCAGATTGGACGCAATTATTACAACCCCAGTGACCCAATCAACATTCCTAGTCACAGGTTTGGCAAAAAAAGGATACTGGGGTTTAGGAGTGATGCAGGGAAAAGTAATGGTGTTTTGATACTGCTCTCATGGTTTATCTTGGAATAAAAGCGTGGACTTACAAACTGGTATTCCTAGAAGCACGAGACCCTGTTCTCCTGACTTAGTCTTTCTATGTATAAGATCTCAGCACTCTTTACCAGTGTGTGTTCTGCTATTCCATTTTACTCCAGTGTCAGAAACAGTGTTTAAATGTCTGTAAGGCAGAACTTGGAATTGTTTATTCAAAAGCTCAGGAGTGTCCAGCCTTCATTTGGAAGGCCATTTAATCTGCCATGTAGGCTTGTGTCTGGCCTTACACTGCTGGATGGGTAGTTCTGGAACTCATCTATTGCTAACTGTCATGTCTTGGCCCTATTCCCTGCCAGGATCCCCTACAGTGTGACTTGATGCCTCTGGCTAGCCCCAGGCCTGTTGTACTGAGTTGGTAACCTTGAGTTTCTGTGGGGTCCCATCATGAGGCTGTGGTGTACTTGCTGTTCACCAAACCTTGGTTGGTGGAAGAAACTGGACGGTGTTGTACTAGATGAGGCATCCTTTCTTTAGCTATGGCTACAATGTTACTTCATTAATATTATTTATTTTTAAAATATGACATTGAGGAATGATACTTGCATGTAAAACATTGTTTGTGTTGTTAAATCTCAGGAGCTTGTTTGTATTTGGTTAATGGGCTTTTTTTATGTCTTGGCTGTTTTCCAGTGTCTGGGAAAGTGGACAGAAATAACTTGAGGGGTGATAATAGACACGCTTTAAAGCACGTTAAGATTCTGTATGTTCTCTTTTGACAGGATGATGGTTTGGCCAGGCTTCACAAGCTCTATCCTCCAGTATGAGGAAAGCATTATGCTATGTACAGATGTGAGCCATAAGGTTCTTCGCAGTGAAACAGTGTTGGATTTTATGTACAGTCTGTACTACCAGGTTGAAGAGCAAAGATTTAGAGATATCTGTGCTAAAGAGCTGATAGGTTTAATTGTTCTTACAAAGTAAGTCCCTTTGGACTCTTGTCTTACAGTTCACTTCATTTTTTTTGAATATTGCATATCTTGAAGTATATAATGAAGCATCAGAAAGTATGGAAACAATATCATTGTAAAGCCAGCAAGTTAATTGAGGTGAAAGTATTAACAAAAGCAGCAAGTACATGCTGGATTAGCTCTGTATTTGATTTTATTACAGTTTAGCTTTTAGTGGAATTCATAGCCTGCTACAATTGAAAACAAGACGTTACTGCTGCTGATAGAAGCAGAACTTTCAACTTCTCTGAGTATTTCTATTAACATTTTCATCCCACAGTTCTATTTCTTCTCTGAGTTGAGATTTTAAAAAAAATTATAAAATTATTCTTTTAGGTACAACAACAGAACATACAGAGTTGATGACATTGACTGGGATTCTAATCCACAGTGTACCTTTAGAAGATCAGATGGTTCTGAGATCAGCTTCGTGGACTACTACAGAAGGGTATGGAAACTTCACTGTCAGCATGTGTGTTACACTTTACCTGAAACGTTAGAGCATTGTTAGAGGTTGGTTTGGGATGAATTTGGAACTCAGAATTTTCGTAAGAGAATTTTACTTTGAATGGGTACTATGCAGTCTGAGAGCAGTAGGTAACCTACACAGCATGGTTTGTCCAGAGTCCATCCCCATGAGACAAGCAAAAATGTCAGGAGGCCTGCATGGATGAACTGCTCCTGGCAAAACTCCAAGAGGTAGTGTAGAGAAGCAGGTGGAAGCAGGGACAGGTAATCTGGGAGACGTTTTCCTGACAGAGAGGAATGAGATTAGGAAAGGCAGAGTCTGGTTGCAATCAAAGCTGGCCAGGAAGGACACTTGTCAGTACATAACAGAAAAAAAGGGAAAGTAGGCAAGATTTGACCCTACTACTGTGACTGAGGCAATGGTCCCTGGTGGCACCAGGGGAAAACCAGGTCCCCTTAAGTTAGATGTGCTAACTGAAAAGAAGTTGCTGGTGGGTTTTTTCTAGTTTTTGTTTGTTTGAGGAAAAATACTCCTTTCTAAAGTCAGCATTATTAAGAAAACTCAGAGTTTGTAACGAATAAACTAATATACAATATATATTTCTAATGCAGCAATATAATCAAGAAATTACTGACTTGAACCAGCCTGTCTTGGTCAGTCAGTCTAGGAGGAAGAGTGGAAACATACAAGGACCTGTAGTTCTAATTCCAGAGCTGTGCTTCCTAACAGGTATTGTAGCATTTTTTCATATCAAAGCATCATGCCTACTGAAATGGTATTTTGACAGCAGCCTCTTGCCAAATTAATTAGAAAGGCTTTGATTTCTAAATGTGAATTTCTGACGTGAATTTGGAAACAAGTTTTGTAGCTAAAAGGTTAGATACTTAAATGAGGTTGAAAGGTTTGGGGAGTTTGATGTTGCATAGTCCTTATGTACAGTGTTCAACATTGGCCCACTGGTAACTTGCAGTGTTTTTTGGTGGTAGAACTGCAAAAGAGAAATGTACTATGAATTGATAATTTTGTAAGATACATAAGTATTTTCCTCTGAGATACTTACTTCGCCCTAGCAGTACCCATCTATCTTGGCACTATTATTTTTATTTTACTGTGGAAATGCAAATAGAGCTACATGTCTTGTGTGGCTTCATCTTAAGTGCAAAATTCCAGAAATGAGAATATATGTATAGGGAGGAACTGAGAACCATGATTACTACTGACACAACTTTGTGTGTGCAGTACATGCACAGTTAATCCGCATGACTTTCAAGTTAATTTTTCTTACTCCTTAGTGTGACTTTTACTCTGAAAAAGATTTTGTTGTTAACAGGATTAACTGAGAAGATGCGTAGTGATTTTAATATGATGAAAGACTTGGCTGTTCATACACGAGTGCCACCTGAGCAAAGGCAACAAGAAATTGGGAAGCTTATTAACTACATCCAAAAGTATGTTATCTTGATATGCCATACCTCTTTGTCATGAATAATCTCCATGATAAACTTTCTTGCAACAAAGCTTCGAAAATCTTTTATGGTTCTAAAGAAAAGTCTCAAAGACCAAATTTTTTTAATGTTTTGATTTAAAATCTTGTTTTTAAACAGAGATGACAATGCTCAGAAGGAACTCCGAGACTGGGGGTTAAGCTTTGATTCTAATTTGTTGTCCTTCACGGGAAGAGTTGTTCAAGGCGAAAAGATCTTTCAGTCAGGAAACGCGGTAAAGAAAACGACTTCTAAAATCTTCTGAATCTCTTAGTAATGAAGCAAGTTCTTGAGGAAAGAAATGCAACTTGTTGGCTTACAAATGAAGGATTATAAGTGGAAACATTATACACAAGTCTTTGTCCAAACAGGATGCTCTTAAATTGTGAAGTTCTGTTTAGAAACCCTCCAAGATTTTTCTGGCTTGCACTACAGTAGTGTCTTCACTGCAAAACAGTCCCTCTGTGTTAACTAAGGAATTTCAGATACATAAGCTAGGAGACTATAAAGATGTTTCTAACTAGTTTCCATTTATTAAAATACCAAGGTTTTAAAATTAAAATACACTAATTGTTTCAATTCAATAGGTAGAACACCTACAGTATCCGCACTCAGAGGCGAAGTGACTCCAGTAAGAATACCTTAGATTTCAATTAAGTTGTATATTGCCATAAAACATATATTTCCCTTATAGTAGAGGGCTATTGTCTTGAATGGATGCTAGATGGAGAAGGGCATTTTGCAGTGTCTTGATCTGTATATCTGTGTATTTGGTAAAACTTCTTCTATTCTTGTTAATGAAAATATCTGATACCTTCTTTATAATACTTTCTTTTCCTTGAGCAGTTACCTTAATAAAAAGAGAAGTGGGAGAAAAATAAGGAAATACATAAACAGCGATTTCTTTGTAGCACAGAAACTGCAGCAAATAGTTGTAACTTACCTGGGCTAAAAATTGTGTCTACATAATTATAAATGGAAATTTTGAAGAGTATAGGATTTCTTGAAAGGGCTAGATGAAGTATATTTTAAATTGGTGACAATTGGAGAAAAATCAAGTCAGGTGTTCCAGGCAGAAGTTTTAGTCTGTTCTTGAAGCGTATCAGGAAGTAGTTGTACAGCTGTTTCAGCAGGGTGTTGATTTTCTTTCCCTCTTGTTTACAGTTTGATTACAATCCTGAGTTTGCTGATTGGTCAAAGGAAACTAGGGGAGTTCCCTTAATCTGTCCAAAGCCTCTGGACAACTGGTTATTAATATACACACGGCGCAACTATGACATTGCTAATATGTTACTTCAGAATCTGTTTAAAGTCACGCCATCTATGGGAATCAGAATGAACAAGGCAATCATGTAAGTATCCTTAGCAAGCTAATGGAAAGATAAAATGATACTTACTAGAGCACATCTATTAACGTGCTTTGGCTGTTAAATATGTCACACTACTGATTTCTGTGAGATTTTTAATAAAGTTTTTTTAAAGGGTGAAAATTGTTCAGCTTTCTCTAGTGATTCTTTTTCTTACTCATGGTTTTATTTGTGAGAGCTTTCACTGGGAATTAAAGCATGCCAATGCCAAATATTAGATATATAGTAATTCAGCAACACCTTCTAAAGTGGAGTTATATACAGTACAAGAAGGAATATATGTTTCCTTGCTGAGCTTAGACATATTCTGCTTTTATTTTTTTTTCCATTCTAAATATCTTCCTTTGGGTACCTGTGCTTACTTTAAACTTACAATTCTGTTGCTCTTCGAAGCCCAAGTTGGAGATGATTCTTCTTAATCTTCAAAATGTGTGAATATAGTACGTCTATTAATAGCCATGAATGGGACACTTCGTACAGTACTGATGTATAATGAGCATCTTACTGATGTATAATGAGCATTAATGGTTCTGCTGACATCTCAATAGCTGTTAGCTTTTTATTTCCCTTGTAAACATTTTTTTTTCCATTCTTTCTTTTCAGGATTGAAGTAGAAGATAGAACAGAAGCTTATTTGAAGGTTTTACAGCAAAGCATTACCTCTGACACAAACATAGTATGTTTTTGAATCCGTATTCAAATCAAGTTAATCTCTAATTGGTGTTTTAAGACTAGTGGGATTCATTCACAGAAGTAGAACTCTTGGCTCATACTCCTGTTCAAACCCCAAACTGTGTATACCCTTATGGAAAAGAGCCTTTGTACTTCTTTTTGCTGTGAACGCTTGAAAATTTCTCTTGAGCATAAGCAACTTTTCCTAGAGAACTACAACTGTTTTTATGTAAATCTGAGAATGCAGCTTCTTAAACCCCTTTATTTTCTTTCTTTAAAGGCAGTTTGTATTTTGTCGAGTTCCCGCAAGGATAAATATGATGCTATCAAGAAATTTTTATGTACAGATTGTCCCATCCCAAGTCAGTGTGTGCTTGCTCGCACCTTAAGCAAGCCTCAGACTGTTCTGACAATAGCAACAAAAATTGCCTTACAAATGAACTGTAAGATGGGTGGAGAACTTTGGAGTGTTGAGATCCCGGTAAATATATATATATATATTTTTAATTTTTAAAATGCTGTTTACTGTATTGAGCTTTATTTAAAAAGCAAACCTTTTTCCCCCCAAAAAAGAAAATTGAGTATTCTTTGTATCATTTCTTTTGTGTCTCTGAGAAGAGGCAGGAAGTTAAATATGACATGAGAAGATGTTTACTTTAAGAATTCATGGTTTACTTAGTGTCCTGAAACCATACAGCAGCTTATGTCATGATCTTATTACACTATGGGATGGAGATGATGGATGCTTTGGCCTGTCTTTGTGTACTAACACGTGTTCTGTATTGATTCCTTTTAAGCTGAAACAAGTAATGATTGTGGGAATTGATTGTTACCATGACACTTTATCTGGGAAGCAGTCAATTGCAGGATTTGTTGCTAGCCTGAATCAAACAATGACACGGTAAGATATGAATGCCAAAGAATTTAAAAAAAAATAAAATCTTTCCCTTAACTGAAAAGTATCTTGAACATTGTGAGCCATCATTAAAGTGTCCGAATTTGACATACTGTACATTGTTAATAATTGTGAATCACTTTTCCAGTGCATCCCTTGAGGGAATGTCCTCTTTCCACAGCGCATGGCAGAGGGGTCGGATGGTGGGGCAAGGGCTGACACAAATAGAGGTCATCAGGGTTGCAGGCTCTTCTCCCTTTTGACTTTTAAGTTGTTTGAGAGGAATTGCACTTGGCATTTGTCTGCCACAGGGAAATAATCTTGCAGTGCACTAACATTTGCTTGACTAGATTGATCCACAATACCTGTAAAGATTAAGCAGTCATAGTGATTTTAAAAATAACTTTATGGAAGTAACCCTGGGAAATACTTTGAAGGTCAGCTTTTATTTTGCTCTTCACAGGTGGTTCTCCCGCTGTGTTGTTCAAAGTCGTGGGCAGGAACTTGTGGATGGGCTCAAAGTCTGCTTGCAAAGTAAGGGAAACCTTTCTGCTCTTGTCAAGTCCCATCTAAGGAATGGCAGTATAGCTCCCTTAAAACACACCTCCTCAGTTGCCTTGTGGGGAGACATTATCCACTTGCATTTAGATAAATGCAGATTAAAAATAGAGTTGTAAATAATTTGAAAGTTAATAGTATTTTGTGTACATTCTTTTGTTGATTCCCATATTTCTTATCAAAAAGTAAGTGCTACTTATCAATGCACTTCAAAGAATGCTTTAAAGGAAGGGAGATTTAAAAGATGACAGCTCCTTGCTGTGAGAGAGGCCAGCAGAGTAGATACTCTCCTTAGGTTTGTTCTTTCCGTATTGGTAAACAGGTAAACAATAACTCCTGGCAGGTAACATCTGTGTATCATGATGTGTACCTGTTTCAGGTTAGTGAAAGATTGAGGACCTTAAGTTTTGAAATTTAGTGCTGCTTTTCCAGTAATAAAAAAAATCCATTTTTGTTTTGCAATGATTTATTATAGCTAACAGCTTTTACTGTCTTTAATTATTTTTAAGCTGCTCTAAGAGACTGGTTCAAGTGGAATAAGTATTTGCCCTCTCGTATTATTGTGTATCGTGATGGTGTAGGAGATGGACAACTAAATACTTTGGTTAATTACGAAGTGCCTCAATTTCTGGATTGCTTGAAGAGTATTGGTAAAGACTACAAGTAAGTCTGTTTCCACCAACACCTTTTTTTTTTATACTGGAAGAGAAATAGACCCTGGGATATAAAAAATAGTTATAGAGGAAGATTGTGCTGTCTTTTCCTCATTACTTCTATTTGGGTTCACGTAACTGCATTTCTGAAGGCTGTTCATGTGATTTGAGATACTGAATTTGTAATAGTGAAAGTTTTTAGTACATACACCACAAGAGTGGTCAGTACACACGTGCACATACACTGCAAACTTAGATCCAGTGAATTGGTTTCTTAATCTGCTCTGAAAAATGAAAAAACTTCTTAGTGCTGCAGGCAAATAGAGCACAAGACAGGTTAGAGCAAGTAGGAATTGAAGTGCTTGCTACTGTTTAGCTTCTGTTAATGGCTTGCTCTTTATCAAAACTACTGTCAAAACAAGTGTTTTCTATGTGAAAAGATGAGGTAGAGAGATAGTAGAAACCATATCTGTAATTAGAAGATCACTTTCTGATTTGTTTTCTATCTTCCTATGAAGATACAGAAACTGGATTGTTGAGAATTATCAAAGTTGCATGTGAAACTTAAAATCTAAAGTTATGAACAACGTCCTTTTTAATCAAAATCATGAGTTAGCAAAGACATATTTGAAAGTAATGCCCTGGTTAATCTCAAAATTGCTTTTAGTTTGAAGCTGTAGAGAATCTGCTTGTAATGTGCACAGTACAATTTTTCATGATAGTGGTAGGTTGGTGGTGGGGTTTTTCAGGTGTTTGTTTTGTTTGTATCTGGTTTAGTTTTGTTTGGGTTTTTAAAAAATATTCTCATTGCTTTTAGTCCACGACTTACTGTGATAGTTGTGAAGAAACGAGTGAACACCAGATTCTTTACTCAGAGTGGTAGAGGACTTAGAAACCCACCCCCTGGTACTATTGTTGATGTGGAGGTTACCAGACCAGAGTGGTAAGTCAGTGTAGAAGTAACACTTCTCTTTCTTTGCTGTCAGTGTGATCATAAAGGAAATATATCCTATACTAAATAGACTGTGGGATCAAGAATGCTTTTGACATTTCTGTCCTTTTGAAAAGAAATCATAATGAATATGGACATGAAAGAAATGGAGAAGCTTAAATTTTATTAATTCATTAAGAAATTATTTAGTAGTTTCCAATATGTAGTATTTGTATTCATCAGTGTTTTATATACTTTCAGGGTCTGTATGTTTCACTTTCTGTTGGGTTTTGGGTTTTTTAATGTTTTTTGGGTTTTTTTAAGGTTTAGTACTGAAAGAGTGACCTGATAGGATTGTCCAGCTGTCCTTAACTGAAGGGAAATTCTGTCTGTCTAGGGTTTTGACATCATTTCATGTAAATTTTATTACTTTCTGAAGTGTGCATTTTATGAGCAAGCGTTGGCACTGTTCTTGGATGTCACTAGAAGCTTCTGAGCTGTACAATAACCTGTGTAGGTAACACACTGGCACGGATCTTACTGACCTCACCTGCTCTTAGTATTAAATGTTTTTGTATGTCACACTCTATCAAACTCGAAATGCAAAGCTGGTTAATATGCTGTGAAAGATTTGACTTGGTCAGGGGATGTGGGGGCATGTAGGGACCTGTGTGTTCGCCTGTGGCAGCGCACAGTTAGGAGATGTTGTTCTGCCTTTCAGTTTTTGTATGGTACCAGCTGGCTGCAGGTGTTCAAGTGTTGTGAAGGGTGACAAATGCCAAATGTGGCTGGGGGTGCTACAGTAAATAAGGAGCATAAGCCAAGTACACATGCAGGGTGGTTATCAGCAGCAAACTGTATATGATGAATAGTTAACATCTTCATGGTCTTAAGCCCTACTCCATATAATTAGATTATTTACATTTTTCCAGATCTCCTGGCCTTTCAGACACAGAGGAAACTGATTATTTTGTGACCAAAGCCTAGGCATACTTTTGCCATTTACTCAGTATGCATCAAATGACCTGAAAAAATAAGTATAACAAATTTGTGGGGATTTGCATTTTTTGAAGAGGAGGAGCCCTTTCTGTACCAAACTTGTGGGGTTTGTTTCTTGTGTTACAGGTATGATTTCTTCATTGTCAGCCAGGCAGTGCGAACCGGCTGCGTGTCACCCACGCATTACAACGTCATTTATGACACCAGCAAACTGAAACCAGACCATATGCAACGTTTAACCTACAAACTGTGCCACATGTACTATAACTGGCCGGTGAGTGCTTCCACTGGGAAGGGATAATACTGTTCTTTGAAGATTGTGTATCTTTATGCAGTTACAACTCACAAGAAGGTAGAATAAGGTATCCTTCAAACCTCTGTGTGGGTCCAGAAAGTGTGTGAGTATGCCTCTTGGCCTAGAGAGAGAACTAGACATTTGATAATTAACATGATCTCAGAAGTCTGAATATTGATGCAATTTTTATTCTCTCTGGAAAACACTTGTTGAGTATTGCTCCCAAATTCTCAAATTTGTGTCAAAAGCAAAACTGAAACAAGCATTTCTTACCTGCAGATATAGTTAACTTCTTTGTGTGGAGATGGAGCCAGGTTACTCCATTTCCCTTGAGGCTTCTGCTGTTGCATACCAAGATCAGCACAGTCAGCTCATGCTGGAGGTGTGCTGTTGATGGGCCAGTTTAGCAATCATAGATATTCCATGTGACTTAACGATACACCATCCTGATGCTGCGAGATCCAGCATCACATGTAAACGTGAGCAAGAGGTTTTTGTTGAACAAGGAGACGAAGGAGTTGGCAGGGTTTTTGCATCTATTCTTTTGTCAGGCATGGTTTTTTTGGTGTGTTCATAGAATCATAGAATGTGTTATGTTGGAAGGGACCTGCATCTAGTGCAGGGAATATAAATGTTACATGTGTCCAAACTTTTGAATTCTGGGACACTCCATTACACTTGAATATACATGCTTACCTGAATGACTTGAAAATAATTACTCATTTATTTTATTTTATTTTTCCTTCTGCAGGGGGTTATCAGAGTACCTGCTCCTTGCCAGTATGCTCATAAACTGGCTTTCCTTGTTGGTCAGAGTATTCACAGAGAACCAAACTTGTTGCTTTCAGACAAACTTTACTATCTTTGAGTTAAGTTACCAGCTAAAAAAAAAATAGTGTAGTCCCTTCCTGGCGATTGTAGAATTGGCTGGAGTTTTGTGTGGATTTTTTATTGAGGCTTTTTGGTTTTCTTGAGGCATATGCATGTGATGAGTATGTGGAACTTCATTTTCATTGTAGGAAAAGGGTTGAGATAGCAGATCTGCATTTTTAATGTGTCTCTTGCCTGCTATACAAACTATGCATTTTTTAATTTATTTTCTAATGCTTATTTACTACAGTTTTTCTGGGATAATTCACAAAACATTATCAGTTTTTATTTATGTTTATGGGAAGTCTCACACAGAATTATTTTTAGGATACAAGATAGGTAGTTATGTAGACCAAAATCCAAACTTCTCCAGCAAGCACATTACACTTTTAATTTTCAAAATACATCTGTTGTTCCCTTGTTGTTCTTGGCTGTTAAAACAAGGTCAAAACGTTGCCTCCTGAAGTGTTTCATAGCTTAAAGACTCGTGGTTATCAGGGCTTTTGTGTTAAGACTGCAGTGTGATCCAAAACCTATGGACAGGGTTTTAATACTTGCCCTTGTAAGTGGTTTGCAGACTTTAGTAGAGATTCTCTTGTGCTCACTTGTGGCTCCCTAGAAGTAAAGAAAGGTGATACTAAACTGCCATAGCTGAGCAGGAAGTTCTGTGTGTCAGAGGCAGAGTTACTTCTGTATCTTACTGCAGCTATGGGGAACACCTGTATCAATCATCTACAGCTACAGTGTTCTCTCTACAAAAAGTGACAGCTTTGTCTAAGTTTGAATGCTGTGATGGCAGCTCTCTGCCATACCATGGGGTACCCTGGTCTTGTAACTTTGTGTTTGTTGCACAGCCTGAGCACACTGTTGTTTTGGACAACTGCAAATTTGTTAAATGAACTAAATCTCTTGGTTGACATTGTTCAACTGCATGCTTTGTGTTAAATGAGAAGAATAATTTCCATCAAGGAATATCCCTGCACTAACCTGCAAAGGGGGTGATAGTTTTTGGGGTTTCTGTGCTTATGTGGTGCCAAGCACTGAGGGGTGCTTAGGCTTCAGTTTGTATTCTTAGATTTTCGCTGGTAACTGTTCAGCAGGAGTATCTTGATTTGTAAAGTCAATAGTAATTGGGTTGATGGAGTTTGAGGTCTGAGTGTTGCAGTGCCAGGCACAGAGTCAAACGAGTGCACATGGAAGAATTTGGGTTGGTTTGTCATTTTAAACTAAATTGTTGTGAACCTTGTTTCTTTTCTTTGTGAGATTCAAATAAAGTTCTTGCTATAACCCTTGCTTGTTTGAGCCTGTTTGTTAGATGTATTTGCATCCATATGTCAAGACTGGGCTTTGGCCATCCTATGTTGTGCTAGGGTAACTTTGTAACCATTATTTACCTCTGGAGAGCTCCTGGAGTCTTGCATTTAGATGAGCTCTTCTTCAACAGTAAACTTCAGCCAGCAACAGCTCTGACAGCAGAGTGGTTTTTACCTTGCATTCAGGTGAGTTTTTAATTTGCTTGTGCTGATTTCTTCTGCTCACTGCTTAGTGTTGTGTTAGTTATGCATCACTTAGTTAATACCTCTGAGAGGTATAACTCTGCTCTGTTATGAGGTCAGTGCTAGTGCTGCTTCCTCAGCCAGCCCATGCCAGGGAGGGAATGGTGACTGGTGCTTCTTTGAAGCTACAGCTTGCACCAGGGCTGCACACATCCTAATTGCTCCTTGGGTGTGGATCTGGCTGCTGGGATCCAGCCCTTTAGCTGGGGAGGGGCAGCTAATGCAACTATCAACCAGCTGGCCCAGTAGACTGATGAAACAAACTGCACTCTACAAAATATCAAATTATTTATTTATATAAAATATAATACACAACAGTTGTACACATGCACACACCCACACAGTACTTTACCACAAATTTAGGCCAGTTATTTTCTTTAATTAAATGTTATAATCTAGCACACGGTATTTTACAGTAATTTACATTATTATCTGAAGACACAATGGGGAAGCTTTGATCATTCATTTATAAACCTTCCATAAATTACAAAAAGAAAGGCAGTCTGAAAAGTATGTATAAACAGTAAAAACAATTTACAAATGGACAAGAATTACAAAATAGTAACAGCCAATGACTGCCATCAACGTGTAAGATTGTTTTTCTGGAGATGCCAATATTGCAATTAGTATTTGATTATCACCTCTTGCAGCCTCTTTACTGGCTACGGCCTTTGCATGTAACACAGTTTTTCACTCTACTTTAGACATGCACTTGATCTTGAATCTGACATCAGCAATATGAAAATGGGACTGTACCTCCACAGGAGAGAAAAAAAAGTTGGGGAGAAAAGGTATTTTCTTGTGGAATTGTTTGGGGTTTTGGTTTGTGGGGTTTTTTCCCTGGTAATTCAGAACAGGGAACCAGGAACTTCAAAACTGGAGGCTGCATGGTTAAAACCCGGTCAAGTCTCTGAATAATACACTGTATCTGATTTCAGTTTGGTGAAAAAGACAAAAGAAACCAATACAAGGATGTTGGTTGGGAAAGAAAAAAGAAAAAAAAAAAAAAAATCAAAAAGAAAGTATTTTGCACAGCACTTTCAAACTCCCAGGAGTTACATCGGACATTGAATGGAGTCAGTAACATAGTACTTGATCTTCAATTACCATGTCTTAGGGAAGATGGAGACAGCTGAATACACAGTACATACAAAGTATACGCTGTATATTTATTAGACAGTACAAATCATTGTGCATTAATAAGGCAAAACATCAAGGCTGATTAAACTAGGAGTTTCAAGACCATTTTTGTGTATGATATACGGTGGGGTGATCTCTGAACCAGCAATCAATGAATAAGAGTTTTCTTCCCCACACTCATGGTTAAAGGAGGCTAAAGGCTGAGATTTATCCAATGGAGTTGCAGGTGTTGAGTTGACTTCAAATAAAACCATGTTCTTCATGTCATAATCCCACAAATTTTACTTTTTTTTTCTTTTTTTAAAGAAAATTTTGCCACAACACATCCACTTCCTTTTTTTCTTGCTGTTTTGGTTAAGCAATTCACATGATTCTATTGATGTCAGAGTTAAAAATGCAAAGGTTTGGTAAAGTTGTACTGCATAGTCATGAAAGCCCTAGTTTTGACGTTTAAAAAGAAAAATAAAATTACACAGACTGGAAGCTTTACAGGTTGTCCAGGAGTACATGACTCATTTCACTGCACCCAGCTTTTTCAGCAGTTTCTTGCCTTTGGAAAGCAGCCCCTTTTTCTTTTTCGAGGACATATCCCTGCCTCTCCCGGGACTACCAGAACCCATAGGTGACGGAGGTGACCCAGAATGGAGATGAACTGTGGGGGATGGTGCTCTCCGTGATGTACCTGTATTCTCAGGAGGAACCTATTAGGTACATTGTTATAATTTATTGAATGTTTGAAAGCTTCAAAGCTGTTATCATCAAGAAAGTTGGTAAAATCACTTGTCCCATTACCCACTTAAACAAAAAGGGCTGGTTCCTTTCTTCTTACTGGCTTAAAGTACCCTATGGGCAGTACATAAACTTTGAGGAAAAAGTACAGACAATAGCAAACACTCCAACAGAGCCCTGTTTTGGTTATACTTTTTAAAAGAAATGCTTTTATATTCTTTTTTTTGGCCATAGTTCTGGCCACAAAAGCCACAAAATTGGTTTTGGTTTTGCATTTCAGTACTCTGGTAGAACAAAAATGAAGAGGGATACTTTCAGCTATACCTTTAAGAAAAATAGGTGTGTTAAGTGCTACAGATTAATCCATAGAAGTCAAACTTTTCAGAAGAAATGACTTAAAATGCTACACGATTTTAAAAAAAATGTCCTTTAATTGCCTTTTCCTTAAAATTGGCTAGCAGACTTTACATATTTGAGAAGATGGCACACTGGCTTAAAAAAAAAAACAAACCAAAAATCAAAAGAAAGAAAAAAGCTAAAATGAACCTTAATTGCAATCAAAGAATGCTTAAAGGCCCTGACTGCTTGATGTGTATGCTGCAGCTATGAGGTTGCTGAATGAAGGTGAATACTCGTACAATAATTAGATGACAGCATTCCTAAATATTTTAAACAGCTATATTTTTTTCTCAATCATCAAAAGCAGTTGAGTGAAAATGCTGACACTACTTCTACTCAGCCTATCCTAACTACAGTGCCCAGCTGACAAAATGTGGTACTATCAATTAAGATGATATTTTCATAGTAGAATCCATGCCTTAGGGTCCCCTGTTAGCTTGTAGTTCAAGTTAAAACATCAGCAATTTACTGGCTTGCTGTGCAACAGTGAGTTAAGCAAAGGGGCTTCAAGCCTACTTTGATTTTAAATCAAGGTCTAATTCTAATGAAAAAAAAAAACAAAACAACTTGGTAAAGCACCCCAACGTACACCTGAAGATACCAGATATTTAGTCTAATGCATTCATTCAGTGAGCTGCATGTTTCATAGTGAGACTTTTATTGCATTGGTAAACCAAACAGTTGTGAATACTTCAAATATGCACTTTCTAGGAAAATCTGAGTAAATTGTACCATATGCAGGGCTTTTTTTTTTCAGAAGTGTTGGGTAGTTGGTCTTAGGCAAACTGGGGTATAATCGATTATGGAGAACACATTTTAAGGCAGGCAATTTAAGTAGCTCTGTTTGAGCACAATGAGTTTCAAAACCAACTATACCCTTGTAAACTACCATCCGTAGCGGCTGACATTCTGTCTGTATGTTCTTTAAGGGTTGGGGGTGTTGTGCTTTTCTCTTGATAGAGGAGCTTGGAATTTTTACATCCCAGCTTGGCTAACAATGCAATATGCAGCTTGTGTTTGTAGGGTAGTAGACAAACTCTCCTTTCTATGTAAACATAAACATTTAGCTCATGAAGAAATATGCTCCAAACATTGACCTTCGTAAAGCCAGGTCTAATGGACTTATTTCTAAGGATTCCTTTTAAAGGAGTTCTCTCCTAAAGAAACTAAATTGACTAGATACAGTAAAAGCATACAGCCTATTCTTCTGTGGCCAAGGCTTTTGGAGACATATTTCTTTTCTTTTTTTTCCCCACAATTAAGTTTCAAGACTTGCATTAGATAGCCAGGTAGCTTTAATTGAAATCTCTATCGGTATCTTCAGTTGCTCACTTACGTGAAGGCTACATTGCCTTATTAAGGTGTGAAATGAACACTCTTCTTCTGTTTCCAAGCAGATGAGCAAAGAAATAAAAATATATATAAAATATATAATATATAAAAATATCGCAGTGATGAAACAAAACCAAAAATGAGATAACTCTAAACATGATTAGTCTTTCATAAGAGAGAAGTCTCTGAGCAATTAACTACTGCCAGTTGGACTAGGAAGTCGTAAGATTAAGAGATGAGCACTGTCACTCAGCTGCATCCACAGCTCAGATTAAAGGAAGGCTTGTGCCAGTCTTTCACCCACAAGAACTTTCCCTTTCATCTAGATAGCACACGGGGTAAGATTCCTTTAGAAGCATTAGGAAATAACTACTTTCGCCAGGGAAAAGCTGTTTAAACTCAAATTATAATTGAAGGAACTGTAATGGCTGCAATTAAATGCTAAATTTAGTTTCTTCATTTACAAATGTAACAAGCAGAAGGCCAAGTCAAGTCCTTTTCTCTTTTATATATTTGAAAGTTAATTTAAAATGGGTAAATGGAATTAAAATGTTAAAAGTAATATCTAAATTATAAATGAAAGAGAATGGGATGGAAAATAAAACTTTAAGGTTTTCTTATTGGGTTGCTTACCCTTTTTGCTTTCGTACGCATCGGCGTGTCGTGAACGTAGCGCAAGGGTGCGTCGGAGAGATAGACTTCAACATCGTCAGGCACTTCTTCGAGAAAGTTGGAAGGAACCAGCCCCTTCTGCCCATTAAGTTCACCCTGAAAAATAATGAACATTTCAGCCAATGTTTCAATTAAAGCAAACGTGGGTTCCCAAGTGTGGTGGGTTTGGCCCTGGCCAGAGGCCAAATGCCCACCAAGCCGCTCGCTCACTCCCCCTTCGGCTGAAAAAGGGGGAAAATATATATTGGGAGGCTTAGGCCTTGAGATAGGGACAGAGGGATCACTCTCCAATTAGTGCAATGGGCAAAACGACTCGGCACAGAGTAAAGGAAAGTGATTTATTACTGCTACAACTAATACACCCAGTGAGTGACCTGGAGTCAAGATAATGAGAAGTGGCCAGGTGTTAAAGCGCCTTCTCCCCCCGCCCCTCCCCTTCTTAGCAAAATTAAACATCACGATTTTACTCCCTTCTTCCCCCCAACATGGCACAGGGAGGGGCAGGGAATGGGCAGGGGGATTCCAGCAGTTCCTCACAAGCTGCTTTCCTTCCCCAGATCTTAACACTTCTGCTTCCCCCACCCCTCGCCTCTTTGCACCCTTGACTTTAATCATCAATTCGCTCCCTTCTTGCTGCCCATTGCAGCACAGGGAGGGGCAGGGAATGGGGAGTGGGGGTTTTCAGTCCGTTCCACCTGAGCTGTCTTCCGTCTCAGCTGGGGGGGGCATTCCACACACATACACACACACACACACACACACACCCTTCCCCAGCGGCACTGTGGTGTCCCACCCACATGAGAGTCATATCCATGAACTTCTGCAGCGTGAGTCCTCTCCATTGCAGAGTCATCTCCTCACCACAGGCCTGTCAGCAGGACTCCCTTCCATAGGGTGCTGACGTTCAGGCCCAGACTCCCCCCACCTGGCTCCCCACAAAGTCACAAGTCCCCCAGCAAACCTGCTGAGGCGTGGATCAATCTCTTCACAGGACATAGATGTCCCTGCTCCCTGTCCTCATCCATGGGCTACGAGGGGACACCCATTTCACCATGGTCTTCACCAGGAGCTGCAGGGGAAACTCACTGCATTCCTCTCCTCCCCAGCCTTTGGGCCTGGCCTTGGTGTCTGCACAGCTTCTTACATCTTCTCACTCCCTGATCTGAAGGCAGAGTGCGCCCACCTGCAGGTTTTTTCCTCCTCGATGTGATCCACAGAGGCATTGTGAATCCACCTCTTGATTGGTCAGAAGCAATTCTGGCCTTGAGTTAGCTGGTGTTTACTGTCTGGGACTCGCAGAAAACTGTAACTGCTGCTTTGTAAAAACCCTCTCAGCAGCACCGCCACACAAAACTGCACCACCAGGAATGTAAGGAAATGCTTTTCCTTATTTCAAAGCCAGTGGGGAAGAGAAAATAACCATCTGAGGTCACTTTGGACCTTCACATCTTTACACACTCAAAGGTCACAAGAGTGACCCCTGCATAACTGAGCGCAGGAGCACCCTGGCTTTTTATCTGTGTGCAGCGGGGAAGCAAGAACTGAACCCCAGATTCTAGACGTGGCTCCTGAGGACCTGTGCGGTGTGAGGCTGCACAGACCCTGGCGCTCCCCACTCCTCACTGGGGGTCACTTCTAACAGGACCCCCAGGCTCTCCCTTAACCTTTCACACACCCACAGATGGCTGTAACGGGGCACGGCGCTTTATGTGACCAAAGAAGGCAGCTTACATAGTAAAATCCATCTTCATCGATTTCACCAAAGACGGTGATAATGTCCCCAGTGCAGAACGTCAGCTCGGCCTGGAGAAAGAGGAGACAAGGGTGTGTTTCTGGTAGGCCAAGGTTAATGTCTGCAGTATTAACAGTAAATCCAGTACTAGTTTCCCCTCCCCTTTATGTTAGGACATGGTGAAAATGTCTTTTTTTTGTTGTTTTTTTGTAGCTTGCTAACTCAGTGCCCTCCCCACTGGGTTCTAGACCCCCAGGGCCACCCATGACAGGAGCGGCAAGCAGCCTGGCCCTGGGGACACTGAGCACTCCTCGGCGCCGAGCCCAGGACAGCCTGAACAGACTCTGAAGCTTTGAACTACGTGATGTCAGAGATCTCTTTTAGTCAGTTGTGGGAGGAGGGAATAAGACCCAGAGGAGGCACATGGTTCAGTCCATGCTCTGTGCACAGAGCTGAGCACTGGCACCAACAGTACACAACAGCTGAGACTGCTCCTGAAAGGCAAAGTTCCTGACCTAGAACTGCAGAGTTAACTGGTTCTGTTCAATAAAGGCTGTGTAAGAGCAGCACCCATCTCTGAGCTGCAGTGCTCTGGGCTTTTGCTAACTGCCTGTGCTTTAACAGGAAGTTAAGTACGCTTTTAAAACTTGCTTTAAAACTACTTACTTAATCTGTTGCCCAGCCTACCTTGAACCACTGTAATTTAGAACCAGATTTGGTTCAGCAAGAACTTTATTTCCATGAAATGATGGCTCTGGCAATGGTAAACACATTGACCAGTTATGTCAATACCTCTACATCAACGTTGGGAGAACTTTCTCTCGGGTCATAATCGTACAGCGCCACCATCCTCCTGGTAGACACGGAATGCTGCCTGCCACTCCTCCTGTTTCTTTCTGTTCCGATCGCAAGGAGAGGAAGGAGAGGAAAGCTATCAAAGTTATTTGGAAAAGAAAAACAAGGTGCAATTTTTCCCCACGACATTCTCACACCAGGGCAGTACCAGTGTTGCTATTGCTCTAGTGTAGTGATAGGTGGTCACAGATTACCAAAGCTATTAACACAGCTCAAGGTTTCAAAATGGCATGTACGAGTCAGAAATGCTGCCTAACAGTTGGCTTGCTCTCTGTTCTAAGCCACTGAATCCTCTGAACAGCATTTATCTGCAGAACTAATCTTCCAAAAGTTCCAGCCACTCTTGGCTGTAAGAACTGGAGGTTGCCAACGTACCCAAAGCCAAACATTCCACATTCTGTTTGTTTCATTTTAGTCAAACTTCCACATTTACTGGCTGTTCCTGCCCCCTCCCTCCCCCATCACAAGGAAGTTTGTGCCTAGGATTACTCTTCCTCTTTATGCAGGGAGAACCACACCCTCTCTGCTGTCCCACAAGAGAAGCCACCCATGATACCAGTGTCCATAGTGTTCTCAGGACTGTCTCCAAAAACATGCTCTCAAGTACTGTTCAATTTTACATGTTGTCTTTGTGGGGAACAGAAGGAAAGGAGGAAAATCTGTAGTTTCCAAGAACCACATGAAATGTTTTATCAACTGAGATTAAACATTTACAGAGAGGTCCAAAATGGGCTTCAGTTTAAATCTGAATGATGTTAGTTAGCATGATTCTTGCAGATGACTGCTGTAGCAAGAGAAACATGCTTGTTAGTGCTAGGTACAGGCATTGAGGGCAGGGCGATGAGCGTTAGGCAGTGTGCCAGAGGCACCCTGGGTGAGGTTCTGCTGATGCAGGAGCACACTGGGAGTGTGGCATGCACTCAGCTGACACAGAAGCATTCCCTCAGAGGCCGTCACCGATGTTTGCAGGGGGTGGTTTGGAGCCACTTGCCCAGCTCTCAATGCAAGAGACTTGCACAGAACACAAGGAGAGATCCAGAGGGAAGGCACAGACTGTGACGGACACGGGAGCTGCTCCCCTGTTCCCCAAAGCCTGGATCAACCCACACCTAAATGTGCCTGAGCAAAGCACTCCTCTGGGGCAAGGCACTGCCCCCTGTCTGGGGTCAGGGGCCTCTCTACAACCAGGAAAAGAATCCAAAAGGGACCCTACACATAACTGCTACATGACTATATTGCAATATTTCAGACTTGTGGTTTCCAAGAGTTCAGAGGCATTTAAAAAAAAAAATAATTCAATCTAGACAGCTCAAATCATTTCAGCTCATTTACAGCTTGAATCAAATGACTGGTTCTTAGCACAGACCTCTTTTAGACTTTCTGGATCTGCGGTGTACAGAGCGTGTGCTCTCTTTGAAACGGTCACAGTTGACTTCAGGAAAGGAATGCATACAAATAAAAGAAGAAAAGATACGAAGCTGTTCAAAGTTCTGGTCTTTTTTAAGGATTTAATGTGGGCAAAGGATTAAGAAAAATAGAGTCATATGAACAGAGCATTTCAAGGGTCTGTTATGGCATAAAAATGAGGAACAATCCAAGGCAGGCTGGCAATTAGAGCCTGCTTCAGCTAAAATCCACGTGGGCAGCCTCTGTGACAGCCAGGGTCTGAGCACGGGGATCTCTGCTACTCAGAATTCATCTTCCATTTAAAATTAAGCCAAACTAACCATTCTTGCCCAAATCCATTAGGAAGAGCGTTGGGTTTTGTTTGGTTTTAAATGGCTAACAATTTAGATCCACATTAAAGAGAAAGCACACGATGCTTTTCAAGTGCTACAGTATTTAAAGGTGAACTGCTGGGGGTAGGTTGCTAACAGCTCGCTCAGAAATACGCCAGAATACAACCAATTGCTTAAAAATATAAGGCAGGGCAAGGTTTCTGTCACATATTGTCTCTCCTCATCGCTTCCTGATCTCTCAGCTACTTCGGGAAACACTGCCAGTTGAGCACAAGAAAAAATCCAGGTCTATCCATGAATACAACCCTTAGGCAGCCAAAATACTCCTCAAATCACAGGGAGCTGTGTAGAAGAGTGGTTTTAGACACTGCTTAATCCCCCCAGGCGTGTTACAGGTGTACCTAGAGCAGTTTGGGTATCTCATTCCAACCAACTTCAAATGATGCAGACCCACGCTAGAACAGCTACATGTGTGGAATGATGCTGGAGGCAGCAGCCAACCCCCCCAAGCAGATCCACAGGTCCCACCGTGTGCCTATCCTGTTATGGCCTGTGAGTATCACCTAGGTGTATGGGCTGCCCCCAGAGGAGCAGGTGGGCAGAGGGGTTTACAAGTGCCTGTGGGTGGGAGTATTTATGTGTCGGAAGTAAATAAATACACAGACTTGAATTAAGAGCTCAAGCATTTAAGAACCTAAAGCATCCTTCCCTTTCATTGCCATCTCAGTAGCTTAAAAATTAAAAAAAACTCTTACATTTCCTAATACACTTTTGGAAATGGTGAAAGTTTTATGCGCTGTAAGGAAATGACTGTGGAAGATGTCTTTGGGGGTTTTTTAGCAACCACTTTTACAGTTCACTTTTAAACAGGACTGAACCAATTCCAGCCCTTTATACTCTCTGGATCATGGTGAAAATTTTAAAACATATTGAGATAGTTACATGAAATTCGTTTTGAGGAAAAAAATCCAAGCTATTTGCATTGTTTATCTGTGTGCAGCACTGAACCAACGATGCAACACAAGGGGTTCATAGCAGAATTGTTTGGCCAAACTGGTTTTTAAAGGGTTTGTTACAGCAATAGCCATAAACTCTTACAACATGTCGTGCTATCCCAAATGAGGTTACACATAACCCTTTGCCACCATCCCTTTCAATTACTGGTAAAGTAGGAAAATGTAGAAGACTAAAAATAACAACAAATAAGTGATTTTATTTTTTTAATGCTTTGCAGCAGTGAGCATATCACAAAGCACCTCAGCACAGCACACTCCAAAGCACAGGGATCGTGTTCTGTGTCCAGAAATCTTTCAGGTGACAAAACCCCTTTTTATTTTTAAACAAGAAAAGAAGGTAATGAGCAGAGCAGTGAAGATACAAGTCCTCATTTTCAGCAAAAGATGTGACCAGGATTAAATATTATTTGAATAAAGTCATCCAGATACTGACACAGAATGTATCCCATGGTGTAGTAAATTGCTGTTAAGTTTAGATGCATCTGCATTGAGTAAAAACAAAAGGCAAAGCAGATCCAGCCAAGTTAAAAGCACCCATAAGTTAGAAGTGAAGCGTAGGTATTCTCCCTTACCAATTTTCTCAACTGGTGTGTTCAGAGGAAGAAAGCCTTGTTTTAGAAGCTGATCCATCATCTCTTCATCATCTGCTTGGATCTCTGAGACCATATTACATGGGATGAGGCCAATTCTTGTACAGGTCTCTCCACGATAGAATCCATCAGCATCTTTGTCCCCATAAACCTGTTATTCAAGGAGTGATAATGTTAGTCAATAACGGTTTAGGCATTTAGGAATCTTAATACAGGCTGAATGGCTCCTAAAGCCTAGACAGGTGACTACAGATGTGGGATTACGTTAGGTTGTGACTACTCTGATTTATGCTACAAAACCAGAATTGTTACCCCACTTTGAATTACAACTTCCAATCCAAAAGCAGAATTTGGATCTTTTTTTGTTAAGCCACAAAATGCACAGAAACTGAGTCTCACCATTTACAGGGTTCAGCTCCCCCTCTGCTGAGGCAAAACTCTACTGAATCCCTCACACCCAGGCTTGTGGGGCTACTCACACAGCCCCTTTTTTGGTGCTGTATGAACTGTGTTCAAAATGAACTGGGCCAAGTGTTATTACTCTGAATGGAGTAACTCCTACATGATCACAGAATCATAGAGTGGTCTGGGTTGGAAGGGACGCCAAGGATCACACAGTTCCAACCCCTGCCACAGGCAGGGCCACAAACCTCCAGGCCTGGAGCTACACAAGGTTGCCCAGGGCCCCAGCCAACCTGGCCTTCAACACCCCCAGGGATGGGGCACCCACCCCCTCTCTGGGCAGCCTGTTCCAGCCCCTCAGCACTCTCTCTGTAAACAACTTCCCCCTAATATCTAATTTAAACCATCCTTCCTTTAGCTTTAATCCATTCCCCTTGTCCTGCCAAATGATCAAAAATGAGCATCTAATACTTAATATACTTGATATATGTACTAACTTAAGCTCTGCTATTGTGATTCCAGTAAACAGGAGTTAAGATATGAATTGTATGGCTTTTCATTCAGCAAGAACAGGTAAACCCAAAATGTCTCTTAAATTCTAAAAATACAGTCAGTTGAGAGAGGCTGCTAATGACACAGGGGCCTGGGATCAGGGACTCTGCCAAGCAAAAATGCTCTTAAGGCCAAACTGATGGCTGAGTTTCAATCGTTCCTGGTTAAGGCTCAATCGATTGCTTTTTCTTTCCTTTAAATGCAAACAAAAGACCCCAAACTAATCCCTTCAGTTCACTGAAATGACCGTTGAACAGCCTCTAATCTCTCCTCACAACAAACTGATACAAAATTCAAAGCAGCAGGTCACATTGTAGTCACCGTGGGCCCAAATAAAACATAAGCATCTTGGAGTGAGTGTCTGGGGTGGGTTCTCTCTGGATTTTTCAGTGCCAAACACAAATATTTGTGAAGAAATAACTGGAATACCTGAGTGAGATGAACATTCTTAGAAATCAAAGTGAGCTCTCAAAGAATTGCCGTATTTTTGGCAGGAAGGAGGTAGGCAAAGTGTCTAACAACGTATTTAACATTAAAAGGCTGTGATTTGGGATATGGATATTTATGTTAGGTTCCAATCCAGCCCAGCACAACACAGTCAGTATTTTAATAGCTTAGGTTATAATTTTACCTTTGAAATGAATCTACATTTTTCAGGTTCTGTTTCAGGTCACTCAAATCTCAGTTAGCCTTGGACTACCAGCAGCTGTTCCTCCTGCCTCCCTCCTTTCTGCCCAGTTTGCACCAGACTGATTGGATATCAGGCTGCAGGAGGAGACACATTTGCTGATTCAACTGAAAAATCCACCAGCTTTTGAAAGCCAGATCAGCAAAGTGAACAAATTGTCTGTGCAGCTGCACAGTCATAAAATGAGCCAAGCTGGGAGAGCTGCCTGGCTGTGCTGGTCTAACAGTGGCCTGGCACCTGGAACAGGGTGGGGTTGGCTTCTGCACCCTGTCCAGAGGCAGCTTGTGTGTTTTATACCCAACAGTCAGACAAGGGAGTGGTTTTCCCACTTTTAGAAGAAGACAACTCCAGAAGTTAAATACCTATTTGAAATACATATCTGAACTACCTATTTTCTTCAGTAATATTAAATTTGCTCTTGGCATCTAAATCTTGAGTTGAGTCCAACCCTAAGTAACTATCTCCAGCAACTTGCCCATCACCTGACTATTTTAAACCCATTACCAGCAGATACTAGGTTCCAGATCCAGGGAGAATTGCAGCCAGACTCTCTGGAAAAAAAAATCCTTGGACTCTAGTCACACAAGTTGCTTTCTCCATGGGGAACAGAGATGACTCTGTTTGTATGTAAAATCCTTCATTTCCTTCGGTTTTAGATCTCACCTTAATGATCTGTCCTTCTTTAAATGGCAGCTCTTCTTCTGCAGCATCAGGATTTGGGGACATTGTCAGCGGGTCGTAGTCAAAGAGCGCAACAAATATTCGAGTACAAACATCCTCTGTGCCAGGATCAGTTTCTGATTCTTCATAAATATCTGGAGAAAGATGGTCATGGCCACCATAGCCATCTAGGAAAGTAAAAACCAGAAAAGAACAATTCAGCAATACGAGTTGGCCTCATCTTTCAACTATTCCAGTTAATGTTTGAAAAATGTTTGGCATTTCAGTGGGAAAAACCCCCAGTAACTTAATGCATGTCCTATTCAGCTTGATGTCTGGTGCTTCAGGTTGTTTTTTTTAAGTAGCAGTTTTTAAAAAAGCACATATAATCTGCATGCACTGACCATGGTGTTGCTCTACACCACAGTGACATTTACACATGTGAATACAGCTCAGGTTAGAAAGCGACTTCTGTCAGGTTTACTTGAGTTTGCCATAGATCAATGAAGCATGTTAAGAGGGACAGAAGGATGAGTCTGATAGGCTTTCTCATTACTGCAAAAATAACCATGCTTTGGGTCAACCTGTTTTCCAGCACAGCTGCTTCTGCTCTGCATGGACACAAGAAAGCACATCCCAGCTGTTTTGACATGCCATGTTTTAGGTACCAGGTTTAAAACATGGTTATAAGCTCTTCTCTCCAGACAGGCAAGAGGAAATCCATCTCAGCAGTGTTAGTTATGCCAGGGTGGGAACTACACTGCCTTGGTTTTGTTTAAACAGAGTCAGGAGTTTGGAGAGCTGGCTGGCAGTGTCCCAGACCAACCCAAACACTGACGTGTTAAATCCAGGAGAAGCAGTCAGCTAGGACTGCAATTAACTGTAAGCTCATTGGGAAGGATCACCCATGCATACCACAACATCTGACAGTGCACCAAGCTCTGTCCACTACCGGGTACCAAATCAAAAGGACATTTAAAATCACAACTGATGTTTAGTTTCATATATCTTTCAGACTTTACAGATGATCTGGAGAATGTCTTTAGACCAGGATTCAACAACAAGCTTAAGGATGGATTTCAGGAAAACCGAATTAGAAAATTAGGCCAAAATGGCTAACAATGAATGCTTTGATTGATGGGCTTCAAAAGCTTTTAATTTTGTTTTGAAAGAGCATCTGGCAGCATTTTCCAAAAAAAAAGGCTCTTTCAAAACACATGAAGTCCCAAAAAAACAAAGCCTTGCCTTATTTTCATCTAACTTCAGTGGGAATCACGTACTTTTGGGTTTTGCTGAATCAATACTTATCCATTTTACAAGATTCTGCACAATGAATAAACTGAGAAAGCAAAGTTATGAATTATGATGAAAATGTGGTTCAACTCTACCAATTTTTTTCCCCAAACAATTTTCATCTCTATACAATTTTTACTGTAATCACCACTTAAAAATTAACAACTCCCATTTTTTGTAATAGCTTCAACATTCAATATGGAATGCTTTGAATAAAATTCATTATTTTGCCTCTATGTCTGATGCATTTTATTCAACATTTTTAAACTGGCAGAAAATAATTTCAGAGTCACAGCTTTAAGGGAACAGCTACTCACTCTTGGGTCCAGAGCGCAAGGAAGAGTGTGAATAGGGCACAGTGCAGAACAGCAAAAGGGCAGGGAAAAATTCCAGCCAAGAAGCTTTAGGCAGGCACAAAGCACAGAAGGGAAGTGTGGGAGAAGGGCACAAGTGGGACAGAAAGCAATGGGACACAAAGATGGGATTCTTCTCTTTTCTGGTCTCCTCCCACAGCCAGGTTGCAGTCATTCTGTGGCTCAAACTCAAGCCCACCAGGCAACGTACCACAGGTGGGTTGAGGCTGTGGGGGGGTGTCTTATTTTTTAAATTAAAAAATAGCAATTTTTGCATCCAACTCCAACTGCAGTTAACCAGGGTTTGGTGCAAACAGGAATTAGAGCCAAACGTGTCTCTGTTAAAAGCACTGGCCTCTAACAATCTGACTCAAAACAGCCTTGTTTGCTTCAGCAAACAATCTTTGATTAGCTCATTACCTATCTTATTCTTTCAAGAGGTGCATATGTATATCATGCAGATACACACACATCACTGTGTATGTAAAAAATCTTCATCTTTGGATGCAGCCAGCCAGATCCCCAACAGATGTATAGTTGCAACCACAGTGGCACTGAATTCATGAGGTGTCACCGATACACACAAGCTGACGATCTGGTTGTAAGTCAGCCAGATACATTTACTTTGAAACCCAGCACTGAATTATGATTTACCTAAACTTCCAGGGCCCCTTTTGTTTCATTTCAGGCATCAACAAAACCCTCCTGTGTTTCTTAGCTCTGTATATGGCCTGGGCTGCTTTTCTGTGCTGTGTTAGACACTCCAATTCACTGTGTTATGAACTATGAAAACCAAGTTGTTGATCATGTAATGATTTCTATGTTGATGAAGCAACAAATACTATCAGTAGTGGGTGTAACTGCTGTACTCCTGTAACACAACTTTGTCATTGTGATGTAATTATTCCTAAGAATAATTTTTGTCTTTGATAAGTGACATAGCCAAAGTCCTGTGTGGTCACTGAAAAGACTTAGTTTAGCAAGTCAGAGTAACGTTTGGTAGCTCCTTCCTATTATAGGATGTTGGGTTGTGATGTACCAGCTACTGTTTGTCCCTGCACAGTCTCTATGACTCGATCATTGTGATGGATGGTTGTTCAGGTGTGTACAGTAAATACTGACTGGCATTAGTAGCAGCATAGCTTCACAGAGGTTCATGCAATGCAGTGTGCTCGGACTCAGTCGAGTATGGAAAGGTGGCTGCACAGCAGTTTCAGGACAGAGGACTAAGGGCTGTGTGTCCCTTACAGCTGAGCTGGAGAAACTTACCTGAGAGCGGACAGGACTTAAGAACTCTTTCCCCTGGCATTCTGCATTGCATGCAATGTTGTCATACAGAAACCGCGCTGGTTAACACGCAGCTCTAACATGTGTCTGTCACAAAGGATGAAGAATGGTCGGCATACCGTGTCTATATTCAGAGCCCATGGTACGCTGCTGAGGCCATTTCTTGTGTCCACCAATGCTGCGATAATAAGCTTCTTCTTTTACAGGTGAAATATTTCCCTCACTACCTGACCGAGACCGACCGCCTTCACTGTTACTGTCCATTGTAATTTCTATGGAGAAAAAGGGAATGATCTATTAAAACAGATGGTAGAGTTGCCTTTGCGGAGGCTCCTGCGGGCAGGCTTTGCCTACCTTTCTTTCTGACTTGCATATAGTAGGAAGGCTAAACACTGCATAAGCTTTGCCAGAAGTCTCAGACTCTAGAAATCCTTCTCCAGCAGAGGAATCACAGAAATATGTATTTCCTTCTTTTTTTTATTTTTTCTTTTTTAAAAGCATCTGAATTTTGTGCTTTTAAAAATTCGTACAGCGTAAATATTGTTTGTTAGATCTTTGGATAGGAATCATCTTTTTATTATGAGGTTTAAACAATCCTACCTGCCAGATCTGCAAGGTCAAGAGCACTGTAAACTGTGTTTCACCTTCTAAAGTATCAACCTAAAAACAAAAATTAATTAATTTACTTAAATCCTACCTGCAAGAAGATACTAATCCAAAGTATCCAAAGAACATTTTTGGAGAAAGGTTTTATCACTGGAAACCTAAGAACATTAAAATCTGAAGGTCCTTCCCACTAATCTAACCTCCCAGTGCTGAATTGAGAACTTTTCCTCATTAAAGTGACCCTGTAGCTGGATAACTCGGCTAAACCCCCGGGCATACAGGTAAAGGAACACGCCGCTGCCGAGACATCTGGGGTCTATTTTGAGCTATATGCTGAGGTCAACAGCAGTGTTGTGTATTTAAGCAGTCTAAACTTTGGCTCAACCTCATTTTCTTCCTTCTTTTTTATTTTACTCTGCTTTTCCCATTGTGGGACTACACATTGTAACGATACAACTACAGTAACTTGGCTCTTCAAAAATCCCACCTGCAGCCCTTCCTCATGGGAAGCTTCCTCAGTGGGAGCTCTGAACAGCTTGTGCAATGCTGCACTGGATGCTTTTGGGTGCCCTGGTTTTACCACGTTTTATTTATCTAAATTCTTGATACACTTCATGTCTTGTAGGTGGGGTTTTTTCTAACAGGCTTACAGGAAACAACTTTTGTGCAGAGTTTTGTCAAGTGTTTATATCTGCTTCACCCTCAGATTGATGCATTACCGTGTAGTGCTGAAACCAAAAATTATTGCCTACATATCTTTTGGCAATTTTAGTTTGAAATCAGGACTCTTGGACTCTATAGCACATAAGGCCTTCAATAGCTTCACAGCAAACAGTTTTTTTAATTAGGTACTGTACATAATTCTCAGTAGTTTGATTGTTACCAGCATTAGACAATATCACAATTTATTCCTAATGGAATTTCCCAAAGAGCAATTGTAGATTGTATGTAATAAAATAAAATTACCCTAATCTATTCCTTAAGTTACACTGAAAGGAAAAAAAAACACCCCAGATATTTTATTTCCTATTTAGTTATTTGAGCAAAGAATGACTATCAAATGTATTCATCCAATACCTAAGCTGTTGCTATTGAACTGCTTAACAGTTAAGTCAGTACTGGGTGGTTCCCATGTCCTAACTTTGCTGACAGAAAGTGAGCTCTGGAAAATTTAATCACCTCCCTTATTTTTTAATTAAAGTGAAAATCAAAAGGAAACCTGAAGGATTAATTCAGACTTGTCTACTCACTATTTATTAAGTAAATAAATTAAAATTTATCAGATAGATAGCATAAGATAACTTAGATAACAAAGCTTGCTTGAAATAGGCCAAACATAAATGAGAAATCTCTACTTCTGAGTAAACCTTTACTCCTGGTTTCAGAGAAAAAGGACATGAAAACCTAACAGTCCTCACACCATCATCTGAAATCTGTTCGGTTCAGGTGACAGTCACTGTCAACAGAAGCACAACAGCCTCCCTGAAGCTGATTGTGCCCCAATACCATTTTCATACCAGTGTAATTCCATTGTCTGTGAAGTTTATCCTGGTTTACACCAGGGTGTGGGATGAGAATCAATCAGGCCTTTGACCCTTCATGCTATACTGGACGTTTCATGCAGTATAGCTGTGTTTGCTTTCTGATACCTCCCGTTTGTGGCATCTCTGATGCACAGAAGTGTCATGTGAGCATTACCTGGCACTGCTTCCTCCTCCTCCTGATGATGCCTACAGCATTCACAGACTAAAGCCCAGGTTTAGGACAGGAACTGGACTGACTTTCCATCTTCATGGAGTAACGTTTGCTAAGAGCCCACAGAACCCTTTCTGCAATGGTTTTGCATGTGTTTCCTGATTTTCAGTGCAAATGTTTCTCGTTTGTCAGTACAGAGTGCAAGTTTTAACAGATATGTATTTGTCCATAGTGTCTGGATTCCATTATCTTTTCTGCACTACTTTTTGGATTTTCTGGTTTATCCCAGCAAGTCATACACAAACCAGAATAGGGATGGTTCCAGAAGTATCAAATCTAGTAAATGCAAATTCTACCAACATGTTACATTTAACAGCTTCCACTTTCCCTGCTAAATTCCAAAAAGTAGTCAAGAAAATGGAAAGTGAATGCAAAATGATGGCTGATGAATGGAAAGATGGGTGGCTTAATGGATGACTGAATGGGTACATTTATTTTACTGATCATAAAAGCCTGTCTGCATTGTAATTTCTTCTTGGGGGCAATCTGACAGTACCTAAGTTTAACCAAGCTTAGAAAAGCTTCAACACCCACCGAGCTCAATGAAAAGCCTCCCAGTGATGTCAATGACCACTGATTCAGCCCCCTGTGAGACCCCAGTACACTCAGATTCAGATGGAGATGTTTTTAAGTTCATTTTACCCCATTTAAACTAAGAGTAACCATGGTTCAAGCAAAGAGTTGTTTCTTTTTTTTTTTTAAGGACCACCTTCCCAACTCTGAGGCTGCAAAGAACAGAAATGCACCAATCTGTCCAACTAACCAATGGAAGGGACCAACATTGGTCGAGACCTTTGTGGCACTGCACTGCCATGAGAGGACCTTCGCCCTGCATGCTCCGCCCTTTCAGGCCGTCCTGCAGATGATGGATTACCTAAAAGCTAAAAGAAAACAACAACAGAAAGAACAGGTTTGTAAGTTACATGCATGGTAACATCGTGGTCATATGGTTGGACATTAATCAGGTCAATCACATTTGGAAGCATAAGCTCTAAAGGCAACTAAACTTAGTTTTTAACTGAAAGGTTAGCTGAAAAGTAAATACTGTTGCCTGGCAAACCTGCAAAAGGAAAAAATGATTCCCTGATTCATGGCAGAGTTTTGTAACCAGCAGTCACGCATCAGAACAAAAAGAAAAGAAACGAATAATTTTTGAAATATTCTTTTGCCTTTGTCGTTGCTGCTAAAATGACGTTCTAGTCTCCTGAAGAGTAGTACAACCAGTCATCAGAGCTGTGGAGATTGGACTGCACTGAAAAGGCAAGGCTTTTTGGTAGTCAGCTCTAAAGCTCTGTCCAGTTTGCAGCATGTCATCAAGTGTATGTCCTTCTGTCTCTGAGCACACTGCTTTTCTGGAATGGCCTTCGGTTGGTAAAGCCTTTTAAAGGTCATTGGCACACATAGGAGGGGATGTAGGCACACTTCGTCTCACATCACAGCTGTCTCTCTCTGTTCACTACTCTTGCAGAAAATGTTGCTATTTTAATAACCAAATGACACTAGTTTAATGCTCTCCAGAGTTTATCATGCAGTCACTGTGAGTACGGTTTGGGCACCGACTTTAATGGGAGAAATCTTTAAGGATCACTTCAGCACAAGCCACTAGGCTAGAAGAGCAGGCAGCTGGTTTCTACTCTTACATGAAACACGTTAGATCTGAGATTTCCACTCTGGGCTGTTGCAGACTGAGAGGGTAAAGAACTTGCTTTGGTCTTTAGGGAGCAGGGAAGCCTACGGATGCATCTATCAAAGCCTGGAGACTCTGCTTAGATTAATGGACAGAAATGCAAATAGGCAAGATCACGCAGAGGCATCCTTGAAAGATATGGGATGGTCCTGGCCTCTCCCTTTGGAAGAAGCTGTTTGCCTGCATTCTCATGCAGAGATGCAGTCTGCAACTTCAAAGGCAAGAAGAGATGGTCTAAAAAGGAAGGTAAAGTAGTGACAGTGCAGAGGTAAGGTAGAAAATGGAAATATGATGAAACCTGTGACTACAGAAATCTGTGTCACTGTCACACTGGGGAGAATCTTGATTCTTGTCCAGAGATGTTTCATGATAAAGAACATATCCTGAAAATTCTGGGAATGAGGTGGATAAAAATAACATGATGAAATGAATTCCTTGACATTAAAAGAAAAAACAAAGTGATGACATATTTTTCCAATTAAAATGAAGCTTTTTTTTTTTTTTTTTTAAAGCAACATTTAGATGGGCAAAATAAAGAAAAACAATCTTTTGGAAAAATTATAGTTCAGCTAACCCTTAATTAAAATTTAGATTCAGTTGTCCTTTAATAAAAGCAGCCAGTATTGGAATTTGTTCTGTGGGAAAATCATTGTAAAGCAAATTAAACTGATTTCAGCATGACACAAAAGAGGACTGTAAAGGAAAATGCAGAATTATAAACAAAAATGAATGGGGAGGAAAAAAAGAGGAAAAAATGTAGCAGACAGGTCCAAAGGATGGACTCTAAAAATTAATTTGGGGCAGGAAAAAAAGAAAAAGAAAAGAACAAAAGAAAGAAAACAGACTGATTTGGCAAGCAGACGTTAGAAGGAAGATTTACTTCACACACCAGAGAGTCTTCTGCATCTCTGTGGGATGGCTTTGCAAGTAGATCAGCTGCCCTAGAGTCAGCCATTTTTAAGTCGCTCTTCCAGCCTCCCTGAACATCTTCATTAGACAAATTATCTGTTCTATTACATTTATGAGTCTCATACTTTTTCTCGTAACTGGGCTTGACCTGTTCGCTCCTGGGCTCTACAAAGGAAGGACCCAGGTCACCAAAATCTTCTTCGATGCTGGTTTGTCTGGTTAAAGTTTTCCTGCGAGCAAGCAATGGCCTCATGCTTTTCCTGCAGGAACAGGGAACGGTCTCTGCACAACAGCTAGATGGAACGTTGGCAGAAACTGAATCGCAAGGGTATCTGAAATTGAACCGAGATTCTTCTTCTTCACTTCCACAGTCTAGTCCACTGTCTGGGCTTCTCGATAAGGATCGGCTATATTTACATCCTTTGTCTTCTGCAGCAAAATCCTCCATGCCTGAAACTCTGTGCTTGGCTGGGTACCAGAAGTTGTGCTGCTGGTCTTGATTGTAGGGCCTAGGTGGTCTAGAGTCTCTAGCTATTGTGGGGTTCTTTTTATAGGGCATACCTAAACCCTGCTTGTACAGCAGTTCAGAGTATTCACCATCCTCTTCAGCTACTTCTGGAATACTGAAAAGCTTTTTACTGTGATGTATCTGCTGTGAAAAGTCAGGCTGTTCCAAAAAAGTGGCTTCAGTGGTCTTATTCTTATCGTACTCCTTAAGATTATGTAATGTTAAAAACCAGACAGGGAACAAATAGTGTGTGACAAAAATAAAATGGGAGGGAAAAGGGAGAAGAAAAGAAAAATAAAGACAGAATTAGTTTTAGAGCAATGGCAAACATAAGACATGCAGCTTATATAGTGAAAAGGATGTCATGCTTTGAATGAGAATCTGTGAAAAATAAAGACATGATTAAGAAGTTGCTGGGTGTCAGATACAACATGAGAGGTCAGTACAAACAACTGAGTGATGCTCTTAACAAGAATAAACCCATGCACTTAAAACAAAGCAATAAAAGCTGCATAGAGGTTCCAGCATGGTGAATGAGAATGGCATTATAACGCAGCTCTAATGGTTAGTATGTTCCTTGCCCCATGCCACATTGCTATTTCATCTTTCTACATAACCAGAACCTTATTCTGAGTACAAAAATTCTGTTCTAGTAAGCTTCCCTGCTTTGCATCTGTTAAAGCATCCTATATGAGTAGCAAATACATCTCCTGCTAGAGGAGAGCTATTCTGCAGACATCATTAAAGGACTGATAGTTTCCTTTACAAAATTGTATAAAAAAACCTGCACCATGTTTAAAGCTTGGCTCCCACAGAAAGAACCCTGAGAAGCACGCTGCTCTCTGACGTCACTTGGGCTGCACTGCCATCAAATCTCTCATCATAATCTTGTACCTGCTTGATAAAACCAATACTTGAAAATCAGCCTATTAGCAGAAGTAAGCAAAAGTCTTTGTTTACACCAGAAGTAGGTAAAAACTATCACAGCTTGAATCAAATAAGCATTCTAACCAGTTAGATAAATTTTCCAATTTTTCTATTACATTTACACAAAAGACAGGTTGGTGTAACAGAAGAATCCTACTCAGTTTCTTTTGTGGACAGAACAATGATGCAGGAGATGTTGGTATTGATTGACATGGTTTACAGATTCTACGTCATGGGAATCACCTTTCCTTATACATTACTCAATGCCCAGATCAGGTCGGTCTCTGGACACAACATCACCCATAAAAAATGATGGGATAATGTTGGAAACTTCAGCAATACCTCTCTCTCTCTGAGCATGTTAAACTTCACTGGGTTTTGGATGTCTCCCCTGTTCAGGGCATTGGGGACTTTCTAAGTTACTTTATGAATATATTTGTTTCACCTATTTGCATTAAATTCTAAGATATGCATTACACTCCTGAAACTTTTGAGACAAATTGCCATGAAAGTGGAAAAAAGTTATTAAATATGAACAAGGATAGTTTTGATTAGAGCCCAAATATCTCATGCTCAGCTCAGGTGAGTTGAATCTTCTCTTGATCACCCGTGTCAGCCTTTGTTTTAGGGAATCACTGGAGGGAATAATTTCCCAATAAAGCAAATATATATCTGCATGCATTCTTGTTACATGGGGGGCATCTTTTAACTCAGGAGAGAATACTCAGTTTCAGCTGCAAGGACATGGTTGGCAACTTCCAGATGCAAAAGGAGCAGGAATCTGGTTACATCATGGAAAATTCAGTAAATGTGGTTTTCCTTTCTTTTGGTAATTGCTGATGTAAAGTGAAATTTGATCTAGTGAAAGGGAGAAGTCATTGAGTACCATGGGATCAGAATCTGATCCACGTTTTATATCAGAAAATTATCAGCATGGTGGGCTATATTCTCCAAATGAGACTCAAATATCCATGAGTCTTTCCCTAGGAAGTACTCACACACTGAATTCCACTGCTTCAGAATAAGCCAACCAACCATACCCTTCACATACAGTATTACATCAAGAGTAGTATGGCTGCAGACTTTAATTGGCTTAAAATTATTTACTACACCAAATAAGGGTGTAGATTTTCCTTTTTAAATATCAACATTGGAAAAACCAAATTAAAACAATTATTTACAAGAAGCAAATATACTTTCTGATGCATAAAGGACAAGAACAGTCTAGGGATAATTCACCTTTTCCCAGAGGAAAGGGACAGAAGCAGAATGCAGAAAAGATTCCAGTTTCAGCCTTTGTTAGCAGAATAATAGAAACACTGGTGGCTTTTTTCTTTTGAAAAAGTACCTGTCTTTTCCCAGATAGTATCAGAATAATAGGACTGAATTTATAGTACAAGAACACAGATACAAGAATGGTCAAAATTTTTCCATGAGTGAGAAAACAGAATAGTTTAAGTTATATAGCAGCATATTGGAAGAAAAATCAACCTGTGGGTTTCCTTATTCAAATTATCCAACTTTCTAAGAAAACACAATTTAGTGTAATTGCTGGACACATAAAAAGCAAATATAATTTCCATGTACAAATATACTATGGGAAATATATATCCTGTATTGGGTAGGTCTAACATTCTATGTATGTTTTAATTGTTATACTAAAGTTGTCCTTAATGAGTAATATTCCTGTGTAGTGTAAAAGCAATATTTTGGATAGGTATTTCCTACTGTCTCTGGTGATGTCCTAATAACCAGAGCATGAGGACTTCTGATCGTGTGTTTATCAAAGCTGGCCCAACTGCCTTCTTACAAGCATGCTTTACAGCCTGAGGGAGAGATGGGATTAGCACTGGAAACGGACACATCACTGAGACATGAACAACCCAAGTTGCTTTTTTTTCCCCTCTATGTATGTATGTTTATAAATCTCTTTGCTTGGAAACAGTTCGTTGCCTGGGTAGAGCATGTAGTACATTGTCATATAGGGTAGGGAAAGGTCCCCAGATCTAGAACAGATATTGAAACTGCAGCAATTACGTCTAGGGAAACAGTCAATCAGTTAAAATACCAGCTATCAAACAATGCAAAACAAACAGAAAGTCATAAATGTATTAAGGTGGCCTTGACAGCAGTTCTAGGACTATACGACAGTGTGGGTTTTAATGGTTTGCAAAATTCAGAATTGATTAAAAGGAATGCTTTGAAGGAGGAATCAAAATATGGAGGTACTCCTAGGGTTCCTCTGCAGTCACACTTACCTTAAGTGCATTGTGTGAGGTCACACTGACTCGCCGCCTTCCTCCATCCTCCAGCTGCATTTCAGAGTACAGCTCCTCTTCGTCTTCTTCCATAATATCAGACAAGTCAGAACCTCTGCTGCTCTCTGTGTGGTACTCTTCACCATGGCAATAGTGAGGCTAGTTGATAGGGTGAGAGAGAAAAATCTTTATTGACTGCAAAGCTGAAAACCCTTGTGTAACACCAATGAGGACTACAGCACTTCCTAGGTTTGAACAGCACACTAACACCCACGTTAAAATACATCACATGGCTGCTCTGTTGGGAGTGGGAAGAGCACATACAGGTTTCTCTTCCCATCTGTGCTCCCAATTCAAGAAATCCATTGATCCCAGAGGTGATACAAAAAAGGATGTCTGCATTCACAGCACTAAATCTAGTTTAGTCTTGATTAAATCCCCTTGATTTAAACAGGTCCTTCATGCATCAATGGACCTGCTGACCAAACTGTAAAAGCCCTAGGATAATTCACATATCATCTGTTCTTTGCAGCTGTTTGTTACATCACATTGTAATTTAAAAGTGATGAGCATTTAATTGCTGTGGGATGTTACCATCATTGTATGGCATAGTTAGCTGATGGAATTGGAAGCTTTAATTCTTTTAAGCATTGTAGGAATAGATGGGCTAAAACCTTGTCTTTTAAAATTGGGCCAAATATTTGAAGTTCCTATAGGTTTCCAATTGGAAGGAGGAAAAAGTATGTTCTACTGAACTGCTAATGTTAAATAGGAGTGGCCTCTGCTAAACATTACATCTTGCAAATCAGATCACAGACTAGAGTCATTGTATTTCCAAGGACAAATTTTCAGTTTCCTGCTAATTGGAATTCTAGGTTATGGCTTTTATGGAACACACAAAAAATCCTTCCCCTTTTCCAGTAGTGACACATCATAGACAAAAAACCAGAGCTCAAACACATTTTCTGTTTCGATTTTTCCCCACTTCAGTTTTTCTGTTTCCAGTGCTCAAGACTGTTGCTTGGGATAACAATTTATAGGCACATGGTGCCAAGCATTCAGTTCCCATTAGACAAGTTTTATGCTCCAGTAAGAGGATATTCATCTACCTCCCCACAATTTAGCTTTAAATGTGTAGTTAGAGATATGCCTGCAATAATCAGATGATGACCTGGATGGGCTGCTTGACAAGATGCTTATTTCATGTTGGACACCTGACAGAATAATAAGACCAGGCTACTTACTTGCTTTCCAAGTTCTGACCCTTTGAGGAAATCATCAACTGAAGCCCCCCTTCTTTTGACATTAGGAGAATCATAGCCATCTTCCTCATCATCCGAGTTAGCATACTGGGCTGCATTACTCCTTTCACTAAAAACACTCCTCCTCTCCATCTAGCAAAGCAACAGAAAATGGAAAATTGTGAAGCAGGTTTGTTCCTGCAGCCAATGGGAGAAATCACAGACATAAGGACTCAGTGAGAGCATTGGTTTAAAGCGATGGGAGTTTCCCCTGACTGTACCCTTTGTTTTCAAGAATTCTTTGCTTCTCATATTACTCTCATTCATAAATAATTATATGCTTCTATGTGACCATCAAAGTTTCTTCCCTGTGCCAGTTATGTCAAAACTCTCAGTATTCCACAAATCAGAGGCTGCTAACAAAGACAGTATCTTTCCCTTGGCAGAGGGTTAGCAGCAGACCTACCCACTGCAGCGATTCTCACCTCTGTACAAAGAAAAGCTATAGAATGAAACTTTGTACTCTTCCTCTGCTCTGAGGTAACTCTTAGCCTCAGCTACTGGCTCCAGCTCTCATGATGATAACCATGAGCCATCTCTCAGACTGGATGAAGGGCAGGGGGAGGACACACAGCTTCTTCTGCACCAGCCTGCTGCAAGGGAAGGATTTCTACTACTGGGGACTAAACATGATAAATATCATTGGCACAATCTGATTTAATTTAAAGTGAATCCATCTGTAAACTTCTGTCCAGATTCCTGAATTAAACATTTCAAGCATCACTAAAAATAATGTAATTAATCATGGTTCAGAGCATGTGTTATGTCAGCGATTTTCCAAACCAGGGAAAGTATTTCAGTTCTTTTTCTCTATATGGTTGCTAAATCAACTTGCACTTCAGACTACCAAAGAAACTAAATGTCTTTTCTCCCTCTATTACACTCATTCCAGTTTGCTTTATTTATAAAGCAAAGAAAAAAACCATACACATGCATATGTACATATTTAAGTAGACCTAATTGATCCAGAATTATTCAGCTTCCCAAAAGCTGTATCATCTCCCACTGGCTCAATTCTATCCAAAAGTGGGGTCACTACCTGGTGTGCAGTACACCAGTACACACACAGAGCTGAGGTGTTTGATTGAGATGCGCAGAGGTGGGTGCTAGGTGGTAATTCCACTAAACTAGCCCATAACACACAGAATGTGCAACCTATTTACCTTCTTACATGATTAGAAAAACCCGCCTAAATTTACACTAATTGGTTAGTAATTACTGCATCATCTACTATTGGGGCAGCATGTCTCCTCTTTATCAGCCTTTCAGCTCTCCTGCAAGGATACTTTTGATCAAAACTTGCTTCTTATCAGTCCTTCAGCCCTTCTTCAAAAGCAGAGTTGTTAGCAAAGCAAGCCAGTACATTTCACCCTAAATTTAACAGTGTCTAAGCACTAACCCAAACACATTTTTGTCCCTGTGAAAATTCTACTTTATGGATATCAGAAGTGCAATCTCCAGTATGTGCAGATCAATCCATGCTATGGTGCAATTCATGCCACTCGTGATAAAAAATACTTGTTGGAAAGTTTCATAATGAATAAAGCCAGACCCCAAAAAATCCCTTAGGAGAAAGTTTGCCTTTACCCTGTTGCTCTCTGCAACTCGTTGTGCAGCTTCTCTTGCCATGGCTTTTGCGACAGTGTTTGGGACAGGTGTGCCTTGAGGTTGAGGGAGTATTCGGTTAGGCGATGGAGACCTCCTCCCCTGAAGCGGGCTGGGAAAGTTAGGAGCAGGTGGCTCAAGCGTATGTCCATGATGAACAGGGGATGCTGAACGAGTCTGCTCCCATGACTCATCCATTTTTAAATGTGGACCTAAATGTTCTTCTTTGGTTTCTGGGGCTCCGGCACTTGCTAATGGCTTAGATTTGGGAGCAGTTCTGGGGTGAGGGGTTGGAGGCACCAGTAGGTCAGATGGGATGGCAGCAACAGAAGAGTCCACTGATTCTCCTTGTGCAGAGAGCGTTCGAACAGTAACTTCCTTTGCTTCCAGACTCCTTATTCTCATTAGCTCCACCAACGTGTTCTCTGCTGTTGGAAAGATGACCTCCGCCACCTGAACACATAGACAAGCAACTTACTAACATGAAGCTATCTGTTTCCCTCCCCTCAACCCCACTGAAGTACAACCTTCAAGGTCTCAGTTATTTCCAGTGCAGAATGGGCTGCCATGTCTACATTAGGGCTCCACACCAATCAGCACCAGTTACCTTTTACCCTTTGAAGCCATTTATCCAAAAGCTTACGTGTTCAAAGGAAGCTAATGGACAAGTCATGCACAAACAGAGGAGTAGGTTCCACTGAAAACAGAAAACCCATGAAGTGCTGCCACATGTTTGTTGTTGCCTTTACCTGTCAGTGGAAATTCCCCTAACGCAGATGGGTCGCTGTAACGCTGGAAGGAGAACTCACCCGTTGGCCTTTTGCATAAACACCATAGCCTGTGACATTGGCGCCATGGGAGGTCCCTGTTGCTGTCAGAGTTGGTGGTTTCCAGGACACCTGTATGGTTGCTGGGCTGGACCCAGCCCGCACAGTAACATCTTGAGGTGGAGCTGGAGGACCTAGGATGGACAAAGCTGGTCACCATTGAGATGTAGATCAGAACTATGCAAGGCAGCTGACACACTTGCTAATTCAAAACTACAGATCCCAGAGCATGTTTCAATTTATTTTTACATTAAGATGACAAAATATCCTTATAGCAATTGTTACGTGAAAACAGAAGCATACACTCAGCAGGTCATGGAGCAGGAACTGACCCTCAGCTTATAGCCAATAACTAAGCTCTAGTTCTTTGCAAGGTAGTCTGTACTTGCAACTTGCTCTGGCCCAATTTTTATCCCTCCAGGCTGCATAATTGCTATTTACCTTGAATGCAGATGATGTTAACAGAAAAATGCAGGGAGAAAAAGGCCCAGGAGAGACACTTAGGGAAAACTGCTGCAGATGACAGTAAATAACTTTTTTGTATATAACTCTGTGTTGAATGCTCACTACATACTCAGAAATCACGTTCAAATTCTGCCTCTCTGGACTACAAGTAAGCTTTAAGTCATGATTTATATGCCAGAAGCACATTGACACAAGGAGCAATGGGGACAGCAAGACAAAACTTTATCCTTATCAACGAGCATTGTGCTGGTTTAAAGTACAACCTGAATAAAATCCTTTTCTCTGCACTGGAGAAAAAAATACACCTACTAATCTTTAAGGCATCTACAGTATGTTAGTGTAATAGCACACCAAGTACATCCTTAATTAAAAGACATTGTTACCCTACTATAAATAGCTCTACTTTAGACAGAAAGCCAAAGTAAAAATACCATAGATACTACTAGTTCATGAATATTTCAGGCATCCTGTTGTGTTAATTTAACAGTCCAAGCCTGAGAAGTGTTTCATGCTAAACCATTGCAGAAGCAGGGGTCAGCTGTAGTCATTTCTGGGTAACAGCTGGGAGAACACAAACCCTGGTTGCTCAGAGGCTGCTTTTGCCAGCAAACTGAGCACAATCAATTTCTATTCATCTACCAAAAAAGCTACAAATATTTTAACTGTGTGCATTCACTGCTATGAAACAGATCATGATACCAGTGTAAATACCACACAAGCCCCAGCCTCCAGAAATGCTGGCAAACTGTCAAGACATTTCTGTGGTTTCCTGTCACTGAATTTCATTCTCTAGAGGGTATGGGATGTTCATGGCACTATAGGCACAACGTGGCATTTTTTGCCTATACCATCCCTTCCACCTATAATGTATTTTTAACTTCAAGGCCAAAGTATGCAAACTGACCTAATATTACTCTTGTCCAAGGTGAGGATTTTGATTTAGGACTGACTTTCAGCTTCCCTGACCATCCTATTTTATTGATGGCCAGCACTCCCAATTCAGCGCAGCTCCTCAGCTTACAAGAAGGAATCTGTCTAGTCCAGTATCTTGTCTATGACAATGACATTAATCGGCTCCTGCAGGAGAAGTCACCTTCCTTCCATTCTCCCAAAACCAAACAATCCCCAGAGATTCTACCTTGACCATCTCAGGCTGTAACAGACACAGGCTTGATAAAGGGTAATGCCCAAGGCTCAGTAATTTCCCCCATCATTAAAAGGGAAATGACTCTTGATAAGTCTTGTTGGTCTTGGACATCAATACAAACATTTGTTTCAGAATTCTGCTACAGTATGGTCATTATTAATTTATTACCTAAACAAGCTTAAAACCACAACAGCCCCACTGGTCCCAGTCCTGTGTATACATATGTTTATTTTTAGATCCAAGCACCCAAAAGAAAACTACCTCTATTTTATCTTAAGCAATTCTAATGCTTTGATGAATCAAGGAGTTTCGTTTCTCAGAAACTAAAGAGCTGCCACCCAGCTTTGGTCCACTAAGATGCAGTATGTTTTCAAGTATAAATCATGCAAACCATGCTGTATCTGTGCAAAGAGAAAAACGAAGAGGTGACCTCTAATTTCCCTGTACGTTCCATGCAACTGCTTGCTCTCTCTAGCTTTGGTATGGGAGCAGTTATCTCAGGTTCATTTCTGCTTTATGGATTCCTAAAAAACTCCTGAGATTAATACAGTGTGAAAATTTTAAAAGACTCACTGACTCCCCCTCCATTTTTGGTACAAGTGGCTGCTGGTATCCTTTTCTGTAAGGAAATCACCAAACCCACTAATAAAGAGCAGAACTTCTCAGCTTCCAATAAAGCCAGAACATGTAATCACTTGTAAACATATCTGAAGCCCTTTGAAAAACACCAGTACAGACGTTAGCAGCTGCCTGTGTTGCATTTCATGCTGCACTGCCTCCAAAACCTGACATTCTCCATGGCTAAAGGTTTATGTGACATCACTCACCCCCCGTGTGCCTTTGAGAGAAGCACAACAACAAAAGATTTCCTTCACACAAAATAACCTGTATCCCTCTCTCAGCATATTATAAATCATCTTTGAAACATGTTACCATCTAGATCAACTGATGGCATTTAGGGTGGAAAATTAATGCAGAGTCTGAGAGAAAAAACCAGTTTTAGTCACACTAAAGATACTTTGTCTTTTTAAACTTCTTTCTTTCAACTGTATTTTAGAAGAGAGATATGATTACTCAAAGCCAGTATTGTTTGCAAGAGAAAACCATGACACACTGCGATGGTAACTCCCACCACTGATTTCATCAGCATCCCATTCCCTTTGTTTCAACAGCTCCTGAAATACAAACGTCAGCCTCTAACCACTTCAGCAATTACTATTTTATTTTGCTGTAACAGTGAAGAGTTTCCATGTTTTTATAAAGATGCTCTCTGTGAAATGAAGTGGTTGGGAAGATTCTGGGATCTCTGGCTCTAAAAGCAGAAGCCTTGCTGCATTTTAACTCAGCAGAGGACAGCTCCTTTACTGCTTTACCATACTTCAGCAACTAGAGGGAGATACAGCATGGTGAGTGTTTGGCCTGAAAAAACCTCACTCGAACGGTCTTTCCCAAATAGCAAGTGAACATACCCAGGAAGTTCAAGCCACCATCTAGGCAGCATCTCCTGACTCCCACAGAAGATACACAAGGTTCAAACTGCTCCTCCTCGCAGCAGATTCCATGACAGCGCTACCACTTAGCTCACAGATGATTTAAGACAAAAGAGTAAATGCCTGAGCTGAGGACATCCTTACTGAAACTACAAATCAACAGTAGACATGCAAGTTTAACCCCTTCTCTACTCAATCAGCATTACTGCCCTGCATATCTCCTTATACACAAGTCACAGAAGCTGAAGAAGACCAGAAGAATAAAATAATTAATTTAAAATACCATAAAGCTAGTAATCCCTAGTCTGTTCCTCATGAATGTGACAGGGGTTAGAGCATAAAACTAAAGGTTAGATTATTTAGAATTTTCATAGAAACTGAACTGGTGAGTTTTTGGGTAGGGAGAAAAATATCAAACCTGCTGGCAATGTAGAAAATTCCACAAAGGCTTCCTTTTTTCTCGTTGTTCCAGGGGAAGCTGCCAGGGCATCTGATGGGGCTTTGCCATGACCTTCACCTTGTAGGCCATATTGGGCTTCAAATTAAAAAAATGGTACTTGTAGCTAGCAGCCTTGACAATGTCAAATTCCTCTTCATTAAGAAAGATCACATGACTGTAATTACTATTTGTAGGGAGCCATGACAGCTCAGCAGAAATCTGGGTTATATTGTCCACTTTAAGATTAGAGGGGGCTACTATGACATCCTTCCCAACTAACAAAGTGCACTGCAGTTCATCTGAGTTACCCTTGTTTGTAATGCTCTGAATCGATATTCGGTAGGTACAAGTAGAAATGTTAAGCTTTTCTATAAGAGCTTTCGTTCTGCTTCCCAAGGCTATGTTCATCCGTATTTCTTTGTCAACCAGAACATTGTAGCTGCTAATGGTTCCCCATCCGGGTGGCACTACTGGTGGCTCCCAGCCCACAATGACACTTTTGGCTAGTTGTTTAATAAGGGTGATTTTTCTAGGATAAGGCACAATGTCTTCTCCAATTTCATCAATGTTCACATCCAGAGTCCCTGCGCCGTTGCTGATTACGCTCGAGTCTACGTGACTGGGTGGACTCATCTCCAAGAGATCTCCTTCCAAAGCAGGACCTGAATGGTTGATAAAATTCTGATCTTGTTCACTGCTTAGTGTGCTTGATAACCGTGTCTCGTTGTCTTGAACAAAATCCACAAAATTTGAAGGGACTAGTCCTCTTTGTCCATCTAGAAGTTCCCCTGATGAGAAAGAACAATGCCATCAAAATCCTTGAAGGAGCCATGTTGATGCCTTGCAAGTGGACAAGATAAGGAAGAAGATATAAGTGAAAACTGTACAGAAACAGCATTCATTGTTTGAGAATGTAAAGGCTTATAGTGAGGCAAAAACCAGACCTGCTAGTAAGTTTTCTTGTCAACTTAAATCTTGCCAGTAGGAAAAGCTGACGATATAAAATATTTTATAATTAGCTATGTGTGCAAGGACTGGCTTTGCTGGTGCAGAAACTCTGTTAATTAACACAATGATGATAGGGGTAATTTTAGCAACTGATTTGGTAGTAGATGAAGGAAAGAACTGGGAGCGTGTTTGACAGATGAGCTGATTTGAATCTGCATGAATTAGCATGAATTCACAGATTAAAAAGAAATACCTTCATAAAACCCATCTTCATCCATATCTCCATACACATAAAGGTACTTTCCTGCCGTAAGGGGGAGCTCTGCTTCTGGATTTTCATTTGGTCCATCAAAAGGGTTGTAACTGCAAGGGAACACAGATGGAGAACATGCCTTCACTTACAACCCCCACACAACCGAGTGCTGAGCAGAAGCCACGCAGCTCTAAGGCTGCACAGCAAGGTAACTCCACTCTTCAGTCTTTCTGCTCCCCTTCTAAACCGTGGATACTCTGAGTGGAGTCTAGGTCAGCTTGTTGTGAACTCGATCACCAGCAGGCTGCCATGAAGCACAACCTGTTTGCTAACGTGCTGTACACTCAAACCCACACCCTTTTCTGTAGAATTTACTTAAACATTTCTAACTTAATTCTCTCTGAATACACTGGTCAAAGTCTTCTTTATTCTTTGAAGTGAATTAAAGCCAACTCAGTTGTAGGGTTTTCTTTTCCAGTCCCCATATTTCATTTGGTTACAATATAAACTGTTAGTCACAGGAATTTGTATCATGAGAGTACTTTATATCTGAAATGTTAATGTGCAAAGCAAAGATGTGGGGAACTTTGACTGATGAAAAAGTAATTTATAAGAACAGATCAAGACATCTTCTGTAAAGCAGGAGGTATGCTCAATTCATGTAGACAGTGAAGGCTAGAAATACAGTGGTGGGTGAAAGAGCCATGCCATGTTAAAATTTCTCTGACAGTTGAAGCACGTGGACATGGCACTATGCAGCCAGTGCCAACAGGAAAGGGATCTGCTATCCATAACATTGGTCCCAGGTAATAATTCAGTGCATGACTAAAAATGAAGCAAAACCAAATGTTGAATATTACAGATATGTATTATGTGTGTAATCAGCTGGGGTTTTTTACCTATAACGGGCGATGCAAAGATGGACTTTTCCAGAATATCTCTGCTTTGAGGTATTGGAATTCTGATCATTATCCATCTGTAAAGGAAACAAACAACCAAACAAAGACAGTATGATTTCAAAAATCTGTTTGTTTACCTGACAGACAAAATAAACCAGACAGCAAACACTCAGCAATTAAAAAAATAAAATTAATTCTAATATGGTGCAGAACTGATTAATTTTGCTTGGAAGGGCTCAGGCTAAAAAGGAACACTTCAGATTCTAACAGGGCAAGGAAACTGAGCTAATTCCTTGACATTTTGCTAGAGATTCAGACAACATGTCTGAGACTGGATCTTGGTTTTCCACAAAAGAGGAAAACTGACAATGCACCAGTAGATTGGTGTTTTGTCACTTGGCCAGTGGAGCTGGCTGTGACATCAACCACACCACTCCTTTTCATGCTGCTAACTAAAGAAATAGGCACAGCTGAACCCTACCAGACCAAATGAGAACCTCACCCTCCTTACTAAGCTTTACTTGATCTTCATTAAAGTACAGTAAACTCAGTTACTCCTAGGTGACCTGTTGTAGTGATATTCCTAGAGTCTCTGGGTGTAGTACAACTATATGATCACACAGACAACCTAGGATGATACCCTAATATTTCAATCAGAAACCAATAGCAGAAACTTGATACTGGTGGCTGAGTTCTTAAGACAAATGCTGAGTTTAAAGCAGGTGCAAGTGTCAACTTTCAAACACTTGCAAACAGTGAGTATCACATAAAATACACCCCTTTGCCAATCCAACCCTCAGCAGCAGCATCTGTGGAATTCTGCCCTTTCCATGAAGTGAATCAACACAGGCACCACCTCTTTTGTCTCTGCACCAAGTACCACAATGGTAACATACTAAGTATGGAAAAAACCTGCAGCAGAGGAATTTGTAGGCCCAGTCATTTTTCTTCTAAACTACACTCCTAAGGTGTAGTTTAGCTTGTTAAATTACCACAACCCACACAGGTTGGGCCTAGAGCATCTCCCCTGTGAGGAGAGGCTGAGTGAGCTGGGGCTGTTCAGCCTGAAGAGAAGAAGACTAAGGGGGGACCTTATTAATGTTTATAAATATCTTAAGCAGGGGATGCAGGGGGAATTGGCCAGCCCCTTTTCAGTGTCTGTGGGGACAGGACAAGGGGCAATGGCTGCAAGTTGGAGAACAGGAAGTTCCACACCAACATGGGGAAGAACTTCTCCCCAGTGAGGGTGAGGGAGCCCTGGGACAGGCTGCCCAGGGGGTGTGGAGTCTCCCTCTCTGGAGAGATTCCAGCCCTGTCTGGACACCGACCTGTGCAATATGAGCTGGGGAGCTGCTTTGGCAGGGGGCTGGACCTGATGGGCTCTGGAGGTCCCTTCCAACCCCTGTGATTCTGTGATACTCTGCCAGTGAGCACAGCTAACAGGTATTGTCCCCAGTACAGCATCTGGGGATGCAAGTTTTCAAGCTTCATCATCCTGATTCCTTTTTATGGGCATATCATAGAGCTCATAACTAACCCTGTAATGCTTATTCTACATGACTTTGTTACTAATAACCATCAGGGAAGTTGCAGATATATTTTTGCAGAGTATCATTTTTTAATTTCAGACTTCAGAGCATTCTGCTCTATTTTGAGATTTTTATTCATACACTCTCCCCTTGGGTCTGGATACCTCTAAAAAAGAATGGAGCTTACTTTCTGTGAGCTTGCATAATGTAAGTATGTATAGCATAATTGCACTCTAGATGGCACACAATGAGCAATTCTGCAAAAAAAGGGCTTGACATTCTTAGTGAGAGATAACTCAAAAATAATAGAAAAAGAGAATTCAATTTTGATGTGTGCTGCTTCTGTTCCTCTTAGTCCTGCTTCCCTAAGCCTTGTTGCTAAGCTGCTTTTTCTTGTTTGACTACTTCAGGCTGCTTTTTCTTCGACCTCTTCAAAAAGCAGTGGGTGTTCCCACTTTTCAGTAATGCTGCCACACATAAGTATACACATATATTTATTTGTGGATAATCCTTAGATATGCCCATAGGAATTCCTACCATCCAAGAATCTAATATTTTCTTGAATATCCTACACCATACTCAGGCTTGTGATACATTTAAAAACATTTTGAGTCTACCAACTTTCACAGGTTCTGTAGCAATGAATATAAAATAGATAAAAAGATATGCACACAGTTTCAATTTATTTACTTCTGTAAAGATGAAGAATGGGATTTAGGAGGTGAGAGGTAAAAGCTGAAGATCATTTCCTCATGGTTGTTTGCCCATATAAAACAGGCTTGCAGTATTTAATAGAAAATAATATCCTTCCATAAAGTTCTCAAAATGAGTCCTATACCTCCTTATATTTAATATTTGTCGTATATATCAACAAGGAACTTGCTTAAGCACATTTGTAAAGCTCTTCTGAGCTTCCCAGTGGCTTCCTACTGGAATTCTACTGAAAAGCAGGAACCATTTCTAAGAAATTAAGAACAGAACCTTTCTAAAGTAAAATTAAACATAGGCTGTAAAGCTGAAGGTTGGAAGAGTTTACTGACATCTCACAATTTTCCTTTCCAAGTTACAGGCTCAAAATCAGTTTAGGAACATGTGCTGGAAACTGCCATCAGTGGGTAACATCTGCCTAGATGTAATGAGGAGATTCAGACGTCATCAAAACCAGGCAAAGAACAGATCCTGCAGAAAGAGCTACTTCTCTGTCAGAGCATCCCTGCCTGGACAGGGCACTGTGTGGAATTTCTCTCCTGTTTGACTAGCCACACCATTTGGTAGGTAGAATAAAATAATAATAAACCCACATTACATAAACATAGTGCTGTCTTACACCTCATGCACAGAAATAGTACAGCACTCTGAATGTATCAGTGAAGGCTGAGGGTTTCATAAAAGCTTGAGATTTTCACACACCCATGTTTTAGGCTGTGTAACTAGGGTATCAGCTGAGACTTCTTAGAAGATTTCAGTTAAATTCCCAATAGCCATTGTTCCAAAGCTGTCTCAGAAAAAGACAACACTCATGTCTTGAGTTTTTACAAGCAGGTGGATGAACCTGCGTTAGTCCCCTGGAGAAGAGAGGTCTTGGCCCCATAACACACACTTTGAGTAAAAGATTTTTACAAAGACTTACGGCTGAATCAAATCTGCATCTTGGGGTCCCAGGTCTGGATTTGGACAGGAATGTAGGTTTGACAGACAATTGCTCTGGTTTGTCTCCAGATATCTGAAGGGGCCGTATGAACTCTGAAATCACACAACGACTTCCAGAAGGACTTTCATGACCTGGCAGTGAACAAAACACGTAGGAGAATAAAATAATTGTTCTCTAGCAGAAACACTGCCAACTGATGAGCAGCAGTGAGTTATTTTCTCCTCCTGTTAGAAATCATTCTAGAAAAAGGGTTAGGTAGTTAAACTGCAGAGCATAAAAGCAGCTAAATCTACTAGTTCCCAGCCTTTTGGGGAATTAATAACTCAACAATAGGTAATGGTAAATAATGTAGAAAGTGAGGGCATCTTAATTTAAAAAAAATAAATCAAAGTTAATTTTTTTCCTAATAAAAAGCCTACACACTTTTGTTCTGAGCATCCTTCATATCTTTGGAGAAGTTAGCTGGCATGCTGTTTAATATGCCCAGCATTAAAAAAAACCTGCTATTGGAACCCTTTTGTTCCTTTGAGGAGCTCTGGCATATACTAGAAAGTAGAATCAAGTAGAAAGTCGATGCATTTATCAACTGAAATAGTAATAATTTAGTTAGAAGGATATTCATTTGGAAATGAGGGGAAGTGGTTTGGCTTTTTGCAGGGCAGTATGTTCCAAGATTGATATTTTTTCAGAGCAGTTCATTAACATCAATACTAAAACACACATAATTTGATCACACTGCCATCTCTCCAGTTTCTATGGACTGGAAGACACAGACTCTGAAAAAAGAAAAATCTCCAGAAATGTTATTTGAATACTTTTACTGTGCTTCTTTAAAACACTTAAACATAAAAAGGAAAAGACAGTTTATACTGCACATTAAAGGACCTAAGGAGGCAGCCTTGCAAGAGGCTGAACACTCTTATCTCCTATGAAGTGAAAACTAGGTCTAATGTGATGTGAGACAAGTAAAAAGAACAACTTCATCAAGGTTGCAAGAGGGACTAATAAAGTGTCATATAAAATACTTCCACATTTTATCCCCTTTTACTGTTAGTTTAATCCCCAAACCACATGAAAACAAGCAGGAAATTGTAAACTAAGCCTAATTATACTTGCAGCATCAGCAGAAGTTATAGCACAGCACAGAGTATAGGGCATTGCTGACACAATCAGATACGCAGAGTGCCTTCTGCTTTCTCTCTCATTAATATAATGAGCCTGTGCTCTCATTTTTCAGACCCTGAGTATGTGTAGGTTCAGCATTTCCTCTCCAGCCAGAAGTCTGGACAGCAATGTTTTGCTACTGAATTGCAAGCTTCCCAAACACACGTCACCAGGAATTATCAGTGGAACCTCTTTATTCATATTGTAGAGGAGAATAAGCTCCAAAACATATCATCAGAGGGTTTTTCTGGTGTGCTCCTTAGTCCAACATGATTAATTTTCTCTGCATCACTGTAATTTACAGCAGGACAGCTTAAGCATATTGACAGCAGGGAAATATACAAGTCATCATTCAAAAGATTAATTACAACCAGTGTGCTTACAGCAATCCCCAGGCTGGAAAAGGGCACATTTTTTATTCTTGGAACCTTTCTCACACATATAACAGAAAAGACATCCCTGTTCAGAAACCTTTAGCCAATTTAGCTCCTTCTGTTTGCTGTTAATGTGCTTGCCATATCAGCCTGTCAGCGCCAAGCCTATAAATAATTGGTCCAACTGTGATTATTCATTCAAAAGAAACTGTTGTTTGGTCTCATACCTCCTGGATTTTTCAGGCTTTGTTATTAAATTAGTTGCACTACATACAAAACGTGGGGAAAGATTCTTGGACAATTTAGCCTTTGCTTTGCATATGTATAGAACTATAACCAGAATAGGAACATACATAATCAAGAACTCCAGGAATATCAAGATGCTGGAAGACATTCAACTGTCTTTCCACTTGTAAAACAGAGTAAGTAAAAATTGTCTTCAGTCCTTAATGCACAGAAGAGAAAACAGTGTGGTATTTGTAATTGTACCATGTGGCTGGACACATCTCTGGCTCCAGATGGTACTAATAACTAGATGCAGCCTACGCAGATACCTCACATCCCATCAGAGTACATCTATACCCATATCCATCAATGTATGTGGAAATACAGATCTGCTGCCCCAAATCTAATTATGCTAAATGGATCTGTCTTCCTAACTAGACTTATTGCTGCCTTTAGTGCCCTCTGTTTCTCTGTTCACTTGGCTACTGGTGTGATGTAACATCTACCTGCTCTGTAACATCTGCACTGGGTGCCATCAGCTCCTGCCTTGTCATGAAGAAGTGTGTGAAATAACAGAAGATCATCTGAGGCTCTTCCCCATGCTGTGGGACTGCTTTTATCTGGGAACAAAATGTGCTCTATTTCTCATAGCATCTTAAAAGTCACTTCATTTTCCATGTATTCTAATATCTGCAGTAGATTGGAAAGAATAGATTTTTGGGCAAGCTGTATCACAGAATGTTAGCAGTTAGTCCCTGTGGATTCTGTACAGGAGACTTCTAAAAGGTCATGAGATGCTTAAATAATATATGTAAATTCATGCTGATTCTATGTACACATAGCCAGAGTTGGATAAAAATAAACAAAGCACATAAGCATCATCAAGCAATGCTTTTGCAAAAACTGAGATTCACTGTGCATGAAACACGTTCCTTCTGAAATCTCCCAGATATCAGTATTCTCCTTTCTATAGGGGATGTCTACTATTGAAGGTTATGAATACCTGACTACAGGCAAAAATGGCTCCATTAAAAACCTCCCTAACTTTACCTGCAGAACAAGAAATAACTTCAAACGATGTTCTCTTGTTCATCTAAGGCAATTTCCCCAGTGTCCCTGGGCATGAACAACAAGAGTGAGGAGTAATTGGCCTATAAAGGTTGTTTTAAAACTTGTTAACTCGCTGAAACTAAGGAATGAAATATGCACTTTTCTTTTTATAGTTGCACTCTGGAAAAAACTAAAAAAAAATTAAAAATACAACAGGCCAGCTCATAGGAACATACAGCAGTGTCTAGACAGATCTCATTTTTTCTCCAAGGACTAGAGAAGAACCTTATAAAGCCACAGGGGTTTTGTCCATAAAGTCTCATAAAATCAGTATACAGCCAAAATGCCCTTTCTCATGACTGGTAAATATCTGTGAAGGAAGTCTGAAGAACACCCTTTCAAGGAAAGGGGCAAGGAAAAGCACCAGCCTTAATTTAAATGTCTCAGCAGAATTAAAGCCGGCTATACTTGTAGTACAATTAGACTCTCCGTTTTATTTATTGGAACTGCTGATTCATTATGGACTACCTAAATTATCTAGAAAGGCCATTTAAATGGTTTCTCTATCTGATTGTGACATTATTATATGTTTAGAGTGAACTTTTAACGTCCTAATCTCTTCTGGCTAGGTTGATTTCATTTCCCGATACATTCAACCATCACCAATTAAGGCAAAGCAGCTGGCCATAAACTGATCTCATTTCCGTCATTTGCTGTGCTTTGAAAGCTGTCCTTGTGTTCCCTCTTGTGTTCTTTCTTCCTCACACATAATAAAAATAATTACACTTCTGGTTTGAAGAACTTGCTGTAGCCTTGCCACCATTATTGGGAAATGGTTGATTTCAATAATTAGAAATCCTGCCCACTTGCTTAAACATTGCTTTGTTGTTAGCAGGGCATTCATACTGGGAATGAATATTGTCCGAGGAGCTCTGATGTTTGTACACCAGTGCTGCAGGCCCTGAATTCTAAATGGCATAAAAAAATCAATAGGTTATAAGAAAAGGTTTACAGAGCAAGGCATTTAAATGACTTCAGTACAGACCTGGCTGGTTTCAGTGTGTATTTAGTCAAGGATTTCTTGGAAGATTTCTGTTTGTCATGCTTTGAAGGTTCCATTACTATTTAAAGAATAAATTTAAGTTAGTTTGGAGAGTTTGACTAAGGGCCTCAGAAAGTTTAGCTGGTTTTTACTTGAGGATGGGAGGCCTGTTCAGATTTTTTGCAGAGCTACAGGCTGCACATTCATGAGCCGCATAAAGGACATTTCAATACCTACTTGCCATTCCTTTAAAATTAATTGGTATTTTGGAAAGCCTGTCTTTAAAGACACAAGGAGCTAACCCTGCTGATATTAATGAAATTTCTACTAAATTCTTATGGCTATGGGGTAATGCCTTCTGAATTCTCCATTTAGAGAATCACAGGGGTTGGAAGGGACCTCGAGAGATCATCGGGTCCAACCCCCCTGGTAAAGCAGGGTCCCTAGAACTTTCCTACCCCTTTAGGAAGGCTTGCAGCCCCAGAAAAACCTATAAACTAATATGTACCACAATGGGCAACGCTGCAAACAGCTCCAATTTTGTGTTCAAAAAAACCAAGGCATACAAAGTACAAAGTTACTGAAGTGAAATGAAAGAAGGATGTCACCTTGGTTCCTTTTGACTTGGTTTCACATTGAGTTTAGCACCCTTCACTGAAAATAACTGCTCATCTGTAACGACAGGGAGATGATTTGTGATTTCTAGGCCCTGTGCCTCAGGATTTTCCTAGAAGCCTTGGAAGAGGAAATTTAAAAAGAGTCAAGCTGTTTTCGTTGTTCCAGTTTCTCTCCATACTTACTTTAAAACAACTTTTTGGGAATTTGTAAGTAATGGAAATTATCTGACAAGTGTTCCTTTGCAGAACAAGTAGTTGAAGTCATTCTAGCGTGGGTGATGCTGAGCCTCATGAGGAGCACGCTCCTCACCCAGTCTTGAAAGCAGGTTTATAATATAAAATCCAACATGTGATTTACATGCAAGTTACTTTCAGGTGTCCTCAGGTAACCTCTTGTCTTGATCTTTGAAATTTTCTTATGAATAACAAATAGTTAGCAAAGTTGTGTACTTAGGATGAGTAGGTGCCTCTGGCAACAGGAGATGGCCTTGCAAAAGCTCAACACAGATCTTGGAAAAACACATACTGTGTTATCGGTTCTAGGGCTGGCTATAAATGTAAGAACAATACATATGTAAATTATTTCTGCATTTCTTTTAAAATGCAAATAACAAATATTTTATTTGCAACTTTTCTATTCCTAAAACACCTAGAAGTTACATGTCCAAATACTATTTACAGCACAGTTAAAAACTTAAACATACCTTTGCACAGTTTAGGAAGCAACTGTAAATATTAACCCTATCCAGTTCTGCTAAAATATATCCCACGACACCCCTTGCCAACCACCATCACTTTGTGACAGGATTTCTGTTTATGTAGACAGTGCGTGTTTCCTTTGATTCATTTGTTTTAAAGTGTTTTGCTTTAAAGTTTTTATGGAGAAGTGTAGAGTTTCTGTCAAATCAATGCAACTAAATTGAAAACATGTTCATGTTTCTCAGAATGTTCCATTCATTTTCTACCAAGCTCTATGTAAAGTTTCTTTTATGTAACAGCTAAAATGCAGTGTGGGGATGTCTGTGCTACTTCAACAAGGGAGCAGAGCAACTCCTGTCCCTGAAACAGTGAAGGTTTTACAGCAAAGCCTATATATACAGAGAGTTTTTCTTCTACCAAGAGAACCAGATATTTACATGAGGAATACATCATTTTAACACTGACCAGGTTTCTCTTCACTATACCCAAGAACAATTAGAATTCTCACAGCAGTGCCTGAGTTAAACTGGAAACCTCAGTGAAGGATTATGAGACAGCGTGAAATTATGAGACAGTGTGAAATTTAAACAAGTCACCAAGAGGGAATTCTATCCTCCATTTGTACAACCAACCTCTACTGATACCACTGAGTTGCATCATATAACCTACAGGGCATTACCTACAAATAACATGCTGATCCTTACCTTTGCCTATAGAAGTGGCTATTCCATTCATTAACTGGGACAGAGATTTACCAGGAGAACCGGGGATATCTGAGGATGCCAGCGAGTTACTGCTCAGGAGATCAATCTTCCCTGCTTGCTGTCGAAACTTCTCCAGTTCTCTGGACAAGAGGTTAAACTGTTCGCTCTGTGTCCGGCATTTCTCCTCCAGCTCGCGGACTTTGGCCTGCACAGGCAAGACACAACACTGGCGTTTGACTGAGATCAGAGCGACCTATGACTGCATCAGATTTTTTTTCTTAAGTACCAGGAAGCCAGGATAGGCAAACTACTTGAGATAAACAGGCCACAATTGCCATTTTTCTCCCCCTAAATTCTCACCCATATTTAGATTTAGACTTCTTAGTAGCCCTGGAATATTGAGGTAAGTACTCCTTCCACTCCAAAGTGGAAATTGGGGATGAAAGGAGTACTTACCTCAATATTCCAAAGTGGAAATTGCTCATGAGTTTTTGGCAGTACTAAAAAAAAAATCACTGCCAAGAACAGCTGCAAACAGATCCTACACTTTGTGACTTCTATGCACATCTGAATGTCACTTTCATGCACTTTTCCATCTTTTTCTGAAGCTCAGGTATATTTCTGAGGTTTGCCCATCCTTGGCTATTAATTTGAAGCCTTCTGAATGGTAAATCAGATTAACATTTATGTATTAAAAAACCACCAACACCCCCTTCCTCTCCCAGTATGGTTCATGCAGAATGTGGGCCTATCTACTGGCTCAATTCACTCTCAAAAATAACACTTCTCACTATAGGTGCCAAGCCACACAGAAGTAATCCAAACACCAGCCAAGAGGAGATGGCTTGGAAGCTTGTGAGAAGTACTAAAATGCCATTGTTGGCAAACATTTTGTTTTAAATGTTAAGGCATCAGGCTTTAGCAAAACAGAACTTCAGAAGATAAGCTTCTGTGCTGACTTGGGAAATTTGCCTGTGTACAGTTTATGAATTCCTGATGTGAAAAAATGGATGTGGTGATGGAGAGGAAAGATCAAGAATGACAAAGGGCCTGAGAATTAAGGATTGCTTCAACTACTTCTACTAAAAACACATATATGAGTAGTGAAGACTGAAGTATGAAAAAAAACCCCATTTTATCCTAAACTACACATTTGTTGCACCAAGTAAACTTATGATATCACAATGTTTTCAATATAATGCATTTAAGCTTCAATCTGCATTTATAAACAGCTTATAGACCTGTTTGCATATACTATCAGATATTCCTGAAGTGAATAAACACAGAGTGCCCAGAATGTTACAAAAGAGCATATTGACACCTGTTGTAAAGACTGAAGAACCAGCAAAGCTCCTGAGAATTTAAGTGGTGAGGTCACGTAGGGGCAGACAGTTGGTCTGTGCTCTGGAAATGGGCCATCTGAGCCCTAGGGAGCACTCGTGCCTTATGTGCTGTGACCCAAACACTGCAGGCAGAAGTAGCTCAACAGAGGCAGTAATGGGCTCCTTATATGAGAAGCTAATGCATTATATATCCTAATGTGATGCTTTATGATGAACAAACATCACTTTCCTTCATTAAAACCCCCTTTGTCGTATATGCCTAGTTAAACAACTGTACTAAAAGGGAGTCTGGCTATCAATTAGATTCATTCAACTGTACTAAAGGTTCTTTTTTCTTGAAAAAGAAAAATGTTCTCTGTTCATTTAAGTCAATATGCACATGTTACATATCAAGAAAATGACATATATTGCATACCACCTATACAGAGATCTTAGCATAAAGATAAACAAAACAGAGCCCCCAGAAGAACACAAAAATCCAAATTTCCTCCTTTGGAAGGTGGTACTGTTTATTCCTTTTTTTCAGTAACAAATACATTTTTAAAGAACTTTGAGGATATAATCTCTTTGTATTCATAAACCAAATTATTTGTGCTAAAGATGGCTCAGGGTATCCATCTGACATTCAGATAGAAAACAAGCTACACAGACACTCTGGGAGTTTTGCACAAACACCAAATACTTTGGTTTTGGTTTTTTGTCTTTCATTTTTGAGCAACCAAAATGTGGCCCTTTGCTACTTGTCAATTTGCTGAATAAGGCATCTATGTACAATTTGAAAAGAATACTAAAGGAACAAAACAGCAAATTGGTATGGGGTTGCAGATCCCCTCTTTCCAATGGAAAGTTTAAGGATGAGGTATTCAACTCTCTGAGAATATATACTGACCTTTCCACATGCAGTTATGGAAACTCTAGCATAAAATAAAAAATAAAAACATCACAATCCAGATCCCAACAAGATGCTAAGGCTGCCTTTAAAATATTTTTGGAGAAAAAAAAATTAAAGTTATCATTATTAATTTATTTTAAACTTATTTGCATTTCAGCATATGCCTCCTTTGGCTTTTCTTTTGAGTACCTAGAATCTTCAAATTTTTATCTCATGAGAGCCTTGAAGAAAAATATGCCTTTGCTATTTGTTTTAAATCAAGTTTGTGAGCAAAAAGATGGTACTATATATAGAAAAATATGCCATGAGGTCCACAACAGTATTAAAAGGAGGCATCCCCATACCCATCTTTGCTTCTTGACTTCATGCAGATGCTTGGGTCATCATTAGCCAAACTCCCCCCACTGTAAAATATTGATGGATGGCACTGGAGAGCAAGACATGTGCTTACACTCTCAGAAGTAGTGAATTTTTATTCTGTATCACATTTCTGCCCACATAGTCTATCCTAATACCAATGGAATGGGAGTGTTAAGTCAACCAGATCTCCCTAAACCTAGATCTGCCTATAGCAGTGGTTCTATGGAAAGACATTCTTCTCTACAGCAGACTGGATCAAATGGTTGGGGTTGGCAAGCTGCTCATACAATACCTAGTGCTATTTGTAAAACTCAGTTTCTTAAACTGAAAAGGAAGCAGACTTCATCCTTTACAAGACAGGTACCATTCACACAAGACAGATAAGATGATGAGCAACTTCCCAGTGGACAGGCTTGAATTCAGACTAGTAATTAGCTCACATATTCTGCTACAGAGATAGAATTTCATAATCTAACTGTTCATGTAGCATAGCAGTGATGGCTTTCAGTAAGTGGCCTAATGAATCAGCCTCAGGTGAAAACATCACATAAAATGATCTCCAGATTAAGAACAATCTGAATTCAGACAAAATCCACCCAGTTGGAAAGCTACAATCTTAAATAAACTACCAAACCATTCTTACTAGGCATGCTCATAGGAAATTAACTTTCAAAACCAGTATCTCAGTAACTCATGCCATATTTGAAGATTAATCTCTTGTAGGAAAAAGTGCTGATTTTGATGATTTAGTATGATGCCAGTAAATGCCAAGCATGCTTGCATAACAATGGTTCTAGCACACATCCCATGCAAGGTTAAGCAGGACTATCATACTCATTTTAAAGGGAAAAGTGCAGGATTCAGGAGAGGGAAAGGAGAATTTACGCCCTAAAATACCTGCATGCTGTCCAAGGTGTTCTGGATGAAGTGCAAAGCAATAAATTCCAAACAAGACACAGTAAACAAAGAGATGTGAAATAAGCCAAGAAATAAAAAGTTTTGAACACTTCTTTGGTTTTTACATTTCAAAGCAAAATATCTCAGAACAGTTAAGAGGTGTAGAACCATGCACGAACGCAAACCACGCCATAGAGCCTTCCAGAAAGTAATACCACTGCTGATCTTCAATTGCAAAAGGCACATTAAATAAAATGCTGAAAATTAATGGGCTTGTGGCAATAAAAAGCAAAAGCTAAGGAAACCTTGACAGGGTTATGCAAATTGGAGGGTGCAGACAGATCTGCTAAGTAGGAATTGTCATTAGCTTAAAGGGGGTAAATAATCACTTGCCTTCTTTGTTTCTACTTATGTTTTCCTGCATCATACACTTTCCGTCAGCTATTAAATAATAATTTTATCTTACACTTTTAAAGGCAAACCAAGCTTTACATGATGAAAGTGAAACTCTGTAAGTACAACACTTTCTGTGGGAATATTAACTTCTAGAGGTATAAACAAATTTTCTAAAAATGTATTTAAAGATGATCAATGCACCAGAAAAAAACACCTCCCATCAATGTATGACCAGCAAGTACACAGACAGAACAACTACTGTGAGAAATTAAAAATAGAAATTACCTTCTGGTAAAAACAGATTTCTAAACGATATATTGACAATGCACATGGTACAATCAATCTATGCTGTCACATGTTCTTTATGACACATATGTTATGTTAAGACTTAATAACCATATAATGCCTTTTCTTTTCCTCAGACAGAAAAACTAGTTTGGTAGTTATCAGTGAAAACCTATTTTATGGGGGAAAAATGAAGAACAAAAAAGAGCAAAAGGAAATGTGGATGCAGTTAGTGTGCTAACTACCTGTACATCTATTTTCTGACACGTCACCTTATCCAAGTACATCAAACAACATGATTGAAACTTAAAGGATCTGTTAAGCCTACTTTTGAAAAATCAGGGAGGACCTGTTTGCTTTAGGAACCTTCCTACAGGAGTCCCAATTTCTGCTAAATGTTGTCATTTGTCCTATTGTGCACAACACAGGGGGTCAGTCTGCATTTCTAAACAGCAGACAGAAGAGGGAATAAAACGCTTTGTCAGCACCAGGCAGATATTCAAGTATATTAATTTATTTAAATTATCCTTGAAGGTTTTGTTTTCATATGTAATTTAACCATAATTGTATGTATCTATTACAAAGGTTCCATTATTACAAGAGTCCCAGTTTAAAACCCCTAAAAATTTCACTCCAGCCGAAGACAAAGAGGTTTGGCAAACCTTGCCCTATTCTAACTAAAGTTTACAGCAAAACTCATGGTTTTTTGAACAGGAGTAAGAATTTGCTCCCATTCTGCATGTCACTTCTGCACAAGACTATATCTTTAGATACAGAAGACTATTACTAGATTTTTCTTTAGGATTAATGACTTGAAGGAAGGTATGAAATGTGATTCAAAGTCCATAAACTCAACTGCTCATGAATTTGCAGGAAATGCTCCATAGCTGAGCAACTGCTGAAGAAAATACTAAGATTTTTTGATGTATCTTTATGGATGATGATGTCTTGGTTTGTATTTGCAGCTACATTTCCAGCCTAAACAATACTAATTCTTAACAAGTAATTGCTTCCTATGTATCATAGTATTTAAAAAAAGGTACTAAAACTCCCATTCTATACAAAGAGAAATGGAGGTGTGCACATCACTTCCAACAGCTCAGCTTAATGTACTCCTGAGTTATACTAACTAAAGGATTCAATTACATTGAAAACTTATTTGTCTGTGTACTTCTTGAAACTTTCAAACACAATGATACTGTAAATTTATCACATTCAGAATGGAACCCACACAGGTAAAAATAACACAAAGGATGTCTTCTTACCTCTAGCAACTGAACTGCTCCCTCATGTTCCTTCTTAGCTTCAACCTGAGCCTTGTTTTTACAATTAAGGAGAGAAAATGAAAAAATAAAAGAAAAATCAATTAGTCATTCCACATGTAGTATGCTCTAACCACATAAAGTGTCACATTGCACACTAAAATCCAAAGGCAATTACAGTCTTGAATAGGTGGCCCTGTCAATACTACTGTAGTTCTTTGGTCCCAAGCCACTGAAATAACTGTTTATTTTTAGGAGACTGAATCTCAGTGAAGCTTACAACCATGGGTATTTTGCTGGACCAAGAAGAGTGTGCTCAACACACTGCAAGAACACATCAGCAGTATCTCTGAAACCCTCTAAACTAAAACTGAAAGAATGATCTTTTTCTATGCTGCAGGAGGTTCATAGTGTAGAATCCCATTCCAGCTAGGAGAAAGCAACACAAAACTATGCTTAGTCTTTACATGCAGCATAAATATTTATCATCTAAGTAAAGAGCTCACTAAACACTTCAGAGCATAAAGAGAGGTTGTATCTAATCAGAAGTGCAGCATTTAACATCCAATTAACTGAGTCAGAGAAGAAAAAAAGGGAATCAATAAGAAGAGAAAAGTATATTTTATGTAGCTCAGAAATTCAGTTATCTAATTCTCATCAGGAGAAATTCAAACCTTGAAACCAGAAAAACCAGCATTCAGTAACTTTGTATTCCCCTCACCTTATTTCCATTTAAATTTTTACGATCTTCTTTATTGAAGGTTGCCCAGGATAAACAAAACTTTATAAACTATTGTTTGAGGCTGATGGCAGTGTCATGCACTAGCTTTTGCCTTGTAGCTCCTTATTATTGGAACCCAAAGACCACTTTCTGCACATTCCTCATCAGAGAACAGTCTTAAAACCCTTCAGTTTAGCAGAGGGCCACACCACACAGACTTCCTAATTTAATGGGCCAGATATTCCCAAGCTGGACACTGACACAGCTCTGTTAACTTCATTTTCCTCTTCTATGAGGGCTTCCCTACTGCCTTAGTGGTTTCAGTGGAAGCTGGATCAGGCCATAAAGTCACAAGCAAAAACATAGACCCAAACTATACTTCACTGTCAGACGTGGTAATAAAGCCTCCTTTGGTCCTGCAAGCACACTCATATTTCTTCTTGTACTACAGTAAAAAGTCTCATTGCTAGCACCTGATAAATATTGGCTCCAGGAGCATTAGCAAACGTATGAAGACAGGTAATAGGAAGCCTTGTGTTATCCATCATTACAAGTTTAATAAAATCTACCCAGACTATGAGTTCTTGATAAAGGATTCAAAGATTTGTATCAATAGCTATCTCTCTTTTACATCAAACTGTCTTGTAGTAAGGCTTGCTTGGTGAAAAAGACCATCTGATGCCCTATCAGCACAAAAATGTGATGAACAATATTATATTCTTCCCTTTAGGATGAAAATCTGGTCACCCTGTTCATATATTAGAAACACAAAGAATTTTTATTTATAGTATCAAAATGTGACAGCAAACTGGCTGTACCAGTAACTTCCCTGGTTTTTATGTGCACATTTCTGTGGTTCTTCAGCAACTTCACAGCAGTAGCAAGATATGAAACATCATCCTGTTGCTGCAAGGAATTGCTACTTTCATTTTATGATACTTTTTCAAGTAATTAGATGATTAAAAAAAAAAATAAAGGAAGAAAGACTTTAACACACAGGTACTGTGTATATTGGGATGTCAGCTCTGGATGAAACATGAGCTAGAAGTTTAATGACAGAAGCAAGGTATTAGAGTTATGTAGGCAAGAGATTATATTAAATTGTTTTTCTGATAATATAGACTGTGTTGTAATGTTGAAAGGGAGATATGTTGGATACAAGCAGAGGCTAATACAGAACAAATTAGTCTGTGCTCATCTCCACTACCACGCTTAGAGAACTGCATGTAGCTTGGGTATCTCCACAAGGTAGAACAGTGCATGATGTAGACATCCCCCCACCCCAAGATCTTTCAATGTTTTGAAATTTTACCTCAGCTACCCATACTGTGTACTAATCTGATCTTAATTCTACAGCATTAACAGCAGCATTACAGATACAACTAAGCATGTCAAACAAACTGGGATCCCAACATGTCACAATAGAGCTTGGAAGGGATGAAAAGAACTTTTTTTTTTTAAATAAAATAAACTTTTCTTTTAAAGAAAAATGGATGGATAGAGTGGATATCACATGTGGAATCTGTCAAGAGATGTGATGGGTACACTGCTTATTTAAGTTGCTACAAATCCTATAACATTTTAATAATAATTAAAAAAGACACAATAACAACTTAATCACATAAAGAATTAGAGGTTTCAGCATGAAAATAAGTGTCTGTGCAAAGTCCTAGAGGGAATATTTCAGGCTAATGAACAAAATCAGTAAGAAGGATTATTTCTTAAATGCTTTCACTAAGTAATGCATAGATGAATTGTTATGGTGGATTTTAGTATAGGAATTCTAAGCTAAAATTCTAGTGGAACTTAGTGGTAAATTATTATTACATAATAAATTTTAATATGAATGATCTTGCATTCCATGCTACAAGAGTTTAATCACTGGCTACAGATGCTGAGCTAGTCACATTGAGTAAAATAACAAATACAATCCAACCTGGTTTGTGCTTGAACTGTGTTGCTGAGCTGTAACAAAAAGAACCATGTAATATAGATTTATTAAAAGACTATCACAGGAATTACCAAGAAGAAAAGCTATACCTTTCTTTGATTTGCCAAGAAATTTCTGTGGAAGCTCAATACTAACAGCTGAATATAACCAGAAATGGCATTGTGAAGTAGCCTAAATAGATTAATTGCAAAAGGCTAAAAGAAAATTAACTGGAAGTTTTCATTTGGTTAAGTGAAGCTTTCTATTTCCAGCAAACTATATTTAGATACAGCTTTTTATTCTGCTGAGAGTGTCCCTCCATGCCAAATCTCTACCAAATTATCATTAGTAGTATTATTTCTGCATTTTGATCTAGTCAAGTATTTGGAAAAATCAACAACAGTACTGAGACAACTGCAGTGACTTTGAAACTCAGAGGATGGAAACTCAATACCATATTTATTATATTATAAAGAATACTGAGGAGCTGTAGTGTGAAAAATAAATGTCTTAAAGTGATTTCTGAAGTACAGCATGAGCTTGGAAAAGAGGTGCTTAAGCAACTGTTTATTTGTTGAAAAAGATCAACTGTGATCAGCTGTGATGTGTAAGTACCTTGAGAAGGACTTTCTAATTTATTGGAGAAAGGTAGTAAGGATTGCCAGTGTCTGGAAGATGCTGCCAATGAAATTCTAACAAAAAATGTGTCAGTGGGAATGACTGAGTCTTCTTAACTGACAAGGAAATAGTGGATCCCCTGTATTTTGATTATCATGAAATTAAGACTGGATTCCTTCCTGATATTTAAGGAATGTACAAATGTTCCTGAGGCCAACACAGGGGAAATCAGTGGACATGCAGTAGAAATACAAGTGCTTGCATCACCTTCCTCCCTACTGGAAAATATGAAGACTTACATAAACTGGTCAGGTTAATCAGGTTAAGTCAATTAGGAGAGCCATGTAAATCCATCAGTAAACATCCACTTGTCACAACTGCCCCAGCAATCATCCAAACCAATCCGGAGCAGGAACCAGTTCGGCCATTGTGGTTTTAATTCCTTTAAACCAGATCTGTTTCATGCTCTCTCTTTCCTCACTGCAATTGGCTCTTCCACCTGACTTTCCCTCTCTCCACTCACCTTCTGCAGGAGTTCAATTTCCTGCTGTTTGGTGTTGAGAACAGCCAAGGCTTGCTCATGCTCCAACTCCAGCTGTTGCCGCCGTTCAGCAGCCTCTCGCATATGCTGTTTCAAGGAAAGAGGAGAAACTATCAGGAGACTTCAACATATTCTACCTGCAGCCAAACATGCTGCCATCCCCAGGCATGCAGATGTTCGCCTCAACATAAAAGCTCTCTGGTATCACTGGAAACTGGATAGGATTTTAATTCAGTCAGTGCTTAGGGGCATATTGCCAATGCTAAACTCAGGCATTTTGACAGCAATCTCTTTTAGGATATATGACTCTCTCATTGTCAGCAGCATGGCCTCTGTGATGCACAAATGAGCAGCACCCATTTTATCCATCAGGCACACATTTATATGTGGCATCATGCTGAAAAATTAAAGCTTAGAAAATAAATAACTAACTTGACAATTCCCTAAATGCCTCTTTATTCTAGGATATAGTTTTGTGATTTGTTTTGCAAATGATGACCCAAAAGAAACAGCTTACCTTTGCTAATCTTTCCCTGTTATTTATAGCAAATTAGAGCAAAACTAACAGAGTGCATTTGGAGAAAAAGTACAGGCAGTACTCAAACCCAACTTTCAAAGTACAGTTGCTAGTAATGATTCAAAGCAATATGAGAAAGATTCTGGGGAAGAGCACAAGCTGAACAATGTCAAGATACCCTTTGCAGATAGAAATCTTTTTCATTACATGTTAATACTGTTCTCACAATATCCTTATAACTTCCAAACACCCTGTTAATAAATGGGAGTTAAGAAAGTTCTCTTTATAGATTGTGATCTCTGGTGAAACTGGTATTAGAGATATTTATTTTCCAAATTACATATTATTCCCATAATGCTGTCAGAGCAGAGGCACAATGTCTTATCTGCAGCACCATGAGTTATTACACACAAACCTATTGGGAATCAGCACTTGGAAACACAAATACGTGGCTAAAATTGACAAGAAAAGCATAAAACATCTCATATTGTGTAGACAAGAAAATGTTACCAAGCATATTGCTAGCCTTTAATGAGCTGTTCTTCTCTGCTACCTGTTGCTCATAACAAAGAGGGACAGCACAGTGAGGCTGACTTCTCTCGAGCTGGGTATGTTTGCAAAGGAAGCAGAAATGTCTCAGATATTCCATTTGGCCTCTGCTTGGGATTGATTTATTTTTATTCGATGTGTTGAGTAAAAATAACTAAAAAAAATCATCACAGATTTTTCCAATTCATCAGTTTTGACTCTCAACTAAGGCTTGTTTTCTAGGAGTTCTGTGAGGTCTCAGTATTTTGACTGTAGACATTTCTGAACTGTACTTATTATACAAAATTTAAATGCTTCTGTTCATGGGTAATATCTATTCTCAGTATTTAATAATGACCAAATATAATGGTTCCAATGCTCATCTCATCTGAATGAGCATAACTATTTTGCTAATTCGTATTACTCATTATTTAAATTAGCATGAAACTACATTTACTGAACTCTGCAGCTTCCATCAAATCTTATATAAATCTTGACACTTATAGAGCATCAGCACATTCAAGATATAATGAGGCAATCAAGTCCTTCTCACACCTTTAATTAAAAGCTTTAATAATCATTAAAAAACGTCTCACTTCACTCTCAAGATTCAGTATCAGAACTGGTACAGTATATTTTCATAGCATTACGTTCTTACTAATTTTACTACAGAACATTTCAGAGATCAATAAATAATTAATGCCATGACCATATAGTGAATCCATAAAATGTAATGAAGAAACAGATTGTGATACATGATCTGTGATTCTCCCCAGCTTCTAATTTCTCTGTTTCCTAAAATAGGCATTTAATGATCTACAGTTCACAGATTTTAAGGTCAGAAAAGGCCATTTGATCATTTATGTTAACCTAAAAGTATCTCTCAGTCATTTTAGTATTGTCATGATCTACTTAGTATTTAAAACTGCAAGGATCTCTTCACCCCAGCATCTGTCTCTCCCCTGGCACAGCAATTAAATCTCCCCCAAACCAGAAGCAATTCTTCCCCTCCCACTCAGCTCACAAATCGGTTCTGCCTGCAAATCTGGTCTGTGCTTCCTATCTGCACATCAGCTGCTGTCATTTCTTCTTCCAAGCCTGAGGGGAATAAGTTAGGGCAGTGGAGGAGGACTGCAGAGATCACTGGAAGAACAGCAGGGAGATAGCTCTGAGCTGCTGAATTCTTTCTGCACCTTCCTTCAGGATTGATTGCCACAAGGATCACGTTGCTGTGGTTTGTGCAGGCGGTGGCAGTCCATTTCTCCATGTCATTGCTGTCCTTAATGGGAGGCAGGTTAGAACTTTCTAAACATTTGCACTTCCCTTTTTGAACCCTTTCTGGAGGTCCTAACAAAGTTACTCTAGTATCAGGAAGGAAATCCATACCTAAAAGAGCATAGAAAAAACACTTTGTGTTTCAAAACACTTGGCAAATAGTACTCTATCCTTCAGAGAAGGTGTGAAGAAGGAGCCATTCAGTGATCTTTCAGATCACAGGCAAGAATCCTGCTAGGCAGCAGAGAATGAACTGGGGACATTGTGCCTATCAGTTTTCTTTCAAACTATAGAGCTAGAGGGCTATAAAGTATAAATTGTTTCTGAAATAGCACTTAAGGGACCTGCTTAAACAGATCTTGTTTTTCCAGCTTCCTCATGGGCAACATGGGGACTTGACAATGAATAGCCCATCCTGGCTGCACTGTTTCACCGGTTGCAGTGTATTACCTACAGCTGCAAACAACACAAAGAACCCCATTCTTTCTTGTCAGTGGCTTCTACAGTGCTACAATGCACAACTGGCTAATGCTAGGACAAACTCAACTGGCTTTGAAGTGCTAAAGTCTTGTTTATGAGACAGAACCCATACACGCTGCTGAATGGGGAGCAAATGTAATTCTCGCCCAAGTACTCTGATCAAAGGACTTGTCATCTGCGCTTGCAGATGGGTGGGCACCACGACAGTGCAATGAATGGGAAAAGCTGGCTGAACACATCAGAAAATCAGAGCTGTTCCATGTGAGAGGCACTGCAAAGATTCTCAGGAGTCAGCTCATTCAGCAGTTCTTCATCTTCCCTTTTCCGCTTTGTTGATACATCTTGAATTTCTCAAAAGAGGAACTACATTTCTCTTTTGACAGGGAAACTAGGCTAAATATTTATCCAAACTTGCCAACGGTTGGAAAGCTGCAAACCATTTTTTTCCAAGCTACTAATTTCCTGAGCATATGAGGACACACATGAAATACACAATGAACTGCATCTGCTTGGGCATGGTTACTGCTAAAAAGGAGATTTAGGGTTTGAAGTCTGTTCAGGGTATTCTGGTAGCTCAGAAGTGCTCCCTGTTCAAGGGAGAGAACTACTGAATATGAAAAGTCAGGATCTCTATAACCACCAAGCAATTTTTGTTTCACTGAAGGAAAACTTTTGAAGGAGTTCTTAAGCAGAACAGAAATATTTACAAGATGTTTCTCCGACATGAATTAGAATCAGTCAAATAACCAGATTCAGCTCTTCTACAGAAGAAATTTGGAGGAATCATTAAGGTAAATGCCAGCAAATATCCTAATTAAATAAATGTTGTTTGGTATGGTCAAAGAATAAAGTACATTCTTTAATTTGTTTTAAAGGAAGTCAAACACAGCACATCAATAGGGGAATTTCAGCTGTTCAAAAAACTTACAAGCTGTGCAAACCCTGTGCCTGAGTAGGGTATGAAAAAGGAGTTAAGAGTTCACAGTTATTTATGTTCATGAAAGCAGGTGGGTTTTTCAGCAACACAGGAACTCACACAATAATAATCTGTATTTTGATTTGATGAAATGAGAATTAATGCCAATTCACTTGGAGCAAAGTCTAATCCTCAGCTATTTTATGAGCCATGAAATGACAGTTCATTTCTTATCTAAACTTTTTCCCCCTTATCCTTTTACTGTGTGACCCCTGAAGTGAATTTCTGCAGCTATCAAGCTGGAACCCCACGATCATTATATAGAGAGCATGGACAAGACATATCTATTAAAATATCTGCTAGGTGTTGCACATGGCTTGCAGTAAAATAAAAAATTAGTGATAAAGTGCCGTAGAACAGTCAAGTTTTACACTCCCCAGAAGGAAGGAAATAACAGAAAAAAAGTAAATCTTCTTCTATTGCTAGGAAAAAGACTTCTTACCTTTTCCTAGGGAAAGTTGTATTGGGCTAAAGACAGATAACAGTGTATCACTCTTCAATAAAGCAGTTTAATTTTCCTTTCCCACTACATGTATTTCTTATTTGCACATCATTCTAGATTTATTCCATCAGGACATTAATAACACACTGCACAACAATACACATAACAGTATGTGATTTTAACAGCTCATGTTTCCAGAAGCTCCTGGAATAAGCTGATTTACAGAGAAGTCAGCTCACTTTTGATAACCCCACAATCTTTTGAAGCTCAGCAAGAAGGACCTAACTCAAACCCACCTTTTGTTTCCATCTGTAGCTGTAAAACCTGCTTGCTTTCTGAACAATGTCAAATAACCCCTTGAGAGAGGGTTTCAGCAACATATTTACCAGTGCAACAGGCAAAAAATAAAATCTCTCCTCAAAATTCAGACAGGGAGCCATTTGCATCACTACAATCATCTCCAAAAGCCCAGATCTATTCTGATGCAGCCAACATCCAAACTATTTTTCCTCTTTTAGAGTAAGTCTGATGCAAGTCAAAATCATTAACAAATCCAATTTTAAATTAGCAATTGTTTGACAAGCATTGGCTGAAACCACTTAGTATTATTAAAACATTCTCCAAAGAAGTGCTTTGTTTGGAATTTAAGACCTCAAACCACTTATTTTCATTTCCATCCGAGTCTCAGGGCATCCATCCCTCCTTTACTAGCCACTTCAGTGGTTTTAAAAAGGAAAACCTTGGGCTTGAGAAGAAGAAAAATAAGCTGCTCTTTGGCAGTCTGTCAAAAAAGTTTCAGCACTGGATCAATGCTCAGTTCTAACCAAACACATACTTCTTTTTTCTGAAAGGCCTGAAACACAGATGAGTGTTTACAAGTGTTTTGTCTCTCTAGAATTCTCACTGGAGTCCTCACCAAAGCAGTTCTTCCACTGATGCAAACAGCTGTAGCTGCATGACTATTTTTTTTTAAATCATCTTAGGTTTTTTAAGCCTCTTCAAGGCAGGTTTTGGTGGCAGTTTTCCCATCACACCTAAGAAAACCTGGAAACAGTTGGCTCATTGATAACAGTTTGTGTTTCTCTCACAGGAATTGCTTCCTTCCACTGGCTCTCTCTACCCCATCACACTGGACACCAGCTCATTGTCTGTAAGTGACTCTTTAGACCCTTCTCCATTACTCCTGATCCTCTATCAGGCTTGGCTTATCAAGTTACTAAATTCCATCTTTATTTAATCAATAATACTTTGGGAATTTGGCTGTGTCTCACCAAGGCACTGTTTCCCTGCCACCACCAGAAGATTTTTTCAACACATACAATTATTCCCCTTGAAATAGCAGGCAAGTAATAATCTCTTGGTTGATTCCATTTTCCAACTGAATTTTACTCTACCCCATCATTTTAGCTAGATCTCCTCTCTGGTGGGATTCAGCTGGTAAATTCCACTATTTCACCCAATCAGTTTTTTTCCCATGGCATTATGCACAGTAACCAGGAAAACAAGCAGGACAGCATCTTCAACTAAACCAGGAAACCTCTGCTGAAGAACACACTTCTGATTCAAAATGCATTATTGCATTTTTCTAAGTTGAAAAGGAACCAGCAAATTGATGACATAAACCCAGTATTTATCCAGAAAACAAGCATAGCTAGACACCAATGTAGTAAGCTTCTCTAGAAGCATGATAAAAGAAAGATGGCTATGTATCAGGCAATACAACTCTTACTAAATAAGACCTCTCTAACAAAACAATAGCAGGTTTTGTAACTCTATCCTAACAATAGGATTTACTGTGCACAGGCAACACAAGTTGGTACCAAGAACTTGTTTCACAAGGCCGCATTAGCATTGTGCATCAAGTTAGACTGTCAGACAGCTCTCTTTAAAGTGTCTTGGCAGTCGTTCATATTTCCTCCATCAGCATACTCCCTCCTCATCTTGACTTACCTCCAGTAGTGGCATAGTGAAAACCTACATCCAATTACTTATATATAGGAAGATGTCTATGAAGATTTCTCTCCTTGGATAGCTTGAGAGGCCTCGGTCTTCTGTATTCCATATGTTTGATCATAACTAACAGGGTCATTCAGTCTTCTGGTTTGCAATACATTTATGCTTTTGTGACTCACAGAAAGAGCATCAGGAATGTTAAGCAAGCAATAGAAGGACTGCACTGATGAGCTTCACAACAGTATACATACCTTTAGGACCTGCTCTAAGTTCTCCAGCTTGGCTTGGAGCTGGTGTTTTCCCTTTACAGCCAAATCTCGTTCTTTGGTCACTCTGAGAAGGGTTTCTCTAAGATGGTCATAGTCTGATTTTACCTAGAAACATTAAAGTGTGATTATTGCCCAAAAAGCTAATTAGTGAAGTGAAAACTGTATCCAACATGAACATTTCTGCATGTTAAAATGGAAAAACGGAGAGAAAATTCAAAGAAAATAGGAAAGAAGTATAAAAAATGGAAGGGGATGTTCAGTGTGGAAGTTGTGTCTCTCATATATACACATGCATGCAGGAAACACTTTTTCTTTCAACAAGGACTGCAGCCTGGCAACCAGACTGTAACTATGCATAAGTAATACAAAGTTAAATAAATGTACAATAGAATGCACAAAACATAATACAATCAAACAACTAATTTCTCTGCATCTCAGAGGCATCAGAAATGGGTGTGCTATAGGAGACAGAGAACTAATGTATATCATAGAATGGTCTGGATTGGAAGAGACTTAAAGCCCAGTTAGTTCCAACTGCCTGTCATGGGCAGGGACACCCTCCCTAGATCAGATTGCTCAAAGCCCCATCAGGGGATGGCACTGACAGGCTCGAGAGGTGAAGTTCAACAAGGCCAAGGGCAAGGTGGTGCAAGTGGGTCAGGACAACCCCGAGCACTCACATGTACATACAACTCAAGCATACATTCTTCTGGACTGTAGTGTAAATTGACATCAGAATAAAGTCAAGTGTATATCTTTTGCCTGTGCTAACATGTGAAATCAGAGTCTCTACAATTCAAAACCAGGCGTTCTTCTGCAACAAAATCCTTCCTTTCCCTTAAAATATTTGCATACAGAAGGTTTTTAAAGGATCAGACACTCGTCAAGTAGGATTTGTTTTCCAGTTTAATTTACTTGGTGTTATCTTAGCTATTTCACTATCCCTAAGTGTTTTTATGCAGGATGTTGTGAACCATCAGTGAAAGTGACTACTTTGTAAGCACACAGAGAATGTAAGAAATAGAATATTAAACTATATTATCCTGCCATGGAAATTTTTTTCTTAAATTCACATCAGCTGAAAATTTCATTTCTTATTCCAGATCATTTTATGACTTTCTGTGCTGTATTGATGTATAACAACAAGATTGTTACAGGGTGTATTGTACCAGAAACTGCAAATTTTACATTAAGAGTGAAAATCCACCAATAAACAACAGGGTAAAAAAATTCATGATGTTCACATGCTATTTCCACTTCCCTGCAATGTTGATAGAAAGTAAGGAAACAAAAGAGCCATAATATTTTTAGTGAAGAGGATTCCAAGAAGCATCTGACTTCTTTTGTTAACTGCAAGGCAGCACAGAAGCATAAACACTGCTGCAGGATTACTAAGGAAAGGCAAAGCTCTACAAGGTATTGGGATAAGGCACAGGCTTTGATTTTGGTGCAGCTCATGTTTCCTTCTAACTTTAGTTAAGGAAGTGAGAACTACAATTTTGTGGTTTTTTTTCCCATTTAATCACTGTAATTTCTTGGGGTTTTTAAAGAACAAATGGCATTAGGCAATATCTGACACTGATATCTCCTGGACCTCTTTTAAAGTGATGTTTTGGAAATGGATTCAGCTTTTCTATTTGCCTTCTGGCTCCAGGTTAACTTGCAAATTTTGCCATGGACCAAACTATCTAAATGATCACAGCCAGCCCCTGTATTCGTCTTTGTAAGAGGGCTCTTTAGAGTGCAACCAACTAGAAAAAAGAAAGAGGAAAATGGAACAAATCATGTTTTCCACAAGAACTGATGCAATTATTGTCAACCTCAGGTTTTAGGTTTTTTCTGTGCACAGATTTTTCTTTTCCTCTTCCCTCATTTCTTTAGAACTAAGGAAACTATTAAACAATGGATTTTCAGAATCTATTAGCTTTCTGCATCCTTTGTATTGTATTTCATTGCTCAGAGCAGACAGTGTATATTGTTGAAGAATAATGGAGTGGAAAAAAGAAGCAATGAGGTATCACCACCAACGATGCAATTTCATTATTGTCTGTGATTCTCAGTTAATTTACTAAGGATGAATAAAGTACAATATTTTGAACAAGTTTCAGAAAAAAGGTTCTGGTTTTAGTTTTCCCTGTCTCTAAAACAACTGATACCAACTTAGTAAATAATTTTCTAAAACTTACCAGTCATCCTAATCTGAGTAAGTTTTGGAGCCAGTGAGCACTCTACCTTTCTGTTGTGTATTTTTCCTGCTGGGAAGGGAAGGGTTATCAGAATAAACAGCACCTATCAGGCTGCTAATGTCATTTTGAAACAGATAGAAATGTTGGTATTTTACATTTCTCAGGATGTTTTGTTAGTGCAGACCAGAATTAGTTAAAGTTTAGGATTACACAAATGGTTTTGATAATTTCTCTACTTTCTTTTTTGGCAGGCCAGCTTTTGAACAAATTTCTGTGTATATTTTCATTATACAGGTTGAAAAAAAGAAAACCAACCACCACCAAATCTAGCAGCCATATTCTGGTAACTATTCTTGTTATTTTCAGCATCACTGGTAACTTTCATCTTTCTACGGGGTATTCTTGCCAGGACTTTCTCCTCCAAAGACTGTGTATCACATGGAATGCTGTGATATACACAGTTATGTAACCCATCAGGCAGCATAAAACTTGATGCATCTAACTATTTATTTATTTATAAGACATTTGTTCTTCAATGTGAATTTAATGCTCTCTCCACTAAGGTTGTTTAAGAACATATAGGGTCTACATGAACTTGAATTACACACACAAAGCACATCAAAACATCCATGTCCCCAATAGAGTGCCATGATAAACACTGCTAATTTCATGACAGAAACAGAGGACACTTTGATCCATAATGTTTCTCTGTTCAATGCATCAACTGATTTATTCTTCATACCATTCCTTCACACCTATTAAATGAGCTCTTATTTGAGTCAGTAACGAAGGCCAGAATACTTCCAAAGTGTCTTCCCCTTCCTGAACACTTAGGCAGGAATTAGGTATTAAAACAAGCACACCAAACTGAATCAGCAGTTTATTTCACTGGTAAAAAGCTCCCCCAGCCCTACAACCCACCCTTTGCCTTACTTCTAGTGTTCTACCAATTGCTCAAATGACTTACATTGTTCAGAAAACATAGTTCAGAAGTCACCATGAAAACAGTATGATTTCAGGTGTTTTAGAAATAAATTCTGAACGTATAATGTCTATTCTATTTTTATATAAAACCCCACTGGCCCATATATATTCAGATAAGTATGAAGACATGTTAGAGCCCACTGCCATAGCCCTCCGAACTACACAACAGTTTTCCACTAGTACTCCACTCCAGGAATACAACTTGTTTCTCTCATGCAAAATACCACAACTAAATTGTGTAAGTTATGTGCAATTTTAGCTTTATTGGGAGGATTTAAAGGTAGTCAGCCTCATAATTAGTCCTTTCTAGAGTCAAATTTCAGCAAGTAGGTTGTACAAAAACAGCAGTAGTTTTCTCTGTGGTATGTACCAGAGTGTACCCCTCCTCCAGCCCCATTTGCTCTGATAAAAGTTGGCCTGTTTTTCAGGCCAGCTCTCAAGGGCAAAGAAGAATAAATGATTTCAGACAGGTTTTCCCCTTCAGCACTGAGCCCTAACTGTTAGAATCCTGCTCCAGCCTCCACATCCAGAGTTGTGTAAGTTCACACTTTCTGAATAATAGTGGAGCCTGAACGGGACAATCTATCCTCAACCACACTGTGTGGGGTAAAAAAAATACCCCCAAAAGAAATAAAAAAGCCAAACAGAAAACCCCTCAGAGAACTTGTTAGGCAAGAAGGAAAACACAAGGTTTGTCAGCATTTAAGGTGAAGATTGCATTTCTTCAAATTGTTAAAAGTGAGGATACTCTTAAAGCAAGTCCTTGACTGGAGTGCAGCTCTGATCTTACATCAGTAGCACAGGCATCCAGAACTGCTGCATTGTGTCTTTCACAGTATTTAATATATTTGAAGAAACAAACACCCATAGTATGACAAATTCTGACACTACAATAGTAAAAGGTAATTTTATTACTTAGTGACTAATATGTCAAAGGCTGACAATTTACCTTTATATTTTAAATTGGGTTTACTGTTTTTTTTCAATGTACCTCAAGTTCTTCATTGTCATAAGAGACAAATATCACCTATAATAAAATGTTATTCACTGCACAGTTCTTCACTTTCTGATAGTAAGGGTAACACTTTCAGCATCACCAATATACTGAGCCTTCACTGCATGCTATTCCTAGAATATAAAACTGCCTAAGCAAGACTTTATGTGTCCCTTGAAGTAAAGAATAAAGGCAATGTGTAAACAACAATGAAGAGAAGAGAAAAATAGTATGAAAGGGAGAAATTCTGGACAGATGGGTGAATAAAATTAACTGATGCTATGATTATACAAGGATTCCTCCCATTGTAAAGTATTACACTGCCTTTGTGTGTAAAAGCAGTTTAAATTCCCAGCAACAGGAAATTTCAGGTGTGATTTGATACTGGGTGCTACACAGAAAATGTAAAGTACATGCATATCCACCTCTGAGTTTCAGTAATTTGCATTGTCTCAGGGACTCAATCAGAGCTCCTTTGGTTTGGAAATCCAGCAGCGGGGCCACTCTGCGCCACACGCACGTCAGGCACATCAAAGCGTGTGGCTACCACAGCTCTGCCAGCTTTCAGCAGAGCCTGAGAGCGCTACAGCTCTTCTGATATGAATGAGGTTGCCGAGCAACTCACTTAAGCCCTGTAGAAATCCCAGATTGGAGTTTTATTTTTAGCTAAATGTAGCCCTGTAAAGTGCCTGGTTCACGACGTTTCTTCCAGCGAGCGCATATGTGGTGAGGTAAGGCACAGCAGCCTCTCCTCTCATGCTAGTTCTGTGATGCAGTATTTGCCATCATCACTCTGTAGCCAGAAAGATCTTTTTTGTCCCATAAAAGGCACAGAAAAGAATTGAAGAGAAAAGCTTACTATTAAAACAGTTCTTACATCACAGTCTGGAATACCTGAGACTATGCCATGTGCCATGCTACAAGGGAAGTAAGAGCTACATGGAGTTTTGGATGTTTGCTGCTGGACAAGGGCTTTTCAATATTTTATTGCTAAATTTAAAAATGTAAAGAAAAAAATGTAGAGGAGTAGGAAAAACCCTACTAGATAGCAATTCTTTCTAAGAATGTTTTTCAGAAAGGTACATTTTCCAATCAAATCTCATCAAAATAACAAAATATGTCTTGTTACCAAAGCCTAATACTGACTTACAATACTAACAAATTATGCATCAGAGGAAAGATGTATTTCTCTAGATCTATCAGCATGTCTTAAATTTTCAGTTGAAAAAAAACCTTGGTTCACAAAATGCTTTTTGTAATTGATTTTAAATTAAAGTATTTTATGTTCTCAAGTAGAAGCAAGCACATCAGTAAAAAAAAAAAAAAAAGACTATACAAGCCACATCTACCCACTCCACAGCCTGATTTGTGTAAGAAATGAATGTAGGAGCTGTGTGTTCAGGATGTTACCTGGTCATATTGCAGTGCTTTGTGGGACACACTTGCATACTGGAGGCTCAGGCGATTCTTTTCTTGCACAGCATCCTTCAGTTCATTTTCCTGAAACACAAGCAAAAGAGTGTAATAGACCATTTATCTCCATTACAGCACATCCTATTAAGTGCTTAAGGAAACAATGTTTTTGCATTATTTGGTATTAACGAACTATTAGGAGTAATATCAGGCACAGAGCCAGAGGCACTGAAGGTGCAGAGCAGCAGATTAGCTTGCAATTACAGTTGCCTCCAGCGTGAACCCACGTGTTTTCAGTAGATGATCTGATTAAAGATGTGAAGGCAAAGAGAGAGATGACCTGACCTCACAGACCTGGTGCCTATAAAAGTAATAATAAAAAGTTCTCCTAGGGGATGAAACACAGCTGCCTTGTTTATTGCTGGGGGGAGAGAGACTTGGCTCCTAGAAGAAAAGCAATGCTCTCAAATTTTGGTCTTCAGAAGGCACTTTGAGGGCAAAAGCTATCAACTGGTATGTACACTCGTGTGCAGGTTTTCATATTCACATATTTCACTTATAATGTCTGTCTATTACTAATGCATATATATATGCACATTCTAACACAAACATCTTTAGAATCAGAGCAGAGCATCTATGGCAGGCAACTCAGAAATGCAGATGGAAGTCAAAAGGTAAGTAATCTATGCCCAAAGATCAAGGTACTAACTACAGCCTCAGGAACACATTTCTGTTTACACTATTCACACAGACAGCACTGTCAGGAGGAGGAAAAAAGTAAGTAAAATTAAAATATACAGTCAAAGGTCGAACTAGAGGGATGGAAATGCTGTCTCATGTAACACAAACCAAAACCCATGCAGCTCAGAAATAAAAAGCATCATCCTCTGATATTTCTGACCATCTCTTTTTTCGCACAAGTTGACACTTGAGTTGCTTGTCTGAGATTAAATTCAGGTTCTGATGGAAGTTGGAATCAGTCCAACAGAATGAACAATCTGTAATCTTTCCATCCTATAGTGTAAATTACACGTTGCATTCTGAAAACATTGTTTATATATCCAAACTATCAGCAGATTTCTCTACTAATTCTGCTGAGGCCTTAGGAAAAACAGTTCAAATAATGCTTTAAAACAATTTATCTTTAAAATTCTCAATACAAAAAAATCAAACTCCCAATTTTTGATTTACCAATGTAAGGCTAAAAAGGGAATTTAAATATTCTGAGATTTAAAGGTTTTTCTTGAGCTAAAAAATTTGAACCAAAAGACTACCTCAACCAAAAAAACCCTTGCTATTTAAAGCATACTTTTCTTAAATCAATTTCAAAACTCTCTGCATGTGAAGTCCACATTTTTCAATAGGAAATTTCATTACCTGAGCATCAGAAGGAAGCTTACAGATTTCTCCCTTGGCTACTTATCTAAGAAGGTGTGACATCCAAATCTGACTGAAATTAAGCACTGTGTTCAAACTGGATAGGCTCAGCTAAATAGATCATATGATTATGTGAATATTTTTTTCCATAGAAAATGAGAATAAAATGTCTGTTTTATAAAACATTTCACTCAGGAAAGACCTTTCTGAGTTAACAGTGACTTTATATCTGTCCCACAGCATTTCTGTAAACACCTGGAATGCCAATCTGGTAGTTAAACCGGAACATAAGCGCAGTTTATAGTGAAAATTAGTGAAGTTTAGTTCAGTTTAAATAATGACATGTTACAGCACCATCATCATAGAGTATCAGTACATCCCATCACCTTTGGGAAGCTCTCCTGACTACTCTGAACTAAACTAAACTAACAAACTGCCGAATCTTCACAGGCTGCTGATTGCAGACACACCTATCATCTCGCACAGAAGGAGCACAGCAATTATCATTTCTCAAGTCTGCTCAAATCTGTTCTTCAGGGTGCAATTAAAAGTGGCAGCCAGGCTCTGTGAGATGCTAGACAGTTCTGAGGGCCAAACGAGAAGGATTTCTTTAGCTCACATCGCGTTTTCAAAGGTGTGAATTAAAGCAGTAAATATTTTAAAATATCAACAAACTGCACAGAACACTTCCTTGGATATGCAAATAAATCACTGCATCCTTTTAATTGCTGGAAGCTATTTGTAAAGTGTTGTGTGTCTATTCTGGGCTTTACAAGGTGGAAATAAACTCCACTACCTTCTCTGAAACCTTTGGCAGGCTTCTGTCAAGGCAGGTTTGACGTTAATGGATCAATTTGCATTTGTTACAAATCAATACTGCTCAGCTGACTGTAATGGGGAACAAGTGACAATGAGGTACTGGGTTTTAATCATTTTGTTAAAGGATTTCAAGCAGAAATGGGGGAGGGGAAAAGAAGACGAGAGGGGAAGTAATCAATGGTAATCTAGGCTAGCATCTTTCACACCCTGCTTAAATTCTCCAGAATGGAAAACAGTTGATAAAAGATGGCACAGCAAACTGGGCTGGACGTTAGTCCTACCTGAAGAAAAGACATTTTTATCAAATTACTTGCAAGGATGAATAGGAAGCAACTATCCCAGCTCCTTAGAGGCTATTCTCACTCATACCTCTGTTCATCACAATGCAATTCCTCTCAGTATTCTTCCACATTTGCCAGGACAAAGCATCACCTATGTTCCCCATCTGAAGTAAATCCATAAAGACTAAGAATCACCTGAAGCAGCAGCAGGAATTACTGGCACACTTCTAGCCTAAGCAATACATAGATAAAGACACAACACCTAAAACTCAGGTGCAAAGTTTCCACTCACAGTACTCACAACAAGGATATGATGTATTTCTACATATTATGAGTGTGCTTGGACGTGACATAAATCCATGTACACTTACAATAGTTAGAAAATGTATTAAGGAACAAAGAAGAAATGATTCACCAAAGGGCTCAGAGCAATAACATCTGGGAAAAGCCAGAAACTGCACTAAAGTCTAAATTTTAGCAAAGTTCCTTTATCAGGCTGTGTCTTCTGGAAATGATCCAAGTCATAATTACTGTCAGCTCTGAAATTCCCACAATATCATTTATAACTATCTGTGGACTGTGGTCATCTCTCAACAGCAAAGAACCCTTACAAGGGCTCTGACAGAAGAATTTGGGTAGATTCAACTGCAGCAGTTCAGCTACTGCGTGACATTATCAGTCAGGTCTCTGAAAACAGCCTGTGATGTGGTTAACTAAAGCAGCACATGCTACTGTGCCCAAAGGGGAACACAAGCTAGCTTCTGTGGAGTACACATGGATAGTACTTCAACAAACAGCTATGTTCTCTCTCAATCCATTGACTTCTGTGATTTGGTCCCTTAACAATATCCATCACAATATTTTCCAGATTAGTTAAATATAAATACTCCAAGTTAATCCTAGCTACCCCAGAGCTAAACTCTCCCAAAAGGCAATACATATATTAAAAAAAAAGAAAATAAAATTGAAGTCACATGGAGGAAAAGGATATTTTTACTATTTTCTTCCATGTACAGACCAAAAAACTCAGATTTCTGGTATAAATTCTTATTGGCCCACAGTCAGGGTCTGAAAGCTGCTGGTTTGTCTCCAAAGTGCTGTCATACCACCACTGTGTATGCAGCCATTGGGGCCAGCGCTGCACACAAAGGGTGTTTCTCATCTGGTGGTGAATCCAACCCATTTGGTTATCCATTTCCTATGTTGTCTTCATGAGGATTTTATGATTGGATCCCAAAAGAGCTTTGAAACTTCAAACCCATTTTAAGGGAGACAAACGCCTTTTGAAAATGCCAGCTCCATTTCTTCTGGCGCAGGAAGGCTGCGCTTCCTTAAGATGCTATCATGAATAAATCAAGTATTTTTCCATTCTCCCTCCTTTCCTTGGCAGCTAGCACTGAATGCATTAACAACAGGGCAACACTTCTCACTTCAGCTCTTTCAACTGCCAATTCCAAACACAACCTCCAAGTCAACAGAAAGAAGAGGTCAGCAAATACATAGGGCAGCCATCACGAATGACAGACTTACTGGCAGTAGGCTGGATATGTGCTTCTTGCATCCAGCTTGCCTGTGAATGCTAAGGCTTCTTTGCACTTCTCCCCCTTTCTCAATTTAATAGCTTTACCAAATTCTAAAGGGACTGTGCAAAGAGGCATCACTCTGTTTATGTGGGATGTAAGAGAATTTATTTCCAAGCTTGCCATGAATCAGATTTTTAAACTTCTAGACAATAAACTGATAGTCAAAACCCCAAAACCTTTGGAAAGCACTACCATGAACTCTTCTCCCATCCTACTTTTTATACAAATAACTTTTGACTTTTTCCTTACAAAATTAATGTGAGTTTTCTCCTTTTTTCCCCCTGCTGCCCCTGTTCTTTATTTATGCACTCTATGCAGCAGTTCTAACAATTGGATTGTGCCTAAGAAGCAACATTTTACTGGAGTCAAATGAGGTCTACCATTTAACCTATGCAAATCAACCCACTGCAGCTGCTAATAAAGACAAGTAGAGCAAAGATTAAGAGCTCATCAAGCCAGTTAGTCCAAGACACGGTATAAAGGCAAATGCTAATGTGCAGGTGAAAAGGAAGCAGTACTTCATATTTCCAAAAAAGCTCCTCAGTCTCCAGAGTCTTGACATTGGGTTTCAATTATTAGTCAACAGTCTGTCACCCTCTTTGTAACGATGTCACTACACAATATGCATCTAAAGAAATCAAGGGCTTGAAGCAATTTAATTACTAGTCTAGCGTGCATCCAAAAATTTTTACAGAGAGATGAATGTGGAAAATTAATGACAAGGAAAGAAACAAGAGAAGCTGGATGTAGAACTATTTCACCTTTCCCCAGGAAAGAAAGTATTGCCACAGATTAGCACAAATTTACAGACCAAACCCAAACTTTTCCTAATGTAGGTGGGCAGAAGTTGCACTAGAGCTTAGATTGCTCCTGCATAAGCTTTCATCCCAAGTACAAGAAGCACAAGCCATACTTACCTACAGTACATATGTGGTGGTATGTCACTTCAGCTGTGTTCGTGTCAGCACCATAAATAGAATAATTTGCAAAAAGAATCTGAAATGTCAGACAGAATTCCAAGCAGCAAGGATGTTTCCTGGCGGATGAGGGACCCTTCAGGCATTCTCAGCTCAAACAAGCATTTTGATTTAAGAAAACAACACTAAGGATGATCTCTTCAGAATCTGCAAAGTGAACTGAATCAGATACTGCCAGCCCTCCCAAAGGTATATAAACACAAGCAGTCCTGCACTGTGCTACTTTTTAAGGGGTGCCCAGAGAACTACATGAATTTAAAGGCTCACACACTGGCACACACTTCACAAAACATCAGACGATTAATTAATAAAGAAGCATCCATGAAAAATTAAAAAATAAAAAGCATTACAAAAAAATTGTGTTACCTTATATATAAGTTGCATCTTTTTTAAGTGCAGAAATGAAGGGGAAAAGGGGTGTTCGGAACAGAGCAGAAGTAGAAATTCTCCTACAGATCTGAGGACTGACTACAGAAATTCACGGTGGGAGGATGACTTCTGTAGATTTAATACAATCTGACACCACTGTCTGGGTAACAAGGTTCTACATCGCCTGGAGAAAGGCATCTGTTGCCCTATGTGCTAGTTTGCTCATCCATCAATTATTTTTGTTTAACAAAAAAATGTTATACACTATTCATTTATTTGTAGCTCTTTTTCTTTGAGACTTGTTTTTGGCAGTAACCTGGAATGACTGTATCAGAACACCCTGATTATAATCCCCTGTGATAGTTCTCTATTTTGGTGATCCATGAGCAGAATTAATCCGAGAGACAAGTGAAAACCTCTAGTCTATAGGTACTTAGAGAAAAAGGAAAAATGAAGAATCTTCTGATGTATTCATGAAGAATCTTCATGTATTTTTGCCCCGTGAATGACTCACTTTTAAGGTCAGGTTCATCACCACCAATTCATTTTTTTCTTCTTGTAAGAGCTGGAGTTTAAAGGCGAAGCTGACTCATCCTGGATAGTACACAGCAGAACTATTTAAGAACCTCAACATGGAGATGCTAACGGAGCTGGGCTGGGAGGCACAGCCTGTACAACAAGCTGCCATTAAAACCTTTCTGGTTTTCTCCTTGCAATTAGCATGTGGATGACGCAGTACAGCCTGTCCTGCATAATTCCAACTGCCACAGAATGTAACACTGAGCAAAGGGGAATCAGGAGCAAGCAGAGAAACGTGGCATTCACTAGAGATCTTCCTGTTAGTGTTCTGACACCCCTCCCATTGTGTTTGATAGCTGTGGATGCATACCAGTGAGACACAAGTGGGATCAAAGGAACCACTGAAAGATGCTGAGCATCCACTCTATCCCAGGAAGAGGGTACAGTTCTATCCAGTCCTGGCTTCCACACTTATCAACTTTGGTAGTTAAAAAGTTGCACTTCTATTAATCAATATATTATTTAGTGAGAAAAAACTGCAGTGAAAAATAACCAAACTAAAGATTTGTTATTACTTTCTTTAGGTCTTTTGATATTTCTTCCTCTCAGCTGTCATGACAAACTGCATGTTAACAAGTAGTACAGGAAAGCAGTCTGACAGTTTATGCTGGTAACATTTAAAAACTAAGGAATTTCTACAGAGAATATGAACATAAGATAAAAGAAGATCTACTCAGCAATGCTTGCATTTTAAATAAAATCACTTCATAATTTGATTTCCTTCCTTTTAAATATAGGAATTTTTCCATGCAAATTATGCATTGTTCTAACAAAGGAAAACAAATGCAGCTTTACCACTCTAATCAGTAGGCTGAATTTAGCATAAGAAACACTGTATAAAAATAGCACTTCTTAAAAAGCACTGCTAAATAAAGAACACAGGAACTGTAGCAGTTTATTGGACTTGGAAATCACCAGTGTCTTGGCACTACAGCACCAAGGACCAGATGTTATGGAGGAAGCACAAACAATTAATGTATGGGATTACATTTTCACTTCAATAAGACTCTGAAGATAACAAGCTTTGTGCTACCAACTCATTTCATTCACACTCTTTTTGTCCTGTCCTTTGGAGTATTAGTTTTTCACACAACTGTTTCACATAACTTGTCCACAGAATCTTTTCTACCTCCTCAAATCCATCCTCCCTGTAACAAAACTGACATTCATGGTAAGCCAGTCACTGCCACGTTTTGCAGGATCAGAGAGGAAAGGGCAGTTCAACATCAGATTCACCTGAATTTCTGGAAAATTGCCCTATTTTTGAATCATATGTAATAGATTTGCTGCTGCTCAGAATATGGCCATCCCTGAAAATTGTTCATCACACTTTCCATCTTATTTTCTTCACCAATGGCACGTAGTATGAACATGAAAAGACCCTCTCATCTCTCTTAATAATGACAACGGGTAAAGAGATAACTTTAGATATATCTAAGCACAGTAGTTTTATTACAGCATCCATACTAGTGAATAAATAACAGAACAGACAGTCTAGCTGCAGCTCTTAATAATGAGTTACCAAATATTCCAGTTCTCTTCACAATGTAAGTTCTGGACTTTGAAACCTACTGCAGCTGAAGGCAGCAATCCTGAAGACAGCAAAAAAGCAGACAATCTCCATGATAACCTCATTTAGTGTTAGCTATTAGCATACTTCCAGCTCAGGACACAGACAGAACACAGCCTCTAGCTGGCAGTAGATGGCATTAGTTTTTCCTTCTGCAGCAAGTACCAATCACTATTGCAAGAAGCCAAGACAGCAGGTTATTCCTTATGTTTTCAGCATATTCTTTTAAAAGTCTTCTCAGGTTTTGCAATGAAATGTTGTTGTTGGATAGCTGCTTCATTCCTTAATGACCAAATTTTACATAGCCTTGTGGAAAAGCAGTATGCAAATGTATAGTTGGTAACTCAAGAATCAATTCACAGTAATTTAGGCCTATCAACATTAAAGAAAAATGAGAGGTAAGGGAGAGGTCAATCTCATCAATAAAGAGTTATTTATATATGTTAATGCTGTAATAATTTCAGTCTAATGCTGTTCCAATAATTAAAATTATGGAATATTGATATTGACTTTCATCAGTGACTGACCATATAAAAATTGCTTTGATGGGCATTACATTTTAATACAAACTTCATACCCAGGTAATTCTACCATTGACAACACAGCTCTTCCTAATTTAGCCACCTAGAGCACAATGTGCTTTAGCTTATGTCCTGGCTGCCCTCCTGAAGATCCCCTCCCTACCTCAAGTTAGCCAAACTACTGCTTAGTATTGCCTTTAAAAAATAAGCACATTTGTGTTCCACCTTTCAAATAACTTTCAGCTTCCAGGAACATAAACATAACCAAGATACAATGAAAATACATTTCTGCAGCCTTTAGTAGCAAATTAAATTTAATATTACAGCAGTGTTTTCCCTGGGGCAGTATTAGAAAGTTAATCAATTTGATTTGTGGGCTGAAGCAAAAAAAAAAGAGAAAAAAAAATAATCAATATTTATCCAGGGGTTTTTCTTTCAATTATTTTTACACTCACTTCCCAACACAATAAATTAATGCATGCATCTGAGAGACAGAGGCTTTAATTCTCATTTACCATGGCACAGTTCTAGTTCATTCAGGGATAACTTATACCCAAGGGAAAGAAAAATTATCCTCTGCTAAGGGAGAAAGGAGCAAACAGCATCCCTGGTCTTGTAGAAAGCCACAAAGGAAACACAGCTGGCTTAGACATTAACCTCATTTCAATGTTGATATGAAGCTAGCACAGTCTGATGGGGACATTCACTACTTAACAAAACTTTGATTTTCTTTTACCATCACACTACACATTATTTGTCTCACATCTCCAACTGCTAGCAAATTGGGCTATTGCCTTCAGTCCAGGAGATGTGCCAGAGATTTCTCTATGTCAAACCAAATGCCACCAAATATTTAAAAATAATTACAATTCATAATGTAGTTTTAGTGGATTTCCACTCACACTTTCTGATACATTGTAAGGAACTTGTTGTCCACATTTTCTACTTATTTTAATTTCAGCAGTGGTACAACAAACAAAATACATCAGCCAAAAAACACGAACCCAGTTGTTCTGATCACCACTGCAGCTCATTAGGGGTAAGGCTGCCACAGAGAGCATCTATTCTATTACCTCCTAAGGCATTAAGGTTTCCTTTTGCTGATCAAGAGAACATAGACAGAAGACTGCTGAATGGCAATGTGGGCTTGGAGATGCCTCAGTAGAAAACCTCCTAGGATCTTCTAAAGCCCATGCACGTTAGTATTCTGCTAAGATGCCAGTTGCAGATGCTTTTATATAGGAACAGCTCATGAAGAAATCTTGTCGACTTTGATTAAATTGCCAAGTTCATTGTGCTGTTTCTTATAACAGGAATTTCTTATTCCTAGGGAAAGAGAGAAAGCCATTCCTTCTATTTCACTGATAATGAAAATGCAATTACGTAGAACAGTTTTCACAAATATTTTTCCAAAAGCTTTCCTTTTTGTCATGCACAAAGAGGAGAGAACAGCAAACAAGATCAGCTGTTGTCATGGTAACGTTGTGCCCCAGCAGGTGAAAAACTCAGTCCTGTGGCACTGAAAAGGATGAAATGTACTGAACCTAAGGATAAATGACATCAACTACAACTCAACAACCTACACGTTTTTTCATAGATTGGCATATTTTTAAGCAAACTAACTAGAGATGCAAATCTTAAAAAAATAACTGTGAACTCTGGTGATATTTGTAATCATTCAATTGTCTCAGAGTAACTTTATTAGGCAGGAATCTGCACTGATGTATAATTTGGGGGGTGTCTATGCAAAGTTTAGCACAATATTTTAAAATTGTCATTTACTTGAAAACAGAAGATAATTTTTCTTTTTAAGATAGATAACGAGGAAAATATGCTGAATAATTTTCAGGGTTAGATGCCAGAAGCATCATTCAAACCCAGCTCTTCATGCTCCAAAAGTTCTGTTTTCAGAACAGATAAAATTACAGCCTTCAGGTAAGACTGTACAATCAATATTTCATCTTCTGTTAAGATGGTATATATCAACACTAAACAAATTTATGAGTTAACAATAACAACAACATGCTTTCTCCCCAGGAGTGTTTTTAAGAAAATCTGTACAACATTATATGGTTCCTTCTATGATCCAACCAAATACTCCTTTTCTGATGTTATCTACAGTAAATGCCCACCTCAAAACACTTCATTCCATTTACAGAGATTGGAACAACATTTGGCATTCCTTCTGCAGGGAGAACAAACATGCAGGTAAGTCACAAAGCTGCCTTTCCATCTGCAGGGCGCTCAATGTGAAATCACCACATAATATGTTCTAGTAATCAAGGCTGTTTTCAAACCATTTGCCACACAATTTGAGAACTAGAAAGAAATTGAATTCTATGTGGTTTCTTACATAATCCAACATTAAATCTGAAAGCACAGATATTGTCTCGTCCATTTAACAAAATATAATGACTTTAGCAATGCTTAATAGCTTTACATTGTCTGTATTTACATGTGTGAAAACTCACACATACTATTTTGCTAAGGATGCTCAGGAAACATACCTGACAAGAACAGTGAGATTAAAGAGTCTGCTGGTCAGAACTTGGAATTTATTCATTACTCACAGTCCTTGGGCAAGCAATGAGTGAACTGTGCATTCATCCTTCCTAAGTGCCAAAAAAGAGAAGATGGCTCTATCACCTAACCAAAGCAATGCTGTATCTTATCCTTTACTTGGTAGTATCTTAAGTCCTGTCACAAGGATATTAAGGAGAAATACAATAGCTAGCAAATACTAGAATTCACCAAAAATGAGGATTTTTCTTTTTCAAATATGTCATTATTTTATTATTTGAACTCAAGCTCAACCTTTAACGTTGGTAAGGCACTACCCACTTAGAAAGGAGTCCTTGCCTAAATATATTAAGTTTTATATTTTTAAAGCACAAGACAAAATAGTGGTTGGAATTAACTCTACTTAATATGTAATTTTGGAGGCAAGAAATCCTCTGCATATGGAAAAAATAAAAGCAGCTTAACAACTTTTAAACAGTGGCTCCTTGAAGACACTTTGCAGCTTGGAGTTACAAAAGTGATACTAAGAAAGGTTATTTGGCAGAGCACAAAAAGAAAGGGGATGAGATTTGTATCTCCAAAAGAATAATGCTTACATATATTAATATACATCCACACTGAGGATGTCAGTAGTTTTGTAGAGAAAACCTGGGAGAAAAGCATGAGACCTGTTTTTCACAAACTCAGTAATTTTGACCAAAAAATGTTGGATTTGGGATTGCTCTGCTGGCTGTAGACATCCCTTGAAAACCGGGGCAGCCACCAGAAATGAAGCCTCTGGAAACGTGGACTTACATGGTTTGACTGGCACTGAACAGCAATATGAAAGCAGAGGCAGACACAGATACTAACACAAAAATCCTCCTGTGTATCACACTCTACAAAACCATGCAAGTCTTTAAGCCTTTAAGAACTGCCACAACTTCTTATTTTGCTGTCATAAATCTGCTCTACATCTCTGTAGTCTCTAAGGACAATATCCCAGGCATTTTTGAGGAGAGCACAACATAGACAAAATAGCATTAGCTTTTCATAAGAAACAACACAAAATCTAAACAACATATTTATCATATCACTTTTGCTTATCTTCTCTTTCCTAAGTCTAATGAATGCTGCCAGGAAGATATTTGTATACTCCATAAAATCAAAAGAAAAACTAAATCATCAAGGCCCTAATCCAGGCAAGGAACTAACTGCTTAAGAGCAGAAGAATATTGAAGCAATTTATTGGAACCCCCTAGTATTTTTCCCTTCATTAAACAAATTCTAACAGAGTCCTGACTTCTTTCAACAGGGTAGAAAATCATCAGCTGGAAATAAGCATTAAAGTTGCAATCAGACTTATTTCTTTGCTATTTCCAAGTCTTAGCAAACACATTATTTGGCATCTCCAATTAATCTTAAATTTGCTTCAACATGACTAATTAGGTGTATATATTACCCTCAGTCTTAAACCATTAATTATTTCATTAGAGTTACACGTGGTAGCAACACAATGTCTTCCCCCCACTTACGCAGAACGCAGTCCTGTGTATAGGCAATTGCATCCATCTTCCCTCCTTAATGACAGAGGCAAACACACACAGTCAGAGGTTCTCTCTGCTCATTCAAGCTGCACAGCATCATAGTCAAAAATTAAAATTAATCCTCCTTACTAGCTGAGGCTGACCTTTTAGCCACTGCCTGGAAAGAGAACATCACTCCCCTGGGGGCTGTGCAGGGGGAGGGCTTTCTTGCGCCTGACACCTCTCAGCCACCAGATGAGATGAGGCAAAAGCACATTAAAACGGGCAATTTGGTGAGGTACAATTAATATTATTTATACAAGGCTGGCTGGCACGTTAAGCTTCTTGCTTCCTTAAGTACCTGCAGCAGGGAAGCGTTTTGCGATCTGTGCCATCAGTAAATATTTACATTTTGGTTTATTCTTTAGAAGTTGATAATTAACTGCTTGAGGCTGAAAAGAAAGATCCTGGAAGCGTTCACTCACTTTCTGTTACTGTTTCTATTACTATATCCCTGAACTTCATCAGCACATTCTGGGAATTAAGGTGTTTTTAATACTTTAAATAATCTAAGGTAATTTATACTTGTTTCCAAGATAAACCTTGACATATTAGGGAAGCACAGAGTTTATGTTTTTGGTACTTACTCACTTATTAAACACTACATGTAAAACAGTTACAGAGACTGCAAAAGGATCTGCCTTCTGTCACTCAAAACAACTTGAGCACTAGGAAATTCAATTTCTCTTTGCCCATAAAACCTTTTTGATAGAAGCATACATTACTCATGTCCTGAATATAGCTTTTAAAATATTTCTTGCTGTCACTTCATATAAAATTCAAATTATTTGATGTCCTCCTTTAAAAGATAACTGTCTTTGTTGTCGTGGTTTGTATATTTGCTGATATTTAATCAAAGTTTTATATTGGTAATATTAACAACCTGAAATAAGCTCATAAGTCTGAAGACCATCAGGGCAACCCACCAGGAAGAGCCTAATCAGAGCACAGAATTCATCTTCTGTATGAAGTACCAGTTGATTAGCAAATAATCTTACTTAAGGAGAGAAAAGGAAAAGGGAGGAATAATAATGCATAATATTTCTGCTTTGTGAAATGACTGAAAATAAACCTTGAAATGGTATAGAAAGGGGGAATATACAGAAGTAAACTCTGGACAGCGAAAATAATCCTAATCCAAGGAAATCTTTGAACATGGGGGCACAATGTAAAGGATTACTATTCCTACTACTGGAATTATAGTATTCCACTTTACAAAATCGAATGCTGAAATAAAGATAAAAAAGATAATAATTCCAATGCTAACAGTATTTAGCTTTAGGGCTTGGTGTATTTAATTCTTCCAGTTCATAAAAATCAATTGTTGTGGCAGCTACAAATTAAACAGCTTTGTGGAAGTTCTCAGGACAGTATTTGAGGATAAAAAAAAAGAAAAAGAAATGCTGGCAAACACTAGTCACAAAAAAGGTCTTATTTCTTCTATTTCAAATTGCTAGTTACCAAAACAATGTAAAAATAAAAGATCCTCTATTTATGATTTTAACATGTACTTGTAAGTTAATTAGGACTTCGATCTCCCAGTGCTGTCATTGAGAGATACTGCCAACTAATATATGCTAACAAATGTAGCTGAAATACTATCATCTGGGCTTCCTCTTATGACAGAAATGAGGATGCTTTTTATGGTAACATTCTCCACACCTGCATTTAAACGGCTCTTCTTCTGACCAATACCTTCATTCAGCTTTGGTCTAGAAACCTCAAAATGACAAAGCTTTTTAGGAGACTGCATCAACATTGACTAACTGATAAAATAAAGCCTAATTGACCATAATTCTTTTTTTTAAAAAAATTGTAAGTAACTGATGAAGTATGCATCTCTGATCTGGTTTGAGCCACCAAAGAGCTTTTAAAATAATTCAAAGGCTGGACAGTCTGAACCAAAAGGCTGTTATCCAAGTTTATTTTAAGTTTTAAGAAAGTACAAGGCCAGTTTGAGAAATAGATTAATGAAACCATTACTTCATTTAATATAGGATATGGCTTGGTATAAAAACTAATGCGTTAGGATTGCAATCAATACCAGAAATATTAAGACCAACTCATTTTACTGTCTACTTCACAAATTCTCTTTCTTTTCTGTTCCCAGATGTACATAGGCACAGGCCCGTTTTTAAAAACACCAACAGTAATATACACCATCCCAAAACCTGAAATAGAATTAATTCAATTTAAATACTGGGAAGATATAGATTAGTCCCAATTTCATTTCACCTGACTGTATTATCACTTCACAGGCTCTGCTCCTCACACGCTGTGTGTTACCTGTGCAACTGAGAGCAATGAACAGAAAGAAATTATCTTTACTTATGAAAGATACAAATGTCTTTGCCATGTGTCTCTTAAAACTATCAGTTTTATGTTTTCTCATGAATAATCAACTGAAATATTATCTTTACCTTTTTTTATTAAAATAAGCTTCAGGTTTCATCTTTGTATAGCAACCTTGTGAGCCACACAGACATCAGCAGCATAATTTCTGAAATTTCCCAACTCAGCAATTAAAAACAAACCTATAGCTGAAAATCTATTCATGAACTAAGAAACGGATCCCTCAAGGTAATTATAATTCTCTATGAGAAATAAATCCTTGGAGAACATTTAAAAACTACACTAAAATTTCCATCACTTTGGACACTTGAGACCAGATTCTGCCTGCATTTCTAGCTGTCTACTGTGAATTTCATCAACACATATTATTTTATTCATATTGAAGTAACGTTCAATTATTGCTCTTTTTTCTCCTAATGTATTTATTTGTAACAAGGAATGCTGAGAGATCTTCAGTCCTCAAGCAAACTAATTAGCTCTAATGAAGCCAAAAGAAATTAGCTTTTGTTAGATAGTAACAGATAAGAAATTTAAGTGATGCTTCTAAATTGCAATGGGGAAAATTTCAAAACAGAAGGTTAATCAAAGGGGAAGTTCAATTTATCTCCCATTATGAATAAAGATTTTGAAATTAGGCAGTATTTCTAGGCACATGAAGAATGGAAAAGGACAGTGAGAATGTGTGTGTACATACAGTGACTATCAGGAAACCTCAGGAAAAATACAGATAGAACACAAGCTAGCAGGGAACATTCCAAAAGAACATAGATGAGCTGCATTCCTGAATGTATTAATTCAAAAGCTTCAGTAATATTAGCTGAAGATCAACTCTGCCTCTATACTTCCAAGGGATGCTGAACAGTGTCTCACCTGTCACTTTAACACAGAAGAGAAGGTAGCTAGCTACCCCCCTGAGTTTTTCAAACAGACTTTGTGATAATAGTTATGCATGCATTTTAAAAGTTGTGGTGTAGGGATGTCAAATGAAATGATGCCCAGCTTCTTCTTTTCTTGAGATATAGATGAAATCTCATCATACTGACACTAGGTTTAAATGAAGTTGAGCATCAGTGAATTCTGACATGGCTATCAGCAAAGTGAAGAATGAAACTGAAAATTAAAGATAGCCTCAGATGGCTGCACATTTATGAAGTTTTCTAAAATATAAACTTTGTATCACTGATTTTTTTTTTTTTGCAACTATCTACTGAAGAATAACTCCTGCCTGCAAAAAAATGTAATTACCAGAGATGACTGAGGTACCAGAGATCAGATGCCTTGACAGATCCCCCTGCTCCAGTGACAATCCAAATGTCTGTCATTCTAATAAGCATAATACCACATAAAAATTAATATTTCTCCTAAATTTCTTAATGCAGAATATACAGCTCTGGAAGTGCTACTCAAAGTATTTCCATTGCCTGTAGCACTAAATTAACTTCTATTTTCACAGAAACATTTTGACAGGAATGTACACCTATGAGAACCATTTCTGAGCACATCATCACAAATGACATGTTCATTTGTGAGCAGGCTGCCTTTTGGTGAGCTATGAGGAGAGGAGTGTGTGTGTGTGTGTGAATGCATGCCAAACTACAGCCACACATAGCTTACACTCAGAGAAAGTGGTCAACCTACCAGTTCCAGAGTTTTTCTAGACTTCCAGGCCAGTGAAAAGAAAATTCTAGACATAGAGAGCTGTCACAGCCCATCAATCTGAAATCACGGATCTGTATCCACCGTTGTGCTGTTCCTTTAAAAGTCTCTGTTACTCTTACAGCCAACCTACCTTTCACTTCATTAAAGGATAACTTTGGACACTCCTGCCACTCCTTTCCTTCTATTGCCAGCTTGGTGTGAAGTTTGTCTTCTAGAAATCAGGAATAAAATGGGCTTTTAGGAAAGCAAACTCAGTTTTCATAACAAATGATTGGTTTTGTACTTGCAGAGACTAGCACTGTTACTGAGGGTAGCACATCTCACATAAGCATTTTACTAGTCAGTCATATAATTTATTTTGAAAAAGCTAGAACTAGACGAATTGCCTTTTTTTGTACATGTTCTCCTTAAAAACAAAGACAAGAAAAACACAATTAGAGATGACAGATCTCTCAAGGTAACACCAAAATGGGCTTTTATCAATTTGAAGATCTGCCCAAGCACATGTGGTCACAGGAGAGTCACAGTCATGTATTTAAAATCAGGTGAACCTCAGAAAGATAAAGCTATGGGTCTGTAAAGGACCTGGCATACCCAGCAGCAAAATAACACTGGCAAGAGGAATAATTCAATGGCAGAGCTAGGGCAACAGCAAGCAGTAAACAAAGGGGGAAAAATATCTACCAGTTTAAAGCATACCATGGATTATGCAATTAAAGCAATCTTGTGAAAAACTGACAATTAAGTTTTAAAATAAGGCATAGGCAAAATTCAAGCATCTGTGTCTACCTGCAAGATGAAACACATCTGCTTTCTCTCTCCCTCTATGAAAGGCTCCATGAAACCTTCTAGAGAGCAGGATGTGAATACAGGAGCTAGCATTTCCTTCATCATTACCCTCACCAGCAATGACAGTGTTTTGAGTTTCTCCTAAATTTGCACATCCCCTCATTAGCAGGCCTTTCCCTCCATTAGTGGTTTACTGTTGTTTTATTTTGTAATCTTCCAGCCAATTAACACTGAATTCAATTCCATAGAAAAAGATGCTACAGACTATCTCCCCCATGCCTGATTTAACCACAGTTTCTTCTCCTTTGATTTACGCTACATTTAATGGTGGAAAATATTTTAAAGATTGATTTCTGATGATTATGCTTATTAGAGTTCAGAGGATTATTCTTCCTCTCTATCTTTGGCTAATTCTCAAAGAAAAGATTTGATTTGGAACAACCTGCAAAGGCCAAAAGTGATATTTACACAAAAGATGATTTCTTTTCTCTTCTTCCCCTTTAAAGGTCTACACCCAGCGTGTGGCAGAAGGCATGAAGCTCTCACATATTCTGTTCCTTCACAAATAATTCTAGTAAAGGATCAAGAAGAACTAGAGATAAAACAATCTAAATTAGTTTGAACTGGGTGTAGAATAAATTCTTCTCATTCTGGATAAACAATCTACCTATGGCCAAAACATAAAGACAATCCTTTACTGTTTTAAAGTGCTCTGAAACTCTTTTAAGACAAGAAAATTATTATTTATTGGCAGTATGTCATGATTATAATCTTCCATTTTATTAAAAAAAAATCCATATTAAATTATTGCTTTTTAAGTGCTATGCTTCAAATTATTGGAAGTATGATAGGAGATTATCTGCTTAACCCATTTCTATCACTCAGGCATTTCAGATTTCATGCATCTATGCAAAGTTTAGTTTTGCTTAATAGACCAGTGAAGCTCTTCACAAAGCAGAAAATGAGTTAGGAGAAAAAAATATACAGACTTAGGGCAACCACAACAAACCCAAACAAAAGAACTGTAGTGAGACCAAGCTCCAACAGAGATATTTTGAGTTCCATCCCTTACTGGCAGTGTAACTAGCTGAAAAGCCATGTTACCTTTCTCCCTTTATTTTTTGCTGAAATGGCAGCAGCTGAAGGAAGCTTGTTAACTCCATTTCTTCAAACTTCTGAATCTGTTTCAGTCCTTGTCAAAATGGAAACTGCCACTTGATTAGGAGCTTGACCAAATGCAAACTACTGCAGCTCTCAAACACTCAGATGATGCTTTATTTACCCAGAGGAAATCAAACTGCCAGCATGTTTTGCATGCCGTTTCCGTGCCTGATTGAGGTGTTAAGAATCCAGGCCTTTTCTTTCTTGTTTTCAGCATAATTCAGCATGATTCAGTCTTGGTGCTGCCAAGACAGTAGCACCTTACATGGGCTTTAGCTACATAATTAAACAAATGACTTAACATCACTTTATTCTTTCTTAAATGAAGGGGTTTAAGATAATGCTGTCTCTTGACTAAAGCATTACTGCCTGAACCACATGTACAAAGCTAAAGAGCATTTTTCCCTGAAGGTCCCAAATTGCCCCCAGTGAAGTGATATGCCTCTGCAGAGTAAAGGTGGCAAAGTGAATGTTATGGCAGTCTGCAAGTCCACCATAAAAATCCTGAAAATCTCTGTCCAGATCCCTGGACAGGTTGGAAAGCAATCCAAATTGTGAACATCTTTTTCTCTGCCAGATTCTCACATGGCACTGTTTCTTCTTATGTGCCAAATGTGTGTTCAAAGTTGCTCAAATGCCAAAAGGTGTCTAATCCTGCATAATGTGATAGGGAATAATTTCTAAATTTAGGAAGTAATTGCTTTGCTGTCCAGTGAAACGTATACCGAAAAACTAATCTCCTTGATGTAAGTCCTCATTTTAAACACCAATTCAGACTCCAGTGAACACAAGCACTAAACCTTGTGAAAAAACAAAGCTGGACAATTCCATTCCAGTGTACTGTTTTTATCAGCCCTTGCTCTGTAACATAGCACAATCAAAATAACAATATTCAGTGCTGAGATGTCATCCACTACGTGCTTAAAAAGTTCTTTTCAAGTTAAACCACACAGTTCTCTTAGGTAACACACCTTGATGGGGAGGATTTTGACTTTCCCAGTTGTGGTTTTATTAGAATTTTGAACAAAAACTTGACATTTCAAACTTCTTTGTGCAAATGAAAGGTAGGAAAGGTTCTCACTTTAAATACAATCTACCTGACCCTGCTGCCCTAGAGCAGTTCCATGCCAACTTGAATCTTGGAAGCACTAAGTCTTTGATTTTGTGAAGTTTTAGCTTCTAAAACCTGAAAATGTCTAGAGTGAAAAACCAAGCAAACATAGCAACAGAACAGTTTGCTACCTGCCAATTTAAATTACTCTTTCAGTAGCCCTACAATGTGGGTTGCAAATACACTGCCAAACCCCTGACACTAATAAATATCATTCCTGATTTTAAGAAAGTATCAGAAATGGTCTACATGCATTTATCACATACAGGTTTTAGCTTCACATATGTTTGATATTCTATTAATACAAAATAGTAGAGTCAATGAAAGACACATTCCACATTTGAACTATGGTTTTACAACTCATATGACTGGGCACCAGTCCCATGGAAATAAAAAAAGAGCTAATCAACCCACGTCACCCCCTGGAGACCAAGTTTCCAATAAATTTTCATTTATTGGAAAAAAATAATAGAGAGAAAAAAATAGAGGAAAAAGGATGTCCCAGCAACCAGTGTTAAGCAGAAGCCCCTGTGGAAAGCACAGCAAACTCCCAAAGTACTTTGTCCCCTTCAAGTTCTGCCCACTTAGGAGAAAGGGAGTAAATTTAGTCCTGTTCATAACAGTGCATATGCACACTAGCTCCTGTCTCCTACAACAAACTCACTCAGAAAATTCAATCTCCTCTCTAGCCACTGGCAAGACATGACATGACCCTGCTTTATACATGGGCAGGTTTTCAAAGGCAAAGTGCTTTTTACTGTTTTTCAGGTGTTCCTGAATTCTTACTGAACATGGGAAAACTGTTCACAAACATATGGAAGGAAATCTGCAAGTCTCCAGTTTGCAAATTCAGAAGTTCCCTGGTGTTTATAAGGATGATCATTTGCTATGGCAGTAAAACATCACCGTGGATTAGTAATATTTACAGCCTTAGTGAGAAATCTTACTATGATGGAGCAGAGCTTTAAATGTTGTCATATCTCTCTTGTAGATCAGGGTCACTATGTAGATTCAATCTGATCTGGAAGCCTAGACATCGCACTGCCTTCCTGAAGCATCAAGATTATGACAAGTATCTATCAAAAATTCCTTCTTTGATACACTTCCTGCATTCAGTTAAGTAGTATTACTGCAGAACTATGAAATACCATAGATAAATATTTTTAGAATTCTATTGGTTTTTTTTCCTTCATTGAAATTGAACCCATTTCCCTTCATGGCCAATTCAAGTATTACCTAAATAATACAGAGAACAAACTGAAATAAACCCCACTGTACACAGTAATTTAGTGTTTGGGAGCTCAACAGATGTCACAAATAGCTACAAAATATGTTCAACAAAAGGAGGTATAATTACTCTTCCACTCAACCTTCATGTTGAGAATGTCTCTTCTCATGAGCACCCTCAAAAGACACATGCATCTCCAGAGCAGCCTGGGATCTAATAACTTAATTTCTAAGGCTTTAGAGCTCTGTCTTTCTGACATACTGCAGGCTTGTGACACTGAGGAGCCCACAAGTGAAACTACACAGGAATTCAGAATTGGAAGAAAACATCTAATGATGAGGATAATGATAGGTTTTTGAAGTTAACATTTTAAATTTGGCCCAAACTTCCAAATTAAATAAGATACAAAATCTCTTATGTTTTCAAAAACATGAATAAAGAAACAAAGGGCTGGTACACTGTTGTAACACAGGAATGACTGTTGCAAAGCCTGTGAAGAAGGGTAGGTCACCATGATGTGAAATTAACTGCAGATAGTATAAGACAAATAGGGAGGTTCTCTTATTCTTCTGAAAAAGCTTTACTACAACACTCAGTGTGTCTACACTGTACAGGGATGGGCAGATACACAGGCACAGAATGGCTTCTCTCTTCAACTGGGTGAGCTAACAGGGCAGGGATTCTAAAAATAATCTGTTTTGTTCAGCAATAGCTTTTGTCATTATTCTTCTTTTTGCTATTCTTGCAGTCTGTGAGGAAGGCTAATTTTTCTCCACAGATCTCTCTATGTGTTCTAACAGCTCAATCCAGGCTCTGATTTTTCAGCCTGCTTAGGAAACAGAAGAGGCATTTTTAGGGTGGGTGACATTACCATCACTTGAATCAAAACTGCTTGAGAACTTTTCTTGCCATATTATAAAGAAAATATTAAAAAAATAAATCATGAGAGAACAAATTGGGAAAGAAAAATATTAAAGCTGTTTTTCACTAGCCAAAATAACCATCTCACTTTTATTAATCAACTTTATGTTTGCAACTGAAAAAACCCAACACTCTCCATTTCTTCTAAGGCACCAATTACAGTGCAATCTAGTTGTACATAATAGTCATTCCTATCAAATGTCTGTGTCTTCCATCAGTGGGCTGAGACAATGAGCAAGAAACACTTTCCCATGGGGTAAAGCACCACTTTCTTGCCAAAACCTATTCCTGCATTTGCTACTGTGTGGAACATCCCATCCCTACCAACACCAGGCTCCTCTGTGATCATTCAGTTCACAGATGGATCAGATCTCTGCAACTGCTGACCAGGACACAAGGCGCCTTTCTCCTTCATTGACAGACGCTCTTAGAACTGTGGAGTTTGGAGAAGGACACGACTGATGGAAACCAGATGGACAAATCAGCAATGTGCCTAGAGGACTTCTAATGATTCATAGATCACAGTTGGCAACTTGTCCTTGGAAAATCAGAATAAACACATTATTACAGGGCTTCTGTAGCTTCTTATATCATCAGTATTTTAGAGCTGTGAAGCTTTTTTTTTTTTTAAGATAGATGTATTATTTTTCATACCAAGTATCCATTGATACATTTCCCAAAACATCATGTATACTATTTGTGGTACACAGGCAAAATGTAGCCCTTTAAATACTTTTTAGATAACTCAGATATAATTTTTATATTATTCTTCAAGTTGAAATGGTTATTTTGATACTGTAAAAACTAAGTCATTAATATAGTTTTCTTCAGTATTCATCACTGTACATCTAATATTTTAAATAAATCAGAATCCAAAAATTAATTTGGCATTGAACTCAAATACCATCAAACTTCACTAAACACTGGCAACTTGAAATGACTAAACATTTTGGGTTTAAATTATTTTTTAGCTCTTAGCTCTATCAAATATCTGTCTGACAAGAATTCAGAGAAAACTCTGACACTACCAAATCTACACTTGCTGTAAGAGGAACTGCAGTCCAAAAATATCTAGTCTGCTAAATGATGATTTTCTTATACACCACCCAAGATAGCAAGATTAAAATCCTGAGTGATTTCAAATGGTTAATACTGACCCTGGAAAAAAAAAAAGGGGGGTGGGGGGTGGGGCTTATATTATATTAGATAAACTAAAAACTTCAGCTACTTAAACCTCATTTAACAGATTTTTTACAGTGGCTTCCCAGCTATTCTTTTTAGCTTACTAACTACAGAGTGATTTTTCCAGGAGGTAGAGGTTTCCCAATCACACTCAAGGGGATGTCTTGGTTTAAAACTTAATTATATGGTAATGTGCTAAAAATGCTGTTACATGGGAGGACTGCAGTCTTATTCATTTGATAGTTAAGGATGAGGTCCTATATTTCAGGAAAATTATTTCCAGAATCTGAATAGTTGACATCTTGTAAAGGGTATGTCCCAGCTCATCTGTCAATCTAATTTGGTTCATGTGACAAGATGCACTCACAAGGATAGAGCCCAAGAAACAGAACCGAAATTAAATCCCAAATTTGAAGTTAAAAAAAATCCCACAAACCAAACAAAAAACCCCTCAGTGATGCAGCAGCAAAGGGGAGTGGGGCAGGAAAGAGCAATATTCTGTGGCAGCAATGGTTTGCGAAAGTAGGCCTTTCCTCTCAGTTATCTGCCAAGGAGAAACACATACATTGCAGTTCACTAGAAAACAACTAGTAAAGTCAAGCATTCAATTCACCAAAGTTTCTGTACTCAAAATTGCAATCTACAGATCTCTCTCTCTAAGGCTGGCAATGGTTTCACTGGAGATATAAAAGCAGACAGAATTTACATGGCATGCAGAAATTGGAAGGACATGAAGAAACCCAGGCCGATTTCTGAACTAATTTCCATTATTGCCCTTTGGTAAGCAGAATGCTCAGAGAGAATTTTTCTCTTTCAAGGTAATGCTAAACTGCATTGCAGATATAAACTATCCTAATAAATGAACAAGATGAGGTTTTAGAAGAATAAACATGTCAGTGGTTCAGAGATGTGAAGTAATTAGGAAAAAGAATAATTTTCCTTAATATTAACTATATTTTTAGGGTTTTTTTTAACATACTGCACAGGGCAATAGAGATCTTTGAGTTCTCCCCCACCATCACAGAATACACAGAAAGTTATGAGCCCAAAGGCTCTTCCCCAGTGTTTCATCTGTAATACCAAGGACTCTGTAGGACCAGTGGAGGGGAACAGACTAGAGAATTCTGTTAAATAATTATGTTCAGAAAATCAGTCTTTCTTTTCCAATTGCCTTCCACAACTGGTGGCTACCAAGGAATTCTTTTATTCATTTGGAACAACAGAGGCAATTGGAGCCTGGAGCAGTCCAACTCCAATGTATCTTCATAAGCCAGTGGCCATGTAAACCAAGAACATGGGAAATCATCCATCTGTACACACAGCAAAACTACTCTGATTGGAAAGTGCTGCTCTTTAACATCACTTTATGGAGACTGAGAGCCAGTGCTTTACCATTGATACTTATGACAATGCCCTTGCTTATAACCCTAATCTGAAGATGTCTCTTCCACAGCTATATGGACTCCCATACAACAGAAATGCATAAGCCACACATTAGGTCATCTGTTTTTCCTTATCAGAGGAGCCAAACTTACTTCTGTCCTAGAGAAGTCCTTCCTCAAAAACTACTTCAAGAATCTGAAAGTTTAGAAAATATCTGCAGTAGGAAATAAAGTAAGAGTGAGATTTTTATAAAGCTTTGGAGCCAGTGCAGTGGCAGTCTGCATGTGGATTCTGGAACTTATGTCAATGTGTTTGGAGAATGTTCACAGAAAATCCAGGATTAAAGAACAGACCTTAGCATGGGTGTTATTGTTGTCTTGTTCAGTCCTGTGAACCAAGAAACTGTAAGAAATATGCAGCACTGTGAGAAAGAAAAGTTTTAGGGAAGATAGCTGTGTGATAGCTGAAACGGTCTCTTTGGAACACAGCTTAACCTAATGTTTCTCAGGCACAGATTCATTGTAAGAGACAGTGATGTTACAGACAAGCAGCAAGAACTACTCACATCCTATATTGTACCTTTCATGCCATGATTTCAAGGAAATGCTAAAAGATTCTATATTTAATGTTCAACACAAGGCATATGCATAGACTATATGCTGAAAGGCTTTGCCATATTAAACACCAGTACAGTCAAGAAATACTACTAATAATTCCTGGTTGGATTGTTCTCTGCTACAGCTATCTTGACCCATGCAAGAATGCTTTTATTCACATGTAAAATTCTCTTGAGCCAATCATGCAGCTATGCTTTTTTAATTTATTTACTTATTAATTTATTTTTAGAAAAAGAAAAGGGAGGAGGTATTTTATTTTCTTATCTCCTTCACATTTTTTTCAGAAAAAGAGATAAAAATTTCATCTTTGCTAGAAGTGTAGGATTTACTTCTAAGCACTGAGCCCTGTAAAATGTAGTTCCAGTGTTATTCAGAATAGTTTTTAACAGGTATTCCTTTTATCTGACTTGTTGTTGGGAATCCTGTACACCTGGATTTATTGAAAGAAAGAGCTCTTTCAGAGTAGTCCAGAGCATGGCAATTATGGGACTCATCAGAGATCAGTATTTATACTTCTGCTCCAAAACCTCAGCTGGATTCCCAAATGGACAAAATAGGTTATTTCATTTCTACATGACTTCTAGGATGGGAGAGGGCTTTGTTTAATAATACTTTGGCACTCTAGAAAATCTAGGAAGCATCCATTATTCAGTCAGCCAGCCTATAAAACTTACATGACTTTTAACACACTTTTTAATTGCCTTTAATTATTAACATTTACATTGCTCTCAAAATGACAAAGTGTCTCAGCTGGAGACTTGGTTAAATTTTTAATAACACTGGAAAGCAAAGGAACAAACCTCAGAATGTGGATTTTAAACATACACAATTTAACATGTATGTGTATTTCTATTACCTATATAAAGAAGTATAAAATCAGATCTCTGGTTATTTATAAAATATGTAAACATAAAATCAAATATATGTTTTAATCTATGTATCCTTAATGAAATCCCATGACTATGCTGTTGAGAAGGTAGAGAAGAGATTAAGCTCAGAAGGCTTTTGAGTTCCACAGGCTTGAACAAAAATGATTGCAAAGACCCTAAAAAGCCCAATTTACCCCATCTTTAATTTGTGGAATTCTGCCAGTTAGGAGAATGGCAAGGCTCCTAAAGATCAGAGTGTGATGGGCTTGCTCACTGAATACTCCATAGCTCTGATGGAAAGCACTCGTTACCAAAAAAGCCTCTCTCATGAAGTAAGTTATTTTATTCATGCAGAAATCCAGCTATGAATAACCTTGCCCATTTAAAAGCATCTCTCCAAAAAACAACTAGTTTTTTTGTTTGTTTGCTTTTTACTATTTCCTCAAATGTAAAATCACTTTCAATTCTATAATTTTAATTGGCACTGGAGATCCTTAAATAGAACATTTATTGCCCAAAACAGAAAAACTGCTCCTATGTTCTTTCCTTGTCTCTCTCTAACAATTTACCTAACTTTATGTTAGATCCTCAAATTAATTCTACCCTAGAAAGCAGAGATAGGTTAAATATAGTGATATTTTTTACTGAACTATGGTTCTTTCTCTTACAATTTCAGCCAGAAAACTGGGATTTTCCTGATGATGTCACTATCAGGTATCTTCTGTTGTATATGACCTGCTCATTTCAGATAAAGTTTACAGACATCTTTGCTGTCAAGAAAACCTTTTACCTTCTGAAGTTTCCAAACATCTAGTTTCAAAAATTCAGCTCCATCTGCAATGTTAACCACAAAAGAGTAAATGAACCACAACACTGCTAAGGCTAATGTCATTAGGTTGCCAAGAGACACTCTGAACATAATTCAGATTGACTCATAGCTAAAGCCAGCCAGTAATGCTGTTAAAACATCCCCACAGGCTTATTCCTTCTTTTCTAGAAAATTGTTCACACAGTTACAAAACAGTTGAAGTGATTTTAGGAAGAGTACTAGAAAGCAATGGAGATAGTTCCCTTCACTGTTGGATATGGACATACCCAACTGCTCACACTCAATCCTTTCATCAGGCATCTTTCCCCCCTTGGTCACCATCCATCTGAGAGCATGTGTTTTGCTCTTCCTCTTACTGTTTCACTTTCGGCTTCAGCACTGGATGAACTTAATCCTATGACAGGAATCTAGGAGTACATAGATTAAACTCAGAGCCCCTGTGAAAGACTATCCAACTGGGAGAGCTGGAAAAACCCCTGAACTCTTCAGAAAGAGAAACTATTCAGAATAGACAAACAATGTGGAGAAGCTCTCTTTAATGAGAATTAGGAAGCATCTTTCCTTAACAAAGGAGTGACTTCCACAACTGTCCAACTTTCAGGACTTTAAGGAAATGAAAAAACTGCAAGAAAATGGGAAAACAGTTTGTTTCAGAGGGAAAGAAAAAGAATAGAATTCACCTAGTGCTAGCAAACAAGGTCCTAGTTTCCTTCTGATATTTCTGAATAAAACCTGCAAAGAATACTTCTTGGTTCAAATCCAAATAATTAAAAAACTTTTGTGACAACCAATGCCCAAATCTATGTCCACCAGGGATGATCAATCTGCTAAAACGACCTCCTGAAGTGGGGGTAAAGCTGGGTCATAAGGTAGTAATTGCATAATTGAGAAATGCCCAAAATATGTTACTTTTTGGACATTTAGTTTTTTCACTTTTCTATATTGCCTTCAGTCAAAAGCATCATCAAGTTTGCAAACTACCCAACATTTTTAAAATGAGAAATAAGAACAGTTTATCTTATGAAGCTGTTTTTGTCAGCTTGCTTTATCTTTTCCTTGCTCCCCACTTCACAGCCTTGGTTTCCATTTCAGAATCTGACAGGATGAGGACCTTATTCCACTAAACTGAATTACAGGTATTAATTAATGGCTCTTGCTTGTTTGCCAGCTCCTGCAAGCAGAAGGGTAGATAAAAATGTATTTACAGCAAAATTTAATTACACATTTTCAAGCCACTGGCCTCCTGGCAAAAGTCTTCCAATGTAGTGCAGAATAGGACTTGGATTAAGAATTAATTTACTGACAGCAATGATCTGCAATTTAATGGCTTAATCAAGTTTGCTATGAAATTGGTAGGGAGCTCTGGAGCCTAATATTGCCCCAGAGCCTGCTGCATCTGAAGTCAGGTTTCAGACATCTGTAAGGTAATCATCATCCAGCAAATCCAAGATCTCTCTCAGTATATAATCAGCAACTGCCTCTAGCAAGCTTAGTACTCACATTACAAAGTTATAGCTCATGGATTTGAAGTTCAGTGCAGACATTTGACTTGCTCCTCCTCTTCCAGTTAAATCCCCCAAAGAAACTGTACTTGCATGAATACCAAGATTAGCATGTAAATACAGGCCACTGTGTGACTAACACATTCTCTCTCATCTTTTCAAACCATAATGCAAATATAGAAAACTGTTAATAAAAAAACCACAAAAGGTTTGAACACACAAATGCTTCTTTTAGCTCTATTCAGAATTCTCCCTACAGTGGGCAGTATGATTACAGAGTTCTTTCTAGAGGAGCACAGCTGAAGATGGAAATAAGAGATTAGGACTTTGAAAATCACAGTTGAGATAAAATTAGCTCTGAACTGAGCCTTTTGTTTGTTCAAATTTTGAAATAAAAAAGGTTTGATTACCTTTAAAATAAAATCAATCCATATTTTCTGTTACAACCTACTGATAGAATTAAGAAAAACCTAAGTGCTGAAACAGAAAATGTTATGCCAGAAATAGGGGGATAAAAAGCTATTCTCTTGAGCTCTCAAGGCCAGATTTTAATGCTTTCAGAGGCTCTAACCTTTCAAAAATATGAATAAGCTTCTCACATGGGGTGCTTAGCTGGGTTAAATTATTCCAAATTCTCTGCAAATTATCATCAGTTGTCAAACTATCATGGGAGAAACTCCTAGAAGGGCTTTGAACACCATACCATCACAGCAGCTTACCTATTTTTCTACTTTTTCCTCACTAAGATTATGAATCATCCTTATGCCTCCCATTCTGCCACCCATCCATATTTACATTGCATCTAGCACAATGTTGCTAGTACATCTAAATGCTTCTTTTTGCAGCACTGAGGAATGTTGTTGGGGTTTGGTTTTTTCTCCTTTTTTAAAAATAACCTCAAAGTTTTCCCCCTCATTTATTCTCAAAACAGAATATCACACGGTACCTCTAAAGCAGCACTACATCACTATGTGGCATGATACTTTATATAGGGAATTTAAGAAACATGGATGCACAAGTTTTTGTTCTTAACTCCTAATTATGAAAACGAATATGGATACATTAAGAATTATACAGAAAGGACTACTTTGCAGTCCTGCACCTTCATCCAAAGCTGATAGGTGCACATGTGTATGCTCCCTGTTTACAGTTAAATGACACTGATGAGTTAAAAATGATGAAACTTATGTGTAAGTGAAGATCTAGTATGAGTCAAAAAAATAGCAAGTTTAAGTTCATTGAATCATTTCTGTTAAGAAAAATCTTAGCTAATTGCAAAGTCTTGTGCAGTATTTAGGCTAATGAGTGTGCTGGTGTCAGAACTCAAGCACACACCAAAGAGAAACAAATCAGAATTCTGAAACACTAAACCACCCCAAAAAACACCCCCGAAGTGCACAGACATGAGGAACTACATGTTGAATAATACTGGGGATGGATGTTTGAGTAGTCATCACTTGTATAAGGCAATTGTGTAAATACCAGAGAGAAGCTGAAGAAGGAATGCATCTCTATAAAGGAAAAAAAAGCCCAATTCTTAAATCATAGCTTGTCATTTCTAGTAAGTTCCTCATTTATTAAAGTATCTCTCAGTTGTTTACATACAATATATAAATTGACAGCAAGTCCTTTAATGAGTGTGTTGAAAGTACTGCAACACGGAGTCAGACATCCAGAAATGTCTAATGAAGCATTTGGCCACATCCATTCTAAAAGGAGAAAGTTTTGAGAAAATTACTGTCTGTACCTTTATTAAAATGGCTAATTAGGTTTTCTTTGTAAGACTGAACTTTAATCCTCTAGCCTTGCATCCACTCAACCGAGTTACCAGCTAATAATACTTGCCTTAACATCTGCACAGATCACTGGGATTCTGCTACATCATTTTCTTAACAAATGCTCTGTTTAGTTATCTGCACTGATGTGGAATTTTTTGAGAAGAAAACTCTAGTTTTATGCTTTAGTTCTTCAGGGTCCATGCATATTCTGTTTTAAGTTCTATAGGTCATGTATTACAAAGGTGTGTTGGGGAATATTATAGCGTTTATTCTCTGAACTTTAAGCATGGGTCTGCCTCCAAAGGCAGCTGACAATATAAATGGTAAACTCTGCAGCATCTTAACAAATAAGTGTATATGTCATCAGAAAAGCAGAACTCTCATTGATAAAAAGTATGCAAAAATCTCGTTCACAGCCTTGTATCTTTCCTCTGTCAAGACAACGTATGTTCTAGGATGGTTATGCTCATCCAAAACCTGCCAGTTACCAGAGCACATGTACAGCTCTTAGAGTACACAGCAATGATGGCAATGACAGTGCTAGCGGATTACAGTTCTAATCATCATCACCCTGACCATTACCATAATGTTTATGATTACAGCAACAAGTTGAAAACACCCATTTCTCATGCCAGACAGCACTTAAAGGAACTAGCAGGCCTAAAAATTCCCTCCACACAGCCCAGCTTCAGTGCCTGGTCTAACCTTGGTCTCTTTACTTATGTGGAAGGCACCTGGTTTGTTCCTCTCCTCTCCACACCAGTAAGCCAAGCATTACCTGCACAGGTGATGTATTTATTTATTTATTTATTTTTAAATCCAATCACTACAGGAAACTCAATATTTTCAAACCTTAAATTTTCCTGGACTTTGACTTAAAATTTTAAACTGTCCACTCCTTAACTGCAATATATGTTATCTCAATGTTCCACCACACTGGATTTTCTTTCAGCATGACAGAGTGGTGGGCATAATGCTTTGCTTTGTAAATTCAGAACCATCATTTTCCTTCTTTGCAATCAGCCACAAATTTACACACTGAATTCCTTTCTAAGCAGCTGCAGAGGGCTAACTGCTAAGAGCAGGCAACAGCAAAGCCCGCCCCCATCTCAAGTGGGAAGCCAGGCTGCAAACCACCAAAATGCCAAAGGCACAAAATAGCATACTTGTCCCAATTTCTTCATGTTATTTTGGTATACTTTAAAAAAAAAAACCAACAACCCGACAACAACACATAACTCATTAATTATAACCTTTCAAAAGTGTTTTCCTTTCCCCCAAACTGTTAAAATTTAGTAGAACTGCAGCCACAGATCTCATAAAACTATTTTTAGCCTTTGTTATGCAGAGAACATCATGAAGAGTCTCATCCTTCTATTAATGCAAATGTATTGAAGCAGTCCGTGCAGGGAAATAAAAAATGCTATGCACCGTTTCTTTGGATTCCAGTCTCTAATGTCATTGCTGATGTGCACATATCACAGAGAAGCTAAGTAAAGAGAACAGAGTCATTTAAAGTGTCAATAGGTACTCACAGCTCCATAAAATGACAGCTATATGTATATTTTATTGCCACATTCATGTATTTCATAAATTTCCACATTTAACGTCCTTTTAATATATAATGTTCTTATTTTCTGGTGACTGAGCTGAATTGCCACAGTGTGTTATAAATGGAAATGCTTTTGATAATCACAGGCACTGTTTTTCTCTTTAAAGTGATTCAGTGCTGATGAAAGGGGCCAGATTGATGACCTTGCAGATTGGAGTTCCTTGTTAATCCACAAAGAAAACAAGGCACTGTCAGGGCAGTAGCTGGGCAGCTTCCCTCCAGTACATCTCCATTTAAATCCCTAAGAGAAAAATTACAAAAACAACATACATATCCATTTCTAAGTGACAGCCTGACTCTGCCTGCTCATATCCTTGGCCTTGCTTCTTATTTTTACTAGCAGAGAAAGTAATCAAAGAAAGCAATGCATTTCTGGGATTGGATTGCTGCCCACAAGCTGCTTCCTAGTACACATTTAAATCCAGCAGCACACACCACTCGTTGGCCAGCACAGGCATCTTCAGTGTGTAGTTAAGATTTGAGAACATACATTTGATTTGATGAAGCATTGAGGTAAAACTACTGGGTCTTGGCTTCAAGCCCTTTTTTTCTGAATGGAAGTGGTTCTCATTTATTGGGTGTCCCATCAGGAACATTTTCTTCAGTTTGTTGCTATGAAAAGGACAAACCTAACCAAGATGGATGGTTAATACACCTTGATTTTGTCACTGTTATTTATGAAAATGAATATATAATTTATTAGCAATATGTCCTAAGTGTTGGAAAATATTAATTTGGAGTTTCCTTATCTACCATACAGCATATAGCAGCAAGTCACAGCTGAAAGACAAGGTCTAGACACTTGTCTACACCACCTGTAACTTCTAAGCTATAAAACTGAACTTGAAATTTAAAGAATAAAGGCCTTGTTTAATGACACACAAATGTCAGCAATTAGGGGAAATGATGCTAGCATAGAAATGAATAAACAAGTAAAAACGCAGGATTTTAAAATACCAGAAGTCGCTCAAACCAGAACACTTAAACCAGAGCTACAGGGCTTAGTCATCTGGCTACATGAACATGTCAGAGAGATGGGACCAGAAAAAGGAGCGTTTTGTTGTGCAGAGAGCTGTGAGTTGTGAGTCTAACAGCTTTCTCCAATCTCCTGCCATTTGCAAGTAAAATCCTGCCTGCCATAGAGAACTAGGGAACTGATAATGGGTCGTCCCCTTTTTAGCAGGTGCCCAGTTATAAAGCTGTTTTTTTCTTATCTCAATAAAATTTCATACATAATGACCTGCAAATCTTCATGGCAACTATCCAGACCATGCTACCTACTGCTAAAGGAACAGGGAAGTTTCAAAGTATGCTCACGAGTGGTCTTAAGGCAGTGTGCTTTGCTTTGAACCATAGTCTGTTCCTTTATGACTACGTTTCACATTTTATGAATTCTAAAAGCCCACAAAAAGAGTTAAATCATATTTGCCTTGCTGAAATGAATAGTTTCAATTACGTCTTTGAGACCATGTGCTCAAGCCAAGATACTTTTGGCTCTATATGAGAGTATTTTTTAAGTGTTGCTAATTATTTATATAGCTCATTATCTCCTTGCTACGCTGAGCACGACTCATTTCCCTCGTCCACCCACTGCCTCTCAGGTAACAATGAACTAATGGTTTGGATGTGTCTGAAACTATTACTTTTCAAGGAGGGGAAAAAATTAACCAGCACAGTTGCTTTGGAGGAACTTTCAGTGGAATCCAAAAATCAGATCTCTCTGTCTTTAGACTGGAGAAGTAAGGTACTTACAGTGTTCTTTTCCCCCAGTATGGAAATTCACCTATCAAGGTGAGCAATGCAGGTACCTTCCTGACAGTGGTGTGCCTAAGGAGAGCGTGAGGAAGAACATCCCAAGAGATGATTGCTTCAAAACTGGTTTAACTAAAGTAGCTAATGTCCATCCCTCCAAAATAAAATAAGCCATGCCAAGGCCCCAGGTGGTGTACCAATACTTGGTACATATTCCCCAGGGAGAGAAGAAGTGGCCTTTGCTATAGAGCACATACCCTGCAGGCCAGCATACAGTGGGTTGGTGCCTCTCTCCTAACATGACAGAAAGCAGCAAGGCTTATGGGCATGCTCCTGCACACCCTAGCATGTCTTTAACACCGAATAAATAGTGTTAGAACGTATTTACACAGGTTAGCTGCAACTACACACAATTTGAGAGACCTGTGCTGCATAAACCTTATGCTTATCCATGGCTATCGTGAGCCGCCTGCAGCAGCAGTGGGATCACTTGTGCCAGTTATTTACAGTGGCAGATAACTGAAGTATTGGAGACACTTTCACATACCTCACCATTTAACAGCAGTCTGCCACACTGAATGTTTTCCAGTGACTGAGGACACTCTGATCTTCACACAGCCAATCTTAATCAATTAGAAACAGAATTGGAAGGCTTCTGTGGAGGGCAGAATCACAACTGCTACTTCAAATCAGAGGTGCAATCCCAAAACCATTTAAACAGAGAAGCAGAAGTTTCTACGCCTTTGCTAAACTGATCTTGCCCAACTCCCAAATTCATTCTATTCTCAGCATGGCACTTTACCCTGAGAAAGTAAGTTGCACTTTGTATCAGAAAACAGTGCATGTTCCAAGGTGCAGTAATGTTTGCTGAAGGACAGTGCTGAGGACAAGGGTACTTTCAACGTTAACTTCAGTTTCATTTGCCATAAGAATTAAAATTTATGGGACTGCAGTTTGTAGTTGTGAAGTTACTTTTGATCTAAACACAAACATTCTGCATGATTTACCTTGTCAGTTTTAAACTCTTCCTAGAAGGACTTTTTTTTTTTTAAGCAAACATTTGCTAGTCAAGAGCCTTTTGCATTTGGAATCTGTACTAAGAGCCCCAAACAGAGACACAAATACTGAATCTGTGCATATAAAATATGCATGAGTGCTAAGCACAGGTTAAGACAGGAACCTGTAAACTTCAATACACACTAATATGCTCTTGTTCACAAATTTCAGTTTTTCTGGTTATGCCTGAGGAAAGAGGACAGCTCAGAAATAGAGTTTTATATATCTCTCTGACATTCAATACACTTCTCCCCAACATGCCTTTACTCTATGATGTACATCACCAAGGCATGAGCTCAGCATAGGTTCTAATATTCATATTCAGAAAGGGATTTCATTTAAAATCTCTGCCTCCCAACTGTGCTGCCTTCACAAAGTGCTGTACACTTTGTACAGCATTTATATGAACTGGAATTTTAATCCAACACTGCTGGTAGTTTTTAGCCAGTGAAAAGCCTGGTAGCTCTGAGCAGCTTTCTTGCTGCAGATCTAATCACTAGTACTTCTCCAGGAAACAGAGTGAAAAGTTTGTTCAAATAATGATCTAGTCTACATTTATATGCTGTTAGAGAGCAATTTGCTTATTCATACAGATAAGGCTGCGTCTTGCTCACACTACTCCTATTACTTGCCTTCCCTTCAGTGGTAGTACTGGCAGTTAGAACTTGACCTATATTGGGGGGAGGAAGTGGAGAACACCAAGACTTGCAGATATTTACAAACAGAATACAGACAATAGTGACTGCAATCTTCTGCCACACGAAGGCTTGAAATCCATTGAAAGACTTGAGCTAGCTCAGTTTGAGAACTAAAAGACAACAAGAAATTGAAGAACTAGTTGTTTCAAAACAAAAAGCCTGCAGCAAAATTAGTATGAAATGGTTAGGTTTTTGGCAGTCTCAGCAGAAAGAGCCTCAGATAGATCTAGACTGAACACGAAACAGCCAACAGAGGTTTTAGTGCTCTTCCTATTGGAGAAAACTTAGATATGCACTCTGATATTTTCATCATGTGGGTTATAGTTATGACTGTTTGAAGATAAAATAAAAATTCTCATGCATCTGGTAAAGATAGTCAATAATTCAACTATCTGTATATTAAATCTCAAGCCCAAATCAGACAGCTTCTAAATTCACCTCTGAATTCGGATTTAACACCAATGAGCCTAAAGATTTTAGTACAGAGTTTAAATTTGAGGCTTACTTGTTTTTATATCATCTGAATACTTTGTCTCCAACCAATTTACTGGATAAGTAGCCTTGCAAATGAAGCTGCTACAAAATTCTGCAGTCTGATTCATTAGGAAAGAAGTTAATTAAATCATGTTCTCTCCTCAGATGCACTATTTTGTCTTAAAGATGATTAAACAAGAGGCAAATGTGATTAGGATAGGAAAAAGTATAAGCAAAATAAAATTAATCTTGTAATGCATTTCAGAGAAATAAAGTAATAAATCACCTTGCTCCATGAGCCTTTTGTTTTGCTGTAACTGATAATGCATTGAGATTCTTTACCTTTCTTGTCTGATACAAGTATTACATTTGTTGAGGCAATTTAGAAGGAAACTGGGACTGTGACAAAAGACGGGTACATTTAGGAGAAGGATAATATATACAGCCAGGCTCATGCAGATGGCAGCCTTTCAGATTAACGAGCAGAACACTGGGCTGTGAGGTTTACAAAAACACTGACTACATCCAGAAAGACAAAAATCAAGATTCTGCCTCAAGCAGAACCACAACTCATATCCCAGGTTCAGAAAATAGCTGTTTTAGGGAGGTGGAACCTTCAGAGGTGTGTGTCACTGTTTGCTGGCTGGATGTGAGTAAATGACAGAGCACAAAATGCAAAAGGAAAACCTGTTTCCTGCAAGCTCGAGCTGGCAGTGAGAAGATCTGCATTCAGTTTGAATCTATCTGTGATTCTTAATTAGCTCATTTGTTCTGTTCCTTATAGAGGAATAGAGATAATGTTTCATTGCTCTTGTCTGGATTCACTGGTTACCTCAGTTAAGCTGAAATAATTTTGGGATGTCTCCCAAATCTACAAACACAAAACCTAAAAGCCTTGTTTTCATTATAACAATCCACACAGTTTGAATATATCATATACAATAAAGATTATCAGAAGGCCTTACTTTTGAATTCTAAAATTCAGAAGAATTAATGAATGTACTCATGAGACAAATCTCAACTACAGACCTATAACAGTTGAAATACACATGGTGTATTTTTTCCGGAATCATAAAAAGGCAGCATTGCATCCAGTGCAGGCAAAACTGCCCTGAGTCTGGTAAAGGCCTGACTCACCTGTGCTCTTTTGAACATCTGAGCACACCTCATCTCTCCAGAGCTCCCAAAACCAGCCACTGCCCCACGTGTAAAACACTCAATCCCAGGCAGCTCCAGCAGCAGTGCTTCAGAGTATCTGCTCCCCTCCTGACCCGTCCTGACTGTGGCTCTGATTACTCCACCAATAAAACAAAAAGGAAACTATGCTACAAGAGTTTCTTTATTAAAAGGTCATACTTAAGTCAACAGTGTTTTTAAACTGAGGGAGTAAGAATATTATGTTCTAGGGAAGCAAGGAAAAAGGTCAGCCTGCTTTCATGGCTACTAATTTAATTCAATCTTCTACTGGACACGTCTCAGTGTTTGGGCCTTTAAATATCTTTTAGTTCTTTCACTCATTCAGGAATGTAACAACCTGCTTGAAGTCTGATGAGGAAAAATATATTGTTTAAAACCACATTAAGATCTATTTTTGATGGAAGATCTCTTCACAGCCTGCAGGTAGGAAAGGCTTTTAGAGTACTGGCACTGTATCAACAAAACCAACATGCACTTCGACATCTGCATGGGCAATAGTTACTCATTATAGTAATAGTATAATGTATATTATACATAACCACATAATATTGTACATTATTACACTATAAAGTACATTATACTGATAGTATAACAAGTATTACAATAATAGTAATATCATTAGAAATGGAATGTTATGTAAATCATTCTATTGATATGGAGAAGGAAACTGATGATGGAATGGTAAAAGGAAATAAATTCTTAAAATAGTTCATTGGCACTCAGCACCATATGTTTAAAAATGCTCAAGAGAGATGATAAAATGATAAAAATTCAAATACATTATCATTAAATTCAGAACTTCTCAAAATCCAAATACTGGTTTTAGCCATGGATATTTTTGCTGTCATAGCTAAAAATCTCACAGGAAAGACAAGGAACCTTAAAGAGCTCCTTTCATAGAGCCAGCTATCCAGGCTAGACACTAAGTATTATAATAAAATATATGAATGCTTCTGATATTCTACTAATACCCAGCCTCACTGTACTGCCATCATTAATAGACTGCAAACCATCTCTGAATAGCAAGCAATACTCAAAATATTTACAAATTTGAAGACCTTTTTTTTTTTCCTTTCAGCCCAGTTTTTGCCTATTATTATAAACATCTAATGCCCTGACCTCAGCAGACAACGAATCCAAGCAAATGTTTGGGAAGCATGAGAGATTCCTTCTTTGTACAGAGGCAAAAAGGCTTAAATGGAGTAGTGTGTGTAGCTCAGAGAAAACTACATATGGCAGAAGACTAAAGCAATTACAATTTTTCCATCACGAGCTTATGATAGAGGGCTGTATCTCAGCAAACTGCTGTTGTTATAGAAACTCTGCTGACATGTTGCTACTATGGTGCAAGTGGCATTATACTCACACTAATGTCCTTTTTATCAACCTTGGTTCAAAATTCAGAGCACTTTAATTTACAGTCAGGGATCTGCACGTCATTCACTGCAGCTGCAGGCAGTGTCAAATGCTGCTGTTGCCTGGTAACTAACAGGTAACCGGTGCAAGGCTGTTATATTTACCTACATGGAAAGCTAATGGCAGAAGGTGAGGGAACATTTGCCTGTAGATAAAAAAATTTGGGGTCTGTTTACTGAAACACAGGATTTTTCCTCTTGCAGTGAAACCACTGCTGAAACAGACAGCACCAGAATGAAAAGCTGCACTTATTTTTTCTCATCTTCAGTGTCAGCGTTTAAAAGTTGTTGTTGCTGAAGTAGGTGTGGCAAGTCATTAAAAATTAAGTAAGGAGTGAAGAGTAAGTTAAAATTTCAGCCCAAATTACTGTAACTACAGTAGGAAAGAAACTAATATTTTGTTAGGAAAACTTCATCCTGTCACCAGAGTATTTAGTGCTATCACTACCCAAAGTACAAGAGGCTGGTTTGGGTGTCCTAGGTTTACCCTTCATCTAGAAGGCTGCTACTTCTCAGCAACCATCTAGATTTTTGTATTCCCCTCTAAATACTGACAAACCAAGCAATGGTTTCAATGAACGGACTCAATGATACAGTCTACACCAGACTGAAGTGACCTGTTGCAAATAATCATTTCTCAAGATCCTAATCCAAAGCCACTGCTTTTTTGTTTTACAATACAACCTGATGCTTCTTGAAAGCATGAATTATTGGTGTGAATGAAGCTAACAGTAAAATTCCCCCTGATTTTAAAGGCATCCTATTTTTGCCTCGAGTTGGTCTTTTGTAAGTACACTCACTGGGTCTGGATCTACAAACACCTACCTAACATCTCAGATGCCTTCTGTTAAGGGAATTTCTACACACAGCATTAGAAGATTGACTTCACTTTTTTAACCAGAAATATCTTTCACCAGACCTTAACATTCAGTTCACATCACAGCTATGTAATTATTCTTTTCAGAAGCAGAGATGCAAAGAAGGCATTAGCAGGCTTCAAAATATCACATTTATGCACTTTTTTCTTGTCATATTAAATATAATTACTTCTGATGCAATCAAACTCATATCCTTCAAATGGATAAATCCAGCACCAAATTAGAACCTCAAGCTTCAAATATCAGGCTCTTAGAGCAAAGCTTTAAGCCTTTACTTTCAGTTCAGTGAGGTACAGTGTAAGAATTGTGAGAACATTAGGTGTAAAAATAGCACATTTTTCTGAATTTTCTTTAATTTTTTTTTTATTTGTTGCAAAATAGTATATATGAACTACATCTTATAACTTAGTCACCAAGAGACGTAGATCAAGTAACTAACCAACATATATGCTCCTCAGAACTCATCATTATCAGAAAATAAATCACAGTACCTTATTTTTCATAACACCTGCCAGTCCTGAAGGGTCTAAAGCACTCAGAGTATGCACATATTCTTGACAGAGATATGGACGTATATGCTTTTGGCTGGCACAATAGCTCATTTTTTAAATGCAAGAGTGTAGAGTAGTAGCAAATATTCATACATGCAGGTCTAGTTATAGGACTTGGTCTTGTTTAAACACAGATATCACTTCAATTATGCAATAATGAATTGCAATCAACTCTATGCAGAGTGCAAAAACTGTGTTAATGGCCATAAAGCATGGTTATAGAATAAACCTTTATTAGCAACTTCTCTGTCCCTTGCACATTCTAAGTAATAGAGTACATGCCCTATAGGATTTAATATTATCTGTAATCATTAAGACACCATACAATACCGAACATAGTATTCCCTGCTGTATACTTTTCAATAATCTGTTAGTTGAACTCACTATAAAAGTAATTGAGCCATTTTGGTTTTGTACTTAAATGAAAATATTTTATCTGAAAGGAAGAATTCAAGACACTCCACTGGCACACATATTCCTCCCTGGAAGATGTCTTCAGGTACACTATCTTATAGCTTTTATATTCAAAGAACCCTCCTAAAAGGTTCTTCTGTGAATGCAATAGGTGTTTGAAAAATCACAATGCATGCAAGCACACAGAATTCCAACTGGGAAAAAAATCTGCTGACATTCAGAATCGAGTGTCAGGATGTATACACCAGAGCAGATTGGAACGTGCTCATCACAGCCATTAAGCATTGAGTCCTGCACTTTTGTATTCACATATCCCGAACAAAACATGGGAATTAACAGTTTTGTTTATTAAACTCTCACTTCATACTTAAATGATGCCTCAAGTACATATGTGTGTTATTTAAGCACTAACACTATTCTACAAGATTCTAAGGAATCAATACAAAATCTATTGCTATAAAGATTATGGAGCTAAACCTTCCTTCTTCCAAATACTTCTCCCTCAGAAAATCCCAACCCCTGATGTTAGTGCACATGCAAACAAAACCACCCAAACAACAAACTCACCAAAAGACCAGTATAGACCTCAAAGCTACTTGTCTTTCAGTTAAACAACTCCTATAGAATAGTAAAACCAGAGAGGACTTACTAAGAACTGCCAGTGATGATGTTCCTGATTTAAGGTGGTGACATGAGACTTAGAAATCTGGTTCTCTTCTAAAAAGTGGTTGTCATCAAATATTTTCTGTGATGTTGCAGGCTGCAGACATGTTGAATCATTTCCAAACTGTGGAGAAGAAAACAAAACAAGTCAAGTGACCAGTCTGTTAAAATGGCACTTGTACTAGCTGATTGGCACTTGCTCTTCCTACCACACAGTGTTGCATTAACATGTTTTCCATTGCACATGCTCAGAAAAGCTGCTTCAAAGTGATGGTTAAATACACATTTTGGCCAATAATCAAACACCATTTTGCAAAATTACTCAATAGAAACCATAAATTCCCAAGATAGGCACAACCCAGAGACACTGAAACTAATGGAACAACTCACACTGATCTTCAGGTAAGATTTTAATTGTTTGTAATTTAGCTTCCTAACCCAAGAAAAGAACCAATAAAATTAGCTGCCCTTCCTTAAACCATGAGTCAAGCAGTTTTAATGCCACCTACAAGAAGTAAGATTCATATGCATTTTAGCTCAGGAAACATGAAAAATGGTGAAAAGGTTTTGTAAAAATAAAGTATTTTAAAAGTAACATAACGTAGCACTGGTACTGTGATAATTTTAAATTAATCCCCGTTTGATGTAAAGTCTAGCATGAATGGTAATTAACTACTACTTCCTACTCCCAGAAGCAGCTTACCAAGTCACTATAATGCTTATGTATAAAGATACTTAGGTGACTGTCCACTTCATAGACAGAAATGAGTAGGTGGCTGTTTCCATAACAAAAGGATCAAATGTAGGTCTGTCAAAAAAACCCTACAGAGTTTTTAAGACTTAATTTACAAGGCTGTAATTCAAATGATAGAATGAATTGACTAGAAGGACAGCATGCAAGTATGAACAAGAAAGAAACTTCTACTGGCATGGTTAAGTTCCCTCTAAAACTTCAATTCAACACTTCCACAGAGACACATTGAGCACTTGAGCAGTGCATGGGGCCAGGAGGTTTGTATGCCTGTTCACAAGTGATCCCTTTAATTAAACCATGTACAGCGCGTCACTTTTCACATACGTACATTGGAAAGGCTGAGAATTCAGCAGTGTTAGATACAGTGATTGAAAGAATAGAAGAAATAAAACTGTAAAGATATTTTTTCCCAGAATTTCTTGCTTTTAAGCCTTTACATATGCCGTGAAGTATGAGAAGCTCATTTGCTCATCTGCACCTTTGTATTGCATCTTGTCACTAAACCAAGACTCTAAGTCATTCAGTTAGTACTGATTTTTAATGAGGTTTCTAGGTAGGACTATAGCACAAAACCATAAAATAAATAAACACCACAGTTGCAGTATATCTGTAAGTATTTAATAATAGTGTTTTGTTTGAGATTATTCATTTCCTCATATAAACATTACTCTGAACAGAAAGCTTTCTAACTTCCTCTGAAGGCATTCATGTATTTAAATCATGTGCTTCGTGAAGGTTAGCTAGCAGAATCTGAGACTTCTGACACTGAAGCAGTCTGGTCCTAAAGGACTGCACCCCATGGAAGGGACCCACACTGGAGCAGTTTGTGAAGAACTGCAGCCTGTGGGAAGGACTCACGTTGGAGAAGTTAATGAAAACTGTCTCCTGTGGTAGACATCCCACCATTTGACTGGTAATAAGTTAAATTTCCAAAAAGAATCTGTTTTGCCAGCTTTTTGTTATATTTTCTCTCCCCTGTCCAGCTGAGGAGGAGTGATACAATGGCTTTGGTGGGAACCCGGTGACCAGGCAGGGTCAACCCACCACACAGACATACTCCTGCAGATAACAGAGGGTGTTTTGCAGTTAATTTCTTTAAGAACTTCAGCTGTCATCCTCACTTTTGCACAAGGTCTTCACAACTCTGAACCACATGCTCTGTCTTCACATCCCTCTTTTTGCAATATTCAGGTCAAAATAATTGTGTGCAAACATGCTAAAGCTCTTGATTGAGCAGATTTAGGTGTTGCAAACACAGGTGTGAAGCAGTAAGGCACCTTTCAGTAACATTCAATTTGGTTTGCATTTCAAAAACTAGAAAATAATAAAAAAAAAATAGTAGAAAGATTTGCAGATCAAGCTCAGCAAACTAATTGGAGACGAGCCCTCATTTTTGCAGAGATGGCATCATTTCAGCTGTGAGAGGGTAGGAAAGACTTTCAGAGATGCTGAAATGCAACCCAGACAGTGCACAGTACACAGGATCCAACACACTACACTGTGCAGTCAGCAGGGGAAATGCAGCGATAGCTTCCTTCCACCCAATGAACAGCATTTAGATCTTGTCCCATCAACATCCCCTTAAAAACTATCAAGGTATCAGTTCTGTTCAGCCAACAGTTCCACCTTTCATCCCTCGACAGCCATATTTTCCCACAAGTATCTTTCTGATTCTTCCTTATGCCCAAGAAAAGATTCCACTGTGAGCATGTCACAGGTGTCCAGCTGCCCTCCTTAAAATGCTAAGTTGCTTCAGTACCTAGAAAAACTAAATTATTCTCAGTCAAGTGACACGCCAAGGTTACTCTCACCCCCACCAGTGTTGTTCCATGACTTCCTCCCACTCCCTCTTTCTGTCTTATTAATCTTACATTACCTGCTGAACTGTGAGCTTCTCAGAGAACTCACTCTTGTTACATGTATATAACACAACACTCTCTGGAGTCTGAATTTGTGCTAAAACCCACGATGCAACAACAGAGCAGAGCTGACATATTTATTGGCCTCAGTAGATGATAAGCATGAATAAGTTTCTCCAAAGACTTTGAAACTCATATTTTTCACTAAGATGGAATTCTAATAATAATTTTGGGTTAGTTCCCCTCCACACACAAAATGGCAAGGCGTATGAATTGCATCCTATATGCACAAGCTAAATATCAGAGGTTATTGTCTAACAGATTGTTCAGAGTTAATGATAGATACTTCCACTCATACCCCCACATTTCCATCTATTTTTAATCTATTTACTTACATAATGTTTGATGTCTTAATCAGCAGCAATTTAATTCTGATGGCAACATCAAGGCTGTACTTGTAGGACATGGGAAATCCCACTGAAAAGTGTGCATCCTTACATTTCTGTTAGGCTTGGGCCTGGAAGCACAGGGACTTTTATTTATTCATGAGTTTCCTGAGAAGAACTAGTGGTTGCTTTGTGTCAGCTGAATAGGATCGTAATTCAATCTTCACTGGAACCTGTTTATCTGAATGATTCATTAAGGTGCAAGCTGACTGCTAAAGAACTCTGTTTCATAACAACAAAGCCCTTTGTTAGTGGAAGATATGTTTTGAGAAGTCAACTTTAGGAAGTATGACTTTATCAGTTCATTTTTGAGAGATAGTATCATGTTCTTAAAAACATAATACTAAGTGAAGCACATTCACACCTGGAACAGTAAAATTTTGCTGCATAGATCGTGTCAGTGGGTGGCAGAATGTTTTATGGGCACAGGCCTTGAAAATGCAAGCTCACAGCTGCAGGGACACTGGAACAGCAGGGTTTTTTTAAGTGCTCAGGGTTTGGTGTTCAGGCACAGGATTTGCAATCAGCTTATCAAACCATGCTGTTGCTATTCCTCTGAAATAAGTCTTCCAAAGGGCTGAGTATGAATGACAAGGAGTCAACTGGAATTTCACAGGTCTACAGCTCTAGCATCTACAGTTTTACTATAAACACAGGTGAGAAATCTTAGAACCACATGCTTATGATAATATTAATAGCAGAGTTTTCATACATGAAAGTTTCAGGTAACAGAAACAGCAAGAGTAGTTGACCCTTTACAAAACAGATCTTTTCCAGAGATCACTGCTTATAGCATCACAGGGGACCTAAGTCAGCTCAAAAAACAGAAGAATTGTTCAGGAGAAGTTGCCTAGGAGGCAGAGCACAAGAGGTCAAGTGATAGACTAAAGTTACCTCTGGCTACTGCTCGAACAGCTGTGGAGCCAAAAGAGCACAGTCATGGTTTACAAAGGAGGCAAAATACAGAGGAGTTATGTTCTTGTGACAATTAAATCTGCTTTTACATTCGTATTCACACAACCTCCATTACAGATACAGAACAAATATTTAAAAATAGGTGCTGAACTGAGGTGTGTGCATTTCCTCAGGGTTTTTGAACCCTGGAGAATGTCTGCTTCTAAGTTTCATCTCCTGACTTGGGACTTTGATATTTTGGTATCTTCATCCTAATTTAAAACCAAGACTTATCTTTGCCACAGAAAGGAGCAGAAAAGGCTCTCCAACTCTTTCTCTGTTCTACTGGCATAAAGCCCTGCACTTTATAAACGAGCCTCAACTGAGTATGCAGTTACCTAGTGTACTGTTCTGTTTGCACTTGACAGCAGTTTGAAATAGGAATTATTTCACAAATAATGATTTCAGTTTCCCCTTAGGCCCATGGGAGGTATCAATTTGGGGGGGATAGGCATGACTTCAGTGCAGAAGGGAAGTGTGCTAGGCATGGTCTTGCATGCTGTATTACAGCTACAACACCAGGAAATTCCCACTAAATGAAAAGGGAACTTCTGAAGACCATTGGAACGGACAACATGAAAAGGAATGTTTACAAAACATGAGTAGGAGATGAAAATACATTTACTCTACTTAAATCTAAATAGACTCACTCCTCATGTTCAGCTGACAGCCTATGGACACATTCCTTACAAATGTTTTCTTGGAGATTTTGCCTTCCAATATTTCCTCTTTTATTGTATTAATTTAAAAATCTTTCCTGTTGCAGCTGATCTTTCTGCAAGTGTTCCAGTGATCTAATTTAATCTTCTTCCTCACCCATCTCTATGTAAAACCATTTGCTTATACTTATTCATTATATAATCTAAAAGGGATTAAATACATATGGTTCATTATTGGCTATTAACCAAAAGCAGACATTATCATAAGCAACAGTTCTGAAGCCTTATTATTTTAGGGTGACTAACTAAGAGGTATTCTAGGGTGACTAACTAAGTGCCTAAGAAAGAGGCAAAAGCAACGTGCAAGTCCCAAAAGCTGGTTTATCTTAAACTTTAACATTACTTAGACGTTATGCTATTTTATAATACAGTAATATAAAGTATTGATACATAAAAGTTCAGCATAATGAGCCTTTTCTATCATGGTCCATTGGACATCTAAGTCTTTTTCAGTCTACATATTTCTTTTCAAGCTGAAATCAGCAAGACGCAAATGTCAGCAAAAGGTAGAGGTCTAAATCTGAATACTGACATTCTAAGGAGCAGCTATAAATTCATACCTTCATTCAAGCTCCCTTAAAACTGTAAGTCACATTGGAGTCTAAAACAGTACTTCATGCAGATTACAACACCCAGTACATCTTATGGCAGCTAAACATTTTCTGATTGGTGGCATACAAATACTTTACCAACTTTGAAGATAAAACTATATAGGTTAAAAAAACCCAAATTACATTAATATTCCTTTCTTGACATAGTTGTGAAGCAGTGTTCTGGAAATTAATTTGAAAGATGCTGTCACTGTATCATATATTTTCCTATCTGTAACTGTACACTGACTTTGATCCTGTATTGCAAGTGACAAAAGCACTGTGCTTGAAGAATCCATAGCCAAGTGACAAAAGACATTCAACACAGAAGGCAAAATGTCAACAATTATAAAGTTATCAGTCTGCTGAAGCAATTCTTAAATGTTGTGTTTCCATAAATCCTTCACAAAACACATTTCAATCTTTTTCTCTTAAATTGAAAGGATTACCCCCAGCTGCCTCTGATTTTAATACATGTCCTTTTTCTCCTGCCTCTATCAGAGAATTATTCAGTATTACTGAAATAATCAGTGGTATTACAATGTATAATAATTATGCAGCTCTACACTCTGTGTGGGCGTGTACAGAGAAAGACAGATTTAATACACACGCTAAGCAAGACAATATATTTTATTTACTGCCTATAATTAATTTATTACAATTTATTACTGTCCTATTAAGTCTAAGTAGGTAACAATAGGGCAAACCCTGGACTAGTGGCACTGTGGAAATGCCTCTTAATTTTTAAAATTAAAAATACCACAGAGAACGAATTCATTATCTGTTTTGTGGTAATGCAATATAACATTGCAGAGAGTTAGGCAAGGGACATGGTACACTGTACTACCCACAGCACAGAAAAATACTGCATGCTTCACCAAGCTTACAATCTCTGTCCATAGGAGTTCACATATGGCATCTTTTATTAAAAAAAAAGAAAAAAATAAGAGATTTTACATCTGCCTGCATATTTTTACCAAGAAGAAAACTGATACCATTATAGCATTGAAATATAACGACATTAAGTGAAAAAAATATGTGATCTTTGTGACCATAAGGAGAAAGGATGGGCTACTGCACCTTGTGGAACAGACAGCATCACGGCAACTTAGAGAACCCCTGGCAGTTCCTCCTAGAACTAGAACAGAGAACTGATCCAAAGTCAAATACCAAGGAAACATAAAATGCCTGCAGCTTCCATGGATGTTTCCTTAGTTTTCTTACCATGTCAGTGGCCCATACCTGACCTTGTGCAGTTTAGAACATCTGACAGAGTCAGAGTACAGTGATTTGGCCACAGGCAACCACCTTTACAAATGATACACATAAACATACACTGTTCTGTTTATACAGCCTTGCCAGCAGAAAAAACACTTCATGTTGTCTGCAGTCTTACTCCACATAAATAAACCTTCCCCAAATAAATAAATAATATTACAATTCTGCATTACCACCAAATCTCATTCAAATCAGTTTATCAACACAGCCACTGACATGGGAACATGACTGATGTTAGCTGTAAATAACACACACAGGAACACAGGAGAAACTGGAGAAGAGGTGACAAGCTTACTAAAACACCAAAAGACTTTTAAAATTGTAGTGTCTCCTAAGGAGCAAGCCTTGAGGAATTCTGAAAATTGCTGTTCAAGGAAGAAAAACCCCCACTTTTAATCAGCTGCAAGATCACTACTGGCCTGCAAGGAGACACCTCGAAGGACTCAAATAAAACAACATGGCATGTCATGATTCCTAAACTATTGGTTTTGAACTTGTTAACCACAGACCTGCAGATCTAATTTCTCTGCTCTGAATGTATTTTTCCCTTCTGTTGCATTACTCCCCCAGTCTTGCACTCTAAGACCAGGATTTGACTGCAAGAAAAGAGGGTGTATTTTCTGTCATATTAGAAAATAGGGGGAAGCCTGACACGGGTGCTCCAATAGTTGTTACATATAAAGTTCACTGAAAATATGGAGCTGACATGGAGAAATCAGAGAGGGGAAAGAAATATGAACTGTCTTGCCTGAGAAAGTCATGAGTTAAAATAAGAGAATCTCTGCATCTCTGTGACAGTAACAACTAATGTTTCTTTAAGAAGGAATTAAAATAATGCTATTTCCTAACTCTTCCCTTTTTTTTTCTTTTAAAAGTTTAAAGATGATGCTCAACTAACAGGCAAGATCTCAATTTAATATGAAAATAAATTGTGAAAGATCCTACACTGATGTCCTTAGAAATGGTCCACACATCAGGTTTAGTGTCAGTGATGTTTAGAATCAAGCTCTCATGAAACATCTGAAATGCCATCTGGATAATCCATCTCCTGATATCTTTCCATCAGTAAGGCTGAACCATGCTATATATGTTTGTCTTAATTTCCTAGTATTAAGTCAAACATTATCCTCCATCCTTATGGCTGAGAATATGGAAATATTTTGATGGTATTTGTCCTATGATTTGAGAGCTTTCTTGTGTATTAAACAATCCCCAGTTTTTGTACTATTACTTCATATTTCTAAGTCACAAAACAAATTAATTAGCAAGATCATGCCACCTCGTCCTTAATCTCATTAGAAAAGACTAATGGCTACAGAATCAATTCTTTCATAGAGATTATTGCCTTAACACCATTAGCCTTTACATCACACAGGATCATTCTGAATTTTCAATTCCATTGTAATTTCTTCCACTAGTTTAATTACAACCCTTAATTAAGCCCCGTCTTTAATCAACTTTATAGCTATGTCCAGTCATTTATGGCTGCATACAACAAAAGAAACAAAGAGGCATTTGCAAAATTGGAAGGCCAGCACAAGAGCTTTCATAGTATTTAGCTGACCTCAACCTCTGTTCCAAGCATTCCTCCCTTTAAATATCCATAATAAACTCATGACAAATACAAAAAACCCCCACAATTTTAGCTAGGTTTTACTAAATCATGACCATTTTAGCTTTTGAAGTTCACAAAAATCAATGAATTAGGGATTATATTAACATGCTTTGTTGTTTTAGTTTTCTGTAGCTTGGTTATAGGTTTTTTACCTACTCCAGAAGGTAAGTTTAAATGACAGGTCTTTTATCTGTATTCTGTGAGGAGTCACTGGAATTTTTACATCACACATACCACACTTAGACATCCTGTCCTGACATGGAAAACATGAACCAACATTGAGCCAGGGAGTGTCAATTGCAGAATAGGTGATGTATTTTAGGAAGCTTAGCTGCTTGAGGTAAACTGATCAGAGAGGTGCAGCTAGGGCTGAAGAATGTCTAGGATGTCTCCAAGGTCAAATTCACTCACACAAATCTACTGTATCTGAATCCGAAACAATCCACAGGGGCTGTTTGACAATGAAAACACTTGTAAACTGTTCAGATATATTAAGTTTCCCTTAACTCCTATACAAAAAAAGAAGTACGTGAGGCTCTCAGTTTCTCACTGAAATAGAGGTATCAAATACTTGCATGACTTTTCACTGATTTGTTTCAACAAGGGCAGAAAATCCATCCTGTACTTCTGCACAATTCTTTTTAGTGTTTTATAACTGAAACAGTAACTTCTCAGGTTCTATAGGTGGCATATTTTTCCGAATAGATAATTTCATTTCCAAAGCAATAACTGGTATTTTCCAACACCATGCTTTACTATTATGGTAAAGAGACTAATGGCAGATTAGCCACAAGGCTAGTATGCTGCTTTCTTTGAAAGCTGCCAAGTTGCCCTTCTTAACCATTCTGTACTGGGAAGATAGAGAAGTCATCCAGAGCCATTCATCCCACTTGTTAACATAGTCTATACATACACATGCACATATTTGTATTGGTAATTTTTCTTCTGCTAATACTATTAAATCTTTAAAGTGCCTATATATGTGTGTATATATATATATATTTAAAATGAAGCACTTCTCATTAATGAAAATATGTACTTTACACCACAGTTTGCAGTAAAATCCAATTCCAGTATTTAGGAGTCAATATTTGAACTACTCACTGATCCCATCAGGTTGAAAAGATCCATATATATATATATATACACACACACACTTACAAGATTTTCTCCTCAATAAGATTTTGAGCATTCCTTGAAATTCAGATTGTGTTGGCATTGTATATGCCTTTGTCTTTTAAGTATTTGACACTCTTTACTGGGCATAAGGGAAAGGTGCTGGCCTTCAGTGATAGAGGTCTCTAGAATGACTAGAAATAGCCTCTGTCCTTCTGTTATCTCTAACTAGCTCTGCCCACATTAGTAGGGTTTTTTTCCCTTTTCTTTCCTCTCTCTCACAAAAGAGAACTGAAAGCTAATTTATGTTCCTTCCTTATTGCAATCTTGCAGATAGCACAGCCATATCCTCCCAATCATTAGATCCTACAACGTGGGAGCTATTTTTGCCATTTCTTTCCACTACATCACAAACACTGAGACTTTTTAACCTGCCTCATGTCCTTCCAAATCTCAGTGATTACTAAAACTTGTTGTCAGGCTCTCATCAGACTGTTTCTTGACTAGGGAAAAATCCTTGCAATCCCAAACACGCAATTTGCCCTTTTCCAGCTGTGAAGTAGGCAGCTATTGTTACCATACTCTTTCCACTTGTGAGTTTTCTCATGTGCTAAGCAGGAATTGATCTCTCAGGAAGGGATTTGAAACACCACATGAATTTGGAATAGCAAATTTTCCTATAGGTTTGACACAGTTCTACTTTTGATTTGTTTGCTGATTTTTTTCCTTGTGATAATATAACAGAAATTTATTGTAATTTCTTGATAAAGAGCCTAAATATTTTTTTACTTAAACTCCCCTCTTTCATATTTTCATGCATAACTCATAAAACATTCTAGTTACTTTTTTCTTAAAGAATTATTAGAATAAATGTATCACAAGTAAATTAGCAACAAAAAAAGATAAATGCCTACAACCTCTCTGCATGTAATTTTTTTCCTCTTAGATGCAAAAAAATAAGACCAAGGGAATTCTATTTCACTGAGCAAATTAACAAAAGGTCAGAAAGCTTGATCTTTGTCACTGGTGTACTCTGTCTGAAAACTGAACTGCCATTTAAATATTTATAAGGGAGAGCTGTAATTGCAGGTTGAGAGCTGTGAGAGAACTCTGCATGGACAATACAGGAAACTGAAAATATTCATGACATGGGAGATATTCTACCAAAGGAAAATTTGGGTGAAGGAAAGGAGTACTAACATGGCATTTTAATAATTTCTGAATCAGGATACATAAGAAGGTGACCTGAACCCTCTTACTTTTGGTAACTGTTAAGGGAAGACACAGAAGAGATAAAAACTGGTGAAAAACACAGTATCAGATGATACCGTATTGCACAACCAGCAGTAGATGGAACCATGTTTCATTTTTGTGAATATATTTCCAATGAAATAAAGAAAAAAAGGGGAGAAGAAACAGCAGCATACATGACAAAGTTGAGAGAGGAAAAAACCTGTTCCAGACCCTACTGCATCTTTTAACATGGCTTGCTGCTAGGAATAGAGATATCTCCCAGGGTTCTGGCTAGATAAGCTCCTTCCTTGCCTCATTTAATGCCTTCAATTAAAAAACTTAACCCTGTAGTTTGATATCCATTATATTGAAGATTCTTTTCAGGCAATTTATTCTATTTGGGACCATAAGAAAAACAAGAAAGCTCATAGAATTCACGGTCAGCTCTTCCTACACAAAAGCCCAGATAATATAAATCAAGGTGATCAGTCTGAAACATAGTAGTGAGATGCATTACGCCTCAGGTCCACCCTGCCATCCTTGATCTGCACTGCTTTCCTTTTCACAAGCCCAAATATGCTCCAAATACACAATGGAGAGTAATTCTGTTTTGGTCATTTAGTGAATTACCCTTCAGTTACACCAAGCCCTAGCACTTCTCCAAAAAGGGACTCTGCAGACCACAGCAACCAAAAGGCAGCATATCAAAGGTTTATACATATGTGATCAAGATGCTTAAAGAACTTGCAATAAATATCTTGTGATAAAGTGGATGTTTAAAAAGGATGTAATTGCGAGATAAATGATATATAAACTGTTTCTATCAAAAATATGTATGGTGAACTTGATACAATTACTTTTTAAGCCTCTGAAGAGAATGAGCATTTAGCTTAGAGTTAAGAAACAAGTAGTCTCACAAGGACCAAACTGACATCATATGCTGTTGTTGGTCTTGCTCATTCCACCACATTTTAGAAAGGATGACTACCTGCATGGTCTCCATCTAATTATCTCTGTGATATGGAAAGTTTTGAAACCTATCTGTCTCTGAAAATCACATACTGACTTTCAAAAGAAAGAATCACATCTTCTTAAATAACTTTTTTGGGCATATAATAAAATATGTTCATGGATTAAACATTCAACATCCCAAAATATTCCACTGATGACACCTGGTGGAGTTGCACAGTGATTTCTACCAACTTTCAGAATACATTTCAGACTACAGGCAATGAAGTTATCAATTTTTAAGACCACAGGACACGTGAGGATCCACATTACACATTGAATGTGGTATGAAATCTTTAATTCCATTTTGCATTCATGGGCTTTCAAAGGAAAATGTGCCATAAAAAGAAAAAGTGCCATAGCATACAGACAGTTTGGTATTGTGCAAAAAGAGAATAAATCATAGAACATGGTTAGGAAGATGCAAGGCATCATTAACAAGCAAAGTCCTTCATTCAGAGTAAGTAATCTCAAATGTTTGATCCAGGAGCAAGCTCATGAAAAAGCGTTAAGATCTCTCACTGCACTAATATTTGGGGTGTCAGCCAGGACAAAAATTGAGGTACATATTTAGAGCAGCCCGATTCATGAGTTCACAACTTTTTATGTAAGCGATTCGTTTTTAATGCAAAGAGACTGCCTAAGAGAAAGAACGCTCTGCAAAGCTCATCAGCATGTGCTGTGCCAAATAGCCACTATATAAGAGCTACTGTGAACCCCATCTCTTGTTCAAAAGTCTCCTCAGCAACTGCTGCTGGAAATTGGAAGAATATGTACACAAAATATAACTATGCACTTGCCTTGCTCTTACTTTTGTCCAAGCAGACTGTTGGTAACAGCTGAAGAAAGTGTACTGAACTATGTGGCCCTTTGCTCTGAAGTTATTTTATATTAGAATGATGTAATACCATGTTCTTTATATCCCTACCCCCATCACAACTAGTCATACTATTTGCTAGTTTTTGAACCCATGATTACTTATTCATTACTTTAGTCAATGTTTATTCATGTAAAGACATAGAAATCCTTCATTTTATGTTAGCATTTCTTTCAATAAAACATGACCCATGTCATTAGTCATGCAAAACAAACAAAAAGGAGTTCAGAATATTACTGAAGCAATTGATTATCTAAATTAATTTTTGTGAATAATATTGTTTTGCAGTGAGAACGGGCTAATAATGAGATTGGAGGGAAAAGTCAATATTTTATCCAGCTCTAATTAGTTTATATCAATAGTGAACTCTTTCTCTACTTAGGCAGATGCTAGTACCAGGTAAGGTTAAAACTTTGGTTCCATAGAGTAGGATCTACATTTTATATGAATTACTGGGCTCCTGATTGGCTCAGATATTGGTGACAATACACCTCCTCTCAATAGACTTTAACTCAGTTATAAAATCCATCTCTGTACTGCTAGACAGGTCTTCCACAAGGTCTACCATCTTGAAGTAAACCCTCAAGCATTTTTTGCAAGAACATGAGATGACTGGTGAATTGCCGCTGCCCTCTCCTGGATGAAATAAGAACGGGACAAACATCTACAGTCTGTACTGCTCTGGGTTAGCAGGGAACTGGCAACTACTCACTACTCCACAGCCCTTGACTTTTATTTTCAAAGTAGTACTCTTGAATGCTATTTTTATGCTTGCCATGTGATAAAGATGATACAGAACAGGAACAGCAAAATGGCAGTGACAACAAAACTGGTGGCAATAAGGTAACCTGAATTTTTTGAGTTGACATTAGGATGCTTTGATTTCAGCTAAAAAAACCCCCACATTTGTTGCTTTTGAAAATCAGCTCTGGTGCTATGCAAACAGTCTAGCTTAGAATGTGAGCACAGACTCATTTTCTGTCCCAGCTGTGATAAGGTTGTGACCTTTAATAAAACTGCTTCTTCTGCTTGTTTGGGCTGCTATGGGGAAGTACTTTAAAGATTCTCTGTCACCTCTTTCATAGGATCAAGAATAAAGGAGTAAGAAAAGTTTGTCATCAGAGAACAAGAATCAGATTCAGGAGATGCAGATGGTGGATTATACAAGTATCTCAGTAGGCAAAAGAACACAGCATGATACGTAAGTTGGAAAAGGGTTTCCTAATTATCTGTATCAATAAAACCACTCACTGATGATGCCTGATTCCATCTATCTCTGTTCAAACATCTTTCCAATCTTAGCTAGATTGAATAATTCCTATTATGACAGGAAATAGGAAACGCTACTGAAAATGCTAAGTTTAGCTTGAGGGTAATTACACAGATCTAGCTTTGGATGAATGATGATCTTAACTGTGAATGGGAATATTGTTTAGAGTTTTTAATAAACAAATTTAAAAATTAGAGCTCACTTCTCACTTGCAACTCAAGAAAGAACAATAGGCTGTACTGGAGGCTATCCAGGCATGCAATCACAGCACTGGAACAGAAACATCCATAGTCTACATCACCAGAATAATAAAATAAAAACAGACAGTTGACACAATAAAACCACTTGATAGGCAATAAAATGCACAGCCCAACCAATGGAGAAAAAGTAGGAAAATGTATTATTTATTTTGATCTGAACTACCTGAAAAAGTGAGCCTTCCAAATTAATGTAACAAACATTAGCTAAAGCTTGGGGGTGTGTGTTTTATTTTAAACAAGAATAATAAATTAAAACCTTACAGCTACCACAGACCTTGAACAGAGAGGTAATGGTATGGCATTAGAGGAGCCCTATGATCTATTCTTACCTTATTAACTTACCCCTCCTGTAACACAGGATAGTGACATCTATTTTATACTCAACTGTTTCAAGGAGTTGAGTACCAGTGCCAAAGCTGCATTTGCATAGTCAGTAAGCTTAAGATCTGTAACAACGGGGTTACTCGTGCCATTTCTCTGCTACATGGTGCTGAAGTAACAGTAGCCTATGCAATCACATATTGGCCATGTCTGTGACAAAGTTAGCTTGACCCTGCTCTCCTGAATCAGACGTTTGGCAGCTAAGGCAGCACGTATGTTCTCCAGCATGTGCAGCTGTTAGAAAGGTGAGTGGGAGAGACAATGATACAGAATTGGTCTGCATTTCCACCTAGTCAGTTCACGTCCCACTTAGACACCTGACAGTGCATTCAGTGTATAACATTATCCTCACTGAAGGGTTCCAGCTTTGTATTACCCTGGGGAAAATACTAGCATCTTACTGTCTCAGCCAATAAGTAAGGACTTGCGGTTGATTGGGATGATTATATGTACTTGTAAGGGTTGAAATACTCCCCTTGTGTAATGTTCCTCTCCAGACTGTAACTCTGCAATTTTTGGTGGCCCTATTTTCTAAAAGCCTGGTACCCTGAAGTCATGATACCTGCTCAACGCTCTTGAAAAAACTCAAGCTTTCATTTTGGCTCCTGAACAAGAAAGCAAAGCCAAACTGCAGACATTTAGCCACCTGAAACACATATACTTGAAGACCTTTGAAGATTGGCTTTTGCTTTAGCTGACATCAGTTCTCCAAAACACTACAATTTTGGGGGTCCCCATGTTTTTAGTTACTGTGCCAAATTACTCTGAATTTAATTAGGTAAATACCTGGCTGCAGAAATCCCAAATTCAGTGCAAGAGTCTGCTATTGAAGTTCCTATGATAGATTCAATGCCACTTTACTTTGGTACCTTCTGGACATGAGGTTCTGACACAAACAACTTGTGTTAGGGTCTTATATCTAAAAGAAACTCCTAACTACATGTGTCAAAAGCAAGAGTATCACAGAACATGTCAAAAAATACTTGGCAAGAGTAAGAAATATGATTCTCAGGGGCAAAGACCAATCTTACTATGTAGATTAATATTTGAACTCAAGTAATACTACATGCATAAACGAAGATAAAGATGCAAGTGACAACTCTGTACTACCATTTCTTTCATGAAGTATGAAAACCAAGTAATTTACAAATTAGAAAAAGGTTATTTAGCATAAGGATGGAGGATTTCTCCATTTTATTCATGCTGCAAATATGGACAACTTTTGTGTACTTGAAAGCCAGTATAAGAAATGCGATAAGAGCTTCTGATAGATGTGACCATAAGTATTTTTCACAGGCTAAAAGGAAGCTCTGCTTTAGCTATTAGCTCAGACCTGCATAAACCTGACTAAAAGCAAAAAAAAAAAAAGGGGGGGGAAAGGACCTTATGAAAACCAGACAGCCAATGTAAAATGTTTTAAATATTTGAATGAAAATTAAAAGTCACAACATCACATATTAAGACATACTTGAAATCCAGGTTTTATGAACATACAAAGGATTCCACGGTCCACATGTCAAGAGATGAGCAACAGATCCAAGTTGTTATAGTTACATCCTTCTCCAGGAAAGCATTTAAACCTCAACTTTTCGCACCATGTTTGAGCAGACCACTGTATCATTCTGCAGAACCCACACACTAACGTCCCTGGGGCTAATTTTTATTTACACGTGTTTTGTATCAGCCATACCAACTTCTTTTCCATTTGCACACATGTAACTAATATCTTTCTTACTGGCTTTATCTCCAAGTGATACTACCAGAAGTCTATGGAGAATCAGGCCTCTAAGCCCCAAGTATTATCAACAAAAAAAAATGTAAATCCTTTAAAAAGGATGTGAGGTGGGTTTTAATGAGAAAATGACAGTCAGGAAAGCCTCTAACTCCCTTTGACAAAAAAAAGAAGATAAGAACTAAAGATTCATCTCTACAAAGAAATCTGAAACCCAAACAAAAGCCAGAAAACATCTGATAATAGCTGGTATCTTTCAGTAGCCAAACCATCTGAGTTTGCCATCCCAATTTTAGCAATAGCAAATGCATCACTTTGGCAAAACCAGAATCTCTCATTACCAGACAAACAGCATCTTGAACTTGCACCGTAAACTCATGGTTTTTCTATCCTTTCCTATGTGTAACACTTTCAGCGACTTCTGTGGTGAACAGCAGTACCACTGTTAATTCTCTGATCACCTGGTATCAGGGGTCTGTTGATAATTATAACTGATTTCATGACCAAGTTTAAATGTATCTGCCAAAACAGAAATTGAACCTGCAGAGAGAAGGCTTTTTTTTCCCCAATGCAAGTCTTTGACATAAGCCTGGCTGGATCTGTGCCTACATATGGAGCCAAAAGCATTAACAAACAGACTAGCCCTACAGCACAGCCACCTGAGCACTGCAGGCTTCCCCCCGCGTTCCAAAAACACTGCAGTCCACAGCTTTGGCTCTACAGGTGAATAATCTGTCGTTCTGGCCATGCACTAATAGGCTAATCAAAAGAGATTTTCAGCCTGTGGAGTATAGAATGTTACTGCTTCACCTTAAAATGAAAGGGAGATGTGTCAAGATCAGAATCAAGACTTCAAGTCCTAGCCACCACTTCGCAGAAGAAACACAACTGGTTTTTCATGTAGTAAGAATTTGGATCACCGACACATAAATTATGAATGATGTACTAATGTTTATCAGAACCACATTTTTTTTTAATTTCTTCCAATCATAGAGCTTAAAGGTGTTTAATATTAAAAATTCATCACATTTCTATTCAAATTTGAATATGTATATCTTCATGGGATTCCTTTATTTATCATCAGAGACCATAAACACCTACACTTTATCTAGTTGTCTCAGTCCTCTTATAGTTAATGGAAAAATGGACACTTCTAAGATGCAATTTATCTCCACTCCAGACAGACACTAAAAATAGAAAGCTTTCTTTCTCCACCTAATTTTTCTAACTTATTACTAAAGTGCCATATTGCCCAAGCACTGGCCATTCGTCATGGTGATGGTGATATAGCTAGCCCCTTTCTCTGCCTAGACTTTACACCAAATTTACCTTGACCTCCCACTTGCTTTTCTTATGAGTCACTTAACAGATACCTGAACCCCATATACATCCATGCTTACACCTTCATTTCACATGAAACTCCGCTTATAACAGCTGCTGACACTTGCCCCTTTCCAGAGAACTCTTTGAATAAAGGCAAGTTAAATAACTAAATTATCACAGGTCCAGAATTAAGCCCAAGAAGAGAGAATCAATTTACTTTGACTTTCCTAATAAGTTATATGAAGATTATAAAGGATTTTCTTTTTCTCCATCCCCCATCTGAGTCCTGTATAAGCAAAATGACAGAACTGATGATATGCAGGTCTCATGAATCTTCCTCTTTGATCTGGTTAATGAAATTGAGATTCATTGCAATTTTCTGCTTTCCAGCATTTAAGGACTGCAGTTACTTTGAAGATTCCTTGAAGCTTACAATATTTTTCCTCATAACCAGATTTCTATTTCTCCTGGATATAATTTCTTTATCACTGCCAGTATAAGTTGCTAATATAAATCTTGTGTCTAAAGCAATCTAGACTCAGTGAGTTCTGCAAACTTGGCTTCTGGCTTGAATTTATATAGAAACTTTTCTAGAAAATTTTTTTGCTTTCTCTCTTTTACATGAGCCTCATATTTCTAACTACTGGTCCAAGTACTGAGGTAGCACTAGAACTATGAATTCACACATACAAAAAACCAGTGGAAAAGACGTCTTCATCAAGTTAGTGGTTCAACTGGTGGGTCAGTACTGAAGCTGTTCAGGACACTACCTTTTCTCTACCAGAATACAAATCCACAATCATGTAGTGACCATACACATGTACTTAAGGAGAAAGATGCTGCTTCTCTCCAAGAGTTAGCGGCAAGAACAGGATAACCCGGCCACACAACAGGAAATGCCAGTGTCCAAAGCTCCTGCTGGCTGAAGTACAATCAGTAAAATTCCTCTGAAAAAAGCCTTCCTAGCTAGCACATTCCCAGTTGCCTTTTGCCCATGGATCCTGCTCTGCTCCACGGTCCCATTCATAAGACACTCATGAACACAGGAAGCAAGTGAATCAGGCTGACAAGATGCACTTGGCATATGACATCAGTGAAATGCACCGTGTCATGCTGCAAATGACAGAGCAACATCCATAGGTGAGAGAAAAGAATGAAGTTGATTTGGCTTATGAAAGTCTCGCTTCCAGTGTGACAGATTTGAGAGGTCTGTAAATAGGTTGTGAAGCCCTTGTTTGGATACAGTTTTGGTATGTTAAAGGGAACACCACACTATGTCTGAGTGATTTGCTGCCAAGCCTTGTACTGCCATTTCCTTCCTGAGGTAAGGGAACAATACAGCCAGAGGAATCAGGGTATAATCTTTACACTGACCTTCCGCAGAGCAGATTAGTGCACATTCTATTTTAATTCTGCAGGAGAGCAATTAGCACAAAGATTGGAATACATGAATAAAAACAAACAAACACAAAACCCACACCACATCTCCTTTAAGTCTTTACCTTGCATGTTCTGCTGGCAAGCTTAGATAAGCACACTAGAGGGAAACTAAGAATGCTCCAGACGGTAAAGGTTAATATTGCTGTGGTATGGCTTGTTTTTGCACAGTGATTAGGCTTCCTGCCAGCCTGATTCCTTCAATGTTTTAACTATCTGCAGCTTGAGTGATTACATTAATAAACTTCCAGTGCAGACAGCATGCTAAACTCTAGCCACTGTTCATGCAGGAAGAGAATGGAAATCTTTAAATACACTTTCTCTTCAAAATTCTAAATATAAAAGGCAAATCCTGGCCTGATTTTCTCAGAAAAGTCAATTCCTTTGAAGCCTTCAGCATTATCTTGATTCTCAGAGGATTTTCAGGACCAAGAGAGTTCCCTATCAGACAACAAAAGACTTTTTTATTTAAGGTTGTAGCAGCAGATCTAAAATTCCTATCCATCACCCATGACAGATCTGCAGAATTCAGATCCCAGTCACAGCATCCCTGCAAATGACAGCTTGAAGACTTTAAGGCCAAAAACATACCTGTACTATTCAAGCTAAGATGATGAATCCTCAGCAATGACTTATATTCTCTGATGAATTTAGCTCATCAGAGGTCAGGCCAGAAATCTTCACATCAACTCCAAAATAAACAGAACCCTAAGTGATTGAGCTGCACACAATCCCAAGTGTATCTTACAAACTAGTACATTATCAAATAAGGATGGGGAGCAATTGAATCCTGTTATGTAACAAATAAGAATATCTTCACATTTGGATAGCAAGCAACACAAGGGGAAAATTTTAAGCAATGTATTACAAGCCACATTGCTTCACCACTCTCTGAACCAACAGCAATGAATACTTCTCTCAGCAACTGCAATAAATGCACTTTGCTTTTCTGCAACAGGAACAACACCCTGCTTGCCCCAAATCTTGACTTCTGTCTCCATTGTATCCAGAAAGGAGGTGAAAGGAGTATTTGCAGAGTGAGCCAGAAATTGTAACTATCATCTCCCTTGTAGGGAACTACAAACACCTGTTAAATCATCAGCAAATGCCTTTTTTATAAACGCTAGTTTCATCACTTCACTCTCCATGACTACAAGTTGTATACAGCAGTATACAACTGCAGTATTTTTTTTGTTTGTTTTGATTTTGTTTCTCCATCAGGAAATGACTGAAAACTGAAGATGTTTCATATATATTCTACAGAAATCTACACGTTTACCAATAAATTTGCTCAGTGGAGCAGGGCCACAGTGTGGGCGGAACATCCAGGTTTTATTCTCAGTTCTGTCACTGACTCACTGCAGAAACTTGGGGAAATCATGTGCCCTTCTAATCAAAATGGGGATAATTTTTACCAAATAGATATGCAGTAAGATTTTGCTAATTAATGTCTGTAAGTACTTCAGAATCCCAAGACAAAATGCACCCTATGAACTCATAAAACATGCGGTAATTTATCTATCAAATAATAACACTCCTTAACCATGAATCCTGTACTTGTAAAAGTCAAACTACTGCCTTTCTTTTCTAAACAGACCTGCATACACAGATCCAGAAAAGCTAGGGACTCTGTGCCTCCAAATCTTCTTTCACCTCACTGAGGTGGAATCATCTGAATACTACCAGTATCAAACAAATTGCCTGGAGACAAACATGTACAAAAACAACTCTACGACTAAGAAAACAAATAAGACTGTTTTCTGTATGTTTAATCATTTGCAACTTGATCTTCAGGTTGGGCTCAAGCAGAACTGCTCTGCAATCCTTCTGAAGACTGAAAAAATTGAAAGGGTAGCAGTAATCCATGATGACCAGAACCTGTAACAGGCATAAATCTAAAAGAATACAATGTAATGGCAAAAAGTAGACAATCTTTAGCACAGAAAGCTTACTGTAAGTGTAGCCATTTATTAGTATGGCCTTCTCTTCTATCTTTATGGAGAAAAACTGAGTATCTATTAATAACTCGTTCTACTTGAAACAGATGCATGAGAAGCTGTCACTCTAAATTGTCTTCAATTTTGCGCCTACTTTCCATCCTCCCTTCACATGACTGTAGCATGTTTGCTTGAGACACATGTAATTTGTTCATTGTTTTAACTTTATTGCACTTTTCATGCTAAGTTTGGAGATATAATTTCAGTATTCCCTCCCAATTGAAGAAAGTTTGCTTTATATGCTACTCAGCTTAAAAAGCATTTTGTGCTGGAGATTTCTTTGAACTCTTAGTTCCAGAATCAGGCCCAGATCCCTTCTAAAAAGAATTCACACATACCAAGTGACTGAAAGAAAGTCCCTTAACTCCTGCTTAATCCAATCAAAGGATCAAAACCACTACTGCAGTTAACATCCACCTCTCCAGCTGATCACTTTCCTGAAAGCACCCTCAGTAGAAATAAAGACATGTTACTCTGAGAAGCTGGCAAGTATGGAACAGATACAGGAGTTTTCTTGTTTAGAACACAAGCAACTGGCCCTTCTGGAAGCTGGCTTGCAGGGGCCTCTATGAGGAGATGCTGTGGCTGCTCCACACCAGACACAACCCACCTGGGTGATGAAAAAGCAGAGGCAAAAACATCTTCATGCATCAAATGGTAAGGAGTTCTGCTTATGTGGGCCTCCAAGAGCTGGCCTGAATTTAAGATGCAGCCTAAGGGTAAGCCATACAGGTCAGAGCACTACTTCTACTACCCTGGTAGCTAGCCTTCCAGAAAAAGGAACTCCATGAGCTAAAGGCATGTGAAGAGATGCATTACCCATTTATTCATTGCCTTTTGTGCAGAGACTGCTGACACCTTGCATTTGGTTGGCATGAAAACACATCATGCTTTAAATTACCTGTACATGGCTATTAGTGGGTTCTATCAATTGTTATGTTCCTTAAATCACATCCCTATCTCTTCAATTGAATAACAGATGTTCCCCTCGGGGTTTGCTATTGAGGTGTTAAATTTCCCTGGATACTTCCCCTCCCCAGTCTTCATGACTGGCTTTCATGTGGCATAAACCCTGAGCAGGTATTCTTGAGACAGCACAAACAATAACCCAATGTATTTGACCCCCACAGGAATTACAATTTGAAATAAGAATCTGCTTTTCCCTGGAACACCTTTGGGAAAACCCTAAAAATGAACAGCAGACCTATTCACAGGACAGAAAATCTGGCAGTGAGAGATTAGGAGAAACCTAGGGCTTCTGGAGTAGACATATCTTTTAGTTAGGACCTTTGGATTTTAAAATATTCAGTGACCAACACTGAGAGAAATACCACAGGCACCATGTAAAGACTGCAAAAGCAAAAGGTTTTTCCTTACATAAATAGTGTTCGTGTAGCACTTTGAAGAAGGGGTTGATTGAGAATTACTGAATTCAGACAGTGCACAAGCCCACGAGGCACTTAGGTAAAGGTAAAAACAGAAGTCATGTTAAACCTCAGGCAGACAGATGGTACTGACAAATCACACTAAAAACGAACAGCCTTACACCCTTTTTGAACACTTCTATCATCTTGACAGTCTTTTAGTGTTAGAATTGGTGCGTTAAGCTTATATAATATATACACAGTTTATATATATATATAAACTAAGGCAGAATTAGCGGCTAAATCAGCCTCTTGCCTAGTTGTTTTGTTACCATTAGGCTACAAACATGCTCTTTTATCATTCTTTTCTAACATAAACTGTTCAAACTCCTGGTTTATTCATGTGGCCTTTTCTTTTTGCTTGTTTCACCTTTCCTCAAAATAAACCCTATAGTGACACAAAAAGGTAGAGCCTTAAAATGGATCTTCAGTATTTCACATAAGTAAACACATAAATTGTTTCAGTTATTCATGATGGGAATAATATGGCTTGTTTCATGTATTTTTCTCCTTCCCTTTTTAATGTGTATCATAATTTTACAAGACATGTTACACAGAGTAGGATGTTGTGACTATTACCCTGAAGTATTTACTTGATATTTGTATTATTTATGTAATAGTAGTCTATTATCAATCCAGTAATGATGGATAGTGATAGTTAAATGTTCCTGGGGGACTTCACAGGCCTTCTTCCATAAAGTAGGTTTGATGGGACTATAAAAATCCAAATGTATTTGCTCCCATGCACACTTGTACTGGATTACAACAGTGAGATTCACACACATGAGAAAAGATTTACCACTTATCTGAAACAGATATACTGTACCAACCCATAACAAAAGACAATCTTGTCAGCCCTGAAGTTATTCCAATAAATTGAGAAATTCTGATAATAGCAATAACACAGACCTTTAAAAATACTGCAGCTCACAGGCATGCATTATTATTCTTAGTTAATGCCAGCAGTTATACTTTTCATGAAAGCTGAAGATAGTAAAACCAAAATACATAGTGTTACATGCCCCAAATCTGTATTTTTCTAAGAGCCATGATTGCTATGAAAATTCTGTCCTCTTGGCAATTATTACACATCACAAACAAAAGACCATTTCTATCCTCGAGGCAGTTTCAATGCCAAAGACAGGCCTATTCTGCTTCCCTGTGAATTTTAGTTTTGAAGGGGCACTAGTCCACAAATGAGAAGGTCACAAAAAGCTAAATTGTGACATATTACTGAGGACAAAGACAGGACCAATGAAAAGGAATTAAGGAGGATGCTGTCATTCATCAGAATTTAATAAAGAATGTTTCTGAACTCAGTATTAAATTGACCAAGCTATCACAGATATGAACTGATTAGAATACACAACTCTGGACAGACACCAGGAGAATCCCTCCATACAGGGAAAATGAATGGATCTTACTTTTTAATTCTGTAGGTTCTTCATCAAGATTCCTTATTTACCTCACTCCATTTTTGACTCTGCCATCTTACTGAGTTTTTAAAGTCTCTCCACTTCTTTCTTCCTCCTTCAGCAGCTGATCTAATTTCTACAAGGACCTAGTACACAGAGCTACAAAGTAGGCAAACTAGGCTGGTCCAAACCCAAAATCACACCAGGGCAAGTGAACGTTTTGCTCCACCTTTCCTTGTGTACAAGAGACCTCTCTCCTTTGCAATATACAATGCATAAATTAAAAAATTTATTTTAAGGGGTTGCATGACATTTTATCTTTCAAACAGTAATTTTTTGTAGGTGAGGAAACTAAAAACTACCCATGGCATTATACCCTCTCCAGAACTATAGTTCACTACCTCCAGCTTCTGAAAGTAAATTGAAAAATTAATCTCTGATTTTGGTTTTCTCTTACTGTGGCTAAATAATTTCTAATACTTAAAATAAATCCATAAACCCTATTCAAAGAGTGATGCATATCAAGATGCTTTTTTGACAGTCATTCTTTGGGGTTGTAAGGAAAAGGGACAGAAATGGCCATACTAGATTCCAGACCCATGCAGTCCAGTAAAAGTTGGCTATCAGTAAGGCACAGAAAACACACAGGCATTCCCCTGTAACACGATCTCTGTTCTCCTACAGGGTCTGGAATAAGATATGATAAATACTAACAAAACACAAAAGCATGCAGGCCTTAACATCCCCTCCAATTCAGCTACAGTCCTGTTCCATCCACACATCATAGTACATAGCTCTGTCAAGGAAAACCTCCTGTTGCTTAGTTGCAGGAAATCAGAGCTGAGAAAAAAAAATCCTTTTTAAGAGCAGCATTCTCTTAAAAGCTATTCAATAAAATTATATTTAAAAAATCAACCACATTTTTTGTCTAAATGTTCTAGCAACTTCTTACCTAGCAGATTAAATTTTAGTTACACAAACCAAAATATGGGGAGAGAGGGGAAGGAAGACACATCAGGAAGTAGATAAAAAGTAGAGGAAGGGGGGAAAAAGAAGGAGGCTTCTCTTTTGTGTTCCCTCAAACACTGCATCCAACTATTTATGTGGACTGCCAGCTTTTGGAGAAGTGTTCAGTGTCCCATTCAGTGAGGCTGTTACTCAGGACCTGGCCACACACTTGTTGCGTCAATGTTGACAGTTATGTTTAATGAAACAGAACTGGGTGTTCATTTATTTACAACACACATGTTATATTTACAGTAATGTTTACTACTCTCTGCTCAGAGCAGTTTTACACAAACCACCCAAGCCCCACAGGCACAAGTGTGTTACACCATTAGTATGAGCAATAAATGGCCTCATTCAGCATTTGATTCTTTTAGCTCTTACCCATCACAGGCAGCTTTTCTTCCTGTCTGTTCTGTTTCCTAAATTGTTCTGCCTTATTTTAAGACATTTTCCATAATCCATATTTTGGATTTTAAAAAAAAAAGTGTTTGCCAAACTTCTATCATTAAAATATCATAGAAATACCAGCAGCTTGAAGCTCTTTATAATTCATTTCCTTTTAACAGTATTTACTGAAATTAAAGAGCAAGTTTTCAAAAGGAAATCTAGAGAGGTTGCAAGTTAAGCACAAGGTTTATGTTTTGTGATAATTAATACCTATCAACATCAAAGCTGGCAAAACTCTCATTTGCATCTAAAAGCTGGGATCAATATCTACAAAGAAGTCACTGAGCAGGCTTGCTTTACTCTGGGTGTATGAGAGGCTTCACCTTTTGAAACTATGAAAAAAAGGTGTGTTGTTCCATGACTGTAGGAAATAAGCTTAAGTCCACTTGAGCCATCACAGCTATGACAGTTGGTATGACATGAAGGATCTACTCTGCCTTCCTAATTCCCTCTCCCTTATCAAGAGTGTTTATACAGGATGCTACTCTGAAGTTTATAAAATCCATGCTTTTATTTCCTCTCTGGTAGGAACCCTTAAGGAAAGTCCATCACAACTGCTGCTCCACAACACTTATCGCTGGCAAAGTACCCCAGAGCCCAGACAGTTCTGGTAAGACAGATGTTGGATTACTGGTGATACTGCAAGAAGGAAACACAAGCTTTCTTAGGTATTGTGTGTTTTTGGAAGAGGTCCAGATCCTAAAGAACTCATCTATGCATGTTATTAACAGAAACAGCTGCCTTAATGACAGGTTTCCTTGAAAATCCAAAAGCATTAGCTGTACCCACCTGCCTTACCACACAAACACAAAACTTGTTTACAGTTGCTTCTTTGTTCTCATCCTAATTCATCCAGCAGTCAACAACCATGATAACACAGCAGCCTTAACTGTACCCACTCAATCTTCAAATAGCCAAAGCTATCAAATCGCTGGGAACGTAGGGTACATACATTTGTATAGATGATTTAAGACTGGTGAGCAACAGAGAGCCCTTCCAGCAATGAACCACTTGTAGTTTCAGTATACCCAGTAGGTAAGCAGGCAACCATAGGAGAACAGACAAACTGACTAGAGCCACCATGATTTATGATAGTACTTCTTAAAAAATTAATACACTCACAAATTCTTTATTATGAGTAGCTCACAGGCAAACAGTTAATTTAAAGTGAAACAAAGCATGCTTTTAGAGGATCAATACTTCCACCTCCTCCCTTCTTAAACAAGATTTAATTAAGAGAAACAATATAATGGATAACATGTTAGATAGGATTATGCAAACAATATCCATAGATTTGCATTGGCCCTGCTGAAACATCTTGGGCAAATAAACCTGAAGCATGCTGAAACTTTCTCATCTGCAAAATGGATGGAATGATACCGACCATCATTCTTAGGCACTTTGTAAAGAGCTTTTACTGATAATTGCTTTTATAAAATAAGGGCTACTGTAGAAAAAAATGCAGGTTTGCAGAATCACAAATTTCAGTAAGAAATTATAAACTTGAAAATCTGGCCTCATTAAAAAACATAATCAACACACACACACACAAAATGTCAACTATTTGTTCCTAGTTTCTAACTGCAGTTTTTGTTGCAAGGTTGTGGCACCTTATTGCTACTGAGCCTTCCTAGCAGATAAAGAAACTGAGGCAGAAAGACCTGTGATTTACCCGAGAACACACAGCATGTCAAATGTCAGAGCCACAAACACGACCCAGCCTCCAAGGCCCATATCCCAGCTTGGAAACCAAAATGAGACTTACTTTCTTCAGGGCACAGAGCTGGTCAACCAACAATGAAGTGCTTGAACTGGACTGGATAGTGCATAAATACACTTCAGGCAACAAAAATGTGACACTGTATGTCAAGTAGGACCAAAAGATGATGCTGGTAAAGAAAAAAACAGGAGGAGCAATGTATTCTGTGGATACATCCCTGTCACTTATAAAAGTGCTTCTTTTGCAAAACAGAAACCTAATGAATTACTGCCCATTAATAATTGATCACCCCTACATAGCATTTTTTTAGACTTCTTTATTGATTTATAGTTTCATTTTGCATAATGCACCCGAGCCTAATTAAGATCCATAGGAGGTGAAGGTGTGGGGAGACTGACTGAGAGGTTTTCTATGTTTGTTCAGTACTCTGGTCACTTCAGAACTAAAATGAACAAACCTATCAAGAAAACAGAGGGGATCCTAACACACTGCATTTAATATTCATTTGATCATTACCTGGCATGTCAGAGGGTTTAAATCTAACCCCTCCTCTCTTCTACCCTGCTGGAAAGGCAGACAGTGCAGACTGCAAAGCATTTCAGGGAAATAAGACAATTGGCCTGACAACTGAGGGCATAAATCTTGTGCCAGAACAAAACCATCCACAAGATTTCTACAGTCATTGTACATAAAAAAACTTGATCAGACAGTTGGCTTCAGACAGAGCCTTATGTCAGGCCCAGTATGACACAAGCACATTTTCCCAAACTACTTAAAGGTTATGTAATAGAGATCTGCAGAGCATTAGCAGTCACATGACACGTCCCACTAAGATTTCAAACTGCCACCTACAAAATTTAATTAGCAAGCAGTAAACAAGAGAGAAAGGAAGAAATATACCCCTGGAATTGACAGGAAATATTCTTAATGTTACTAACTGCATGTGGAATTGGGGGCAAGGAAGCAGGGAGGACAGAAATGAGGATTTAAATAGGTAAAACTGTGACTGTCACAGAAGAGGGAGAATGCAGTAAACAGGGGACAGATTCAGCCATGTATTGTTCACTACAGTGACAAACTGGGAGCTTCATCTGGCTGAATTCTAAGCACCATCCACTCTATCTGTCTTTCATAAAAGTTTAGCCCACTGTCACATTCCCAGAGATGAGATACCCCTCCTGGTGTAAACTGGCACAGATCTCAAAGTTCCTGCTGAGTAATACCAGAGAATATTTTTAAGTCAGCTAGTGTTCTTAGTAAAGATGCACTTTCCACCTCAGTGAAAAGACACCGCAATATTCCACAAAGAAATAACAAATAACATTTTTCAACTGCATCAAAAGGAGATACAGAAATATTCAGCAGGAGCTGAAATGTTGAAGCCACAAAATAAATTCCTGATTCTGGGGGAATTTAATCTTGGGCTAGGATTTTTTGTAAAGCAACCCTAAACAAGTTAGCCTGGCTCAAAAAAAGAGTTTATCTTCCTTCCAAAATTGGCAAGAGGGGAGTATTAATGCAATTTTTTTCCCCACACACATCCAGTTCAAAAACTTAATTGAAGCTGTCTATAAAAATGATTTATGCTCCTCAGAAAAAAATAAATCCATCCAATGCCAGTGGAGGGGGAGCATAGAAGAGGTGTATATGCTAATTGTCTATAAGCCCACTGTGCTCAGACCAGGCCTTAAGGAAGGTATGACACTGAAGGGCTTGTTACAGGATAATCTTCAAAGAAAAAATGGAAGATAATTTCTAATTGACATTAGATGAGACCAGAAACACTACCTTAGTGTTACATTTGTAATGCTTTCCCCTTGATTCTTCAGTAATATTGTGTGCTGCTGCTGCTTGCTAATCAACATCAGGCATTTGGGATAGTAACACTTATTGCCTTAGAAACCAAGTGTTATACTGTTTGTAACACAGAAAATATAAAACTTTATGACAATTAAAAAAAGAAAATTAAAAATCAGACCTATTGTTCCACTTCCTCTGTCCTGACTTTTTGCACTGTAAGTGTTTCTACCAAACCACTGCCACCATCAGCGAAACCAGGCTCTTCAAACTGAACATACCCATGAGCACAACAGAAAGCTTAGCAAATCAAATGTTATTCCAAAAAGGAATTCAGGTTCTTCTGACATTTGGAAATACTTTCCTACAGATCAACAACATATAATGCAGACTGTCAAGTGATTTATAAGTAGCATCTAGAAACCTCCATTGGGATGCTGAAATCAGTCTTTGATCAGAAGATTTAATTTTCCAAGCAGATAAACTGAGTATAATGTAATGGGAAGGGTTCATTATTATTCCCATTTACAGAAAGAAAACAGAGCCCAAGAGATAGTAAGATTCACAGAATATGTAGCAGAGCTGGAAGTCACACTGATTTCCTCATCAAGTGTCACACCACAAGCACAAACCAAAGTGTTGAGCCACAAGCCTATGAGCCATCATAATTTCCTCACCAAAATGCCAAACACAGGTGGCTTCAACCATCCCTTACAGGATGAACATGACTCCAACCTGTTATTTAACACAATGGTTACAGTTAGCCAAGAAATCCTCCATGACCACATTCAAACTGCAGTGTCAAGCAGCTGCTCCAGCAGATCATTAACTGTTCTCCCAGGGCAGTGCTATCACTGCCATTTCCCAAAAGCCCACTCTGTGCTAATAAACCCTATTTTTCCAGTGGTGAGCAGAAACTGGTTTCATGACACGTTGCTTTGAAGAGGCTGCATTTCTCCAGCACAATGGCTACAGTCCAACTCTATTTTTCATCACGTTATTGGTAGATATTTTGCAACTCTAACAGCAAATGAGCAAACGCTACTGTCAGCAGTGCTTCATGACAATTCTCATCCGTGATGGGCACTCAGCTTCAAACATCAACAGTCAGAGAAGAGATAATCATCACTAGCACCAGGTGTTTTCTAGAAAATCTTAGATTTCAATTACTTAGTACTATGCATGGAAAGATTTTCAAAAGGATAGGGAGGAAATGTTACCTATATGGCTTGCCATTCTATCAAAAGCTCACTGGACACGACAAACTGATGCTATGAATGGGGGAAACAAAGGATTTACACAAAAATCCATTGTAGCCAGAAGCTTCTGCTGAATACTAACACAAAAATAAGTCCCAGGAAAAAGTCATGATTAACTGATATTTCAGCTACTTTGACATATTTTTTACTTGTGATGAGGGCCTATAGCAATTTCAATTAAACAAAAAATAGCCTTCCCTCTCAAACCACACTTTATTCAACATAAATATGGAAAGGACAGGACAGTTATGCATGGGCAGCTAATTTAGTATTTCAGAATAAAGACACTGGGTTTTGGATATTTAATTTTGATATGTTGTGGGGCATTTGACACATGTAAAGAAAAACATCTTGTGCCAGAGAATACTAATTAGCCAATGATCACAGGCATCTTATTTCTACTCTTGGCAATCCAGAAAGGCTCAGACTTCTGTAATAAACTATTACCAGAATGGACACTGCTGTGCTTATACAGTCATTTCATACTCAATGTCACACACCTACCTAAGCTACAATGAGCATGCACATGTAGCATGAATTTAAAATAGAATGACATTCAAGGAGATACATATTTTGCATATATGCAAAAGTACATCCCTAGCAGGTATCAGTATGAGATTGGACACATACAGAGATGCTTAGGAGTTCTGAGCTTTTAATTGCCAGTTAACTAAAGTAGCACATATCAGCTATTCAGACCATTTTCATGCAGATATCTGTGGCACTGCACTGTCCCATATTGTTCCATCTCACTTTTCTAACCCCTAAAAACCATGTGCCATTTTAAAGCTGTCATTTGGTTACAATGCTAAAAAAAAAATCAACACATTAGATTGCTCAAAAAGGGGCTCCAGTTACACCCAAATATATAAAGATGTATAAAATAACACTGTACCTCTGTCCACTGCCTCTAGTATACAGCCGTGCTGTATGTTAGCAGGCTGGAAGCCATTCAGATATAGAACTATGAAGAATCAGGGTTGCTCTCTAGTCTGCAGGCAGCATGGCCACTTCCCTGGCTTCATTTAGAGTAGGTCTTTTTCCTATTAAGAAGGAAGTAATAGGCAGAAAGCCACTGCTCAGGACCACTAGATCTCTAATTAAACTAACCAAGTGTCACCTAAAAAGACCCAACACCCTCCATTCATGTACTAGAAGTAATGCATATGTATTTCAAAGAATGTCTACAGTGGTGAATCCTAGTTGACATATGTAAGATTTGATCTGAATTGCCTTCTTCATTTGTCAGCTGGGTAGACTTGAAAGCCCTCCTCTAATAAAAATGTATCACCACCTGATCAGAAAAGCTGAAACATAAAGTGACTACTGTAACTTTCATAACAGTTCATGCATACTGCTATTTTTTCTTCTGTTGAATTCATGGACATACTTTAATTTCCACTTGCTCTGTGTTTTAGCATTTCATGGTGTTTTCTTAAGGCAGCTTTTCTTGCTAAGCAATAGTCCCTGTTTGTATTTTGATGATGCCAACCATAGTATTCTTTCCCTGTCTCAGCATACTTGGTAATTCTTAATGTTAAGATCAATGGCTTCGACTTCAAGTATTTCTTCAAAATATCCCAAATCACTTGAGGATCAGGCTCAGCATTTATCAGATGCAGTGACAAGACACATTAGTAAGTTATTCTGCTGAGTTATTTTATAAAAGCCAGTACATCACTACCTGCACTGGGCAAAAAATACCAGTCAGTGTTCTACCACTAATATAGCAGACAGCAATAGCTTAGAAAGAAAATCCAAAGCCTTCACATGCACTTATATTTTCCTTAGTTAAAATTGTACTAAGACCACATAAAACTGTCATGTCGACCCTCACATCACTCTTGGACAGGCATACCTGCTCTGCCCAATGCTATAGGTAATAGCCAGTTTTGAAAAGAGGTTGATAAAGAAACCTGCAGCATCCTCTATAATACTGAGCACAGCATCCTGGTATGTGTTACCTAATTAACTGGTATTTATATGCATATGCTATAATAAAATGTCATTATTCTGTTCTATGTACTCATATACATAACATACTTCCCACAAACACTGCTATGTATAGTGTGTCCAGATATATATATAGCTGCAGAAGATCATTCCCTGCTACCAAAAAGGATGAGCTATTTACTTGTAATTGGTCTAATTTAGCATTAGAAGCCAGACAAACACCATGTATGATTTCATTAACAAGATCTGTATGGAAGAGTAGTCACATTGATGACTTTGCCACGCCATGCCAAAATACATCTGCAAAGCAAACAGATACAGTGAATATGCACTGTGCTTGGGGGCTTGCAGGCAGAAGGAGGTGGGGAGGGGGAGCTGCTAGCCAGTATGATTACTAACTTTGCCCACAGACACTAATACAGAAAAGGAATATGTCACCATCAATTCTGTCGATATAGTGTTTATTTTATTGCCAAATTTAAAAGTGACTGGAAAATGACATCAGATTAAACATCAATAGGAGGGAGGGTGGAATAATCTAGCAAGAGTTTAATCCCTTTACCTAGTGCTCATGCACGATACTAACACATTTTATTATTCTAAGCAGCTCCTAGAAGGAAAGATCCAGTGAAGGGCATCAGCAAATTGCAGCAGAATAATAAAGTTTGTCTGCCACCGATAAGAGTTACTGCTGCATTACTGCTAACTAAAAAGAGGATTCTCCCCCACATCCCCCTACAAATCTTCAGCCCTCCCACCCTCGTTTGGACGGTAAAACATTTAACAGAAATAGCTATTTTTAGAAAGGGTGAAATCTCAGCGTACCTTCAAATCAAGTGCTTCCGATGTTCAGCAAGATCATTGCCGAGAGAACTGCAGTCTACTGTGTCAAATTACAACCTTGTAGAGAAAGGCGGCAGCGTCGGCAGCAGCAGCAGCATTGGTGTGTTTGCACTGCTAGTATTCAGGCTAGAAATGATTCATTAGTTGTCTGCAGGGAGGCAGGGTGAAAAAGAGAGAGCAAGCATCATCGGCCATGCAGCAGCTGCCAGAGCCTATGAAACAGCAGCGCTCGCACACACATACGCACACAAAGATGGCTTTCCCTATTTGCCAGTTTCTCTTTCACATAGTATTAACCCCGACACGGCAGCAGAGCACGGACAGGAGCTGACAAGCAGCAAGTGGGATCGCAGCAAGGGTGTGTTTCAGTGAGGGGGGCCGGGCGGGGGGAGGCGGGTGTTGGGAGATTTTATTTTACCTCCAAGTAATGCTATCACAGGATCTTCTCAGTAGGTCATCTGTGGCCTACTGGCACGAACCAATGAACTGTAATTGTGAGCTGCAATTTTTTTTCACTCCCAAGCCTGCCCAATGGAAGGCTTAGAAACTCAAATGCAGAAGGGTATTAAGACAGATTACCTGGAGCATCCTAACCATTCTGTCGTTCCTCTTCTCAAGAAAACTGTATACAATATACTCACACAAAACTTCTATGTATGCACTGATAAGCTCCCCAGCAACTAGAGGGAGACACTGTAAGGCGATACAGGGAAAGATTTTAAATAAATCCTTTTTAAAAATCTAGTTTTTCTATCCTCCCCCTTCCCTTTTTTCTTTTTTCTCCAGCAGAGATGATCAGACTCACAGGATCTGACCACTTAGGTCACTCAGTTTACTGAAACTGAATTTTAAAGGCTGATGAAGGTTAAATTATCAAGAAAACATATGAAGTTATAGTAAGTGGAACTTGTGTATTTTTGCTTCAGTGTTAAACAGAGGAAGGAAACATTGCACTCTCAGGGCACTACTTCATTAAATTCTGTTAGTGTATCATCAGAAATACATCTCTCCATTTAATAATCTCTCACGTTCATCCCCCAAATTAAGCGCCCATGCAACCAAAACAGGCAATATTAATTTAGAATTCACTTTCAAATATCAGTCTTCTCCCCCAGATTTACTAACAGGCATGATGAGGAAGAGGAGGAAAATATTCTGAAAAGCTTGGCACTAACAAGAGGAGCTAGGTTTCCCCCAAAGCCTAATAATTCTTTATGCATAGAGAGTACTCTGATCTCTGGGAACTGGCAGCATCAGATGCTTCACTGGATGGTATTAAGACCCATGGAAGAGGGTCTGGTTAGATTATCTCTTTCTCAGGTTTTGTCTTACTTGGATTTCCAGTCCATAATAAATATGAACCATGTTTACTAAACAGCTAAGGAATCCTTCCAACGTGGCATTGACTATATTTCTGCATATTCAAGTTCCCAAGAATCCATCTGAGCACCTTATTAAGGTTTATTTACCCCTAAAACTTCTAGCAATGTTGAGTACCACCACTCTCATCTGGATGAAAAGCATTTCTCTTCAGAGATTTAGAATTAAAGCATGATGCTGAGTATCACAGTGGGATTTTCAAAGTAACTTATTACTTCTGAAAAATCTGTCCCTTGTTAACAAATGAAAGAGCTAAAAATCTGATTCTTTTTTTTCCCCAATATCACAGAAGCAAGAAGGAAAAAAAAAAAAAAAAAGAAGGAAAAGGGTTACAGACCATGTGTGCTTTCTTTCCTGAAGGTCTACCTTGGTACATTCTAGAAAGAATTTCCCAAATGGAAAGCCCAGGTTCTAAAAATAAGGTATCCAAGACCACTCTGATGCAAATCTCAGCCCCAAATGACCTTCCCTGAGATTACTCATGACTGTAGCGGGAACAACAAAACTCTGGTATTTTTGGAGAGAAAAGCTGTTCCTACTCAGGATCATATGTTCCTTCCCAGATTAGATTATGGCATCAGGCAAGCGCACTTTTACTTCTATAACCAATTGTGGCATAATTTTTTCCACTTTTTTAAAAAAGCCCTCTAATTTTGGCAAGTTAAACTTCTTTTTTTCCTCGGTTGAACTACACATAAACTTCATATCCAAGCGTTCCTTCTGACTATATCAGCACTTACCATATTGTGCTTCAACAACCAGCAGCATATGACACAAAGACAGACCAGAAGATTCCAGGTGACATGTTTGGAGAGGAGATGAACACATCTGATGCTTTATATGTATTTGTACAAACAAAACTAAACTTTGCTAAACCAACTTGATACTTGGAAGGAAGTCAGATCTCTATGGCACAAATAATGTATAATACTGAGCAGAGCCAACTCATTCCTTTCCATAGGTACATTTAAACAATGTATATCTGTATGTGTGTGTATTTATAAAATCTGTAAATGATGATAAACTTTCTGGAAATCTTGTTTAAAACATGGAAAGTTATATTAATGCATTAAGTTACTCTAAAAACAGAATAACCACGAATTTTAAAACTATTAGGACAGATTTACTGCTATGAAGAATTTAAAACATATTCTTTATCTCAAGTAAATGTTATTTCAAATAAACATTTAGAAACTTGAGTCATTAAAACTCGACATATTTGATTTGTTATGCCACAGCAGATGAGAACTCATGTTTCACTGGAATTGTAGTATGTTAGGACATTGTTAACATTAACAGTTTATTATTAATTTGGTAGTACATGTGGACAAATTTCAGCATCAAGTATGATATAGCTTGATAGCAATTTTTTCCCCATTCATGACTGGATGCAGCTATGCTGCTGATGGGCTGCTGGTAACTGGGGAAGCACATATACCAGTGCTTCTGAGAAAAGAAAGGGAATTTCGAGGTCCCTTCCAACCCCTATCATTCTATGATTACTGTTGTGTATGCCAGGCCAAGAAATCCCCCCAGAATAACAATCCCAATCTAATGATCCTACCTTCTGCTAGACAGTTTTCTCTAGAAGAGATAAAACCTACATCTTTCCATATATGATACAGCTCTGTGAAATGCCATTTTAACTATGTAACCTTTCACAGGCCATAGTGAAATTCCATGTTCCTTCCAGTCTCTCTGAATTGCACGAAACAATTATTGAAAGCAGACCCTAAAAGATGAATCTTCCTCTTAGTACCCTTAGTATGAAAAATAAATCTTGCACTGCACTGTTTTTTTCCAGAAAAGAAGCCAAAATGATGATAAACCTTTCCCTTCCTAATTCCACTTTGTACAGTAAGGTAGAATGAAAAAATAATAAATGAGCTCACCTTGCTAGCTGCCAAAACACACACAGGGCCTCCTGTGGAGATAAAGGACAGCTGTCTCTGAAGCCACAACAGCTCCTTCTGAGATTGTTTCAGTAGCTCCTCCGTGTCGCCTGGCTTCTGCCCCATCAGCCCTTCCTGCATGACAGGAAATTTTCAGTTGCTGTTTTCTCAAATATATGGTGATAGTAATGTATGATTTACCACAGCTAAACTTCTAGCTAAACAAGAACGTGTCCTATAACCATGTGCTATACTTATGCATGTGACTACTTCTGCTTAATTTATTCCTCTGCCACCTAAAATCCAAGACATCTTGTCACAGCATCAGCAGGACAACATCCTACACTCTGAGTACCCCAATAATTCAGGCCTAATAAGCTTCATCTGGCTGTTAAAGCAAGTTAGATTGAGTAATTTCAAGCTTTGGGAACCACAAGACGTTCCTCTTACATATTTTGCTATAAAGAAGGGCTCAGAAACTCTGCTGGTGGAGCACAAGAGTAGTACAAGACAATGCTGAGGAGTTTGATGATATTATAGTAATTTAAAAGTAGAGGAATGTCATTCAGCAACCCAAAGTACAAGCCTATATCTTCAGCGAAAGCCTTAACTTGAAGCTAAATGAGAAGTATTGTGAATTCAGACACAAACTCCCTTCCTTCATAATAATTTACAAGATATTTGATATTAATAAACTACCTGCTTGGATGAAAACTGAGCAGAAAAAAACCTTTTTTTTTTTTCTACTTGGTTTGAACACCACTACGAATAAACTATTTTTAATGCAACTGCTTACCAGCACAGTTAAGATCTTAAGAACAGAACTGGATTTTTACCTACCCTCAGGCATCCTAGCTGATTTTTGAGTTCTTCACACTCCACTTGCAGCAGTTGGACATCCAGGTCTTTTATACTTTTGGATTGTTTGCTGATACTTTGCAGATGCTGGGCCTTAACATTGACAAAGTGCATTTTCTGCTTTAGTGGAAGTGTTCTGGTAATTGTTTTTGTGATGACAGCAGTGTTATCGGATGACAATTTCAATGAAGTTGAGGGGCTGACATCCTGGTAAAGAGAAAATACATTTTGCATGTCATTTTTGCTAAAGCTTTGACTGAAGCAAAGAGTATAATTCAAATTCTTTCAAAAGTCATACTACAAGTGCATTATTTGAAAATTTTCATCAGATCTTTCAATCAAACAGTAAGTGAACAAGAGACAATATCACTTGATAAATCACTATTCTTGTCTCTATAAGCATAACAAAAAGAAATGAATATCAGAAACTTTTTTGGGTTTTGGGGTTTTTTTTTTCTTTCCATTCAGTGGGTGTCAGCCAGCCATGGTCACTCTGACTGCATCAATATCAATGTATTTACCACTTGATGGCAACATAGTGCTGCTGCTCCGCCACTACTTCTGGTCCTTCACTCAGTGTTACATCACATAGGCAATTAAGAAGTCGTCCTTGCTGCTGAACATGCACCTCGCTTGGAAGCTGTGCTCCAGCTACATCTAAGATGCTGTATTCCAAAAGGCACAGTTGACCACGCTGCAAACCCTTCACTGGGCATCAGCTGTTATACCATCAAACACTGTATGAGAGTGGTGGAAGAAACTAAAGCTCCCTTCCAAGAAGACAGTCTCAAGTCTTCTTGCTTTACATGCAGTAAACTCTCTGACCTGTCCCAATGTGCTGTCTTGTGGAATAAGATAGCATACCACTTTGGCAACAGTATGAGAACCTAGCCCAGTGACAGAGGTTTAGAATTGTAGGAACACTTAGTTTGGAAAAGACCATTATGATCATCAAGTCCAACTATTAACCTAACATTGCCAAGTCCACCACTAAACCATGCCTCTAAGTACCACATCTACATGTCTTTTAAATACCTACAAGTATTTAAAATGCTTCCTTGGGTGGCCTGTTCCAACGCTTGACAAGCCTTTTTGTGAAGACATTTATCCTAATATCTAATGTAAACCTCTCCTGGTGCAACTTGAGGCCATTTCCTCCTGTCCTATCACTTGTTACTTGGGAATAACACACCTCATTATTCCCCTCAGTCTCCTTTTCTCTAGGCTAAACAACCCCAGTTCCCTCAGCTGTTCCTCATAAGTGCTCTAGACCTATCAAGGTTGATTTAGCAAGATAATAGTGTCATGTAATAAATTCAGTTTTGATTAGGAATGTCAATTTGTGCTGTTAAAACAGATATTAGGCCTCACAGTACCCCAGATATTTACAGAAATTCTGATGATGAATACACAGCCATTTTACTAAAACAAACGGCATTCTTACAAGTCAGCCTGATTGTACCAGAAGCTTCCATTGATAGAACCTATTTCTCCTGAGTTTTTTAAACCAAAATAGTCTAGATACCTTTACATATGGAAAATGCACAAAAGTATTATTCTGTGGAGGAAATTAAGCTGTCTGGGTACTGTCATAAGAAATCCAGATCCCCTTTTTTCTAACATTTAGCCATTTTTCTCAAAATCCATTAAACCCATTCCAAAAAGATGGCGTCCTCTGTGGCAGCTCTACACACTCAACTATTAATATACAAACGCAGACACATTTAAAGTTCTTATTTTACAACTAAGCTCAAAGTTAGGAGATAAACCCCCTAACTTCTTCCAATACGCTTGCAAGAATCACACTTCCAGGCTGGTACTGCCACTTAGAGCCAGTATATTATTTGAACAAGTTCCTAATTTTTCAAACAGAGTCTACGTGTCAGACCAGCTTGGTGTAGCTTTAATACAGAAAGCTAGCAGGTAGAGATAAGACAGGAAAATCACTTACCGTTTACAATCACAGGAAAACCAGATTTGACTCAGGGAAAGTGAATTTAATCTTTTGCCAGTTGAGCGAGCAACACCTTCTTCTCCCACCTTTCCGAGGCTCAACTTCCACTTTCCTTCCCAACTGCTTTACCTTCCCCTTCAGGAAAAGCCCGCTCCACCCTGGTCTTTCCAACATGGCGGCAGGGGAATTTCTGCCCCCGTGCCTGTGGCGCCCCTGTTCCAACCTGTGCACTCACAGGGCTGTTTCTCACACTTTTTTCCTCTCTTTGTGCAGGTTTTGCCCTTTTTTTCCCCAGAGGTGTCATCAGCTTGGCTGAGGGCTCACCTGAGCCCTGCTGTGGGGTGGCTCAGACTGGTTTTGTCCGGTGTGGGCAGCCCCAGCTTCTCCTCACAGAGGGCCCTGCGGCTCCTGCTACTAGCACCTGGACACAGACATTCATCAGATAGGTGCATTTAAAATACATTAAAATGCGATCTAATCATCAGAGGGTAGCCTCTGCTGAGGGGGTCAGCATGCTTCATCTCCTATGTCCAAGCAGATCACCAACAGCCTGTCATGGGGAGGAGGTGGTAACGAGGCAGTAACACAAATGAGAAACAGGTGTGTAAACTGGCTCAACTTGAACTAACTTCTCCTTTTTAAAGCCAAAAAGGTTCCAAATTTTGAATAACAAAAACTTTACTGCCCCAAACTGGAATACCGGGAGAATCTCATAAGTAGATCCTGACACTGACCTCAAATGAGTAATTCAGGTATACTTCAGCAAATACAACTTCTGTGCTCTAAAATAATTAATTTTGTCATGAATGAAAGAGAGCTGGAAAAGATGAATCAAACTGTGGTGTGTTATATCTGCTAAATCTGCACATGAATATTTAACAGGCAAGTTTCTTCTATTAAGCGTTAAACTGTTGAGTAAATGATGCTGTAAAAAGTCTGAGAGTTGCCAAACACTTAAGTGTTTATTGATTTTTTTAAAGCAATTTTTATCTTGTTTTTATCTACTGAAGGGAGAAGCACTGAAAGCTCTGGAGAGTGAATCCATTAGTGAATAGAAAAGATGAATCAGAGTAAACATCAGATAAAGTTCCCTATCATTTATGCACCCCAATGTCATTGGAAAAGCAGTTTCCCTGTAGATAAACAGGGTGCTTGGTCACAAGGGCATCCTCAGGTTATCCTCACCACTTCCCTTTTCTATGCCAGTCTCAGACTCCATGCTGTTTGGAAAGGTGTTTATCCCCCTTCTTTGACAAGCCTCACATGCAAGCAGATAGGCTGGAATCATGACAAAAGGAATTTATCACCAGGGTGTAATTTTTTTGTTGGGCGATGACTTCAATTTGACTGATGTTTGAAATTGGGTATCTTACAATGAAAGCAGCAAATAACTGTAATTAGGGGAAAAAAAAGCAAAAAAGGAAAAAAAAATCATAGTGGTGTAGTCCTAGAACCATTTAACATTCATAGCATTTCTCTTAAAACTGCAAAGGGTTAAATAATTTAATGCTGGACTATAAAAGCTGGACATAAAAACATGAGCTAAATCTCAGTGTGTCAGGTGCCAGGGAGGGTGCAGACAATCGTTTCCCCTGACGTAGTCACTTCTGATTTGTGTCAGTGCTGTGACAGCTGTTTCAGCAATTGGCAGTAAAGCTACTAGAAGATTTCAGAGCATGCAACACTCACCTTGCTCTTCTTAACATTAATTGAGCTACTTCTCTGTTCGCTTCTGCCCTCGGATCTGCAGTGTGGAGGCTTTTCAGGTGTTTGTTTTGCTTTCTTGTTGCCCTTTTTGGACTGTGGAACAAAATTCATCAATAGCTCATTAAAATATATTACAGCACATCTAAAATGTCTCAGTGATTCTGTTGATGTTAAATCAATTTGTTCTTGCATGGTAAAGCACAAGTTTCAAAGTACAGGAGTGAGGAGGGTTAATGGAACAAATGAGATGTGGCATTCAGTAAACAGCAGAGGACAAAACAGCTCTGTGGCAGAGATCAGTCACTAGCCCTGTGCCTGTGCAGTGTTAAGCGCGGTGTGAACTGTGCTAATGCTACAGAATGAGAGACTAGATATCCCTGCAATCCAAAAAATAAGTAATAGTATTAGGAGCAATTTGTTCCTTGCATGGCATTTTGTCCCTTTGTCAATCTCGGGAAGAATCTCATATTGGGTTTAGGTGGAAGATGGATAAAACAGCAGGGATGTAAGTAGCATGTAGTTAAATGGTAAATGGCACTGCTTCATCAGATTACACAGTCAAAAGAGGGCAGTTTCTGCTACATCCCTGGAATTAAGTGGGATAAAGAAGCACACAAAGAGGAACCTTCGTTCCTTCTGCTGTTACCCAATAGAGATTGACAGTGTACAGAATAAATATGCAGTATTATTTTAAGTGTGCTAGACATTTTGGCATTGATTCCTTTTTTTCAAGTTATTGCTGAAATCATGTCCGTTTTACAGGATGCTACATTCAATGTAAGACAGTCTTGTTTCCAAGAACATACAAACCCAGATAAACAACATAAAGCAACCATGGAATTGGCCTCATACCCTATTACTCCAAGTTAGTTCAGTACTCTTTCTGTTGGGAAGGTCAATGCCTCTTTCCTCTGTTCATAGATGTTTAATGGACAATTCATAAAGGAGATTGCTGTTGTCCCTCACTCTCTGTGCTGTCTATAAACACTGGCAAAGCAGCTGTTTTTTTTTACTTTACGTAACATTTAATCTTGGATAACCAAGACCGCTCCCAGAGGGTAAACAAAGTGACTGAGATCTGTTTTTCCAGGTGCCACTACCCTTATCTTCATCCTTCTCTGCTGATGGTGAGTCAGGCTGGCTGTGTTTGGCCAGCATGACTTGGCATTTTGTACCACTGGAGGTGTGGATTTCATCTTTGAGAGAAGTTGAGCCATGCAACATGAAACAGGAAGCTGTGTCAGGAAAGGGAAATTTAGAGTCTCTCCTTTTCCCCAATCAGCCCTCAAAATTATCTAATTAGAAGATGGTAGGAGGCAAAAGCAACGTAGCCAAACAAATAGAAAGAAAAAGTGAATTGGTTCTAATGAAGCAGATAGCTGCTTGGAATGGAAAGGAAACCTTTGCTGTTCTGCAGCCACTGTCTGTGAACCGAAGGTGGTCATTAGAACTGCTCGTACTACAAACACCAACCATCTGTCACTCGTTGAGCTGTGATGATTTCTGCTATAGGCCAGGATGCCTGGGAGGAATCCAGAAGCATTTTCTCAAAAATTAAAACAATTTCCCCTCCCCCATACTCTCTGATTTTTTTCCCCTGTTTTCATCCGATGTTCCACTAGTGGGAACCCACCGCATCAGTGAGGACAGCGAAACTGAAGGGGTAGCAAACACACACAACAAATGCAAACATACTTGAGAGGGAAGTGCACAGAGGGCTATCTGCAAGAAACATACTATGTAAAATAATAATCTTTTATTATTTTCTGGGTTTTTATATGAATTAGGCATTTTTTTAAAATGTCATTGCTGGACCCCGAATAGGGTGATCCATATAAACCCAGACAAATACCAATTTATTTGTTGTTTTTAATTCACCACCACACTTGGATAATAAAACCAGATTAAAACTTGACTGGAATCTGAGCTGGCCCCAGGTGTACATAAAGTCAGTGCAGTTCACTGCAGCTGAGGATGATGATGGAGGCAGAAGGGACGTTACTAATGCTAACAGGAGCAGTCTTCACAGCAGCAGCAATTGGCACTGACGCCATAGACTACCACATTAGGAAAAACAAAACTGAAGGCTTGCTATTCCTTGGCCTTGCTCACACCTTCTTTTTCCCTTTCTTTTCATACAGCCCATGGCACCTCCCAAGAGTAGAGTTAGAAATGGGAAAACCATTATCCCTTCCAAGCTCTCATTTCCAAACCAGTGGGGTCTGTGAAACCTTCCTGCCTCCTCCTGGAGCTGTCATATTTCTTTCAAACTGCAATAATTCATTTTTATAAGAACATTAAATACTTTTTTTTCTTCAAATAAACACTGTTTTACAGCAATTGGGTTTTTATTTTACTTCTATATGTTACTATATTATGTTGTGGTGCTACATATATTAGTATGCAAGAACTGAACTTTTAAGGTTATAACAGATGGTAATGAAACAGTTCCCCTTTAATCATAGAAAACATATTTTAATGCAATTAAATTAATTTCAGATTTATATTCCTAGTGCTAAATCATAGGGAAATCAATGAGGGCACTTATTTATATCTGTGGAGGATAAAAGCAATGCTCCATAGAAAACCAAGAAAAGCATCCTGGCCTACAAGTCTGTGAGTCATTCCACGTAGCACACGCTTGCCTATAGCTTAGCAACGAACCAACTTAGATGAGAAAAAAATGCAGAGGGCAAATATATCATCTAAGAAGAACTCCTGTATAGGGATATGTGGCTCCAGTTGGATTATGGGGCTTTGCCTTTATTTTCTTCAATCTCACTCAAAGTTTACAGTGATTTGTTATTTCTAGGAAATAAAATCAATATATCAGCTGTAATTAAAAGTACATTTCAGCACTTGCTCAATTTTATCATTCTGTGATAGTACCTGTTTTCTTTTTAAGACTGATTTGTTCCAGGGTTTTATCTGCCTCATATTGGGAGGAAAATTAGGCCCAAAAATACACTAGGGGAAACTGTATAAATGGGAACTCTGCCAAAAGTGTTATAAATAGCTTCAAAGTCAAGTGAGGGCAAGTGTGCCCAGCTGTCATGGGCTGGGTCTGAGCAGAACATCAGACCTTTTCTCCCAGTTTGTCCTGGCAGGCAGACTGGGTGCTTCTCTGGGGTGGATCAAGTCTTCAGGAGGCAGAGGGCAAGATTACTGTAACCTAAAATTAGTGTCCTAAATTCATACGTAGGCTGTCAACTCTCCAACTTTATTTCAGAACTACCCAACTTCATGTCAGAAATGCTGATCACACAATATCCTGCTGAGGGCTTTGAAAGCCTTCTGCAGAAGCTTGCCACAGTTCTTAGAACAATTCTGAACCTAATTTTAGGGGAACTGTTTTAAAAACCTTGCCATCAGTAACTATTGAGGAACTGTGTAAATATGCGCTGAGAAATAGCTTTATATTGTAGGAGTAGGTTCAATGTACTCTTTTACACATGCAAATTAATTTATTTAACAATAAATATATTCACTTAGTAGGCAGCTTAGGAAGCAGAGACTTTTTTATGTGGGGAACATGAAAAGGAGCTACAATTATTTAACAATGAATGCCAAAAAATGTAGGCACTGGGGACAATAGGATCAGTTCACCATGAACTGTGATGTCACACATGGATGTGAAACACAGACCAGGCAACCACCTTCTATAAACCATCATTATCATGTGTTGTGGCAAATGCAGAAGACTACTGGGTTTGGGCATACTTTAGACTGGGTTTAGACTAGATGACTAGTTTAAACCTACCAAACTGCAATTTTTAACATGAATTATTTGTTGGGATAAAAATATTTCCTCAAGAAATAGGGACAGGTTGAAAGAGCAGCTGTGGCCTTCTGGGACTATGAGCTTGGCTTTCAAAATCTCACTTCAGACTTACCAGGGTACCGGGTTTTACGTGCTATGAGAAGTTTCATAAGCTGTAGATCAGCTTTTCTTTGATAGAATTGGCTGCATTGCAGCCACAGCATAACCAAAACACCCCATCTTTGCAGCCACCAAGAGCTCACAAATGAGCTACATTCTGGTTGTGCTTCTCATCCATGCACTTTCTGCTTAAAAACCCACTTCCACTGTTTAAGCTGCCTACCAAATAGAAGAATTTGGGGGATTTTAATTGATTATTTTGCAGGCTACAGGCATATCCTACAATATAAAGCTTTTTACTAACCAGGCTTTATATAATTCTTCTTTATAATGAGATTATATATATATACACACACACACTTAAACACTTGCTCATAACCCCACCCCTTAAAAAAAAACCCCAAAAAATCCACCCACAAAACCCAGGCAACTTTTCATGACAAATTCTGGCATGTCCTGGATTAGAAACGGTTACTCACCACTTTGTCTTCTTGTTCTTTATTCAAGGGCTTGTCCTCTTTTGATAAAGGCTGAATTGCCTTAGGGGAATCCAGTACAGAATAGCCAGAATCCAGACTGATAACTTTCTTCTGTAACAGAGCAAAAAGGGCTTGAGAGCATTTAAACCTTTGAGAGAGAAGCCTGAGTTTGCTTGCAGAACTCCTGAGTTTTAGTAAAGTCAGCCAGCACCATTTCACTCGTTCCAGCTTCAAGGTAACAGACATGTTACTTAGATATTTCTTTTTTCCTTTCTACAAACCTTTGTTTCCTCCTTCCCTTCCAAAATACCCATGGCCTCTCTTACATCAATTCAAGCTCTGAAGCTGCTGGGTGGGTATTCTGGCATCCCTGCAAAAAGAAATTGCCTTTCCCTTTTTCCTCCCAGGGATTTTCAAAAGATAACCAAGATATTTAGTCACAGGAGAAATAAGTATGCCTCAAAGTTTCCCTTTCCCTCTAAAGTATTTTACTGCAGATGAGCAGACAAAGTGGTTTTCAACCTTGGAAGCTAATGCTTTTAGTAAGACAACCTCCCAAATGCTTGGTAGGTATTATGAGGCAGGAGGTCTCCTTTACACAGCTGCTCCTTAAAAGCAGTGGTACTGAGCCTTTCCTTTTGGAGGGGGCATAGCTTCCTGTCAGCACTCAGAGATTCTCCACCTAATAGGAACAATGAAGTAGTTTATATTCAGTAATGATAGATTGTTCTTACTTTGATATTTAGAACAGCTGAGTATAATGTCCTTAACAACAGGTCAGCATGTGTCAGATAAAAACATAGTCACAGAGTGAACCTTAGAGTTTCAGTGGTGTGTTATTGCATCATTTTTCCCCTCTCTAGAATCAGGACAGGGGTAACCAACATTTTACTTAACCCAGCAATCTAAAAGATTCCTATCAGGAGAAACAAAATACTGTGCATCAACACCTACCAAGATATTCTGGTGTTTTCTTCAACTATGTTTAAAAAGCAGAGGTAGATTTCTACTGAGAACACACACTTGGTATTTCTGTTGTGGAATGGGGTAGTCTGATGGCTGCAAGTTTTGCCCTCAAAAGGAGATGATGCTTTCCACCCACCTTTCTGCTTTTCTCTGAACTGCAGGCACAGTGACCCAATTTGGGATGAAAAAGCCTAGAACAGATTTCAGGAGGAATACGCAGCTCCCAATCAGCTGGGAGGCATTTATATGCTGAGAAGCTAGTATCTAGCTTGCACTGCAGTGAATTCATAGACTGCTGAGGTTAGCAGCACTTTGAAAAGACTATTTAAAAACCCATCCAAAAGCAATTGCAAGGAAAATGTATCTGCAAAATACATGCAAAACACACAGAACCCATTGAGTTTTGAAATTCAGTGTTCTTTTATTGTGAAAACATATTGAAAATAAAAAGAAAAACACATGGGAAAATAAGAAAGAAACAATGTCACTGGCCTGGTTAAAAAAAAAAGAAAAAAAAAAGAAAAAAGCAGGCTATATACTCCAGGAATTCAGTACAGAAGCAATGTACTACAAGAGTTCTAAAAGAAAAATCACTTTCCCTAACTAAAATCATGGGTCAGGCACCAAGCCTTTCACGTCCAGTTATGACCCTTAAGTGACAGCTAAAACCACATTCAGAGAAGTTATTCTTGCAAGATCTGTACAGAGGAATTCAACCTAACCTTCCTGCCTCAGCTGAAGAGAGCATCAGAAGCACAACTGCTCCTACTGGGCGCCACACAGAGCTCTAGCTAATGCGTTCTGGGTTGTCCAGCTGGGATTGGAAAGCTGATGTCTACAGGATACAAATTAAAAGGTTCATACTGAAGATACAGGTTTGCTAATGCCTCTATTGCTTGTTTAATGATGGTGTGAATACACTTACCAGCACCCATCTGCGGTCTGAACTTGCACCACACACTTCACAAGGGCAAAAGATGTACTTTCTGTCGTTAACAGAAGGAAAAGGTTTGGAGAGGATTGACAGACTTAAATCAGAACTGTGCTTACTGGCACAATGGCCTAATACACAAATTATTAATCTTGGGGATCACAAGTTCAAGTCTCCTTTGCATACTGGCCTGAACCAAGCACCTTTGAGGCTACAGGAGTATTGCTGTGAATTTCAGTGAGAGAAGCTGTCCCTCCAACACCAAAAGGCCAGCAGAAAAAGTAGATCAAAGCTCACTTGCACACGTGCAGGTATTTCAGAAGCTCACTTCTATTCATAACTCCTTGTAGTCCTTCCCACTATTTAAATGCATTGGTTTTAGATTTCATTTCATAGCAGCTATGTGAAACCCAAGACTATATGGCTTAATAAGCCTTCTGAACTTTTCACTTCTATCAGATTCTCAAAAGGTCCTCTCTTAGAGATTTTAAATATACTGCAGTAAAATTAAAATACACTCCTCCTCACGCTGTCTACTTGCCTCAAAGGAACAGAAGGTAGGTAGGAGATCAGCTGCCCTTTGCAGCATCTCCTGCAGCCAGTGGAAAGATGCCTATAGGAGTTTGATGCTAAATAAATGGCCAGCCATGCTAGAACAGAAACATCAAGCCTCCAGACCCTCTCTGAGATTAAGGGTGTTGGGTGGTTTGGTTTTTTTAATTGATTTCTAATCATCAAGGACTACTTCATCAGCCACGGTAGCCTGGAGTAGCATCACTGCAATCAGTGAAGCAATGCTTCACTACTGCAGCAAATCTAGATCTAACCTGTGACAAAATATCATCTGCTCAGGGACTATACACTGTTTAGTCATTGCTAATGATATATTCATGTAGAATTGTCTATTTTAGCAGCAAGTTCACAGCCACACAGGAAAACACTGGTGAAATTTTTATTAGATATCAAAATACTAATGATGTTCTGAATTTCTTACAGGCAAATGAGTAAAGCTTTAAAAAAAAAAAACCCACCCCAAAACACAAAACCAAAAAACCCCCAAAATTCCATGTTTGAAACAAAGTTATCATGATCCCCAAAATAAAACTAACTTCAAGTCAAACTTCAGCTCCAATAAGGTAAATGCCAACAGTAGACTAATACACAGACAGTAACACTACTGCTCCTATCAAGCCATACCAGCCTTTAACAGGCTGAGCTTTATTTTACCCATAATTTCTTGTGTTCCACATCACACTGAAGAAGCCTGAACCCAAAAGCCTCTTCCTACAACCGAGGTGAGCAAGTAATTCTCACGTGACAAATGATACCCAGAGCAAGGGTGCATATTTGGGCATCACAGACAGCTGTGTCATTCTGCTAAACAAAAATGTGCAAAGTAAATATAGAGGAAATTGTATGGCAATACCCTGAATTATTGAAAGGCTAGCTATGCAGAACAAACATAATTAAAGGGTCTCATTATCTTCTAAATAATCATTGTAAATAATGCTTTAGATAATTACTTCATTAGTTCTCAAAACACTGGCTTTTATTCTCCTCTGAGATTCCATCCACTAACTCTACTCTGAATAAATTGCCAAAAGGGAAAATCAAAAGCAGAGCAAGGATGTGAGCTGGAAATGCAACGAGTACTTGTATGAACTGATCTGAACCTGGGTTGTTTTGAAATGTTTTTTGCACATTTTCAGAAGGTTAAAAGCAGTTTGGTTTTAGGTATACTTTTTTCTTTCTTCAGAATGTTTTCTGATGCAGTTAAACTCATTTCCTAGCAGCTATATTTATCCATTTAAAGATGGTTGGCAGCAGGGAGGACAGAACAGATTAGTCTAGTTCATGGATGACCTGTCATTCTTAACTAAACATATATATTGCCATTTTTCTTCACTACAAATACCACGAGGCAGATTTGATACAAGCAGACACTACATCTCTAAAAGTAATAGGAAAGCTGAACGTGAAGAGATGAAACAGGCAGAAAAACTTCTACAATCTACAGTTAGATGGCTCAGTAGTTAAGAAAGTCTGCATTTGGAAAAGCATCTTTTTCAACTGCACCCTGTGAGTACTGCCAGTAATTAAAGAAATAGTGTGAAAAAGTAGCAAATGTGTTCCTGGTCAGGTCCCAAGTCCATCTGTGGCACTGCAGCAGGCTGGTGCTGACAAGGCAGGGTATTTCAAAAGGCCTTTGCCAAACGACCATTAAAGAAATTAGAGTAGCACAAGGCAAATTGGTCTGTCTGCAGAGCAAGTCAGCAATCAGCCTCTCCTTTAGGTAGAAAGGGCACAGCAGACAAATCAGCAACACTAGAAACTGAGGAAAGGGAATTAATTTTCCCAGGGGCGGTGACTGAAGTTGTAAGAAGGGAGATGGACAGCACTGCAAAGCCTGGGAACGACTGGGACACGTTGTGTAGAGATGCACGCTTTTAAAGAAAAATACCCCAAAGCCAACTCACATCCTGGTGTTAGAAGAAAGCAGCAAGTTTTAGGGCATTTAAATTCCTCTTCAAAGAGGCAACCTGGTGATACTGAAGTTATTTAAATCAACGGACACTGTATAGACATTATTTGAGGTTAGAAAACCAACCTTAGGGAAATACCCATGACTAGACTGATACGTGCCCTGACACAGTGCTGTGGTGTATAAAGGCTGAAGTACTAAGCCTTAAATAAATCCTATCATTGCAAAAGCAGAAGGCTATTCTACAGACATTGCTAGGCATACATCAATCATCACCAGAAAGACTGGGGAAAATGCCTTCCAGAAACTGGTTTCAAAGTCCTACAGTCATTTCTTTTTAAGGAATAGGGAAAAGAAATCTTACTTTTTTTCTCCAGTCCTTGAGCCACTGTCAGAAGCTGGGCTCTGCTATGCTCATGAAAAGAGACGAGTCCCCGGCAGCGCTCTCCTCCCCCCTTGTCTGCCATGCCAGCGTTTACAAGCAGTTCCCACACGGTGGCGAATCCGGGATGGAACTGCAGCCCCGCAGAGCCCATCACCGTGGGAGCCTGGCGGGCAATGACTAGTTTTCCTCTTAAGAGAGAGACTAAGGGAGTCTCTCAGTATTCGCTTCAGGAGTTTCCGAGTCCTTAGAGACTGAGAGAGACTCTTAGCACTCCTGAAGCGAATGCATAAGGCGTCAGAGCTGCGAACGCACTAGAATTCCTTGTTAAACCCTCTCCTAATGATTAGGGTTTAAAACCAAACATAAAATGCTGCTTCAGTTAGAACAAGAGGATTTGACTGTGAACTCCCCATCGGGCTCCTCGTTTGCAGAGTAAAACCATCTCCCTGTGGATGCATCTCCCTGTGGTCCCTTCAGCTGCCAGTACCGCAGAGTTTGCGGTGTCACACACCAGGACAGCTCGCCTCGTCCCCCTCTCCCTCAGCACTTTGTTCATCTCATCATGAAACTCAAACGCTTTGGTCTGAGAGTTTGAGTTTCACTTAAATTTCTGTTTTTACTCACCTGTGTGCAAGCTGGTCCCTTAGACACAAGCAGCTGAGTTCATCCCCATGCCAAGAGGAGACATGAGCCCATTTCAAAAATGAGCTAAGCAGAGTTAACCTTATCCACTCCATATGGATTTAAACATTGAAAACGTTCCCTTGCATCCCACACCTATGCAGGCAACTTTGTTAATTTGTTGAAGATCCGACTAGGTAGCTATTAGAAAACTTAATTTAAAAGAGCATCATCAGTGCTGGCTTGCATTGTTGCCATTGTATGTCTCTTGTTGGTCTTCCCCATGCATTTTTCAGTGATTCATCTTTTCATTCAGACTGAACGAAGAAAAACCCCAAACCACCCTTGTACACAGGTTTGGGTGGTGGTTTTGTGGGTTGGTTTGTTTCAAAATAAAATTACAAGAAGTAGCAAGGTCAACAGATGTCAGAGGTCCTATAGTGCTGGTTGCACACATACAAGAGGTAAGGTTTTCTCCTCTTCCTCAAAACTTCCCATTCCTCTCACCAATGCAGATCTACAAGATCTGTGAGGTTCCCACTCCCACACATGGCTGTTGCAGGGATATTTTGGTGATGTACCTGAGCTGCTGCAGGGATGTTTTGGTGATGTACCTGAGCTGCTGCCTGTGTCCCTTTAGAAGTCGTTACAAAAATGGGATTCACACGAGGCACCAAGCCAAGCTGACCTGCGGACGTGCCTAACAGCTTCAGGAGTACCCAACTACCAAACTACTCCCCTACTCATCTGGTTTACCCTTTAATGCAAAGCTCTCAGCCAAGTCAGAGCAATGAGGCAAGAGACCTGCTTCTGGCACGCCAGATGTTGGGAACAAGGTTTTTTCCAAGCTGCTTTTGCAGAGGTACTCTAGCTTAATTGCCCACGCTGAACACAGCCCATCTTTTCCCTAGACACAGCTCCAGATTGCTAGCTGTGCTCAAAACAGAAAGCCTGGGGCATGGCCTGGAAGAGTAAAATTGGAATTAATTGTGTTTTCTGAAAGCATTTCTGTCCACCTGAAACTTAACAGCATTAAATGGACAAGGTTGGGAAGGATCTCTAAATGAAATGGATTTGCCTGCCCCATTGCCAGCACTGAAACGATGAGCCCAGTATGAAACCTGCTGATGAATTAACAACAACTCAGGGATTAGTCACACTGTTGAAGGATAGCACCTTGACCAGCAGCCTGCTGTTTCCAAGCACTGACAGAGCACCAGTCAGTGTGCCAAGTCAGCCAATATCCTGGCCAACACACAGCATCTGCATTGTGGCCAAATTCCTGGAGGTGTGTGAAGAGTGCTACTGTGAAACCCGGGTGGAAGCTCTGCAGAGAGAAATGCTGATTAAGATCATCAAACCAATAGCAAGAAGTTGTTCAGAAGATGAACTATGAACTGAAAGAGTATTCTTCCAGACTGCTGAATGAATGGGACTAACAGTGAAGGGTTTGGGTACTTCTGAATGCATCACTGATGGAGGACTTACAACTAACAAGAGAAACTCCCTCCCACATCCCTGTGTTCCCACAGGATGGGCATCTCTTACTCCCAAGTTGCTGCAGATGCTGGAGTGCAAGGCTGCAATGGCAGTTTCTCCTCTTCTGTGGGAATCCTTTATCACTTTTAATGAGGAACCAAATTTAGACCTCAATTAGAGTAGGGGATATAACTCATCACTGCAGAGGGGTACACCTGGACCAAAGGTTTAACACTGAAAGAACAAAATGTGCAGAAAATCCAAGCATCAACACTAGTTCTTTCAGGTCAGCTTTCATCCCAATTATAAAGCACAAGCAATGCTTTCCTCAGCAGTGAATTTCTGTAAAGCACTTGGAAACCTGAGATGTAAAGCTGTCTTCGCCAATTTGGGCATCCACTAAACCATGCTCTAGGTAAGAGCTAGGCAATCCAACACTGCCAGATAGCTCAGGGGCCGTGGGGAGGAATCACAGCTGCAGCAGGGTTACTCACAGATTTTAGGGGTAATTTTCCTTCTGCTGGCTAAAATAATCTCACAGCACAGATGCTTCTTTCAAATAAAAAGTTTGTGAAGTTTTACTCTCTGGAAAGATGGCAAAACATAACTCCAAGTTTTTGACAGTAACAGTAAACACATAGCTTGAAAGTTTCCTAGGAGTGTTTCTTCTCACACACACACACCCCCAAAGGCAGAGAGAGTCTCGGAAGCTGAAACAGGCACCTGAGTACACACGCTGTGCTCTGCCACACAGATCCCATGTCATCTTGGACGAGTCATTTCAGGGACTTGGACAAACCAGGACTTAACCTTCCAAGCCTACACGTAAGCAGGACAGCTCTGTGACAGCTCTGATGAGTGTGTGATTCTACAGTGACCTACAAATGGGAGCCAAGTAAAGCCTTGACCAGGCTTTCGAATTGTTGCAATTCCTTCACTTCTATGTAGCAATTTCTCATGGGACAATGACTTATTTCAGGTAAGATGACACTATTCACAGCAAAGAAAATATCATCTGGTTATCTTTGTTGTAAAATATAGCCCATCACCTTCTGCCCCTTGTCTAAAGCTCATGAGTTTTGTATTTAGTCCTGAGTACAGCCCTCAAAATAACCATTCACATCCTTCAGTTAAGAGAAATTTGTTCCACAAACAGGCCAAGGAAAAAAATTCTTCTCAAGGCCAGATTCTCTTGTGAATTTTTAGACTAGCAGGATGTTATCTTGTTTGGTGGACTTCCTACAGAAAAACAATTCCAGTTAACTCAGACCATGAAGAGATGCTGCTCTGCAATATGAACAGTCACGACAGAAAAAAGTTCATTTTTAGAAAAAAATAAATGCATGCTTAAAGATTCACTTAATCAAAATTAAAGGTGTTTCATTCTGTGATGTAGAACAGCACAGGGATCCCTTCTGACCTCACCTATGCCGTTGAATTGAGCGGAGATCGCTTCCCACCTGAGTAATTCTCTGATTCTATGGCATATAGGCTCTTGTCACAGTTCAGGATAGGAAGCAGCTTAAAGCAGCCAGAGATTTCTTTACAAGATTATCACACAGATGTTCATTCCTGCATACCTTCTCATCTACAAGCCTCCACATCTCATGTCTCATTCTCTTTAACAGGGAGCCCAGCATTAGAAACATCGGCAGAGATTATATAATAGCAGGACTCAAAATAAGTAAAAGCCTTGGAACTCCAGAAAGTTCACAGTTCTGTGTGGTACTTCCAAACCACCTTGTCAAACACGCACTGAAGCTGCCTCTCCATTTGCTGTAGATTACATAAAAGGACTGTAAAAGGAGCCGTTACATAAGGGTAGCTCTGCCCAGCCCCGATTCATTCTGACATTCGCCAACCCGAGTCGCACTCGGTGGTAGTTAAATGTTGTCCAGCTCCATTTACTTTCAACTGGCAGTACCTGGGATGGGCTGACCTTAGTTTCATGCTCTCTCTAAAGTACAGATATAAGAAATCTTAATTTTCTATGCAAAATAACCTGGTTTGTTCCCAACCCACAAACATTAGCTATTTGTACCATAACTAAGCCATTTTCTAAGAACTAGTGCTGAACACCAAAACCCTTCTTTCCCCCATTTACCTAAAAACAGGTTCAAATGCAGCCAATAAAAGCAATCCTTTACAGCACATAAACACACTTAAGTTGCAATTACTTACCTTTTCCATCTATTTCCCTTTGTAAAAACCTTTATTCCAGAAGCACTTTTGTTCTTCAGAACCTAGTCAAGAGCTTATAAACTGCGCTTATTATTCCAAACCGCTCATTTGCAAGTGCTTTACTACTGGCAGAAGGACTTGGCATGTTTGACAGAGGCAGCTAAAAGAGGCTGGGATCGGCACTGCGTTACTGTACGTGACGGGCAAGGCTGAGCTGATTCACAGGTGCAAAGGCTGCCCCACTGCCTGCAGCACCAGGGAGCCCGCCACGGTTATTTTCAGCCAGATGAATGCATCACTGCAAGTTTCACGTTAGGTAACCTAAGTCTTTAAACCCTCATTTACACTCCCCACCCCACCCCCCTCAAAAACAACCCCTACAACCCACATCCAAACTGTTCTCTCATAACCACATTAGGCACAACTGTTTAAAAAGGTGGGGGTTTTAAAAATAGTATCTTTTTTTTATACACAGAAAAAAAAATCCTTCCTTACAGGCAGCAGCTCCCTCATTTCCCTTGGTCTTCTGAATTTATGAGGCTCCTCTTCAAAACTCATGCAGTGCTGTGACAAACAAACCCCGCGTTGCCTAGAAATGCCTGGGATGCATTTTGCACTTGAGAGCAAAGAGAAGCAGAATGAAGACACATAATTTTCCAAACGGCTTTAGGTCATCCTATTGAATCCCCTTATGCTCAGATTTGGCAGCCCTGAGAGGAGCAGCAGAGACCTACACTTACAACCATCCTGAGCACGCTGGTTGTACAGATCATTGTCAGAACAGCCATGTAACATTTTCCCTATGCTCAGGTTTTATTTTCTTGGTTTGCCTTATAATTTCTAAGTTCAACATTCCCACTCCTATCCCATTTTTCCAATACCACAAAAACTAAGCTCAAATACCTTAGTCAGGGGTTGGCCAAGTCCCAACTTCTCAGAGCTCTGGTATTAACCCCGCACACATATCCCCTTGGTGTTAGACTGCTACCAAAGCACCAAGAGTGGCACAACTGACCTTCCCCTCAGCAGTGCCATACATGTACTAGGGCGCTGACTGTATGGAAAGCTCATATATGTGATATACAGAGGAGGAAGGTGACAGAGAAGTGGCACCAGGAGAGAAGCACCAGTCCCCATGGCAGGAAGATATTGTAAATCTGCACTGAGAAATGCACAATGATGAGGAATTTCTGAGAATACATTAATATTTTTACTCAAATAAAAAAAAATCCCATATTTTTCAAGTTTAATATTAAACCAAAATTCCATGGGCATAGTTTAAATGAACAGATCCCATTAATGCCTTTAGAATTATACCTACTTGGATCATCTCTACACCTTCTTGAGTAAAGTTTCAGGAGATACATAACCTTTAGGCATGTAGGCTGTATGACATGTCATGCTAAAACATACCAGCCTTCCTCAAGCACTCACTGGAAATATTCACAAAGGTCACAGTAACATCACGAATGTAAAAATAGCCACAAGACAGTTGCTTTGATAAATTTATTAGTGCATAGGTTAGATTTACTTCCCTTCCAATATTAACAGAACAAAGAGGTTCATGGGAAAAACCTTTGTTTTGTTTTAAAACAAACTCATTGAGGCAGCTATATAACAAACAAGTACAAAGTATGGAGTGGCCTAATCCGATTTCTGGTCTTTATTGGTAAATTATTGCATTATAAATAAAAAAATTCAACATGATGGGATTAGGGAGTCATTTTACATAATCAGCCGTTAAACAGCAGAACTGATTTTCCTCCTCCAATCTAATCTGTTTATCTGTATAAATAATATTTAAAGATATAAATCTAGAAAAACTATAGAATAAAAATATATTTTACCTAGAACAAGTACTGAGGCAACCAATCTTTCCTTACTTTGCATGTAAACGTCCTCACAACCATGGGTGAGTGCTCTGGACTCAGAGGTAAAGCAATTTGTTCATTAATGAAGCCAAAATTTTCTGAGCAACTTTATGGCTGACTTGCAAAAAGACCAACGATGGGTTTTTTTAAACATGTTTGACATCTGAATAGCTCCAGCACATTCACAGTGTATTTGGACAGCAAAGCAGGAATATTCATACAGATAATATAAATTGTAAACTTTGCTGGATTTTGTTACATCAGACTGGATTACAGTTTACTGAGGAACTTTGATCTCAGACACTATCAGCAAAACAGAAGTTTAAGGATTCTAACCTCTCAGGCCCAAGTTACTGCAGTAAACATCATAGCTGAGTATTTGGAAACATTGACATGTAGTTTTAGACTGTCTTTAAAAAGGCACACATTATACTTTCCTCTAATTCTCTCACAATGTAAATATATCTACATATCTACATGGATATTCTTAAACAATGAGAAGCCAAAAATTCAGTTACAAATATTTTACACACAACATACAAAAATAACCTGTTAACATTAAATGCAGTTATTTGGTTACGTGTGAAGTTTGTCAAGCTTTCAAGTCTTGCAAGCTAGCATTACGACAGGTACGTAACTACTAAAACACTTCATACATGTTATTAACACATACACTTCATAACAAGTCAGTGTCTTAGTTTGTATCACGTTTCAGACTTCTTTGAAGGAGTTCACCCCATGTGCTATGTTATATTCACACATCAGCATTTGCAGGCTATTGAACAAGAAATCCTACCTTGGCTTTAGAGAAGAATTGGAATTTTTATCGTGTTCACATGGACAATAAGGCTCAACTTATCCAGCAGTTTCTTTTGCACAAGAATTATTTGTAAAGTTATCTGCTCAGGTTCAAATTCTTTTATCAGAAATGTTATAACTAACTTTTATTATAAAAGGCAAGTAAATATTTAAAGCAATTAACCTTAGTCACATTGAAAGAAGAAATAAAAAAGCTGGAAAGTGTAAAAAAAGGTTGTGGGGTTTTTTTCCCCCTCTCAAACGTAATGCAATAGGCTGACAGTTAAATATTCTTTTCAGGATAAAATATTTTAGCACTTGTTGGAGAAAAAATTTTTAAGTATAAACCTTAAAAAGGTTAAGGTGACTAAATAATTAATACATTTAAAGGCAAGGCTACATCTCAAAGACGTTCCCAAGAGTGCTAACAAAAGCAGCACTGGGAAGTACTAAAATTCGTGATTAGAATTGTATTAGCAATAGGAAAAAAAGCCAAGTCTCTCAACTCCCTATTTAAACTGTTTGTAACACTGAGATACAAAAAAAATAATAATCTTAAGTTACTTTAGTTTAAAACAATTAAGAGCAAGTTTCAGTCTTACAAATGTATAGTTTATGATGAAAATCCATACATACACTAATACATTCTCATTTTCATTTATGAGTAAACATTAAGCGTGATTTTGTTTCATTTTTAACCATTAGTCATAGGTCATCACCAGGGAACAGTGTAAGGCATCATTTATTACAGAGGTTGGGTTTTAGGGAAGATCTAGTTTGGAGTTTCTGAAGGTTGGTAACTCTTGGAATGCGCTTGCTATGATAGTGTTGTTGCTAGGATAATTCCAAGTATCAGAAGCAATACAGTTACACATATAATTATGAACATCAATTTCTGCAAAAAAGAAAGAAAAGTTGAGATTGAAACACCCTGTCAGATCCAGAACTGTTTAAATACAGCCTAGCCACAGAGAATTAATAAATACTGATACCTAATCTCAGTGTTTGGATTTTCTTTCTACAGAATACTCACTGCTATCATTTCTCAGGCTTTCTTTTCTAACATACATGTAACCATAGTTACAAGATAGAGCTATCTGTGTTAATATTTCTGCAGTTCACAGAACGATTGTTATTACTCATACCCAACTTCTGTAAATACCATTACCTATAGAAACAGATGCAACAGTGAAGGCTTACTTATTGAGGTCAAGTCTAAGTACAGTAACACTATTCACTGTCACCCTCCTTGGATAAGTATTTGTGATCTGCTCAAACCTTAACAACTGTACACTTAGTGGAATTCAGTAAAACATCAGTAAAACCATCATGTAGGTAATAGCTCAGGAGAGCTGCAAGGGGGAAAAACCAAACCAAGCCCAACGCAAAACAGAGCTGAGCCTGGAGTTAGGTCAGGTGCTTCTGACTATAAGCAATGATACAATATGTCCTGTTAACTGCCTGTAAATCAAAGCTGTGGAGAGCTGTCAAATCAGAACTAAGCACTTCAGAAGAGCATTAGTACAGGAAACTGAGTTAGGTGTCTGAACAAAGGTTCCGTTCACAGTGCTTCATACATGCACTGAAGCCACTGGATGTGAAAAGTTGTGTTTCTACTGGACTGTTTTCTACTTAGCCTGGGTAGGGGTTATCTTAAGTAGATTAGTACAGCCAAAAGCTGAGGAGTGAAAGAATTTTCAAATCTATGTCCTAAAATTCCAGCTGGAATCTTTGCAGACTTCCATTTACATAGACATTGTTACTTCCCACTGTTTCATTTAGCCTAGTATTAACAGTGTTGAAGTAAGAAATTTTAGAATGTTCTGCAAGACATACCACCAATTCATGGTTGTAAACATCTGCTTTTATAAAAGCTCTACTTAAAAACAGAGAAGATCCTATTTGGTGAAGTCCCAAGTGTAACTGGCATGCCATGTGTCTCAGTGCAGATTATCTGCTGATGGGAACTTTCTGTATTAAAGAACAAATAAATCAAAGGAGGAGGAGACACTAATTGATTTTTTGGGGTCTCATTTCCTTCTGCCTTTACAGGTGTGAGGCGGTCACCATGTTCTGTGGATGGAGCAGCTTACCACCATGAGTCAGTTTTCAACAGTCCCAGCGCTTTTACAGCGTGCAGAGGCGGAGAAGATCCACCAAGGCACCTCGTGCTGACCCCCCCAGAACTGCCCAGATTTTAAGGGTTAGTAGGACAACACTAGTTACCAGAGAAAAAAAACAAGAGCAAAATTAGTTCATTAGTTACTTACTGCCACACTGGCAGGAAGTCATGCATGCTGAGGTTATCCAAGCATCACCGAATACCAACAGACAAACCAATAATTAGACCAATTATGGAAATCAACACCAATGACACAATGATAATTATCCACATTTTCTGTCAAAAAACAAGGTATCATTTTAATATTAAGCACAACAAGAATTGCATTTATTTCCAGCTTTTAAAATACTCTGGTATATTTTTATTAAAGCCTGCAGTATTCTCAAGTTGAGATAAACTTATCTGCATGCAACAAATAAACAATTTTAAACAATGTTCACAGGTAAATTAGTATGATTAATTACCTATATAATGATCAAAGATTTAAAAAAAAATACTGTTTACAAATACATTCAGTGGGCTCTTTTGACTCTTAATAGTTTTAAGTATAAAGATGTGTTACCTGTATGTTGGTATGTGTCTGTCTATATAAAGGTTCATTAAATCCCTCAAATTCAAATTGCCATAAAAAGCCTCAGAAAGTCGTGCAGCATCAAAAGGCAAAATTACATGAGAAGAACATTTCACTCATTCTGCAGCCATACAGCTACAAAATACAAAAATAAACTACTTGATAGCTTGATTTCAGAATACGTTATTTGGCTGGGAAGAGACACACTGAATTCTATTCAGTGTCTATTCAGGGTACGTCCTCCACTACAGTGATGGGAAGAGAGATACTGAAATACACAACAAGTTTCCATGCCAATGGAAAATGCCTGAACTTTTCTTGGAACTCAATTCCTCCACAAAATCGTGCATCATGGTTTAAAATTACAGCCTTTCCAGGGGGAAGATGCCCCTGTTCTAGTACTTTCACAAGAGTACTGGAAAAGGAATAGTTACAGATAGAAGCCTAAAAAAAAATAAAAATGTAAGCCTCCTTCAGCAAAAGCAGCAAGTTTATTTTTCCTGCTAAAACATGATGATTTTATAGCTATAAATCCAGGCATGTTTACCACGACCTTTCAGCTTATTTAGAGGGTGAGTAATTTAAGGTGTCGCGGTAGTTCATAAGACCCATCTGTGAAATTATCTATTAATACAGTAGTTCTTCTTTTGGGGTTTTTACACACTGTAACAGCAGCGTAAGTGGAAATTGTGAATGCAGCCATTGCTGTGCATGAATTACTTATCCATTTTTGTAGTACAAGAAGTTTCTGTCTTACTAGCAATACCAATTTATAGTATTAACTATAAAGAATTAATTCACATTGGAAATGTTCCACTTCCTTCCAGATTACTTGCTTCTTTTTTTTGTCTTTGTAAAATCCTTTGGTAAATCTTCTCTTGTCATATATTAATTGATAACAGTGCTTTCTAATCTTATTCTAAATGTCACAACTGTAAAAAAGTAAAATGCATATATTAATTCTGCCTTGAAGGACTAAACACAACAGCAACAGAAAAATCAACTTAAAACTGAAGGTCACTTCATCTTGTGCTAAATTAATATGCTGACTAGCACGATTACAGAAAGGTAGCATACCCTTCGAGCTTTGCTTTGATATTTAACTGCCTTTTTTGTCTCTTCTTTTGCATGTTCCACGTAATCTGATGCATTCATCACGTTCTTTTCTATGTTGTTGATCATTTCACCCTTAAAATGGAATTTTAAAGAAAGTGTTATTATTGGAATCCATGGGTCCTTGTTTAAATCAACCTCATAGAAGAAAGGCTATCAAACATCAACAATTTTTTTAAACAAGCAAATAATGTACATATAAGCAGCTGACTTTTTCTTTTTTCTTTCGTGTGTGAAGGAAAACGAGCATGAGAAGGGAAGGCTCAAAGATCTAACCAAACAGGAACAGGCCAGAGCAAGCAATTTTCTCCCTTTTGCAAGAACAAATACTTAATATCTTAAAACATACCTTTGAATGCGACATATGCTTTAACAGCCACAGCTAAAATTGCCATACTAAAGAGACTGGAAATCCTTAAGTGGGAAAGGATGCTAACTATTTTGACATAAGGTCCTAAGAAAACACACACATACAATAGCAACTTCAAAAGCTCCTCAGATTGGAGATTTGGAATGTCAATACATAACAAATTCAAATTAGTTATGGTGAATGAAATTTGGTAATGAGATGGAGGACTGGTGAAAAATTACAGGAAGTCTGTTACCTGTGTTTCTGTCCATCAGAAGAAATAATCAGCAGCAGTAAACAGCAAAGCATTAAAGAATGATGCACAAGTAACTGTTGTTCATTTTTAATTCAAAAGAAAACTGCTACCAGTTTGCCTTGGCTACGTATTTAATATAAAAGCAACACAGGACTTCTAGGACAAAACCCAATTTAAGAAGTCCTCTTCAGGAAGGTTTCTTTCCTCAACTTTATTCTTTTCACTTTCCAGCATAAGCCAAGGAATTTTAAGAGCAGAAGTTAAAAATATTCTTGTTATGTAATTGGTATGTACAGACTACAAATAGAACAAGTTTAGATAAATATAAAGACAAAGACTATGAATGAGACTACTTGTCAATCCATTTACATTCGTGTTAGTTACAACAGTAATCATACCTTTGTATTAGGCACTAGTTGCACACAGCCTTGCTAAGTGCAGTTTATTCTACCACAGTAGTCCTTTGCATCTCTGTGAGAATCCTAAATTCCCAATATATTAGCCCATAGAGAGTTGTTCTTTCTTACACATGCATGACATGTTCAAGCGTATTGCAATAAAATCATGCTTTTGAAAATATTAAGTACACCAACTGAAAAGAAAGCTTATGTCTACTTATTCACAGCATATACTACATCTAGACTGCACATTAAAACAAAACCCCCCAGTGATTACCTTCTACATAGTCTAATCCAGATCAATCACCTTATTATCTGAACACAAGCAATTATTCCTGCAGATTTCCAAGAGGAAGGCTGGCAGAAAAAAAAATCCCACTTATGTAGAAGTGTTTGAACTGGTTCCTTTACCTGAGTCTCCACAAACATTGCCATGTCCATAAACATCTCATGTAGCTCCCGTATGCTTGTTTCCAGTTTCATAATATCCTTGTGACGGGACTCGATCTCGTTCAGAGCTTGCCTAGTTATTTGAGAGTCTGATATAATCTTCAGGAGAACAAAAGAAGATAATTAAGTATGTGCCAAGACACTTCTCAACAGTGGAAGCAGCAGAAGAGGAGAGAGAAATAACTGGAGCAGGAATACATACATCAGAAGTGAAAATTGATGGGTTACCACTCTCTAACATTTCTTCCAGTTCCTCATCAGTGGTGGTCTTTCCAGCTAGGAGACAAAAAACCAGTACTTCACATAACATCACTTGTTCAGGACAGAACATAAAGTCTGTGATACCAGAAGGATGACAACTCTAGAAAATCCTCATATTGAGCATTTTCCACAACGAAGCAATGGAGCATTTAGCCATTACCCACTGCAATTCTGCACATGGAAAACAGGAAAATACCCAGTAACAGAGAACAGACGGAGATTAAAAGCTACAATGAAGAACTCCTGGGTGGTGCTTTTGTCAGTGTGTTTTGGGGTTAAGAGGTTTTTTTGGTCAAATGAAAGACTTTGATTTGATTAGAACCATTTATGATGTACATATGAACCTTGGTAAGTGGAGTGTTATTCAGAAGGATAAACCTGAGATACAAAGTACTTAAATAACATTCAATATTTACCTATTCAATTGTGTCACACTGGCAACTAATGTACTTGCTCCCCACTGCAGCAGGGGCAATAAAAATCTTTATGCAAATTTGATTAAGCAACCACGGGATTATATTCATATCACACACAGAGAAGATTATTTATTGCCCAGAACATACCTTCATTTCTACTTTTCAGACCAAATATAACAATTAACATTGTTCATTATTTCACATATAAGCAAACCGAATCCTACTGATCACACTGGTGTGACAAATGTTGTGAGTTACACAACACACTGAAACAATTTCTGTTGTACAGCTTTAAAAATCGCCCATCCTATCTCTGTTCTTCCCATGTAAATTAAGTCAAATATCTGTAATACTTTTATAATTCTGTCCACCAGATGAAAGTTACAATTTGAGTATTACTTTCTGATATTAAGTCCCATACATTCTGCAAAACCTGCTTTAAATTTTTTAGTACTGAAGGCTCTAATTGGGTCATAACATTAACTTAAAAGATCCACGTCCTGAGGTATTACGGTTCCTCCCCTCAAGCATATAGGTAAGGATTTAACTTGCTGAACTGTAGCATGAGAAACTACTGACAAATTGAGAAGCACACAAAAAGTGAAGTCTTCTTATACTTTGCCAACTTTTCTGTTTGTATTTCCTACTTCAGCATTATAGGAATTTGCTTTTACAGGAGATATTAAAAAGGCTAATTTTAGGTACAAGACGTTCTGGGTATTTTTATCCACCTTTGAGGTTGATGCTGTAGTACAGAGTAGCGACAGGTGTCTAGCTGCATACTCTTAATAATCAATGATGAAAGAAATCAAATGTGAGTCAGTCAACAAATGATTAGAGTGCAGCTCTGATTTTATGTCAGCTGAATTTAACAAACGTTATTGACAAAAATAGCACAGGAAGAGTTGTCCTGTTTAGCATGTTAATTTTGGAGTGGCTTTTAGTAACACTTGCCATCTTCATAACATGGCTTTTCTTAATGTTTTGTTTAAAAATGCAGCATTGAAAATAAATGAGATAAAGGAAGAGATCTTTTCTGTCCTAATTTTCTACATAAGCCATTTCTACATTAATCATTTAGTGAGTTTTCTTTACAGCTGTTCAGAGAGCTGTATCAGAGTGCCATACAATGAAACTATTTCTCTCCCCTCACATGCTTCATGAAGATCTCCAAGTCGTATGACACTTTGCACCATCTTTAAGAAGAAAGAAGGGAGGTACTAACACAGTTAATCTTTTTAAGAAAGTGTATTGGAGGTCACTTACTTATCTCTAATTGCCTCTGTATCCGACCTTTGCTGCGTTCTCGAAACAGTGTTTGGGTCTCGTTGTATTCTGTCATGACCTCCACAAACTTGTGAGCTAATACAGAATGCTGGGGATTTAAAAATGGGGAAGAAAACCAGTTATTTATTTTACACAGCAAGTACTACTGCACAACTGAAAGTGGTATTGACATTCCAACAAAACAGAACATCAAGTTCTGAAACTGTTTCAGATAAGTGAAACTTATTCTCTGGTTTACTAGAATCTCTTTGTTTTCTTTAAACTTAGTAGGTGATCATACCTGTGTTTTTCTTATCCTGAGGTCCACTGACGTCCGATTAGCATTTTCACCCTGATCAAAGCTTTGTTCAATAGCTAAGAACAACACAAAAATAGTATGAGTCAATGCTCAGTCAATTATTTAATAGCATAGCTCAGTTACTTTGTAAATACTATTAATTATGAATTTTTTTCCCCCATACAAGCTCCCCAAAGACACGTTGAACATTTCAGGCAGAGAAGAGGGATGTCAGTACTATGTACATATATACACACGCACTTTGAATAATGTCATTTTCAGTTGCAGAATATATTTCTACAGAGGAATTACTTTGCATTGCAAAGTTCTAGGTTGTTTTTGAAAGCAAGCAAGCAAGGCCTTTACCCTGTTCCACAAATGAGGCTGCGCTGAGACAGGGTATTTATCAGCAGTGAAGCTTGACGTGAAGGAATAAAGCAGAGGATGATACTGTTACTGACAGGGGCTGCACAGCAACTGGCAGGGAAGTGGTTCGTGGTTTTGTTTTTCGAAGTGCTGTCCAACCCAACTGATGCATGCATAATGCAACTTGTAAAGTTGAGAAGTTCAGCTGCAATGCATTAAATTTTTAACACCACCCTGAATCATTACAAGCAACAGTAGTTTTGCTGATCCTCACAGCTTACCCTTTAACCTTGCTCGGATTTTATTAGCGATCTTCTTTATTTCCTCATTTAATTCTTCAAGTTCTTCCTTTGTTCCTGTAAAAATATATATATATGTATTTTTAGAACTGTTAATGATTGACAGCAGTAAGCCAGAAACAATCGACAACTCTACTTCGCAATCTCATAACTGTATTCAGTACAGCCATGCAGAAGTTTACTGTACTTTTAAGTACTTTAAATGCAATTTACATAGCAGTGTATCAGATTCCTGCTCCTTATGACAGGCCTTTACACTTTGGAAATTACCAAGTCACCCACTAAAGTAGGTGGTAACATATTCCACCTTTTTTCTTAATGTAACGCTCCAGGGTACTATTCATTTGCTGGTCAAAGTGAAAGTTCCCTGAAGCCTATCAAGTACAGATTTCTCTCTCTTCTTTTAGTTCTGTGTTTTTCACAGGCTCATTGCTTTTAACCTTATAAACATGACTGTACCATACGCTACTTTTTTTGAAGAATACTAAACAGAGTATCCATGAAGAACCTGCCAGATCTCTGTTAAAACAGGTTTATTGAAGACACTGGATTCACATGAGCATACAGTACTTGGGAGCAATGCCATGTTCCTGCACAAATGAAATGCATTACTGAGCACAATTCTTAGCACAAGCACAAGCTGATAGATGAGACCCCTGAACATCAGATGAACCCTTATTAAATCTGGGATTCACTGACTGCATACAAATTCTTAAGACAAAATGCAGTCTGCAAAACCATTTGTAAAAATACTAACATATTCCCATCTATGAACAAAGAAAATAGGGGGAAGGATAAAAACTAACACCCATGGTTCAGTTTTCATCACCAAGATAAATGTGAAGTTCCCATCGCAACATCCCCCAGAAATGTCTTAGTCTCTCTTCTTCCCTTTTCTTTAAGCCCTGCCCACAAACCCAGGCATGCCTTCAACTAAGCAGTGCTGAGAATTGAGAAGGTTCCATGTTTCTGGGTAAGTCCCTAAACTTTAGAGCCCTCTTCTCAGAAAGCACATCTTCCCTGTCAGCTCTGGGGTTACAGCTTTGATAAGCAGGGCTCCAGCATGGCACTCTTACTATCACTGAAGCTGCAGTGTTAGTGTCAAACAGGACCATGCCCCCACTGAAGAAAAAAAGAGAAGATGATAGCTCTGCTGCACGAGCCTCAATTGACCACTTCAATATTTTCCCAAATTAAAAGAAATTTAAGTAGCTTCTAAGTTTCTGAGGACACAATCAATTCCAAGAGACCATATCAAACTGAGTTTTGGTCTAGCAAAGATTTGGATGTATTTATTCAAATGAGACTTTAAAAAGTTAAAAACCAGCATATGAAAATACTAATTCAATATTAAATATAGAAACATTGAAATAATTTGTGTTACATTTTGCATTCTGAACACATGAAGTTGTTACCTATAGATAGCTAAAAAACCCCCAAAACTATTTCTGAGTATCTAGCCACAAGTATCTGAAATCTAAAAGAAAAGTAATACTTACTTCCTTCGGGATTTGGTGCTGACAGGATAATGCTGTGCTGCTTCTTCACTTCTTCCACATTTTGTGCTATTTTTGCTATATTATTTCTGATTTCCTCAACCTAGGAGAGGAGAAATATGGCAATGAAAACACTAGAATAATTCAATGAAAAATAACAAGGCCTAAACAATACCCACTCCCCAAATTGTTTAAAAAAATCAAGTATGTCATTGCAACATTTGCAATTGAAATCCCAGCAGAAATTATGACATTTAAACAGCTTGCTTATTTAATTTCTTTTTAATTTATGAAAAAAACTGTATTAAAAGTGAAAATATTCTGTATGGCCAAAAACGTAGGTGCTACTATTCTTAATTTAAAAAAAAGATTTTAGAATTCTTGAAGCAAATTCCTTGTCATCAGGGAGTTAAAAATACTTCTACACAGTAAAGACAGAAAATACTCTGAAATAAACAGGCAAAAGCCTTACTGACACTTGATTTGGCATACCACTATGGGCTTAGATGCATTGTTAAAACTAGTTACAGAAATTAAAAGGCACAGAGAGAAAAGTATTAAGTCTGTAATGCACAGTGAAAATTATCATTTTACCTGTTGGAAAAAGTCATCCATAAAATGGTCTTTTTCAACAATAACTGTCTCCCCATCTTCATTTCCTTTACACTGCAAAAGACAACAGAACAGAATCAGAGTCACAGGATTGTAGGGGTTGGAAGGGCCCTCCAGAGCCCATGGGGTCCAACCCCCTGCCAAAGCAGGGTCCCTAGGACAGGGCACACAGGGCGGTGTCCAGACGGGGCTGGAATCTTTCCAGAGAAGGAGACTCCACACCCCCTGGGCAGCCTGTTCCAAACCTACGAATTAAGACTCCAGATACTGTTCTGAAAGAACAGCTTCTTCCACCTTGCTACCGCATGCACTTCTCTGTCAATAGTCTGCAAAGTCAAAAAGTAAGTTAAGTTCTCCTTTTCTGAGGACTGTTATCTAAAAACAAACACACAGAGAGGTCAGAGAAAGTCACCTGCCAACCACAGAGCTGTGAATGCAAAGGCATGTACTTCTCTGTAAACAGCTTCAGGACAAAACCAGCCTGTAAGTGATGTCACAAGTTTCATTACCTGACATAAAAGTTACTAAAATATAACTTGGCACATAAAAGTTCTCTCACAGGATAAAGATACTTCCTCAGTGAGTCACACACAAACTGAAAATAATATTCTGTTTACTGAGGCAGTAAAATCAAACCCTCTCAAAGAAATACTACGAGGGGTGCTGATGACTGACTTGTGATGCAATCAGCTACACATCTAATGAAAGCTAGAACAAAAAGCTACCAACATCTTACTCGTTTTGCCCTTGGGTGCTTTCAAGGCTGCCATGCCACAGCAGTGCAGACGTAATTATGCTACACTAAACCATACATGCATTACATAATTGATAAAACCGTACAGCAGCAGCCAGGGAGGCAGAAGCTCAAGCTGACAGGCTCTCCAGAGACGATCTCCAGGGCAGAGCCCAATACACTCACTGCATCCCACTTCCCTAAACCTTGAGCCAGCCCAACAGAACATACGGATCTTGACAGTAACTGTGATTCAAGTTTTATCAGAGGAAAAGAGAGAACGATCATCATCATAAAGATAGAATTCCAGCTTCCACATTCTCTACTTCCCTCTGTAGAGCACAAGATGCTTTAACTGCATTGAAACAGAATTAGAACAAAATTACTATTCTACCATGAAGTCATGGGTTATCTGTTCGAAAAAAATACAGAACTAGTAACATGAGGGGATTTTCGCATGCATAACTTCTCTCACAAGCCCTGCTGCCTTTGACCTTCTAACACCCACTTTCTGCTCCTAACCCTTGAACCTATTACCCAATAATCCCTTTGTTTTTGATTTTATTAAATTAGGAGATACATCATTATTTGTGTAACAATTCAACAATTTAATCCAATGTCAAATGCTGCTATTATCTAATAAAGAACGTTCTAGTTGATGACACATGCATCAAAATCTTCAAGAGAAGTAATGCTTTATGACAGTTCCTTTCCTGCAAATTCAGGGAGTATTTGTGTCAGAAATCATCTGGGTTTTATGGTCAGGGGAACCACAATGCCTCAACTGAAATTAAAGAATTTAGATGTTATTGCTCTCCCAGATCACCCTTCAATCACTCATAGTGCTGGATGTCAACACAGGCTTTTTGTAGTTACTCATTTTGGGAAGAGGATTGGTAGAACTTGGTATTAAAGAATATGTCCTCAGGGACTGTCATCAATTAACAGTCTTGCTTAATACAAATGACCAAGGAAGTCTGTGTCAAATGAAGTTACCCAACTCTTACCCATACTAGAGACTGCCCTGCTACAAAGGTACCAGTTTTAAGTTGACATTTAAGGATCAGCTATACTTAAAATACATAATTTTAGTACCTATGTAGAAGGTGATCTTCTGCTTACACTTACTGTGTAAAGAATATCTTTCTATTTGTTTAGAGTCACATGCTGTATTAGTTAATTGAACTAAATAGAATGAAAATGGTACCAGCTAAGAAATTCCTCATGTCAGCTTTCAGTTTGGTCAGAAGATCTTAGTGAAACATTAAACACCTGAGTGAATCTCCAACAAATGAAAGGTACAAAAAAATCTCCTTCAGAAGTCTTGGCTGTGGCTGCTGGGCTGGAAGAAGCAATCACTGTCACCCTCCCTGCAGTCCATCCCACGTTCATTTCACTTTCGCATTTGGTTGCAACAACGTCAAGTGACAGATCAATTTACTGTCCACAGTTTGTTGAAGGATTTATGGGCAGCCCACCTTGAACATCAGCACTTGAGAGAACACCTGATGACCTGTCAACCTCTATGCTCTACATTCTTGAATCACCACTTACCTAAACACAGCTTACATGCTAACTCTCTTCAGCTTTAGTGATGCACTTTCTTTTGGCAATCACACAATTCAACCAAGAACTCACTGTTGTCATCAGCTTTAGCAGAATAAAGTGGCTTACATCTTGCCTCTTTCTTAAATGATTTAACAATAAAATTCATTCAAACTTTTTTGTTAACAGATGTTTAAGAGGACATCTGGTTTTAATACCTGATACTAGCTCAATGTGCTGAACTGAGTGTCTGAACACAGATCCTACAGCTCATTTTAAGAAGCGAGAATATTTTACACAGCCATTTCTATGTAGTTAATCTGTTGGGTTTTTGGTTTGGTTTTGTTTTTTACCATAATAGCTACTAAAAACTGCATATTGGATGAGAGAGAACCTTTTATTCATCTTTTAATCATACACTCATTTATGCTCAAAGTAACTAAAGCCAGCCTAGAATTTGACCAATTGTCCAATTAATGGCATTAAAGGACAACTCAAGCAGCTGAAATAAGCCCACTTCAGCCTGCTAAGAATAATTTAGAGATGACAGTAAAACAATCCCCAAGAAGCAGGCATACACAATTACTCTTGTTATCTTCAGAAAAAAGCATGTACTTCACAAGACTTTCTCTAGCTAGAAAACAAGAGGAAGCAACATTATCTGAAGGCTCTATAATCTGCACGCCTTTGGCAATTCCTTTTTCCAGCAGCCACTTGAGCCTTTTTAACTTCCTAAATACAGTGTATTAACAAAAGAATCATAAACTTGTTATAATCTTTTATTAACGGCCCTGAACACTGATAAGTAACACTTCTCCCTCTTCTTTGCAAAAATAAAGGGAAATCTAAAAAAAAGTTGCAACTTTTGCTGACAAAACAGCTTGCTTGCTATCAAATAAAATCCAAGCACCCACAGGAGGATATAGAAATTTAAACTTATATTTAGATAAAATGGGTTGGTGTCGACTGCCTAAAGCATTAGGATCTCTTAAGCTACTCGTGTACCACAGAGGGTCTTTGCAGAAAATGGGGTGGATGGAACTTAGGGGTAAGATACAGTCAAATTAATACACACTGACACTGTTATATCAAGGCAAGGCATTGTTATTCCTGAAGATGGGGCAGGCCCAGGCTTATCCAAAACCCACAACATTTAAGCTCTACTCTTCACTTAATGACTTAGCCAAACAAAATACAATGGAACTACACTACCAAACCAGAACAGTTCGGAAAATACGCAAATAAATGTTCAATATATTATTTCTTTGGATTATTTATTCCTTTTTAAAGCAATCTTATCCATGTGTGACCAAGGATCACTGTTCAACACATTTATACTAGTAAAGAAAAATCACTTCACAAAACAGTACTTTTTGGTATTTCAGCTAACAATGTAAGTGGAAGTTGTTAATTTCCACGGGGAACTCAAGGAACTCAGTTTTTACACAAAAACCATCTCCCCCAGGTATGAAACTGCAAAACTCGACGCCAAGTACATGCTTTTAAATGATAAAGTGTAGATGGGATCTTTAATAATTTCTACCTTTATTTGATGAAGTCTCTAAATTATTTGTTTATTCTATAGTCAGTGAAAATCATGCTGATGAACATACAAAGCACTACAGAAATAATGACCTTTGTATTAAAAGTAGAAGCTTGCTGCAGGAACTTTTCAGTTAAAGTAGCTTGTGGTAGTACAGTAACGTTTTCAGATCTCAAATACTACAACAAGCTTAAAACTACCCGCGTGCAGTCGCTTTAAGAACTTTTAGCTATATCTAAGGGGGAGGTAAGGTTTGGGTTTGCTTGTTTAGTAATTAAAACTGTAAAACAGACCACTGCTGCTTCCTCCCAGTCCACATGAAACCTGTATGTTTACTTTTTAATTTATAGTCCTAAATTCCATCACCGTTTGCCGCTTCCTCCCTCTGGGAAGCATGCACCACTACTGAAACTTGGCACAACCTGGACACGTTTAGGTATAGGGAAAGGGAAGAAGTATACCTGAAAGAAATGACACATTTCTTTAGCATGACTGAAACATCCTTCCTGATAAATGTACTACAACCTAACCATTGGAAAACTTGTCAGGTGGCAATTCATCCTTGTGGAGAGGAAGACAAAGAGCCTGGTCATTCCATCACTAAAGAGACAGAGCTTCCAAGATGTATTTTGTGATTCAGAAGATACAAACTTAATTTTAAGATGAATGAGCCCCAAACCCTCATGCAGATCAACATGGGACAACACCAACATGGATGTGGAGTCCCAGAACTATCACAGGAACTCCTGTGTGTTCTCTATTTCCACTTTTTCGTCAGGGAGGGGGAAAAAGGAGTCAAATATCCTTTTATTTTAACCAAGCCATATCCTGTTGAAGACAGACATGAGGGTACCTCCCTCCAGCTCGCCCTTCTTTTTTTAGGATACTGCTTTCAAAGCACAAATGAGGGAAAGGAAAAGAGCATATAAACATAACCAGCTACCATTTTGTAAACACAGGAGAAATAAAACCCACAATGATGGCTTTATTAACGCGTTGCTACTTAAACAGCTCCCGAGCAGAGAGACCTACCCTACCACGCCACGGGCAGCTCGAAATCAAAATTATTATCTAGTTTATCTGTCATTCAAAACGCGAACGCTCGCAAGGCGCTGGAGGTCAGGAGGAAGCGGGGAGGGTGATCTATAAAAACCGGGGCAGCTTCAACTTCGCTGCCAGATGCCCTGGCTCCGACGCGCCTCCCCGGCTCTGGGGAGGAAGCCGCCCCCTCCCCGAGAAGGGAGCTGGCAAACAGCGTGAGGCAGCCGGAGGCCTCCCTGCCCCCAGGGACGCGGCCGAGGCGCCGGCTGCGCGGAGCCCGCGGCGGAACATCGCCGCTGACCGTTACCTCAGGCGGCGGTGACGGCCCGCACGGCCTTCGCCCCCACGCCCTACCCGCTACCCGCCGCCGCTTTTGTCTCCTCCCTCCCGCCCCACTTCCCCGCCTCAGCCCACCGCCCGGCTTCCCCGGCAGCCTCCCCGCTCTCCCCGCCGGCTAAGCCGCTCCCGACCCGCGCCGAGCCCTCGCCCTCACCTCTGCCAGGTCGGCCAGCCGGTCCTTCATCCCCGCGGCGGCTCGGCACCCACCCGAGGCTTCCCCGGCTGGTCCTCGCCCACTGCTGAGGGGCGCCCGGGCCGCTGCCGCCGGGACCGCCTCCCCTTCCCTCGCCCGCTCCCTCCCCGTTCGGCCGAGAGCTACGAACGGGCCGCGCCACCTCCCCGCTCTCCTTCCGCGGGACGAGAGGCTGCGGCCCCACCCCTAGCCCCGCCCAATGTCACGGCAACCACGGCCCGCGCATGCGGAGAAAGGGGCGGGGACGGGAATATGTCCCCGCGCTCCGGCAGCGCCGTGTAGGACGGGTATGTGCAGTGACTATCCTCTTGGGGGACCCCACCTTACGTAGTGACGTCGCGACGAGGCCGCGCGGGCGGGGCGCTTGTGCCGCCGTCCTCAAGCGGCTGCGAGGCCGTGGCGAGGCCGCTCCGCTTCTCTCAGCTCCCCGGCGGCGGAGGGAACGCCCTGACGGAGCAGGCGAGAGCCGTCAGGAAGGTATGGCTGAGCAGAGCACCGCCACGTCACTGCTGAAGACGGGCTCTGCAAGAGAGAAAGGCTTGGTGACGGCGAGCTGAGGGGTCTGAGGGGTACACGGGCACCTACAAGGAGGTTCCTGCCGCGGGAAGTGCGGCTGCTCGGCGTACCCCAGCCGCAGCGCAGGCACGGGCGAGCCTGGGAGGCTGTCAGGAGGGAAGGAGGTGTCAGGAGTTGTGCTGCGATTCTTTTTAGCCGAGTTTTGTTGAATCGTTTTCTAGCGCGTGATGTGGGTGGGCTGGGGGGCTTCACTTAATTGGTGTTTAGTCCAAGAAGTGTACAGACGACGTCCTCTCTGCTCATCACAGCCCACGGACGCATCCCTTTGCCGTTTCACACCACCAAGATAAGGCTTGCATGCATGGAACAGCTCCGAGTGATGTGTATCACGAGTGGAAAGGAAAAACCCTACAAAGAAAGCCACAGGCTCCTATTCCTGTGGTGCAGAACACGGCCCATCGACTTACTTTAGCCCTTTAACTGAAACCTGTCACCTGTTAGTGGCATTTAGGGCTCTCGTGAAACAACAAAACTCAGCCTGAGTCCCCAATCTGTACAGTTACAGGCATGCCTTACAGGCCTGGGAGCTTCTAGGAAATACAGCATGCACATGGAAGGCTGAAAATCCTCGGTGGGGTTGTGTTCCTAGGGGCTTGCTAAAAAGTACTACTGGATTGTAGTCAATTACCTGTAATTAGTGTCTCAGTTATGTCGCATGTAGACATTACCTTCTGTGTGTTCTGTAACTCTGTGTTCAGCAACTGTAAATTTAAAAACTGTTACTTTTGGATACAGAGTATAATAAACCCATTGTTTTGCTCATGTATTCAAAATTTTATTCCAGTGCTGGATATGGATTTTAAAGATCCTGAACTAGCAATGTAAGTGGCTTTAACGGCAGTAAATTGCTGGATTTTTGTTAATCTACCTCTGCCCTTCATCACTGACCTAGTAAATGCTTATCTTCCAGAAGTGTGGTCTCCTAATGGAAGATGTGGTGGAAAAAAATAATAAAGTTTGTCTTTTGAATATATATTTTGATTCCGTTTTGCTGCTGTGTGATCCTTTTTACCTATCCATGCTGAAAGTGACTAATTTCCTCTTGAAACCTTCCAGTGTAGTTTCCTGTGTTGCCTTCAACACCACCACCCAGACCTCCATTCCCCCTCCAGCACATATTCCAGAGCCATTTCCGCAATCGCTGCTTTAACTGGGAAGTAAATTACGTTCCTTTTCATTGCTTCCCTGCATATATTATGGCCTTCCTTTACAGTTTACAGAATGATTTTGCTTCTTGCTAATGGAGCAGTTATATTCAAACAGGCTGTTTAGCTCTGTGACCGTTTATCTCCAGGACTACCTTTTGTACCATTCCTCATCTTCAGATGCAAATGAGGAATGATCTTCAGATGCAAATGGATTTAGGCACCGCCTTTTGTTTCCTGAATTTATCTGTTGTCAGCAAGTCCCTAAGTTTGTTCACAGATGACCTGAGTCAAGATCCAGGAAAGGAAAAGACCTTTTAAAATAAGTCCTCATTCTGTTGATTACCTAGTGATATCTTAGATTCTAATCTTTTAGATAGTGACCTAACAGCGCTGCTGAGCGCTTGGAAGTGTTTCCTTGCCTTTGCTGAGTGGGCTTATCTGGAGAAGGCCTTTTGTGGATCCTCTGAACTGAACGCTTAGTGATACATGATGATAAAAACGATTATTAAATTTAGGATTCCACTGAGGAATTTAGCTTTGTTACAACAAAATAAATATTTGTGAGTAGCTCAAAAGCTATGATGGGAGACTTTTTAATTAGAAGTCTATCTTAATTATTCCAAATTAAAGAATTAGATATTATTACCATTTAGTTTGCAGGGGAAAATACAGTTTTACTGATACAGTTGTAACAATATTGAGAAGTTTCTGAAGTACACTGACCATTCCATAAACAGTTACAGATTGCTTTTTTTTTTCTGCTGGAAGTGTTCTTAAAAACTGCCAAACTTCAGTAATGTGGCTACTATTTATAAATGCATGCCTATTTGTCAAGAAGAGAGGTGGGATTCACAAGGGTTTTATAAAGATAGCATCGTGCTGAGGAAAAAATTAAGATGAGTTACATATTCTGAAAAATACCCTTCCTGACACCTAGAGGCGATCAGCAAAAATACTAAAAAACACACAAACACAACTCTCCCAAAAAAGGGAAAGCAAGTTCAACAAGCCAGTGATTTTTCCAACAAAGAAATTCTGACACAACATTTGGACTGGCATTACACTACCAACCAACCACAAACTACAGCAGAATGCAGAATGCAACCTCTTCTAAAGCTTTCTGCATACATTGCCTGTGTCTGTAGAAAAAGAACAAGAAATGAGCTTTTTGTATACATCACCTGACACAAAGTATTTCCTATGTTGATTAAATACAGATACTAAAAAAACCCCAACCCATACAGTCTAGATGATGGGGTGCATTACATAGACCATGTGAAATTTGTTTAGGTATACTGGAGTAAAAGCCAAGAGACCTTAAACATCAGTGTGAGCCCATGAACTTGATATTTATAGATCTACATGAAACATGCTATTGGAAAGTCAAGTTTTTTAACAACTTGGTTCCACTGAAATTTGGCCTTGGGAGCTAAGAGAACTTATTCCAAATGCAGGGCTTCCCAAACAAGTTTCCATTAACGCTCTCCTTAGCTGGTCAGGTTGTATGAACTCAAATGGTCTTAAGGTAGAAGTAAAGTCCCAGTGAGCACAGCCTGAAAGCTGCTCACTTGAATTCTACTGCTGCTTTTAAAGACGTTATTAAACTGTGCTGGGCGCAGTGTGAAAGGTGCTCCAAGGTGCTTTGTGTGCTTATTTGAGTTCCTCTCGAAAACCAGTTGTATTCAATGGGAAAAAGCTCCAAATATTCTCAATTCAATCACTTGGAGTTCAGTACAACCATATTCACAGTGCACTATAGTTTTCAGCTGGGGGAACCAGGTTAAGTGTGACTAGAGTTACAGAATGATGGACTTAATAACTGGGTCCTAGTACAGCAAGTTGTTTCATGGAGAGTTTTTTATACCACCTTGTGTGTAAGTACTAATTATACTCAATTAGAAAACCCCCAAATATTCTTCATCCAGTCACTTGGGGTGTGGTAGAAGCAGCTCACTGTGGCCTTCAGTGGCGGGGACCAGGTAAGCCTGGCTGGAGTTACAGAATGACAGGCTGAACAAATTAGGCCCAAGTACAGCCAGTTCTTTCATGGGGAGTTTTTTGTAGCACCTTGTAGGAGTCTGTCCACAGCAAGTCACATCAGGTGACTAAAACGCTTTCTGAGGTGATTTCAGTGACTGAACTATTATCCCCTCGCAGCTCAGCCGCCTCCCCAGCACACCCCGGGCTCCTAAGCCCAACGGGCTACCTCGAACCCCGGCTCGGCGCGGTCTGAAGGCTGGCAGAGCCGCCGTCACCCGCGAGGAGGCCAGACCCGGCCACCCGCCCGCAGCTCGGGGCCTGGAGACCGCCGCGCCCAGAGAAGCCCCGCGCCCACCCAGCTCCCGCCCGCTCGCCTGCCCGCCTCCTCCCACGTGACGGCAGGCACCTCCCCCTCCCTGCGGCCGCGCGGCGTCGCTCTCCGGGTATTTGAACCGCGCTTCCGCCATCTTCCCAGCGCCCAGTCACTGAGGGGAGCGACGCGGAGAGAAGCCTCGGGAAAGGTAACGGGGCCGGGACGTCTTCCTATTCCTTCTCCTCCCGGGAGCGGGTGGAGGGGAAGCGTGGCCGCTTGTGAAAGGGTGAGCGGTGAGGATGGCGATCACTGTTAGTTGCCGCCTTGTAGCGGGGGATAGGCGATAAGGTCGGGTTGTAGTGAGGCTGGGCCTTGGGCGAGCGTTGTGGCTGTGATACCTGACTTGAGTGATGCCCCTTCTCCCCGCGGAGTGGGAGAGGTATGAGGTTGGGAGCCGTGCTCCGCTCTGTCCCAGATAAAAAGGCGGGAGGAGGGTTGGAGCGGGGCCTCCAACGGCCCGAGTCTGCAGGGGGAGGGGAGGTGGCGCGCGCGCTGCTCAGTCATGGTGGCTCATGGCGGGGAGAGCGCGTTAGGCCTTCTGGTGGGGGCTGGGGGGCTTGCTGAGGCCCGGCCAGGGGAAGGCCCCGCTCGGGAGCCCCGGAGCACTCGCTTCTGGGCTCTCCCGATCAGAAGGCAGGTTCTAGTGAGGGATCCGGGGCAGGTTGGGGAGGACTCTGTGGAGCGAGGCCGTGGTCTGCTGTCGCCGAGGTGTCCTTCGCAGGCCGCGGCTCAGCCTCTCCTTTTTCAAGCCCGAAAGCTAAAGGGGTGCGGCGGCAGCCTACCGTTACGGGGCTTCGGGGGTGGGCAGGGAGGTGCCGCCGCCATTACCGCGCGCACTCCCGCCGCATGCGGGGAGACGTGGGGGCGTTTCCTGCCCCATGAATGGGCCCGGGACCACGCGCGCTGTAATGCCGGAGAGGAGGGGGAGCGGCGGCGTGGGCCGAGCCTCGGCCGCTTCGCCGGCCGCGCCAAGTGGCGCGCAGAGCACGCGCCTTAGGAGGCGATGTGGGAACTGAAAAAAGGCGCCCGGCCTCTTCCGCCTCGGCCTTGAATCGGCTCGCCTGTTGTGAGCTCACATGCTTCCATTTCCCCTGCAGACCCAGCATGGCCGCCCAAGGAGAGCCCCAAGTGCAGTTTAAGGTAAGAGAGTGGCTAGAGTTGCGGGGTCCTTTTTCTCTTCGGTAGGCAGGTACTAAGAGTGACTTTCGAGTGCCAACGTGGATGGTAGGTTTAATTCCTGAAATGCTGATCTTTCTTTAATAGTGCAGTTAGTTTGCTGTAGTAAGGGGTACATAACTCGCACAAAAAGATCCTGTTGCACTGTGTTAATCTGATGCTATCTGTGCATAATAAATTCTACTGATGCTTTGTATATTGAATGATTTCTAAACTTTTAGAAGTGAAGTTAACAGCAAAAAGTGCTTAGAATGAATTAGAACAGTCTGTTTTCTGCCATGTGTTAGTTGTTTAGGAAAGGAAACTTGAAATGCTTGAAAATGGAATGTTCTGGTGGTTTGTTTGGAGGTTTTTGCTTCTAATAGCTACAGGGCTGTAAGACGGCTTCATGAAAGGTTGTTACTTGTATTTTGTACAATACTAGATTATTCTGATTGTTAGTAGGGCAGGCTTATTTTTTAAATTGTGGGATTACTGTGGATTTCTCCACTTTCTGTGCTTAAATGAGTTCCTCTCTAAATACGGTCATACTCAATTTGACAAAACCCAAGTATTCTCAGTTCAGTCACTTGGAGTTTAGTACAACCATATTCACAGTGCACTGTAGTTTTCAGCTGCGGGAACCAGATAAATCTGAATAGAGCTACAGAATGATGGACTTAACAAATTGGATCCTAGTACAACAGGTTATTTCATGGGGAGTTTTTTATAGCACCTTGTAGGACTTGGTGTAAGTACTAACTATTACTACAAAAATGACCACTAAATGTTCCTGGAAGTGTATAGCTCTGATTCTTTCTGTCTTTATTAACAGCTTGTCCTGGTTGGAGATGGTGGCACTGGTAAAACAACGTTTGTAAAACGTCATTTGACTGGTGAATTTGAAAAGAAGTATGTAGGTATGTGTGAAGAAATATGAGATCTAACTGTTATTAGTAGAAGTGCGATTCACAACTTGCTAAATCCACTGCTTTTTCCTATTGCTATAGCAACGCTGGGTGTTGAAGTTCATCCTCTGGTGTTCCATACTAACAGAGGCCCTATTAAATTTAACGTATGGGACACAGCTGGCCAAGAGAAATTCGGTGGCCTGCGGGATGGCTATTATATCCAAGGTAAGATGTGTGTATGTGGGATTATTCTGTACCTCTTACAGTTCAGTATTTTTTAGTTGTGTTGGCCACTGAAAGCTGTCAGTGTGGCTTGCAGCAATGAGCTGGTTTTTGAGTATTCAGGCTCTGCTTGTAAGTATGATTTTTTTGCTAGGCAACTTGCATGAGTGTAGGAATATCCAAAGAGTGTTTCAGTATGGTATGGCAGACTTGGTATCAATGAAGAGTAGTGGTGTGCCTGAAACAACAAAAAGCTGCTGATAAAATTCAGTGGTTAAGAGGTGAAAGTATTTTTCAGTTACTAGAAACTTAAAGCTTTATTAACATACAGTGCTAAGACAAGGACTTGCAACGTGCAAACTGTAAAATGTTAGGTAAGATCAAATTGTGCATCTCCATGCCAAGGTCTAGCTGTCTTCTAGAAGAATTACTGATAATGTCCATTCTGCTGGATAATGTCCATTCTGATTTTCCTTTAGAAGTATCAGTATTGAGTCAAGCCCCCTTGTTCTCTGAAAAAATGCTAGACAAGGGCATCCTGAGATGTTGACTACTTCACCTATTTGAAAGTCTCAATAGGATGTCTGAGATTTTGACAGAAATTAATTGGGACCTATTTCACTATTGTGTAAATCAAAGTTGATTACTGTAATCCTTGTATATTCTCATACCATGCAATGCTACATTTGTCACTGGACAGTTGTGCTGATAAAGCTAGCTGGTCTTTAAGATGGGGCATTAAAGATGTGAGAAGACATGGTCATGGGCTGAGTGCTGTAGACTTGTGTGTTGAGCTTGTTAACAGAACATGGGCTCTTAGAATTACAAAGCTGAGAGGGAAAAAATGCAAATGGTTAACTCTGCTGTGGGATTTCTATAGGTACCTCTTCTCTCTCCCATATTAGAAGCAAGTGCTGACTCTCCTGATGTAACTCTTGACTGTTCTGTTCTTGCAGCTCAGTGTGCCATCATAATGTTTGATGTAACATCAAGAGTTACTTACAAGAACGTACCTAATTGGCACAGAGATCTGGTACGAGTATGTGAAAACATCCCTATAGTGCTGTGTGGCAACAAAGTGGATATTAAGGACAGAAAAGTCAAGGCAAAATCCATTGTCTTCCATAGGAAGAAGAATCTCCAGGTATGTTGGTGGGAGTTGTAGCACTCAAATTTGTTGGGTCTGACTGGAGTTGGGTTCTGTGTAGTGATGAAGTGTTCTGCCTTGGTCACTGCAGTCTGTAATGTTTCAACTTTACATCCTGCTGGTTGCCTGAACCTAACTTCAGGGAAGGCGAGGTAGTGTTAAAGATGATCATCACTGGTCTTGAGCAGAAGCTATAAGTTCTTCAGGAGCTTGCATGTATTTGGTTTTCATTGATCAGAATCCCTAGATCTCACAGAAGTGAAACTAGAGTAGATCAAGTCACAGGGAAAAGATAGATCATTGATCAGGTGGGATACCTTTTCAATTGCCAATTTCTGCCTGTTTGCCTGAAACAGTACATTTCTAGATACTTGAGTTGTAACTTTCTGAGAGCACAAACAGAAGTTGTGATCAAAAAGAACACTGAGATAAAAGAGCTGATTGTATTATGTGTATGTTAATCTTGGTATGCCGTAAGTATCAGATGTCTGTAATTTTTAATGCATACACTTTTCCTTTCAGTATTATGACATTTCAGCTAAGAGTAACTACAACTTTGAGAAACCTTTCCTCTGGCTTGCCAGAAAGCTAATTGGAGATCCCAACTTGGAGTTTGTTGCCATGCCTGCTCTTGCACCACCTGAAGTTGTTATGGACCCAGCACTGGCAGCACAGTATGAGCAGGACTTACAGGTAAGTGGGAGGGCACAGAGGGCAGATACATGCCTTGCAACTAGTGTTTAGGGGCTGTTGGGGGAAATAATTCAAGAGCAGTTCTTGAGTGTAACTTCTGTGTTCCAGATTGCTCAAACCACTGCACTGCCAGATGAAGATGATGACCTGTGAGGGATGAAGCTGGAGCCCAGCGTCAGAAGTCTAGTTTTATAGGCAACTGTCCTGTGATGTCAGTGGTGCAGCGTGTTTGCCACTTTATTATCTAGCTGAGCAGAACATGTGCTTAATCTTTGGGATGCTGAAAGAGATGAATGGGCTTCGGAGTGAATGTGGCAGTTTAAAAAAAACAAAACAAAATGAAAAAAAACCAAACACACAAACTTCATATTTTGGACCTGCATATTTAGCTGTTTCTTGGACTGCAATTACTTCCCCTTTTGAGTTTCAAATATAAGACTGCTGCAGTCACATCAGAGTGTTAAGTGGTAAATCTTGTTCCTGTCATTCCCATTCTTTTTTGTTTAGATAATAAAGTTGTATTTCAAGTATCTCTAAGCAAGTGAACTTTTCATGCATTGTTAAGAAAACTCTTCAGAACACCTGTTCTTCAATTGAAGCTAATTCTTGGTTGGCTACTGCACTTCTCTTATCTTCTTCCCTCCTGCTTCTCATGTTATGCTCCTCTTGCTAAATCAGAGCTAACAGTTAACCTTCCCTTAATTTCCTCAAGCATAACTAAAGCACCTGAGTAAAGCTGAACTAACTGTCAGGTAAAAATGAGCTGTGGACACCTGACTTGACTGGTAAGTGTGACTGGATCAACATTCCTATAAAATGAGAATGTGGTCTTCAGGGTGTTGAGAGAAAAGTGTGGTTCAGCTTGCTTATGCTACCATTGGTTACAGTCTCTCAACTCTTAAACCTTTGAGTATGTTCTACAGTATGCCTTCATAGAGCTCTGTATATTTAGTACCCAGAAACATGGCATCTAGGTCTCTTAGGTGACTTTAAAGCTGTATCTTTGCATGGAACATCATTCAGTAGGGCTAGAGCTGATCAAACTCAAGCATCTCAATTCACTAACTAGAAAACAGCTATAGTTAGAGCTGAGAAGCTCTTCTTGGCTACAAAACAGCATATTAACTAAAGCATTTATATAAATATCTAGACTTAACTGTAACTGCACCAAGTTCTTAATTTGAAACTCTTAGCATATTACAGCACAATTGGTGGAAAATGTCAACTTTAACACTATCTTGTAGAGATTAATCTTGGTCAATATTAGTACTGTTAGTAAACAAAACTGAGATACCATTTTTCAGTAGTGTTTGAGTACATGAAGCCTTGAACTCTTCAGTTTTGTATTTTTGGTTTCTTAATAAAGTGGAGCATTTCATTTATTCCTTTTAACTTGGATGTTTTTGTATATAACTCCATTTGAATATTCAGCTGTTTTGGTACTTGGTAGTACAAAGTCTGGACTATGGTGGTTATGCAATACTGTTGTAGAAGAATAATTTTGAAGTTAATGAGTATTAGAGTTCTGGGCTTTGGGGGGGGGTTGTGGTGTTATTTTAGTTATTCAATGAGAAGCTGAATTGTCACTTTGAGGTCCTGAATACATCAGACACTTTGTGAAGAGACAAACTTCCAATTAACATACCATTGAATCTTCATGCTGCATCATCTTACTTTAACTTCATATTGTAGGTTCTTGCTTGTATTGTTACTAATTTACCTGTGCATATCTTGGTTAATATTGCTAGCTTAACTATCTGCTGCTGCTTTACTAAGTATTTTTTGTCTTTAAGAAGCACTGCAAATTCATATAGAAAACTTCAGTAGTTCCAGAGTATTGTTATGCCTTAAACTACAGCACTGAAGTTGTATTTCTATAGTGTCTGTCAGCTCACCGCTTGTGTCCCCCACACAGGTAATAGAAACAGTTCAGTTGAGAAGGTTTGTGACAAGTATAGCTGCTATGAGCTTCACTTTGCTTCCAGTGTTGACTTCCAAGTTCACAAAAATGGATCTATGAAGCAGGTGGCAATGCTAGCCCTGCTATAAAATCATCTCTTTAGCTCAAAATGTTTTGGGAATGGACTTCTACTTGGTTTGTCAAGTTTAGTCCCTGCTAATTGTTGGTTATAAATAATGTAAGTAGCCCTAGTATGCACATGCAGATCTTTCAGTTGGAAGTTCCCTAGCTATACCTATACCACCTCTTCAAGTTTTACACTAGTTGGGTTTAGGCAAAATAAAATTTACCTATTAAATCAAGTATAGAGGAGAATAAAAGCTGTTCCAAGAACCTCTGTACTAAAACAGTCACATCAGTTTATTAAGAGTTCCACCATTGTCTAGGCTGGAATACTTTGTTGCAATACCTACTGTTCTAGTTGCTTGACTGCTGTGGTTACGTGAGAGTAACTAGGAGTTGTGTCCTTTAGATGCCACTTCGTGAGGTTTTCCCTCACTGCAATCTGTTTTGAGACTTTTTCTAGTAGCTTCTTGTTAAAGAACCATGCTCAGCTTTTAACTTTAAAAAGCAGGAGGAGGTATGTTTGCTCATCTTGGTTCTGTGATAAAACTGGCCAAGCCCAGAGGCTTGTATTGGAAGAGTAGGTGAAATTGTGCCTATGCAAAAAAAGGCAAAAGCATTACTCCAGGAAACTGGTGGAGGAAATATCTTGCCACTTAGTACCGTTAACTGAATGAACATTTTAAAACCGCCTTTAAAAAAAGCTAGGGCTGCCCTTGCATCTCAGTATTCAACAGAATCTTCTTAAAAACATGGGAGAACACTTCTGCACAAGAAGTGGAAATCTATGCTAGGAAGGTTGAAGCCTGCCCTTCTTTTCCCTACAGTGTGGCAAAGTTTCTATTTGTTATTTTCTTTACAAGTGATTCTGGTGTGTTGCTAATAGTCTTAATCTAAACTGATAGAGCAAATGGTGCTGAGACAACTTTTCCTTCTGCCTTCACCTTTCCAGAAAAAGCCGGTTGTTTCTCTGACCTGTAGTGGCAGTATCACAGGACTGGTTGCTTTTTTCTCACCTGAGCTTTGGTAATGGTTTGTCCCTGTTAAATGAGGTCTGATTGCAATGTCATTCAAGTAATTGAAAAGCTATATCTATCGGTGCTTCAATCTGTTTTCATATGAGTGCAGGAATTTATAGGCTGGCTTTGTGTGTCTGTCTGGTTTCTGTGCTAGGCAGGAAAGTTTGCCTTGAAGATCCCAGCATTAAACAAGGAGGATATGCATGGTACAGCTGTCATAGGCCTGTTGCTCTTTCAGACTCTGGAAACAGCTGGAGGGACTCTGAGTTTTCATTTCCCTTTGGCTTGTTTGTAATTGTCCTTGTGGTACAAGCTATTGCCTTTGCAGTAAGGAGAACAAAAAGGTCTCCTGAGCTAGAGCTTGCTCAGCTGCCTAGCAAGTAATGTTAAACTTGGCAGAATTCTGTGCTTGAAAGGCAGGCTTAATATGACAACCTGTTTAACAGACTTTGTGGGATTTACTGATGAGCTAAACTATAGTCTCTTCAGATACCTAGTTATTGAATAATTGTAGGAATGTTGAAACATGATGCCTGTTATTTATACTAAGTCTCTAGTGCAGAGCTTGACTTTTCTTAAGTTACAGATGTGAGTGTACAAGGCAATTACTTTTAATTGGGCTGTGTAGGTAATTCTCTTACAGTTCACAAAGTGAACAGGTTGCTCAGTGAGTGGATGCCTCCCCAAAATTCTACTGTTCTACAAGCTGCATCACAGAACACATGCTAGTGTTCATATTAAGGCACACGTTCAGTAGAGGAATAAGCTGGATTCTATCTTACTTTGGGTAGTCATAGTTGGTGTCTGTCTTGATGTGATGCTGGAATTAAAGAATCAGATTCCCATATTCCTGCTACTTGCTTGAGAGGAAGAAAACCTGAAAATCTGAGGACAAGTTTTTACAATTAATGTGACAAGCAGAGTTTCATATTCTGTATAATACTAATGAAAGTTTTAATGTTTGATCCACTATCTTTTATGGTTTTAATATATTAATGCAAGAATTCAAATTTAAATTCCATCAATACAGTTCCAAGTTACTAGGAGGCAATGAGTCTGAGTCTGTTGCCTGCATGCTACACTTTAATAGCAATTTGAGGTCAGCTAAACCCCCATTGTCCACTGTAAAGTACAGTCATATTCAGGAAATTCATATTGTTGTTGGGATCAGTAGCACCAAAGAAGAAAACTTTTTCCTTCCTGTTACAATTAAGTAACAAAATCATCCATTATACTCTGAAGCATTGATATCTTTCTTGGTTTTCTGTATAACATGTTAAGCTAAAGATAGACAGTCAGGTGATGTTTCTATTTCCTTGAACTTCCTTTTCAGGTTAAGAGCCAGTACCATGATCTGATTTCCTGCTTTTAACACTGACTCCTATTGCCACTGCTTTAGAAGCTTTTCACCACAAAACCAGGGGTAACTTGCTGATGGCTTCTTCTGCATCTTGGTGACTTAAAAATAGTGCTGGAAGGAAGCAAGGTGTGCTTTGCTTCCTCTGAGAATATAAAAAAGTTAACTGCCCTGTCAGGCTTTCTTGATTGATTACATCACTTAAAATATTTGTGAAAATTTCCACATCTTGCAGGGAAAGTATTGGGGACAGAGCTCAAGCCAAAGAGGTTTTTTTCTATAGAAAAAGTGAATCATAACAAGAAATCTGCATTTTGGGGCATTATTCATTGTCTCTTCAGTCGAGATTTAGTATCTCTAACTTACATGGGTCTGGGTGTTTTGTTTTACTTGAATGCCCACGTTGGTTATGATTTAAGACTTAGTTCAAAGCAGGGTAGATGAATAGTTCTTCTAATACTGTGTCTAAAGTGGTTGAGAGACAGATCATCTGGTAGTCTGAAGGCTGGAAGCTACTGCTGGCTGTGTGGGGCTTAAAGCAGCTGAACAGAGTAGTTCTCAGCTCCCTGGCTGAACAAGCCCGATGCAGCTTTAAAAAACCCTAAAATCTTTGTTATGGAGATGGAGTGGTTACCGCATAATTCTTTTCCTCTTGCTCTCTGTGTACAAACAGCATGTAGCAGCTGAGTAGACCTAATTCCAGGCTTGACCGAGCCGTCTCCGGAGGCAGAGGATGGCTTTTGCGGTACCGCTTCCAGCCACGCGGTGGGGCGCGCAGCCCGCGTAGCTGCTCTGCCCGAGGGAGATGCGGTCAGTGGAAATACACCTGCTGGGGTACAAGCGAGCGAAATACAAGCGGTGTGGATTTAGGAAGAGGGTGATGTGGGTGCTTTTAGGTTTATTAACAGTAGCGAATGGCTATAACAGGAGATCCCCAGGACAGGGATCTCCTGGAAAGAGTCCAAAGAAGGGCTATGAAGATGATGAAGGGCCTGGAGCATCTCCCCTGTGAGGAAAGGCTGAGTGAGCTGGGGCTGTTCAGCCTTGAGAAGAGAAGACTAAGGGGGGACCTAATTAATGTTTATAATTATCTTAAGCAGGGGATGCAGGGGGAATCAGCCAGCCCCTTTTCAGTGTCTGTGGGGACAGGACAAGGGGCAATGGCTGCAAGTTGGAGCACAGGGAGTTCTGCACCAACATGGGGAAGAACTTTTTCACAGTGAGGGTGAGGGAGCCCTGGGACAGGCTGCCCAGGGAGGTGGTGGAGTCTCCTTCACTGGAGAGATTCCAGCCCCGTCTGGACGCCTATCTCAGTGAAATGTCCTAGGGAGCTGCTTTGGCAGGGGGTTGGACCCGATGATCTCTCAAGGTCCCTTCCAACCCCTACAATTCTATGATTCTATGATAAGGGGTGTGCATTTTTTGGTTGATAAAAATTAAAGCTGAGGATTTAAGAGGTGGGTTCTTTGCACAGCATTTCTATCTGCTGCAAAATAAATATAATTGGATCTTTAATACGGTTATCTTTAACTTAAATCCATCATGAGTGTGGAATAGACCAAGACAGTGAATTACAGGAGGATTTTTGGTGTCCTAATGCTGTTAGCATAGCACAGCTTGGGCACTGCCATCACATACTTTCTCATTTTTCCTACTCTCAACAACTTGATAATTGACATTGAACTAATGTGTAACTTTAGCTGGAAAAGAGGTCTCTTTAGACTGCAAGTAAAGGAGAAAGGTGTTCTTCCACTCAGACCTTCAGATTTGAAATCAGGATGACTGGAAGAACTGCTTTGTGGCAGTTACCTGCAGTCATGTTGGAGGATGCTGCCTAGAAAAATATTCACAAGTGCCCTCTACATATTTTGTCAGTGAAATACTGCATCTGTGCTGCCCAGCTGAGGTCCCTACTTCAGAGTGTGGAATAAGCAACTGACTGATTCTCTACATAGGCAGATTCCCTGCTGACAGAGTGCTCGTGGAACCAATGCCCGAGCACTGGAGCTTGGGCAGCGTGGCACAAAACCAAGGTGGCACCTTCAGAAGCATGGCCTAGACTGTAGGTAAGGTAAAACACGAAGCAAAATGTTGTGTTAAGCAATGAGATGATGTTTCTGCGGTAAGGGGCTGAGCCTGTGAGATGGGAGTACGAGTAGCTCCAGAGCAGGAAGAAGCACACACAGAAGCTGGCCACCAGGAGGCTTTGGAGAGCAGATGAAGACACTAGGGAATGAAACTTTCATATGCTACTAATGTGATTAGTGCAACATTCCAAAGCATAACTAGTTGTAATTATATTTTATGGGAATCTACTATTAGATATCAAACCAAATGAAAGAAGTAGAGGGGAAGAAAGATACAGACTGGGGAGGAACTGCCAGAACTCTCCTTGCAGCTGGGAACTTCACCGGATGGTTCACCACAGTTTGGTATCCAACACACTGTGAGAACTCCCTGTATACCCCTAAATGGGAGAGACTGACTGTGTGGTAGTGCTACCACACTACCAGAGCAAAATATCTTATAGAGATAGTTCCATCACTAATCTCTGTTGTGCACAGGTCAGTTGACTTAATTAGAACTTGTGTGATTTAACTGGAAGTTACTTTAACACCCTGCAGCTTGAAGATTACTTGTCAGCTAGAGTGTTTTGCCCCGTTCCTGTGTTAAGTAAACAGCAAGAACCTTCAGTAGCATGTAAAGGATAAATATGATTTAGGCATGTAACAGATTCTGTGCTGCAGTTCAGAATATGTACCCTGGGGCAAGTGTTTCTCTATTGCCTGTTTTATTACTGCTTTCAGTTATTTCAGCTGACAACTTCTGCAAGGGCTCTTGGAGTGCTTTGGTTATAGGCTTTTAAATGGGTAGGTGCTGTCGTTGTGATATGTGTGTGTACAGTGCCTTGTACAACGAAGACCCTGTCCTGACCAGGAAGCTTCAGTACAACACGCATGAAACAATGCTTTTATTTTTCACATAAACATAATATATCAGCCTTGCAGAATAAATGCAAATGGAAACTTACAGGTATAAAACCTCTTCTGCCTTTGTAAAACTGATAGAAGAAAATAATGCTGTCTGCTGGGATGAATTGTGCTTTCAAAATGTATTTGTATTTCAGTTCCTGTGACCTCTGAGTGAAAATTTGCTACCACTGGTTTACTGCTGGCATGGAAATAATGCCTTTATCCCCTCTGAGCAATGGATACATCCTACTTCTAAATACATGGCATATATCACTGGCTATTTAAAATCTGACACGTTAAGTTTTGGATTGCTGTTATCACAGCCACTGGGTTGACTGTAGAATTGTTTCTTTACTTCATTCTACAGATGTTGATGGTGTAGGTATTCCTTGATTCCTGCTCTTCACCCCAGCTGACTTTGCTGGCTTAGACCACAAGAGAAGGATGGGAAAGAATCTCTTGAAAAATCAGTATTTCTAACTAATTAAAAAGCTTCTGAAGAAGGTCACATCAGTTGTCTTTAGCTGCAAGTGGTGTCTGTAAATGACAGCTGTTAAAGGAGCCTATGAAAATCACTGTGAGACTGAAACATCCTATAGAAAAAGGGGGAGATTTTTTTATCTCCATATCATGTTTGTTTTCATAGTCAGAATCACAGTTTTTAAATGGTTGATTTTGCTGTATTAAGAAATTAAATTACTTAATTGCTTTTAAGAAATTAAAAAGCAGCAGATACCAACAGGATTTCTTTCGTTTGTTTCTTGTTTGGAAAATGTTTTTAGCCAGTTCCACGATTCCAGGGTGTGTCTTGTGATTTTAACATCTCTGGGATGGCTGTTGCAGCCAACTGATGTAAGTGATTTCTTTACCCAGATTATTAAGCATTACAGGAGAGGAGGAGTCACAGTGGTCAAGGGAGTGCATGGAAGAGAATTTCTGCTAAGGTTTGCTTTATGTATTGACCCTCTTCTATCAACGGAGAAACCTCCAAGATGGAAGTACCTGAAACTTGCAGGGCCAAGTCTGGATCCCAATTCTGGAATTCAGTTTTCATGCTTTTAAGTTAATGACTGTGTTTCAGATTTGATGACTTCAGATCTTAAAAGCAGCATCGATTTGGAAGCTGCTGGCATCATTTTAGCCAGCTCTCTTTACTCCTGTCCACACCCTCTCATTGCTTTTGCCACTTTAGATCTAAAGAAAGAAACTACAAAAGACAGGAACCGTGTTATTTCCCCATAGAATGGAAAATCTTTAATATGTACATCTATAATAGGCTCAGATGTTCTTACTGAGAAGCAATTTGCAGATTGGCTTCTGGGTGTATTCTCCATTTGTGTTAAAGTTGTTTCACAAAGCAGCTGAATGAAACTTTCATGGAGTTGCTCTTACCTGAAGAGTGAGAGAGAATTGGGTAAGACTGTCAGAGAGAAATTGGCACAAATTCCAAAGGCAAAACTTTATCATAGCAAAATACCTCTGTAAGAAAGAAAACCTGGCTACCTGGAAAAAATATGCAGTTACAGACAGTGGGTTTTTGGCAAATATAATTTGGCTTAATCATGCATAGAAGAATTTATGTTTTATTTATACAATTATCCAATTTTATGTAAGCTTGACATCAAAAAGTTCAGACAAAAGTTTTGCTTAAATCTTTGGGATTTTCATATAAGCCTGACCTATTTTGGAAAAAAAAGTAATTAAAATCTTCAGTGTATGGAGTTAGATGTTTAAAACACTGCCACAAAAATGGCTAATGAACAGGATGATACAGTAAATAGACAATAAAAACTAATCAAAGAACTACTAATTAGCAAGTGGGACTTCATCCAAAGAAACCTTAAGTGTATAATTTATTGTATGATGTTATTCATTTATTTGGTCTTTGAATCAGTAGGCTCTAATGTTTTCAGAAAGAATATACAAATCATCTTAATGTTAGATATCTATATAGCATAATAAAAGCATTTTCATCTGATTAGCCTGAATTTTATTGCCAAAAAAACTGTATTTTGTTTCCTGGCACTGAGCAACAACTCCTCTTTTTTTCTAATTAGAAAAATATTTTTCTGTGATAGTGTTGGTCTTGTTGAATGAGCTCCAAGGTTTTGGTTTGTTTGCTTTTTCTTCAGCCTGAACTGTTCAGTTTGTCCCCTTCAGTATAAGCAACTCAAAGAAAACTTCATACAATATTCTTCTGAGTGTGATCTACTGACTAATTTCTCAAAGTATATCTTACTAATTGGTGTGTCTTAAGGACTTGAGTCATGCAATGGGCACTTGGTAGACACCCTTTGTCTTTTGTTAGATGTATTAAGAACTGAAATGTCTAAAATTCTCCTAACTTTTTTTATAGCTTTTCTAGTTCTCTGTTGATCCGAGAAGGATTTGAATCACTTGGCACCTATCTTTGTTCAGCCTGGAGAGAAGCAGCCTGAGAGGGGATCTGATCACTGGGGATCAATAGCTGAAGGGTGGGACACAGGGGACATGGGCAGCCTCTTCTCAGTGTCTGTGGGGACAGGACAAGGGGTGATGGGCTCAAGCTGGAGCACAGGGAGTTCCCCCCAATCTGGGGAAGAACTTTTCCCCGGTGAGGGAGCCCTGGGACAGGCTGCCCAGGGGGTGTGGAGTCTCCTTCTCTGGAGAGATTCCAGCCCCGTCTGGACACCGCCCTGTGTGCCCTGTCCTAGGGACCCTGCTTTGGCAGGGGGTTGGACCCCATGGGCTCTGGGGGGCCCTTCCAACCCCTGTGATTCTGGGATTGTGATCTTCTTGCAGGAGGATTCCAGCCAGAGCCAGTGGCTCAGTTAAGAGCTCATGAAGTTGCTTGTCACATCACATCTGATAGCTGCTCATTCAAGACACTATTGAAGGTCATGACTCTTGAGAACCTGCACGTTATCAAGACTCATCCTACTGTTAAGCATAGTAATACAGATGATAATAAAATCTGTATGTGATAGATGTTGCTCTAGCATGAGAAGCTGTTATGTCTGTCCCTCCCGTACTGTGGATTCTTTCCAAGGCAGCACTCTCTTGAATGGCCTGTCCAAGATCTTTATGTATAATCTTTTCCCAATTTTTATAAAGATTGTTCTTTCTAATGCCTCAAGGCATTTTGGAATTTTTTTTTGCTATGTATTGGAAATTAAACTTTATTCTATTTCAGGATTTGCAGTGTATTTCTTTGTTGATAAAAGCTAAAATTAATATTGTTTGATGAAGGAATGAAAAAGGAGAATATACAAATACATCCGTGATCTCAGGAGCTACAGAATCATGGCAAAATACATTTGGAATGAACCAAAAAAACTAATTTAGCTCATCTTCATGCTGCAAGGTAAGACTGAGTGTTTTCATACTTCCTCTGACGAGTGTTGCTCCAGCCTGTACTTCAAGATATCCAATCATGGAGATTGATTTAAATCAAACAAAACCCCAAACCACCACAAAATAGCAAAGAAACCCCAGCCTACCACCTTGAACAGATGACTTGCAAAAGGCAGATATGCAATCAAGTTGATTTTTATGTTAGTTCTAAATGCAAAAGTAAGTATTTGAGTTTTATAGCTCAATATTATATTGAGTATTGCACCAAGAGCAGTAGAAAAGAAGCTGTAGCAATCTTTGGCTAGCGTAGCAACCAAAACTGATTGGACCTTGTGCCACCCATAACAGCCTGTAAAGTAGCAGGAATAAAAATACAGTCACATTTTTGTTATGAAAACGTATCCTTCATGTCAACTATACAACCCTGTTTTCTTTCTGTAATAGAGAAACACTTTCACACATGATTTATTACGTGGAAACACTGAAATTTAAGAGCAGCAGCTAGTGCTGCTGGCCCATTTTTGCGATGAAAACTTTAAAACAGAAAACACCTTCGTTTAAATTTGCTACCTGCTTGGTTGAGGAAGGGTTTAAAGAAAAGGGACCAGGTATTTAAATGTTTGTATTTAATGTTCTATGATGATGGTTAAAGTGTGCTTCAAACCTTTGTTTGCTCCTAGGCTCCACAGCTCGGTGGATGTTTAGCATTTAAAAGAATGTTACAAGGATTGTAGCTGATGCTGTCTATGGAGAGCTTAGGGCAGGAACAGGAGAAGATGACACATCCACAGGAATAAAGACTAACAAAGAGCCTTCAAAGTAAGAGCAAAAAGCCCCTCAGCTGTATATTCTGGTTTTGCTGAGATTTGCAGAGTCTTGGCTTAGGAAAGCACAGGAGGCTGTACATCTTTCCTGTTTAAATAAAGCTTACCTGGACTAGATTTTCCCTGGTAGCTAATTATTGCCCCCGTGTCCCTTTTGCAGGGGGTAACAATGAGAAGGTGTGTGTACTTGTTACAGGCCTGAGAACAGATACCATGTCATCCTTCCAGCAGACAAGGGTAGTGCTGTAGTATGTTACCACAGCTGTACAAGCACTCCATCCCATGAGAAGAGAGAAACTGTGTGCTGGGAACCTATAGAAGGCAGGACTCAGCCTTTTCTGCCTCCTCTAATGCATCAATACAGATTAATACAATGAGGATACTGTTTAAAATCATCAGTTGCTGCTTTTTAAAGCAACAGTTTGCAATTCAGGGATCAATCTTCTTGTCTTTTCAGATTTGTATTTTCCTTCTTTCCTCTAGAAATAGGGGGCTCCAGTGTTACATTTTTAAAGTGACTCTTACATAGTTACACTGCCAATTAATATTGCCATTTATTATCATGGCTTCATTGTAATACCCCAAGGAAAATCACAGGGAAGGAAATAATATTCCTCAGTCTCTTTGAAGGTGCTGCAGATGGCAAATGATTCTTCCCTCCCTCCCTCATATGAAGATCTGATTAAGAATTTGTTTTGGCCAGCCTAGATCAATGTCTGTCTTTTAGATGGTGTAAAACCCTACCTGGAGAAAATTCTTTTGAGGAAGAGGAGGACTTATTTGTTGAGACTGAAAGAAGCCACTTCAATAGCAGTTGTTGTTTTAAATATGGGAAACTTGTGAGAATACAACAAATGTACTGGAACCACTAATCAAAATATTAACCGATATGGAGTATTTTATTTAGATAAAATTTATTTAGTTCACCTGGATGATTTTTTTCCCTGAATTTTCACATAATTTTGGTCTCTATTTTAAACTTTCATTTATAATATTAATTACTTTCATTATAAAAAATCAGAGCTTGGTAACTAAGTGCTAAAAGACATTACCTGCATAGAAAATACTGAAATATGAGAAATATTCTCAGCCAACTCACTGTAATGATCCTTCTCAGTTTCCTTGCTCCAAGGAGAAATGAGTGATTGGAAAAGGGGAAAAAAACCGAGCCCAACAACCAAAAACAACCAACAAACCCAACTCTTCAAACGACAGCACTTTTAAGTGCTGCCAAAGGCAAGATGGACCTGTCTGTCACGAGATGGGGATAGTTGCTTTTAAAATGCAAAGAAGTCATCACAGTCTGAGTGAATTGGATAGAGCTGGTGTAGATTGAGCCATGGCTGCTTTGAAAGGCTGGAATGAGCCACACAATGGGAGAGACAGCTTTGAATCTGCATTGCAGGCGTGATACCCACAGCCTTTGAATACATGAGATGTAGCTAGTAGAAAGAAATGAGAGTTTTGAACTCTTTCTTGCCTATAAACTCTACTGTTGATTTAATTTTTGATCCTGGGTGTTTATGTTCTGTGAGCACATAACTTATCACAAAAATAACTGCTGGTGTAAAGGTGTGTGCTGAGGAGGTGGTAAGTTTTGCACAAGATCTTGTTCTGGTTCCTTGCAGATGTGCAAATATAACCCAATTATATATATTACCCATCTGAAGTGTTCCCAGAGAGCTGGGAGATACGCCCTGGATGTTCCCTAGAACAAAGGACAGCTGATTTAGTTTTAAAACTATGGAGTCAGATGTGTTTTGTGTAAGTGAAGTAAAAAAGTCAGTTCTACAGCTATTTACTTTGTATGTCTGTGACAAGCCAGAAAAGTTAGCACCAAATAAAGTTAGCAGAGAATTAGTGAGCACTAATTGCAAATCTAAGGAGATGAGTGGTGATGTATCCACTGTAACCACCTTGCAAATAGCTTCTGTTACAGGCAGGAAAACTACTTCGATCAGGAAATCATTTCAATCCAGATTATTTACTGGTGTATTAGAAGAGACTGTGGCAGTAGAGAATTTTTACACAATCTGGATTTTAGATTTATTCTTACAATACTCCATTCTAAGTTATCTGTTAAAACATTTTAATCCTAATAAGGCACCAGCTTTCTTCTGGGGTTAATTATTCCAATGAAAACAAAGGAAAAAACCCTGTATTGCAAGCCACTTATCTTCTGTAGTATAAAATGTTCTTTAAAGGATTATTTCTCTGCTTATATTTACATAGTTAAATAGTTGGATTTTTAACTTTGGTTATTTTTAATTTCCTGGTAAAAGCCGGCTACAGCTAATCTTTTTCAGTAATATAATCACCCTCGCTGCACACAGGGTGAACAGGGAAGGATGAAACTGAAAGCTGTTTAATTATTGCAGGGTAGGTCACAGCCGCGTTGCTGTGAGAGACACCAGACACAAGCAGCGTGTGTCATAACAATCTCTTTCGTTCAAACTGTGATTCCCATCTCCTTCCCCCTTCAAAAAAACCCCCAAAAAAAGGGAGGGTGGGTGGTGTGGAGAGGAAAAGAAGTCTGGGAGGGAGACCAGGGGGACGTTCTTTCTGTGTGCTGTTTGCCAGCCTCTCCTTGTTGCTGCAACTCATCAGGCTTTCTGCTCTCTTTGGGGAGCTCACCCTACCTGTCAGCAACCGTCTGAGCTGCAGAGCAACTCCTCGCTGGCCTTTTCCCTGCTCTCTGAAAATCTAGAGGCCTTTCAGGGACCCCCCGCCCCAGCACTGTAAGGCAGGGTCACAGCTTTCTCCTTCTTCTCTCCCTTAGCAGGGCCCCAGGGCAGCGGAGTGGGAGAGCTGCGCTGGGGAGAAACCTCTCCAGCAAGCTTTAGCGCAGGCTGCCCAGTTTACCCAGCACACGCAGACCTTTGTGCTTTTATTGACACGTGTGTGCTTTAAATGAGCAGGATTTCACCCACAGGTTCATCCCCTGTGATTGTTTGTCTTCCCAGAGTCGGATAGGTTACTCCAGTTTGCACGCAAGATGCCCGGCGCTGCCTCGGGCCTGTGGTGGGAGCAGTGTGACTCCTCAGCTCAGGTTTCCAGAGGATCACAGGAATAAATTCAGAATTTGTTTTTTTGCAAATAATCTCCAATGTCTGCTTGCAATTTACTGTTTCCACAAAAATTTTTTTGGCAGTGGTCATGTTTGCTTGGATTCTTACAATTGTTTTGGTAAGCATATTCTTTCCGTGACAGGCCCCTCTTGGCAAATATTTCAAATTCCTGTCTTTCTCTTTTTACATTTTAGCTTTTCTCAGGATTTTTTAGCTGCAGCTCTATTATTTCTAAGGGTGGCTCTACTTGTTAGTACGTGATGCAGAATTCCTAGAGTTTATCCTTCAGGATATAGAGGAGTTTGTGGCTAGCAGTAATGAGGGAAGGAGTCTAAAAAAAATCCTGGAGGGAAATAAACAAAAATAAAACTGTTCATAATTAAGTGTGGAGCTAAATTTTTGTAGGAACTGAAATTCAAATTTTTCAAAATGATGTTGTTGGAGGCCCTTAATCAGGGTTACAAAGAAAACACACCTTTTATTTCAGTCCTGAAATTAAACTTAGGTAGGATGGAAGCGTTCGTGTGGTGTGAATGTCTTAAGGACTCCAGAATCAATGGTGATCCCTTCATTTGTTAAACCCTGGAGTCCCATCTACTCACCAGTCACCTGCATGGAGCCAGTCACTGCCTGCCAGAAGCTTGGGAAGTTCAGCATTCATCTGGGGAGCCAGCTGGGTCAATGAGCTGCTACCAGACTTGCTCGGCTTCAATCTATGTAAGTGTCAGCAGAGAACTGCTCTACCCTAAAAGTTATTATCAGCTCCAGCCAAGAGTTTGGTGCAGAAGAAGCAGACAAGTGCAAGGGCTGATACACTCGAAGAGTAGAGCTAAGAAAAGGAATCAGGTGAATACGGGCTGACACAGGTACCTGAAGAGATGTGGCCAAGAGCCACCAAAGGCGTGGGTGGGGAGGGAAGGATAACTAGAGGTCATCATGTCACAGAGGGGCAGTGGCATACATAGGAACAGGAACTCATGAGCCACTCTTCTAGAGATTGGTATCTTGTGCATCCTTCGATGTTTTGAGGTGAGTAAGCATCTGGGGCTGAAAATAAGATGTAATCTATTGAGAGAACTTTTGGAAAAAGAAAAGGTAAAGAAAAAAATTTGAATTTTGCTGAGATACTGGCATGGTCTGCTTCTGGTTTTTAGTTTCTGATCTTGCCTACATCACCTTTAAATGGCTTGTGTGCATAGGAAGAATGGGTTAATGTGGGAGAGAGTTGGACAGGGATGGAAAGCCCCATTACTCCTTCGGTTCATTTCACTGAAAATAAAATAGAATTTGGAGTGAAATGAAAACAAGATTTTACTACAGAGGAGCAGATTAAATGAAGAATATCAATTAGTTCTAACTACTGTCTTTTACGTATAAAATTATGGTTAATATTTGTGACACAGGTCAGAGTCTAATTGGGAGGCCCTTATAAAAATACTTAAATATAATTATTTTTTAATTAAAAAAGAGTGGTAACTGCAGAAATATTTTCCTAGCTCTTTAGCTAGTTTTGTTGTGCAGATTTGTGCTAATCAGTGAAATGGCTAATGCCTCAGTTTCCCCTTCTTGATAGGGAAACAGTAAGGTTAATCCTTTAGAATGACATGTGATTTAAATCAGGTTTTTTAAAAATCCTGCTTCTTTTAGGCAGAAAGACAATTTGTTCTTGTACTAAGTAAACCTTGCCTTGCCTTCAAAAAATTTTGTCTAAAACTTGTTTTAATTTTCTCAAGCATTTGAATTATAAACACTGGTTCTGGCTTTGATTCTTCAAGCGTGCAGATTGCTAAGAGCTGTAATTCCTTTTATCTGTTTGCTGAAGCGCGTTGACTTGTTTTCACTTGTTCCTAGCTGGCTGGTGTTAGGACCCAGAAGAGAGACAGCAGCAACGTGATATAAATAGAGTACCAGAATGGGACAAAGTTTGAGAAGAAAGCATGACATCACTCAGACTTGCTCTCCACCCAAAAAGATCTGGGATGGAGGTGCAAATGTGAGCTGGACAAGCGAGGAGTTAGCAACTCTCTTCAGCTCCATTTCTGAGGAAGCAGAGCGAGCTGGACGCCCTGGGTGCTATAAGGAAGTGCATTTTCTTGCTAGCTAAACCAAAACTGGCTTCAGATCTCTGACAACGTGAAAGTAATTGAAAGGAAAAGACAACCAGAGGAGGAAAGTTGAAAACAAGACCTTTTCTTTTTCTGGCACAGCTTGTAACAGAAATATTTGACTTCTCTCCACGGAACTGTACAACTTTGGGATCTGATGCACGCTCCTTTGAGTTTTCCTCCAATCACGGTAATTTATCTGCAGTTAAATGAAGAGATCAAAGTGTGAAGCAAGCAAATACTACTTCAAGGGTCTGGAAGGATATTTTGCCATCACTGGAGGAACAGACTTTTTGAACCTGAATGGAAAAGGTCCCTTTGCTACTTTTTGTATTAAAAGGAAAACTTATGATTGAAATCCTACTGGAATTTGATCTCAGTTGCACTTTTAACCTTAAATAGACCATGGAGAATTTATTATCTCTGCTCTGTTGTCGTTATACTTTGCTGCTTTTATTTCAATACAAACATCAGGTAATGTTCTGAATCTGGTTGGTATTGAGATCTATCTGGATTCCTCTTAGCAAGTTTTGCCACACTATGTCTCACTGTGAAATGTTTTATATGCAGGTGTATGGAAACTATTCCCAGCTACCCAAACACCCAGGTAAGGAACATTCTATTTCTGTTTTTGACAGTGTGCTTTAATATTTATTTGCTTTTTTGTTAGAATATTTCATTTTCTTAGTAGCTCCAATGAACCAGCAATCCTACACTTGAATGTCAGCTCTGTATTAAAAATGTAATAAAGTCTAAAGTATCACTGTCCCAGGCTTTTTAAATTCAGCAACCTACCTGCTAAATATTCCACATAAAAATGTATTTGAAGAAAATTGCTTGTATTTGATAGGTAGAAAAACCTATATACACAGTTTGCTTCTTATTACTTCTTCTTTGAGCACACGTTTCTGAGTCAGACCTCTCCACAGACTATTCTCTTTTTCTCTCATTGTCTTTAGTGTTCAGTGTTTTCAATTCAATGGTTTGCAGTTAAATATGCCAGCTTTTATAGTTTGCAGTAGTTTGGCATGGCTTCAAGTCGTCTACCCTCCTCCCAGCCTTCATGCTGAAGCTTAAATCAGTTATAGGGGATATTAAGGATCTCTCATCTGTTTTCAATCTAGAGAAAAACTTACTCAAAGCCTATTTGGGGTCTGTGTGTGTAACTGCACAATCCTTCTGTTAATATAGTTTAACCACAAGCCTCATGGTGGTGTACAAGTACAATTTTCCTGCTGTACCAAGTCATGTATTGCTTTGTGCTTTTCAGTTTTAACCAAATGCAATTATTTTCAGCATAAAACACAGAGCAGTGTGGCAAAGCCATGTTTCCTGCTATTGCAGGAGTTTCAGCCCCGTTAGATTTTATTTTTTAGTTCAATTTTCAATCAAAACCAATGAAATACAGCTTCATTTCTTACGGATGAGGATCACTGGCTTCTAGGTGATGGAACAATAGGGGGGAAGAAGCCTCCAGCAATAAGGGGGCAAGTTACACAAGGTTTATTTTGCAGAACAGTGAGTGTTGGGAAGCATCACTGTGAGTGATGCTCTCTGGATTTGAACTGAGCTGGAAACAAACCCTGATGTTTTGCTCTAAACACAGAGTAGTGACGTACTGAGAGGACACTGCAAGTGTACCTTGAATTCAAGGCAACAGGTATTTGTTCTGTTTATGGTCTTAGGGCTGACTGGCTGGAAGTGGGGTAACTGCATGGCTTTATGTAGTTCAGAGGTGGGAAAGCCACTGACAGTGCAGTGTGGTTCTAGGCAATTCACTTTGCTATAGATCTATTTCCCTCCCATTTTCTACTTACCTTTTTTCAGCTGTTAAATGTAAGTGTTATGGGATTGTTGCCAACTGTGGCAATGCCTTTGTACTGCTGCTACTACTAAGATACTTGTGCCACAATTTTTTGGCATAAAATAAAATTTTCTCCTGGTACTTTTTTCTCTTTTAGCTTTTTTTTTTTTTTTCCTTTTTTCCCTGCCATATACTCAACTTTAACCTTTTTTTTTCTTTTTCTTCCTTAATACAAAAGGGAGGTGTTAATAGGAGCAAAAGATATTTGCATATAAGCACACTGTGAAACAGCAGGCATGTTCTGGGCTCTGCAAAATGGAACCGGTAGTTTGATGAAAGTGGGACGGAGGTGCATTAGCATATGTGGATGCTCTTGATAGCATAGAAATTTATAACTTTAATTTCTTTTTGCAGCAGCCAGAATATGTTCTTTGAAGATAAAACTAGGCACATACCCAGCTTTAGTTTATGTAAATGCAAAAAATCTTGTTCTTATATTCCATTACCTAAGTGCACTTTGCCATCCTCAGCTTGGGTTGCCTGGGATTTTCAGATTGGGTTTTATGTGCTTGGCCTGTGTCAACAGCATCTTCATCCTTTTGTTAGGTGTTGTGCCTTCCTCTGTATCTTCCAAATATTCAAAGGAAACATGTAGCCATAGAATTTAATTCATTTCTTTAAAGGCATCCCCATCTTATCTTTTTATTACTCTCTGTGGGAAAATGTCTATGACAACTGACAATGTTTCTAGTTAGGTCAATAGTAGACTCAGGTCAATTATGAATAATTTGTTAGATATCTTTAGTAAAGCTGAGTTTGGAAACAAGTCTGAGTCGTTCTTGCATCCTCACAAGATACAGAGCTCCTCTTACTTCTGTGCTTTCAGATCTACAATTGCTTGTTGTGATGTTTAGCAATTTTATCAGCTTTATGCTGTTGTTAAAAAGGATAAATCTTAGGATCCTCTCTGTGCCACAGCTCTGAAACTATCCTGTGAGAACATCAAACTGCTCTCCACTTTGTGGCCTAGGCAGTTACAGGAGGCAAATGAAATGTTTGCACCTTCATATCCATGATAAAGGAATCCTGTTTGTATCCATGACAGTAAAATGATAGATTAATTAATTCAGCAAGCTATTTTGATCTCAAGAGTGAAGAAAAGTGTGGGATAGACTGTAAATGTCAACGGGCACTGGTTGTGATTGGTTTTAATTTGCACACTAGGTGTGGGGAGCTTTCACAGGGTGTATGACAGCTGAAGTGCTTCCTTAGAAACTTATCTCTATTGGTTTTGCACCTCAGGTTCTTGAAAGATTGCTTAGGAGTGAAAAATGATCGTAGGGCAAAGAGCTATACAGATACAGCATAGCATAAATACTGGCTCTCTCCGTACCTGTTGTCTGTTGTGTTGTTTTCCCACCTCTCACAGAAAACATTAACTCAAGCTAGTAGGACAATATGCCACGATGGTGAACAAAACACATTCTCATTTGCATTCACTGTAAAATTTCTGTGTATCTGTATCAACCTTGTAAAACTTTATTAGATATAGGAGATTACAAATTTATTTCAGCACAGTTGGTTGAAATGAATTATTTTGAAAATAAGGGTTTCTTGCAGCTAACAAGATGATGAGAAATCAAAACGAATGTTTTTCTACATTATTAATACTTTACCCATAAAATAGAATTCTTTTTAACAAAAAATGGGACTGTTTTGGACAGTCTGGTCAGGTTTGAGTGATCACATCTAGAATCTGTTCAAACTCATCAATTCAACTCTGCCGATGGAAACCAGGAGGTGTTTTGCTTTTGTCAGCTTGTCTACCTGTTGCTAATGAGGACATTCAAGAAGACAAAATGCTCTTGTCAGCCACAAGGAGCTGTTCTGGTTTTGGTGCTGTGGAGAAGGTTCTGAAGGAATAGGTAAAATGCCATATGGAGAGCAGTGAACTCTTTTCCATGTGTTATTTAATATTCAGGAACCCCTTCTCTTGAGGAACATCAAATTCCTTCTGTTAAATAAAAGTTCTGCTATATGACTCTGTTATGATGAGAGTAATCTGGAGGCATCAGGAAGGCTACAGTCTGCTGTAAGAACTGTATGGGCACCTGTATCCTCAACCGTGTTGCAAGTTGTCCACCACTGAGTACTGCTTCTCAATACATCAGTGTCTTTCCATAGAAGACTAAAGGTGCAAAAACTCTTGGGTTAATATAACCTGAAGGTGTTTTCACAGTGGGTTTTGGAGTGAGTGTAAATTCCTAGGAACTCTCTAGCTACTCCCTTGAACTGCTGAGAGGAAACAGGAGTAGAGGCAGTATGTAGGCTAAACGTTTCCCTCATGCGTTGCCTTCTCAGTGTTTTGCACTATCCCTGTGTGCTTTTAGAACCTTGGTGACATCATGAAAGTATTCTTGAGTGACTCCTCAACTGGTACTTAAAAGAATGTTGCCTCATACACTAGTAGAGATTTAGTCAGAGATTGCTTCACATAAAAAGTACAATTAAAATAAAACAAAATAAAAATCAGTTGAGCTTTAAAAATAGGTTTTCTGCAGTGGCCAATCAGATATTTGGCTTTTATCTGCTCTGCTACTTTGATTTATGATCTCACTTATGTGCCATACTTGATTTACATAAAATATCTTGTTTTACTTAACCCGTTGACCTCTGGTTTTGTTCTTTTCTGTGGAGGCTTGTTACACTCCTTGTTGGTCCTTACTTCAATAACCTTTTCATCTGTGTTTGCTTGAAAGGGTTCAAAGTTCTTGCATCAGCTTCACATTACTGGCCATTGGAAGATGTGGATGGAATTCATGAGTTCCGGGATACCAATGGAGGTACACAAAGGATTTGTTGACAACGGAAATAACATCAGAATTTGTGGCAGTCTAAGTAGAAAGGGAATAGGAGAAATGGAAGGGGTTAGATTTGTACCACAGCAGTTGAATTATTTTTTTCCAGTTAATGTTCTGCAGCACTCCAATGTCCAAATGGTATTGTATTTGTGAACTGATTTTTATAGACTATCCTCAGATGGTTTATGGGCTGTCTATGCATTGTTAAGGTTATAAAGAGAAAAGGTTTATGATCCAGAGAGTCATTGAAATCACATTGTTATTAGCTGGTTTGGTACATGCATAACATGAACTAATATATTCAGTGACTGAGATCTTTGCTTATGCCATCAGTGAAGGTGCTTGCTTCTTTTTGCGTTTTGGAAGGAGATAAATACCCAAATTCTTCAGGGGCTTTTCAGAATTGTACGTAATATCCACAGAAAAGAATTACAAACTCTTGTATAATTAGTTCTTACTCTGTTGTTTCATCTTTTGGATATTTCCTTAAAAGCTGCACTGCAGCATTAGTTCAAACATTTTTCCAGTCAGGCAAAGCCGACAGGTTTGATAAGGCAAAACTCTCACTGATTTGAAAAAGTCAGGTGCCAGGACTGGAGGATCCCAGAGGGAGTGATATTAAAAGGCAGTCTGGTTGGATTCAGCAGTTTTCTGATTCTGGTTTTTTGCATCAGAACCAAAAAGGATGGTAAGGGCTTCCTGGGGATGTGCTGGCGACGCGGTTAATGGAGCTTCGACTCAAGCACTGTATCCCATTGCTGCATCATGGGCATGCAGGGTCGTTCCATTCAGGTGAAACTTGCAGCTGTACTCTGCCTCCTCCTGAGATTCAAAGGTCCCTCAGTAATTTTCACAAGTTACTTTTTCTCTCCTGCTATTTCAGCCGGTTCCAAGTTGGGTGGATGTAGGTTCCTCACTTTTTCTCACACTGTGGCCCATGACCTTGGCAGTTGAACTGGTTTGTACTAGTGCAAAGGGTAGCTGCTGTGCTACTGCTGATGACTGTAATATCTTTACCCAGAAAGATCACTGCAGAAGATTAAATCAGCAGGTAGAGACCTTTACAACCTTCCATGAAAAATGTTACCAAAGTGCCAAGCTATTGCTATTTATTACACAAAAATGGCAACATCAATCTCTATTCCAAAGTGGAGAAAAGATCCATAAATATCTAAAACCTTTTATTCTGGAGGTGTTTAAGTATTGTAAGCTTAAACTTTGACCCATCTTTCCACAAATTTTCTTAAAAAATGAAACCAGCTGACCAGAAATAATAATGGCAATATTCTGCTCTCGTTAGAGTCTGATGGCAGCATTCCCATTGACTTCAATAGAATCATCATTTGGCTTACAAAAGTTACCATAGGAGTTCTCTAACATGGTGTTAAAGTGAATTTCTGACACTGGACTTCATGTAGCTTCAGGAACAGTAAAGCACTTCATATCTAACATTTTTTGGCACTGATGTTACATAGATGTTGTTCTGAAAGTGCTTGAAAGCAATATATAAAGTACAGTTCTGGCAAAAATGATGGTTGATGTTAGATTGTTTTTCAAATTCTGTTAAATCACATTATTTCAATGAAATTGAGAAATGTTTTCAGTTGTATCTTGGAAGAAATAAAGCAGAATATATAAAGTTCCTGATCCTACAAACCTTTACTTACAAGAATAGGGCTGGCTCACATGAGCAATCTCCTTTCACTCCTATTATGACATTGTGTTAAATAACTTTATAAATGAGCCAGCTGCATGACTTTGCTGAGAAAAGTTTGGAGGACTTTGTCTCACTGTTATTTGCAGAGGATGCTGGTAGCCAAAAGTCTTTTCCTCTGCAGTGCAGCTCTGGCAATGTTGAATTTTTTTTCCTTTAACGTTGTAGGGGATAGTTGAAATTCTTCTCAGTTGCTTATATTTAGTGTCTGATAATACACAGATAGTATTTCAACTGACTCAAGCAGGAATTTTGTGTATCTATTTGATATTTGAATTGGATATACCAGAAGATTTTTTTTCTTTATTGCTGTAATCTAATGCAGGTGACAATTTGCTTGGTTTTGATACCACTCTGATTACACAACTCTTCTGTTTATTGCTAGTCTGTCTTGTTTTTCCACTCATCATATCATGCAGTTATTTTCATTCCATGTTTCTCCTCTTAAATCCTTGAAGCATCATAATCTGTCCATCATGTTAATCCATTTTATTTGTTGAATTCATTGTGTGTGAAACCAGATTTATATCTCTCAATGCCTTTGTGTTGTGAGGGGGAGTGTCAGCAAATTAATTTGTTGGCTATCTTAGCAGTAGAAGCAATTGAAAGGAAACCAGGAACTTGATATAGTAGATCAGAAAGATGTGGCTGCGTTCAGGTTTTTACTCTGACCCTTTGTTTTTCATGTTTTTTTCTCCTGAGCTTTTTTGTGTGCAAGTCTTTTGGGTTTTTGTCGTGGTTTCACCCCGGCTGTGGGCTGAGATCCACGCAGCTGCCTGCTCCTTGAAGTAAAAGAGCAGGGGAAGAGGGAAAAAGGGGGAACAAGGGAAGGGAAAAGGAAGGGGAAATAACTCCAAAACCAAGAAACTAAGAGGCCCGTGGGTTGGGATAAGGATAGTTTACTAAGAGAACAGAAAAATAAAATATCCCAATGCTAACAGGACTTTAGAGCAAAAGAAGATGAAACTATTGATACACAATGCAGTTTCTCACCGAACCACACAACTCAGGTACCACCCAGAGCTGTCCCGGAACCCGACCGTCCCCCCAAGCAGCACGCGTCCCGAGAGGAAGCACGCGTCCCGAGACCGCCCCCCTCTTCTTCCCAACAGCCCCCCGTTTTCCTGGGCAGGACGTAATTGGCATGGAATACTCTCTTTGGCCCATCTGGGTCACCTGTCCTGGCTTCGCCCCTCCTTTCTCAAGAATAGAGAAATAGAAGAAGCTGAGAAAGTCCTTGACTGTCTGACTGCAACTAAGAACATCAGGGTGTTCTCAGCACTGCTTTCATTGTAACTCCCAAACACAGCATCCCATCAGCTGCTACAAATGAAATTAACTCTATCCTGACTGAAACCAGGACAGTTTTGTTTTTTTTTTTTTTTTTTCTTTTTAACAGAGTATTTGACTTTTCCTTCTGTGAGCTCAGTTGATCTAAATCCCAAATCAATGGGTCTCTATTTACTTTTGTGGGCATTCCATCAAGCTCCATTTGCCTGCCCAGGGTAAATATTTAGTGTACAAAATACTTGTGAATGATAGAAGTAGATAAAAATAATATTTTTTTTTAAAAAATTGGGATATATAAAGAAGCTAGTAATTTTGCTTATAGAAGTCCTTGTATTTTAATACGTGCCCAGTGCCTCTTCTCTGTTCACTGGGTACAGCTGAGGAGAGTCTGGCACTATTTTTACACTTTCCATATCCTGATGAGATCCCTGAGCTCTCTGCTGTCCATGCTGAGCAGTCCTAGTACTCTCAGCCTTTCAGTGGGCTTGCTTTTTTGCACTGGGGAGCCCAGAACTGGACATGGGACTGGAATTACCTACAGCTTTTTCAGCAGTACAATGATTTTTGTTGTAACTGTGGAGTTCCTTATGAGCATGATTTCAGAGCCCTTCATCTCCAGTTGTATTTTTTAATAGGGTTTCTCCTCCTCAAATACTCTAAGGAAAAAATAGTTTCAGCAATACCATATTTACTTAATGTGTGTAATTAAAGAATGTGATGTTCACATACAAGTCCTTGGGAGAAGTGGTTGTATGATCATTTTAAAGGCCACTGACCAACGTCTGTGACTTGTGCTATGTTGAGAGATATGAACTGGTCAATTCATTACTGATTGTGTTTATTCATTGTTTTGCTTATTTGCTTATTTTCTTTTGTTGTTCCACCCAGCTCTAAGAATCCACAACTTCACTGTGCTTCCTTCCCATAACTCTACCTTTGTATATACCAATGACTCTGCCTACTCTAACTTCTCTGCAACTGTAGGTGAGGATTTTACATATTTTTTGTTCTGCATTTGTCAAGCTTGGATGGTTCTTGTAACATTGGATTCGAAGTTAACATTGAGTTTTCATTCAAAGGTCTATTTGTGCTTATATTGGCATACATTATTGAAAAATCACTCCTGCAGTGTTACCTGAATTGCTCTGAACTACAAGGAGAGGAATCTCCCTGTGCTAAACAGCTCAGAGAGGATGGGCCTCAGTAACCTAAGATATTTGTATTAAACTTAAAAGAAGCAGAGATTACATTTCAGAGGATCATATGAGAAAAGATAGATTGAATTCTCCCCCTGTCCCAATATTTCAAGGTTAAAAGAAAAACAAAGCCATCTTTTTTCCACCATTTAATAGTAATTTTTAAAAGACAAATGCAAACAAATTTACAAAGCATGGAAATCAGAGCTTGTCAGTAATGACATCTATGATTAACTCTTTTTTTTTGAAAAGGCAAGCAAAAGTCTGCATATATATGTCCTTTTAATTATATATATATACACTTTACATCAATATGACAGGCAATAAAAGGAAGAATGGAAAATGAAAAGTCTCAGTCAGAAGCCTGGCACATTGGAAACTGGTTATATCTACACTAGCATAAGCTTTAAAGTAATTTAATTTCAGTCACTAAGCTTTATACTTGTGTAGGTGCAATTGAGATATGACCTCTTGTCCACTTTACAATTGGCTATTAATTCTTCTAGTTGTTTGAAAATCTGACCTAAGGAGAGGGAGGGAAATGACTGAACTGCCATTTGGGCTGCTCAGATACTAGGATGTTAGAATACTAAAGCCACTAGTTTTCTACTCTCTAACAGTAAAAGTATGCTGGCAAATGTGAACTCTGTTAATAATGAACTTCAAATGACCCCAATTCCTTTCAGCCCTCACTTATCTGCTTTATAGACTATTTGCATGGTTCTCACATAGGAAGATACATTCAATATCAACATCAAAAAGAGTGATGTGAATGGCAAAGGAAATGTTATCAAAACAGGAATGCATTACCTTATGGGATTTATTCTTGTTAATTTAGAGTGAAGTGACTCAAGAAGAACTTAGAAATATTTGCTTCCTGTTGACTTGTATATCATTGTAGATATACAATGACAACTACTGAGAGAAGTCCCTTAGATCCCGCCCTTCATGTGTGTTAGACCATTTGTGTGCCTTCCTCATTTCCTTTGTGATCTCATTAGATTTTCAAATATCAAAGAGCACCTAGCTGGGAATTTCTACAGCAGAGAGCAGGAAAAGACTGTATTCTCATTGCTGCTTTCTCCCTTGGAGCAGCTCTTCTCCTAACACTTTCAGAAGAAATTACAGAGAAAGGGTCTGAAAACCAACATTGTGGATCTTCACAATCCTTGCAGAAATGCCATCACAAACAACACTGTTAATATGAAATCCCAAACTGCATATTTACATTCTGCCTGCCCAGAAAGAGATGACAGAGTATTCTGTGTTCTGCTGAACGCAGGCTTTTACCACAGAATATTTTGATTGTGATTCCCTATTGTCTTCATCGCTAAAATTAGTCTTGGAAGAAACAAGATGAGTTTATATCATCATCTGTCAGCTGGACTCTCACTATAGTTTTTTACTATAGGAAACCTTAGTGAGGTTTCCTATAGTAAAAAAACCTGACATGTTTTTTTAGTGTTAAGAAGACTCATGTGCTTTATCTGGTAGGTGATAAATTACCAGTGCTTTCCTTTAGGAGGGAACACAAGAAAATCACAATGAAATCACAAGACAATCACTCATTATCCATGTTAGACAACGGAATAGTTTCCTGATGACAATGATGCCATACCATAGGATGTCTGAAAAGGATATGTATTTCTGCCTTTTGAATATAGCTTGTCAAGTATGTTTCATTGAATTTTTTTTTTTGAATGCAACGTGGCTTTTGATCACAAAATTTCACTTTCAAAAAGTGAAAAGAGCCCTATTCTATTTCAATTTTGATAGATTAAAGTCAGCCTAACTGTAAGACAGAAATACCTCTGTGATGTGTCTGATATTGAGAACTCTGGAAAGCAGAAGATTTATTCAGTTTCCTTTGAAGTAATAAATTTTGGGTATATGGGTTCTGTCAAGTAGTCTTAATCAAGAATCTGAGTGATGAAGATGAGTTCGGATAATTTTTAGATGTTTGAAATGAAAGAATTGTCTGTATGGTTCTTTTAAAAAATCAACCAATTGAACCACCACCAAATCCCCACCAAACAAAAAAATCTCAACACCCACCCCCCAAAAAACCCCCAAACAACAAACCAAAACAGCAACAACAAAACCCCAAGGAGAGCAAAACTATAGCTGGGACAAGATTAAAAATATGAGGTATATGAGTTTTTTAAAATCACCAAGAAGTTTTGTTTTATATAAAATATTAAACTCTTTTTTGCTTTTCCTTTAGATATTGTAGAAGGAATGGTGAACAAAGGAATTTATGTCACTGAAAAGAAAGGAGTTACCTTTCTCTTCTTTGGAAACTATAAAAATTCTTGCATTAGTAATCCTGACGTTTGTGGACCTGAAGGTTAGTAAATTCATTAATTACTATTTGCATTTCTTTTCCTGTCAAATTGTGTAATTCAAGAATCATTGTTTCTTTCCTCATTGAAGTGTGTGCTCAGATTTTAGCCTGACACTTTTCTTTATAGACTTTTCAAACAATTGAGTGTTGATTGCTGAAAATTTAGTCTTTTCTAACTACAATTTAGATTAGAACAAATCACCAACTAATCATATAAATGATCTACAGTAAAATTAATTTTACACAGAAATAAGCTTACAGTGCCCAAAATCTTGTCTGTGGCAACAAGATTATTTTGTCCAAGAATTGTAAAACAAATAAGCTGTTCTACAGGTCTCAAATTTAGGAGACAGTTTTTCTGTGGCCTCTTACCAGGAATAACTGGGATTTTTTAGATTTCTCTCTGGAGATGATAAAGTTTTGAAGTCTCTGGTGTCTTCAAACCCATTTGTCCTTATAAGTGCTTAAATATCTTCATTATCTTTTTCTTCCTTCTCTTCCTGGGGTAGGGTCACAAAATGACAGGTGGAATAGGGATACAGGTTTAATAATCTGTTGATTACAGAAGGTGATTAAAACCTCATATAAGCATCAAATCAAACATACAACTATTCACTAGCCCAAAACATTCACTAGAGATGTAAAATTCAGGAGAAATGGAAGGATAAGTTGCAAACAGGGGACTTCTATACATAAAGTCCAGCACTCTGTAAGCTTGAGAAGTACTGTTCACATTGAATTTTCTTGCTTTTATTGATTTAGGCCATTCTTCAAATGGGCAACATTACTTGAAAGAAGATTTTTTTTTTTACACTGCTATAGTAAGTGCTGTGTATTAATTTTCTAAGAACAGAGCAGATGGTACACAGCTATTACCTGAGAGTATTAGAAAAAGTAATTCAGCATCCTACTACAGGCACATTTTCTGATACATGCTGTATGTTTTGATGCTCTTTTTCATACCACTGGGAAATAAAAATCATCACTAAGTCATATTATTTCTGCATCTATATTATAATAACCAGAATAAAGTATTTGTATAGTAGCAGAGCATTCCCAGGATCTCCCAAACAAGAGCATTGAAAACATAAATGAAATGTTGAGCAGATAAAATGTGAAGAGAAGTGGCATTTTTGGTCAAAAGAAACAATTGAGAAAGATACAAGAGAATCTTCTTATTAGGGCAGGAGAAGATGAAATAAAAAACAACTGGAAAAGCTGCACTATGAGCAGCAATAGCATTTCCTAGAGCTGTGTGCTTGCTGTGTGCCTCACTTGAATTTCTAGTTTTGGCATTTCATGAACCAAAATGCACATAAGGAGGGTTTAGATCCACAGTTTTCTTGGGGCTATGGGATGTTCAGTAGCTGTATGTGGTAGTCCAATAGGATACACAAAGATGGGGGAAACGGGCACCACAATAGATGTGCTGTGTAACTTAGTCTCTCTCTCTACATCACGTTAACTTCATCTCTCATCCTGTAAAGAAGGAATAACAGCACTTCCATGCCTGTCAGGAATATATGGAAGCACTGGGAAAAGATTGTGAGACACTTTGACAGAGGAATCGCAGTAGTAGGAGGGCTAGATTAACTGAGGCAGCCCTTTGGGGGGTGAAGATGGTGTACAGATACAAGGAAAACTCATGGCTTTTTGGAAAGAGGCTTGGAGCAGTGTCTCACCCTGTCACTGGTGTGGCAAAGAAGGTAAAATAGGAACTCAGGCTTATCTACTGCTGAAGGTATTGCAACTTGTTTACAGCACACCTCAGATTGCTCAGTTGGGAGTTCGCAGCATTTATAGTTTTAAACACATATCCATCAAGAACTGGCAAACTGAGATTGACGATGTTCACATACTGATTTATTTCTAGGAGGCCAATGATAATTGCTTAATATTTCCATGGTGATTATTTTATCGTCTATAAAGCAGTTAGGGAATGGCATGTAGATCATGAAAATTGATGGGTGCTGTCATGAGGATAAACAGGAATTTCACTTAGACAGGAAGATACTCCATAGTTGAATTATTTATTGTGCAATTATATCATTTCAAACTTTTGTTCTAAGTTAATTTGACAAAAATATATGAAAAAAAAAAAGGCTATGTTCCAGAGGGTAGTGAGGAGGAATAGTTCTGATGACTGAATTGAATTGTCTGAGACTTTTCCATCTTTAATCATACAATTATGAAACATAAAAAAAAAAAATCCTATTATTTTAACAAGAAATATACATAATAGTTTGAGGGCTTCATTAACTTGTGCTGGGCTATCTGGTAGCAAATTGGCAAAGTTCATACTGTCTGGGTGGCCTGAAGAACTGCTGAGTATAAAACCATGCAGACAGATATTTTGACTACATGTCAAGGGAGCATAGTCAGCAGGTTAAAGAAAGTGATTGTTCCCCTCTAGTCAGTGCTCATGAGAGTGTATCTGAAGTACTGTGGCCCGTTTTTGTCCCCTGGTACAGAAGAGATGCTGACAAAGCCAGTCTGTGTCCAGCAGAATAGTAGAGGGTCAGTATGGCAGGGGAGGCTGAGGCTAAGTGTACTAAGGTCTGGCTTCAACTACCTGATGGGTGGCTATATATAGAAGCAGATGGAGCTCAACAGTCTTGGAGATGCATAATGAAAATGTGACCAGCAGCACAGGCCCCTTGTAGAACAGGAAATGCCTGTTAGATATAAGGAAAAAAAAGCTTTTGCTGTGTGAGTGGCGAAGCATCCGGACGGTTTGTGCAGAGATACTGTGCAACCTGCAGCTGGGGTAACGTTAAAATCTCAGCTGAGCACCCAGACCTGGCTCTGAAATTGGCCCTGCTCTGAGCAGCACTTTACATGAGGTGATCCTTGGACTAGAGTGCTCTTGCAGCTCAGAAGACTGATGGTACCCTGGGCTCCATCAGCAGAGGGGTGGCAGCAGGGACAGGGAGAGGATTGTCCCTCTCTGCTCTGCCCTCGGGAGGCCCCAGCTGGAGTCCTGTGTCCTTTCTTGTCCCAATATAAGAAAGATGTGGGGCTGTTGGAGAGGTTTCCTAGTCGTGGACATAGTGCTGTGTTTTGGGTTTAGGATGAGAATAATGCTGATGAACACTGATACTTTGGTTGTTCCTATCCTTTTTGGCTTCTCACACCACCATGTCAGTGAGGGTCTGGGTGTGCACAAGGAGCTAGGAGGGGACATGGCCAGAACAGCTGACCCCAACTGCCCAAAGGGATATTCCATACCATATGATGTCATACTCAGTATATAACTTCAGAGTAATCTGGTGGGGAGTTTAGACTGTAGCTCAGGAACTAGCTAGGCATCAGTGGTGTATGGGTTGTGAGCAATTGTGCTGCGCATCACTTGTTTTAGATATTCTTTATTATTATTAATTATTTATTATCTTCCTTTTTTGTCCTATTAAACTGCCTTTATCTAGACCCTGCATATGTTTCTATCCCTTTCTTTTACACTGCTGCTTTGCTTTCAGCAATTACTGGAGCACTGAAGTGTGAAAACACAGGTAATAACATGTTTAGAAGAATTAAAGTGTAATTAGCAATGGGTGCTACTCAATAAGCAAGGGCATGCTGGCAGCCAGTTAGCACATCAGCAGTCAATGCACCATTTCTGGTTCTGCTGGCATTTGGTCAGCATCAAAAAGAGATGTAGGAGGTAGTTGAGCATATGGAGATTTGAGGGCAACTTGTGTTTTCAAGTAAGAGGAGATTGCAGGAGGAAAAAGGGATCATCACAGACAGGTGAGAAAGCTGGAGAGATAAGGCAATGGAAATGGAGACATAAACCTGTAAGAAAAGAAGACTTTTCATGCTTGAAGAACTGTATTTTAATTGATAAAAGCTACTGAGGAAACAATGAGCAACGTTATGTCCTGGATAAGTTCCTGATGTTAAACCTAGAAAGAGATATTTATTTGTTTTAAACTGTTACCAGTCAATATGTTAACTTGAAAAATGCTGTTCTTGTGTATGTTAGCAGTTTTGTCTTCAAAAGCAATCCTACTCTCTGTATTCTGGAGTATTGGCAATTTTTAATTGCACTTTTTAAAAATTAAAATCTCCTCTCCTTTGCTTTCATCAGGAGTAACATTTTCCTTTTTCTGGAAGACTCAAGACCAGCAGGCCAAGTTTCTCCCTGCCTATGGTGGACAAGTAATTTCCAGTGGATTCAAAATCTGTTCAAATGAAGGTGAAGGCTCAGTGGAATTTTACACCCGTGGGAATGCAATGATGAAGTGGAAAGCAAGCTTTAGTCCACCAGGTAAACTTTATATATTTTAAAAAAATTATATCTCTTTTTTATATTTTACTTTGTTGTTGCAGAGAGATCTAGTGGTAGGAGCACAACTTCAGGAAAGAGAAGTGGATATGTGAAAACAGCTACAGAGCTCTGTGCTCAAGAATTCACTTGAAAAAGTACAAACAAACCAATAATCATACTATATGATAGAATATTTGCCAGTCAGTAACAGCACTCAGCCCCAACTTCCAGTTGTTTCTGAAGTGGAATTCTTATTGACATCAGTAAGAACTATGACAGTCATGAAATCCTTTCTTCCTTTAGTTTGACTACTTGTAACATAGGACTTAACTCACAGTAGCAGAGCTTTATAAATCTGTTAAAATATTATTTTAAGAGAAGAGCTGCTGAATGGTAGGAATAATTCTCATGTTTGTGGATTTTCCAATCCAACTGAAAATTCTATTTCCATCCTCTCAAGTCTACCAAAAAAACTGTGGCAACTTTTAGTCTGTTTGCTTGTTCTCCTGTTCTTGCAGTCTATGCAGTTCTTCTGCACTGAGTTTTGAGACAGTATTGAAGAGACTTCAAATCTTGGCCAGTACTACTTAGCAAGTGTAATTTATGAAACTGCAGCAGACCCATGGAAGAGTTCAGACAAAAGCTAACAGGCATTCTGCCAGAGTATGGGCTTCCCCATGGGTGTAAAGATTAATATACATGACATCAGCATTCCATAATTCACTCTTAGCACTTCCTATACAGCTCTGTAGCATTGCACAAGTCAGCAGAAACTTACTGAACAGGAAAGACTCTAAATAAAATTGATTCATGGGTTTTGCTGTGACTTTTAATGATTTGCAGGTCCTTACTGGACTCATATTCTCTTTACTTGGAAATCAAGAGAAGGACTGAAAGTCTATGTCAATGGAACTCTAAACACAACTGATCCAGATGGGAAAGTTTTCTATGATTATGGAGACCCTAGTGCAAATCTGCTCACTGGGACAGAGGGGGATCAAACCAAGCGCTATGTGAATGGGGCGTTTGATGAATTCATTATCTGGGAAAGGGCACTCACCCCCCATGAAATTGAGCAGTACTTTACAGCTGCTGTAGGTGAGTATGTGCACTGTTGTCATAATTCATCTGTCCAGATGCTGGCTTAAAAATGTTTAGTGCCCAGGTTTTGTGTTCTTTTTTACATATTTCAGCTATTAAATGTAATTTTTAGAGGCAGAAAAAGTCAGATGTGGATGGCACCAAAATGTGGCAGTTCAGGTGTCTCTGGGGTCTTTTCATCTTGGGTTCTAGCTCCTTTAAAATGTCATTAAAAATTACCAAGACCTGGAGTGTCCAGACATTGTTAGATCCCATAAGATAAGAGATGAGGACCAGGAATTAGACTTGAGGCAGAACAGTATTAGGAAACACTGATTCTGGATTTCTCACATGCACTCTGGTGGTTGTGTAACTTAGAGCTGAATAACTCACTGTGGATGATAATAGTAGTTATCTCTCCAGTTCCTGAAACAATAAAGACTTATTAACTCACACATGCTTGTGAACTAAAAAAGAAATGTAGTATAAAAGCCAAAATTCAGGATTAGAACAAAGACTTAAAAGAATGGTCAGTAAACTCTGTAAGTTTCTCCAGGGATCTTTTATTATAAACGTTTCACTACAAGGAATGCTATTGGTAGTAAGTGCTTGTGTGTACATAGCAAGTAGAAAACATCCATCTCAGGAATAAAGCTGTGGGGCACCTGGAATGTTTGGCTTCACTGGCAGTTTCACTGCTTTCATTTATTCTTCCTGGGTAACTGAGAGCTAAAGCAGTTACACCCATAACTCTTGTGCTTTTATAATCCATGGGAACTATTTTCATTAGAAAAACTCTTAGAATAACACACAACAGCTGATCCATGCCTGGAAATGAGAATCTATGTGTATTTCACTTCCAGGTTTGATTATAGCTATCAAATATATACAAAATATATTTTCTCAAAAAGAAAATACAAACAGGTTTATATAGAATTGAAGTCACTTAGAAAACGCTCCATCTGGTGTATAATCAAGCAGTCTGTTTGCTTTGACACACAAATAATAGCAATTGTGCTCAAGGTTTTTTAGATTAAAAAGTGACTTTTATGAATATCTTAATAAATTCTGGTTGGGAATGTATTCATTTGATATAGGAAATAGTTTTAAAGTCTTAAAAAAAGTTTCATTAACTTTATAATGTTCTGGTCATGTTGGGGAGAAAAAAAAGAAGTTTTTTTGTATTTGGCTGTTTTATCTTTCACAACAATCTAGGGTTGCTATAACACTACCCAACTCAAAGCTACCATAAATCACATTCTTTGATTTAGTGGAGCTCAAGAAGAAAGTTATGTTGCTAAACTGAAGAGCAGTAGATTTTCAAATTGACCTGATCCAGCTATATGTGTGCCCTATTTCACTGACAGAGAAGTATGACATATAAATACAGGGAGAATGCTTTCTTTTTTTAACTCCTTGAATTCCTGTGAACTCACAGCATCTTTCCTCTGCAGCCCTCCACCCCCCTGTCTTCACTCCAACAAGTAATCAAGGCACCGTGGAAAGCTCTTTCCATGAACCCAAATCCTGTTCAGTACTTCAGTTGCTACTTCTGTCCTCTGTACTTTGGTTTGGAAAGGGCTTTTCTGGGGCTCAAAATATCTGTTTTCAGGACATAAATTCTCATACCAAGTTTTTGAAACACTACAGAAAGAGTTGGCCCCTTGTGATAAAGTCTAAATTTTTACTGACTCGTACAGAATTTTACCTGTATCCTACTTTTCAATCCCTTGTGATTTTTAGAAGGCTGTAGAGCAAAATACCTGATTTATACATTGAGATGTTCATGCTGGGGCTTTTGTGAGTTTACTGCAATTTGCATGACATTAGGTGGCTTGGTTATTTTCTTAACCCCCTAGTTCCCAGGTCTTTCAGGGTCATCTGGAACTATCAATTTTCTGTGGGAAATAACTTTCTAGCCTCTTAATTTAAACTCAAGTTGACGTGCATTTTCAGGGGCTAAGGAATTAAAATGTAAATCTGAATGTATATGGCAGGTATATGTCTCAGTTTTGGTAAGTGTGAGGAATTTCAAGACTATATTACATATTATTGTAAATTACACAGGTGTGTTAGAGCACTTGGGAAATGGACAACATTGAAATTTTTGCTATTTTCTTCTTTGAAGTAGTAGATTTTATAAAATGTCCAGTTTGGTGGAGGAAGTTAGAACATGCTCAGTGAGCAATGGATGTTACAGTACTAACCAATGTAGTTATACTTGTTTTCTGTCTATTGACCTTGGAGGACTTAATGCAGGGTTGATGCTGGGATAACGTGGTTTTGATATAAGAGACTTTATAGGACAGTGTGGGGTTTTTTTAATAGAATAATCATGTTCCTTTCCATACATGGATAAAACGTGTCATATATATATATATTTTTATATATATATATATATATATATATAAAAATCATGTTTTACCCATGTCATATATATACATATATATGCATGCAACTCCTCTTTGATTGTGCTGAAATACCCTACTTCTGACTAACATAAATTCTTCATAAGATGCAGATTAGAGGAAAATTTCCTTCCTCCATTGCAAATGACCAATAAATCCCTCTGCACAGCAAGGAATCAGTATTTTATTTAAATGCAGCAACTGGAAACCATCCAAAATTGAGTTTATTCTTTCTGTCTTGACAAATCACTTATGACATGGTGATTTTCGATGGATATAGTACTAGTAGGTGCTGTTGATTAGTGTAGTCTGTCTGACTAATAACAACCTCACAGCTGCTTGAAATACAAACACCTAATAGAGACATTATATCTATAGTATGCTCAAACTATTAATGAAAGCTGTGTTTTGACTCCTTGAGCCCTGTTACTTGTTTTTAGCAAAATTAGCATGCCCCAAAAGCCCGAGTGTGCCACCATTTCTACTGATGTTCTCTCATTTGAGGGTGATGCCTTAGTTTTGCTGCAAACAATGAAAGTATTTCCATTGGCTTGGAATATTTCTTACAGTTGGGGTTTTTTTCAATATGGAAAAATCTTTCTGAACTTGTCTTCACGGGTGTGATTTTTATTTGGCACTCAAGCAATTTAGACTTGAGATATAAGTAAATATTAATATTTGGATATCATAGCTGAGGCTTGAGTCTCATTTTTTCCAGTCTCTTTATGATCCCAGTCCAAATTTATCACATACAGAAATACAGTGAGGTTGCACATTAAATTGTCTGAAGTGACTACAGATTATTGTTTATTTCTGATTGAGACATAGATTTTTAAAGAAATAGTTCTGTAGATACTTAGCATAAATGTTGGGGGAAGAGCTAGAAAACTTGGATGCCAGGGTTTGAATTGTGCAGTTGTCCTTTTTTATTGAGGTACAGCACTTCAAATTTCCTGTTAGCAAGCAAACATTTAAGTGCTCGAGGCTTAGACTTGATTCCAAAGCTCATTTATATGAAGGCAATGGAGTAAGATAGATGAGAAAATCAGTAAATGAAGTTATTTAAATAAGTCTGTGTAGCCACTCTACTGCAAATAACCCAAATGCACAGAACAGCACATATGTTACTTTGTTTGAACCGATTCACCCTGCAGTGGGAATACCAGGTTGTTAACTTTCATGTGTGTATTTTCCCCAGGTGTGCAAGTTCTGCTGCCTTCAACGCTTCCATGGTCTTTGACTACTACAAAACCTGTGGTAGGACAGTACTCATAACTCTCTTCTATAATATCAGAATATATATATATATATATATATATATATATTACAGTTACAGACCCTCCTCTCTTTACAGTTTTCACTTTATTCCCCAGTTATAAACATTTTCAGATATGCATAGGGATAATTTTTAGCCACTATGGGAACATGGGAGTGCTATAGAACTGTTAATGTGGGGATAGATAAAGGGAATTCGTTGTGAAATAAAAATATTTTCTATATTTAAAAAATGGAAAAATGTAGAAACTTCAGGAACATGTCAATGAACTTTGAAGATAAAGGACATTCAAAACCACTTTGCCAATTTTTCTTTAATTCAAAAAGATACCCCACCACAATCATAAAATAAGTGTTTTTATCTCTTGTATAAATGGTTAATGAAAAAGATTTGAATGAAGTTAATTTCTTGTATGCAGAATACATACAATCAGCTGTAATCAGCCTATGTGTAATTAGCTGTTGCAGTGTTTTCTTGTTATCCGCCGTGTCGAAATTCTATTAGTTTTCTTCTTGTTTGCAGAGACTTTCAGGAACCCTGGCAGATAGGGCCTGATGAAAAAATGAAGCTGTGGCTGTATATTCTGTTTATCTTATCTTTCTGTCTCTGGGCTTCCCTTTTCCCTGGGCTTATGTAGCCTCCTGTGTGCAGTCACAGCAGTCTGCTCTGCCTCAAGCTCCCATTTGGGCTAAAATAATAATAAAAAAAGACTGTTGTTTGGAATAATTACTGATGAATGTTCTCTCTCTCTCCTGTAGCTCTCTACAAATGCCTATAGTCCCATCATAACTAATCTGACTGAGGAAAGAGGGAACTTCCGCTCCTCCAACACCATGCTGGGCTACCTGGAGAATGTGTCCATCGCCTTGCCCAATAAATCCCTGTCAGAAGATACTGCTCTAAGCCTGACAGAGGTAAGAGTCTTTCAGGCCCGTGTCAGATGACCCTGAAATACAGAACACAGCAAAAGTTTTTACAGAGTGCAAAAAATACATACAAAAAAAACCCCAGAGGAAAATAGTTTAAGGGGCTCATTAGTTCTCAGGGATATTATTTAATGCATAAAATATAAATGCTTGGAACTGTGACCACACGTCAAAAATAATTATATAGTTGAGCAGGAAACAGGAGGAGGAGAAAATAATTTGTTAATTTTTCTCAGCTGCAAGTGTATCCAATGCAGAATATGTAATTCTGGACAAACATTCAGCTTTTCTCTGCGTGACCCAGCTGATCCAGACTTGTAGCCGTTTGATGTGATGATGTATTCAGAGTAGTGACTGCAGCAAAGTCACAGAATTGTGGGGGGCAGAAGGAACCTCTAGAGATTGAGTCCAACCCCCCTGCCAAAGAGGTACATCTTTTCTCAAGGCTGAAAGGTTCACTCAGCCTTTCCTCAGAGGGGAGATGCTCCAGACCCTTAATCCCCTTCATAGCCCTCCACTGGATTCTTTCCAGGAGATCCCTGTCTGTTTTATCCCAAGGAGCCCAGAACTGGACACAATACTCCAGGTGGGGCCTGACCAGGGCAGAGCAGAGGGGTAATGGAGATAAAATGGAGGCATGGACGAACTCATAGCAACCTATCTATCTTTGATGTTGTGGCTCTATCAGTCTGGGCCTGATTAACTGCCCAAGTAAAAATAATCTTACCTTTGAGACTCACACCACACTAGAGGGTTAAAAAGTTATCAGTTGCTGCTGTCTAGCTAGCTTTTTGTTGGCACTTACTGCTCCTGTAGTAAACAGTGCAAGCTGCACCTCTCTGGCTTCTCTTGTGCAAAGTTGTGCCTTCCTGTTGCTGGGCTCTGTGACAGCAGAGGCAGACACCCAGCTCTGTTGAAGGCCGAAGGCCATGGGAGAGGGCCTGTCTGTGGTGGTGGTGGTGGTGGTGGTGTCCTTAGCCTCTGTGAGTTAATAGCTTTGCCTTCCAAGGGGTGCCCATCACAGCCCAGATTCCTGTGTAGACGTATCACAAATCTCCACTGAAACTAGTTCACAGAAAGATCAGGTCTGAAGCTCAACAGAGTAATTTATTTTTGTTTAAGCTAATCCCCAAAGGGAAAAACAGAAAAGATGACATTTTCTGCAGCCTCAACTGAGGACGAGGGGTCACGTTCTGCTAACATGAAGTTAGCCTTCTGTAAAATGATGGGCATCTAATTCCCTGATTTCAGCAGGCTAGAAAGCTATTATTACAGTAATCAGCTCTGGCCTCACTAGTGATTGTTCCTTTAAGCCTGTGGGTAATACCAGGGTGACAAGGATTATTTACTCAGAAAAACAATATAAATAAATGCTTCTGAAAAATACATAGGCAGCAATTGATAGTTTGTGTTAAAAGCTTTAGCATTTGCAAACTGTAAAGCTTGGATTTCATGGATCATAGTTTAATATGCAGCAAAAACCCTTCTGAAAAGCTCTAATATGTTGTTTTCTTTGTTTTGCTGAAGATTTTGCATGGGCTCTAAATTGAAAAGGGAACATCATCCTGTCAGATATCGTACCTGTTTCCCACGTCACTTCAGTTGCCATTGGGTTGCTCATTCATGCTATCTGATGCTGCTTTGTGTGCCATGAAAGAGCTTTGCAGACAGAAATGTGGGACGTGATTATCTTTAGCAAAGCTATTTTGGGAAGTAAACACAAGAGAGGCCTGATCATACATACAGCTCTGTCATTTGTCTGATTGATGGTTGGGCTTTGTATTGTTTGCAGCTAATTCCCTGGAAGACAGGGACTGAGTTGCATGCTATTTTCTGTAAAGTTATCTCTGTCCTGATTTGTCATATGCCTCACAGCACAAGAAAAATTGATTTAAGTGATATGCAATAAGCTTTCTGATTACTGACACGCAGTTATAATGCATTGCTTCTGACAAATCTGACTTGTGTTTTTATTAGAACGCTGCTCTGCTCAGGAGCTCCAGCACTCCAACTTTCCCTCCCTTTCCAGTGCTCTAGCACATCCTTTTTGGAGTCATTCTGGAGTGAATCTATGGCCTGAAAAGAGATACTCACTGAATGCTCTGGGCTATTTGGGCTGGGTCCTGAGTTTAGGATGACTTCTGTGCCAGGTAGAATTCCACACTGAATGTTTGAGAGCAGCTGCAAGGTTTGAGCTGCCCTAAATAAGCTCCTACAGCCAAGTTCTAATCCTGCCCTACGTATTATGGTTTACAAAATTATGTATAGAAAAGTCTTGCAGCTTTCTTCCACATTTCTTAGTAGAGTTTTTGCATAATTCAGTCCATGCTTTTAAAACACTGTGACATTTAAATTTAAGCAGGATTTGTGGAGTTTTTTTCTTGTAATTTTCTGCACTTCTCTTTCTCCTCCTATTTGTCAGACTCCTTACAGCAGGCATTGTACTGTGCTGAGCAGTAGAACAGTGCCCACCATGACAAATCTTGACCTCAAAACCAACTTTTAAGTGCAAAAATAAAGCAGATAATAAGTTGTATATATGATGACATCCAGGTATTTATTCTGTGCTGTTGAAATATACACTAATCTGAGACTAAGAGAGGCATTGATGTCATATAAGTTTAGGTAAAAGGGAAGAATAAGTTCACTTCAGCCTTAGTTCCAGTCTTGTCACCTCATAATGATTGCACTTTGAGAGTTTCAGAGCAGTGTTACTTTTAATAAATAAACTATTACTTTAAAATGTCACCATACAGCACATGATGAGGGTGCTAGCAGGTAGACATCAATCTGTGACTTGAATGAAAATGGGCTTGTCATCTTAAAATAAATCCTAGCTGTGCTCTGCCTTAGATCCTTACAAAGAGACGTAACTGATTAATAAATAAATAATGTGGGTTTATTTATCCTTTTAGGCATTTTTAAAAGCTATTGAAGACTTTCTGTTATTGCCCAACTGGATTGATGTACCACAGGTAAGACAAACGGGCTTAGATTTGTAGGTTACTTCAGCTGCATAATTTCACATATATAGTAATGAAACTGGTTGCCTCTATTTTTCTTGTTAGGACTTACTTTTGGCATTATGACTTCTTTATTTTCTCATATGCCTCTTCTATATTTGCAGTAAAGATCCACAGACAAAACAATATTGTAATATTCTTTTGTAACATGTTTTTGAGAGTTCAAGTAAGAGAACTTTAATCTGCTGCAGTTGCCACATATTTCAGGAGGAATGAAACAATTATATTTATAAAATAACAGATATTGTTACTAAAGTACATGTTTAATCATCTGTTCAGCCATCCTTTTTAGCACTGAAATTTTATATTTAAAAGTTTCTATTTGTTTTGCAGATTTTTTTTTTTTCAAGGCACATGAACTATGTGGTAGTGTTTAGCTGTTTAGTGAAGTGAAGGTTTTAGATTAAACCTGATTTAGGGAAACGTAATTTGTATCAATGTACTCTCTTTTCTAGTCTACCTATTAGAGAGCAGAGAAATACTTGCAGGAGGAACCCAAGGATTTCCTGAGATTTTGGGTTGAGCACAGATTTCAGAACAGAGAGCTTTTAAACTGAGAAGAGAGGCTAATGCAAATTAAGGTCTCATTGAAGCCTAAAATGCTTTTAAGACAAAAGGAGGCCTTAGCCTAAGATCCTTCATTGTCTCTGATGCAAACAGATTTCAGAGAAAATATTTTAATTGAAACATAAACTCTGAGATATGGATCAAGTTTCAACCAGGAGGATTGTTTTCTAGGGGACATATAAACACTTTGAAAGTAGCTTTATACTGGGGAAAGGCAGGCCAAACTGTAGTGTCTCATCCTACGTTCCAATACAGATCTGATTCTGCTCTGTACATCATCAAAATCACCTGCTCAGGTCTTGGCCTTGTTCTGCTGAATCCTGAGTATATCTGAGTGTCAAATGCTGGTGGGAGCAAAGAGTCATTTGGAGACATTCTATAAAACACAGTGTTTTGTAAGGTCAGGCTCTGGGGGGCATCAATTTGTGCAACACTTTATCCACACTTTATCTGTGGGAACGATTGTGGAGAAAGTCAGATTGGAGTTTGGACGGTTGAAGGATGAGTCACAGAGGAATTAACATGGCACCTTGGCATTTTGTGCTATGAACTGCAATTTCTTCTGTTGTAGAGCTTTCTCTTTCCTCTTCCCCCAGACTGCTCACATATTTGGGAATTTAATTCAAACCATCGACAGCGTGATGGCTCACATGACTCGCAATCTGGATGAAAACTCCTTGCCTTTAACTGTTGAGGGCACGTCATCTGTGGCAGGTAGGATCCAGCAGAAATCTTCTCTCTGCACTCTCTCAATCTCCTAAACACTTCTGTGCTTGCAGTTGCTCTTTGCCAGTGTGAAGGTGGAAATCAAACCAGATTCTTTTCTTTTGAATACAAAGCTGGTTTAGTTATAGAAAAATGACTGTGCAGTTAGTCCAGAGCTCTGACTATACTTGAACTCCCTTAAGGTTATTTGGGGAAGGGTTTAGAAATACCAATTCTATGAAATGGATCTGGTAATACTATACTACATAGTAGACAGTTAAAGGGCTTAGAGCTCTCATGCAGCACTTAAAAACTGCCTGGGTGCTACAAAACCTTAACTTTGCAAGTTTTTCTGCAAGAGATTGCAAATAATAGGAATAGTTTTGACCTTTTAGGAGAATTTTATTTTACTACTCTTTTAACATCCTAGCACCCTAATTTCATCTTTGAATTCTACAGGTAGCAGAGGTAATTTATCTGTTCTGGCATTCTGCTCTGCTTTGTTGAGACCTGTGTGAGGGGGCAAATAATGTGAGCAGTCACCAGTACCATTAATCACTGTGTGTGCTCTCTTGGACACTGGCATTCTCCAGTGGAGCCGTGGGGGTCTGAAATAATGCATTCAAATGTCAGTGGAAGAGTGTGTTATCAATCTGTTTTGCTTGCCCTGGTAAGCTCAGTAGTTGAGCATGGGTGAAGTGATCCGTGGTATATTAACATTGCATGTACCAGCTACTCTGTCATAAAGGAGTCAGATATAAGAGGCAATTTTGCACATGGGGAATTTGTTATAGTTTCTGCAAACATCTGGGGTTTTAAATTCAAGACTTGCAATAGCTATTAGGGGAGGGCTAGTTAAATAGTCAAGTAGGTTGTAGAGGTTTATTGATTTTATCATATTTTTTGTTTGCTTTATCACACAGATTACACCTTGGTCAAAATGCATCCTCAGACTTTGAATTTGTCTCACTATCGATTTCCAACTCGAGGACAGAGTTATATTTCCATTCCCAGTGAAGCTTTTCATGAAAAAGGTAAGGGAAAATTTCAAGGGAGGAGCAGGGTCGTGTAAACAGGGTATCCAAAAAGGATATTGCTTGAAAGCAGGTCTTGGGTTGCTTTATTTTTCCAAGTAACTAATTTAATCACTACTGATCATAATAGGTCTAAAGAAGCAGAAGTTCTCCTATCATATTAATGAATTATTAATGTGGTAGAATTTTAATTCAAGTAATATTAATCTTGAATAATACAGCTGGGCCACAGAGACTGAGGCCATTTAATTTTTGACATCTTTTTATATCAGAGAAGCCATAATTTCATATATTATTTTTAGTCATCTGAACTGGTTATCTTTAAGAAATTCCAGGATGTCAGATCAGGTTTTACTTATTCCTTCGTGCAAAAATGATCTTAAAATGTTGTATGACATTAGACTATAAAATGTCAGGTTTAAGCAACAACAGCTACAGAAACAGAATAAAGATGCAAACCACAGTCACTGCAAAAAGGCAGAACCCATACATCCACACCTAGGCTAAAATTTTAATAATCTCAAAAGCTGGGGATAAGGCAAAAACCTGAACCTTTTTCAAGGCTCTAAAAGAACAACATTTGAATTTGATTATCTATGTTTTAACTGGGGATTGAAGGAACCCATTTACAGAATCACCAACCTGCACCCTCAAATCTGATTTGTGTGCCCTAAATTGCAACCCAGTGAATTTACATAACCTGCAGCCCTTTCTGCAGTCACCTCTGTTGAAGGAACACTGTTCCCTATTCATAAAGAGCAAAGTTAGCTGCAGATAAGCTGCAGTGAGAAGTACTCTAATAATTACTGAACTGTCTAGCTGGTTTGTGATGACAGCTCTGTTTCTTTGCACTGGCAGGGGTCTCTGGCTGGAGACTTCACTGCAAGTGCTCTGAGGCTTGAATAACTATAATTGCAAACCAACTTGTAATGCCAAAAAGAGCCTGAGACATGACTTTTTTCCTTTCCCACTTAAAATCTCTCACTGTGCACATTTATTTTTTCTTTTTTCAGAACATTATTAGTTGGTATCCTGAAATGATCCAGCCCATTAAATGTTTCACTCTTTTTCCAGCTAAAGCTCACTCCTGGATAATTTTAGCCTTTGGGACACATTTTTACATTGTCTGAATGAGCTAACCTAAAGAAACTGTGATTCCACCTTAAACAGTTGATGCTGTCAACACATGGAACCCAGTAAAAGGGATGGTGAAAGGCATCTGTGTGGTGGACACTTAGAAAAAATGATGCTTTTTTTACTTTTCTGCTTAAAAGAATAATCAGAAATCTGCTAAAGCAAAGATATGGAAGTCTACAGAAGTCAAGGTTCTTAACAGGGAATTTCAGGTCTAGGAGAGAAGTGTCTCTTGCTTACAATGATTAATGGGAAGAATAACCCCTCTTCCTTTTTCACAGCTTGGATTACCATTGTCGGCCTGCTCTACCATAACATGCATTATTTCTTTCATAATATCAACCCTATGGATACTAAGTAAGTATCTCAGACCTCTCATGCTGTAACAGCTTGTTTATTACCTTAGTGATATAACTTTATAACAGTCCTGTCATTATCAAGTGTAAATAAATTACAACCCATAATCCTGATTCTGCAATATTGAGGACATGGAGTCATTAACTAGAGAGAGATTAAAGCTTACATTAGATGTTTTACTTTATGTTGTAGTAAAATAGATTCCCATAGCGACATGTTTGTCTGTCTTTTGTCTTCTCCTTACATTCATCATCTCTGGTATTAGAATTTCATCAATTTAATCTGTCTCGTAAAAGGAAATTACATCTTTCCTCCTGACACATGTGAAGATAAAGCTTGCACTTAAATGAAACACAGCACATCCTTCTTTAGATAAAATCTGAATCCTAATCCTGGAAACCTGTAAGGTAATTTTACAACAGGAGACCAGGCAATGCTTAAAAGACCTTTTGTTTTATATACTGCATCAATGAAATCATTAGCAGATAAGATAAAGTAAACCCAGAGCTGTGTACCACTTGGCAGTACAGTTCCCCAGGGAATTTTGCAAGGCCATTCATGTAAATCATTATCCTTTCCTTTTAAGCTTTAAACTAGAATGACTTGATGTTTTTATTTGATTTACACTGGAATAGGTGGATTAGTTTACACTTTCAGTCTTTTCCAGTCTGTGACTTGGTGTGTTGTTTATGGCAGCAGAAGGAAAGATGCAGCATCTCAGCTGGCATACATGTCAGGGATTGCCTGGCTTTTTTTACATGCAGGTACACAGAATGTCATGATCACATAGTGAACTTTAGGGTTAAAAATCTTGGTTTATGACAAGACTGATCACACTGAGATAATCATGCAGCTATTATAAAGAGCATTTTTAAATGAAGTAGCAAGTTGTACTGTTGTTTATCCTGCACTCAAAAAAAAAAAAGGCACTAAGCAGGTGGCTGTGAAGGACCCATGCCAATAGTGTGCAATATTTCTTACTGGCATGAAAAAAAAAGAGACAGTAATTTATGATAGCTTATGCTTTTTAAACAGGAGGATCAGTGCAACTTATTAAGATGATAAGCTATAATCTCGACTTCTCAAAGAGAGAAAGAGAATTAATGTTGGCATTGCAAACACAGGATCATTGAAGATGCTGCATGTCAAAACACTATTCTGACACAGTCATAGAGTTAGATATAGGAAAATAAAAGAGTTATGTCAACTTTGAATTTTGGGGAATGGGAAAACCTGGAGATCCATTCCTGTTCCACCGAGTGGTATGTATTTGTATCACTCACTTTTGAGAAGGAAGAATCTGGCCCTGCTGCAAAGCGAAGTAGAAGCACAAAGTTGAGAAGAAACATCTCCTAGATGTCTCTTAATCCAAATTACTTGAACTGTTTGCAGTATGTAATGCACTGCTGAATCACCTCTATAAAATTCTAGATGTAGATCTGTTCAAAACAGCATCTAAAATCTTAGTAACACAGGGAATGCAAACTTAGCAATTTTTTTTCCTGTTGTAATCAAACCCCAGATATTCAAGAAATGATTTAAAAATAAGTATGCAGTTCTCTCCTGTTTGGTTTTCTTTTTTGTGTTGTACTGTAACTTTCATTTTTACTTACATTTCACTAGAGTAACCATCTTTTCCCAGAGTAGTTCATTTTAAACACTTTCTTTTATGTTTCTTCTAGCAACTGGGCTTCTTGAACAGCTGTGATTTGAAGCCTGTCCTTTCTCTTCCTAAGGGCTTTTTTTTTTTTTTCCTTTTGTGGTGGAAGGTTAAAACCAAAAACTCCTGGAGTTTTTGTGCTGTGCAGAGAGATGACTTCTTTTTCCAGACAACCTAAACAGCAGATTCTAAAGTTTTGATTACAAAAAAAACAATCAAACAAACAAACAAAAAGGTTTTGAGCCCAGTTCTTCTCCTGCTCAGTTTGCATAAATCTGTAGTAATCCCACTGGAGGTAATTGGCTGCCAGACTCACTTCCATTTAGCATAGAGGGCTATGGTGAGGAAAGACTTGGATGTACAAGCATGAAACACAGAGGCAATGTTTCTAGCTTATGCTGAAGTATTTTCATGCTTCAAAATTCTTCTAGCTCTCTCAAGTTAACATGTCAAATAAAGGGTATGGAAAACATGTCCATCCTGTTAATCTGTGCAGGAGAAATCTTGTAACATCTAGTGGTTTTTAACATTATGGGTCCTGTCTAAACAAACTTTTCCTATCAGAGTAGCAAATTCTGCCCTCAGGTGAAGAAATCTGATTCATACTCTGCCTGCTGGGAGCAGAAGCAATCTCTGATACTGATGTTCTTTCGTGGTCAGAGCTAAGGGCTGGTGCTTAGGGTTGTTCTAAATGAGTTTTGCTTTATTTGACGTTGCTAAACTCAGTTATTTTAATGGATGACAACTTTTTTTTCCTCAAACAAAACCAGGAAGTCATTGTAAACATGTGGCAGATGTAAATAAGATGGTTTTTAGTGTGCTTTGTAAGCTGGCTCTTTCTGGTGGCGTGCTACATTTGGAAACCCACACTGATGGTTAATTCACCATGGCTCATATTTCTCACAGTAAATACCATTCATTCATATACTGAAGAGGTGGATGAGAGACACCATTTTACTCCTTCCCAGTTTGTTCCTGATACTGTAAAAAACTTTACCCTACAGCCAAATGGATCTAAATGTGCCAAAATGTCAATGTCATAAGTTTTAGCTGAAAGCAGGAATAAAAGGGTTCTTATGCAATGCAAAACTGCTTCAGCCTAGGGAAAAAAAGCATTACCTGGGCTAATCAGATGTTTAGTAAGGTTCAGGTGCTACTTTGTATTCTCACCTGAGGTGCTTGCTAACAAGCTGAACCAGACAGAATCAACTTTTCAAAGCTATAAGTTACTTCTAAATATATTCCTGTGCATATGTTTTTATGCACTATATATATGTGTGTGTGTCTTACTAATATGTATGTTTTATTAGACAGTCTGAAACTCCTGCAAGTTCTCTCCTGACTTAGATTGCTTTTCTTAGGCTATTTTTAGACCACTTACTTTGCAGGATTCTAATTATCTAAAGCATTTTCAGCAAGACTTGTAAACCTTTGCAAAAGAGGAGAGGAATGAAGGATTTTTTCTGGTATCAAGTCCCCTGATATATCTGTTTCCTTCCAAGGATTGCCGAAGCTGCTGCCTACAAAGGTTATATGATCTCAGCAACCAGTTATCTTATCTCTATCAAAGTGGAACCTCTACCCAAGTTATCCCACAATCTGTCAGGATCTCCTCTTATTACCATCCAGCTCACCCACAAATTGGTAAGTCAAATGGAAAGATACCAGATTTGCCAGGGCTGTTCAAAACTTTGGTGTCTGTGAGGACTTCTTTGTATTTATCTTGTAATTTTATGGGCATTTTAGATGGTGTTTGTAACTGCAATATTATGTTTTTCAAACCATTATGCTTCAGTGACTTCTGTTTCCTTGCAAATTTGTGGTATGAACTTGTGCTCTCTCCTGAGAGCTGTCAAACACGAGCATTCACTTATGGCTTCTGCTTTTAATCCACACTGAGACAACTGAGCTGTTTGGAATGTTGTGGAGCCTAAACCCAGAGAAGGAGCTCCTCCAAGGGCAGATACAAGTATGATGGGCAGAGCATCTCTTGGGATAGAAGGAATGGAGCAGGTTCAAATCTCTGTTCTAGTGGGAACTGCCCTTTCTACAGAGCAGAGCATTGCATTGTGACATGGTGAGAATTAGAATTTCCTCAGAACTGATCCATTCTTGTAAGACATTTCAATTTTTACCAAATGAGCCCATTCCTGCAAGAAATTGGTAAAAAAAGCTGGTTTTGTTTGCTTTTGGAGAAGAAGGCAGCTCTTTGTCTTGCCAGTGGAAAGGAGAATAGTGGAGCTCAAACTCTGAGGTGCTGACATGGTGTATCTATGACCTACTTACAGGATTGCATGGAGATGGAGAAGTAAGATTTCTATTAAAGGCTTCCTAGAAAACATTTCTTAGATGTTCTGAATGTTTTATCACATTGTTGTTTCAATGGCTGCTTTCAAGCCAGATTATCATTTTACTCTTGGGCTTACAAGAAAGATGGAGTAGGCTACAGAAAACAAATATATGAAAAAACCCTGAGGCATAAAATGATGTCTTGTTTTGCTGACAGGTTTTTTTCAAACTAAGGACTCTCCTGAATATCTCTGGTGGCCTCTTAGAGACAGAAACTTGCAAAATGAAGCCTGTATTTAGTGTGGATTGCTTATAAAATGTACTTTGCTTGCTTTATTCAGGTTAGCTCCTCATGCTTTGATAGGATGATTCACTAGGAGGCTGTTGAACAAACCTGTGGGGTTTTTTCTTTATGCCTGTTGACTTTCACTGAGATGATTGTGGGAATCTTGGTGTTCAGATAGAAATTTTACATTTACCTTCTGTCTGCTTCTCTGTTTTAGTCAGCAGAATGCATGAGAATGTGATACAAACATGTCTGCCTAACACACACTGTGTAGAACTGATACAGGTTGATTGGGAGTTTCAGTCTCTATCTGGAGCAGTGTCCCCCTTATTTTGTCACTTACAGTGTTATTTTTGTCCTAATTGTCACTGTTCTAAGAGTTTATTTTGTTGCACAATCCCTGAAAGAGGGTTTTTGTTATTCTTTCTTATATTGTAGGAAAATATCAACAGGTTTAAAATGATTGTTTTACAAGAAGACTTAATCAAGGATTTGGAATTAACTTCTTTGCATAAGAACATAGAAAATGATTGTCTTTTATCTTCTGCCATTATGAGGAACGTTTATCTGCTCTTTCTATCCACAATAGCCACTTTTATAAGACAAGAAATTAGCTACAGGTGAAAAGCAATTCTCAATTTCCTTCTCTGTAGATATAGGGAAGCTTTTCCCATGATGTTTAGGGATCACTGAAGGCTCTTTTGCTTGAGACTTTTTAGGTACTGGAGAATCACATTCAAGGATCTTCATAATGATTGTCCCTTCCTTCCCATTGCTTAGAGTACAAGATGAAAAGGAGAGAGAACCAACAGTGATTTGTGACACTGTAGACTCAGATCTATTGTTGTCACTCTGTTAAAATGTTTTTATTGATAGTGGGATTTTAAAGCTCATTAATTATTTCATGCTGTTGATTATTTGTCATGATACAGTCTTGCCAGTCAACATACACCAGCACAAAGAATGGCAAGACCTTGCTTATGTGTAGATACTGCTTTCTTCTGACCTGAAAAACTATCAGGTGAAGGCTGTGATGTAAGCAGTATTGCCTGTAACTGCTAAATACTCAGTGTGAACTTACCTTTTCCTCTAAATTCCAGTTCCCTTGATGCACCTGCTGATTTGGTCAGGTTGTAGAATGTGGTGGTTCCTGTTGTTCTAGAGACTGGACAAACCTATCAAGGAGCACTGCAGTGAGAATAAGGGAAACAGTGAAAGGATTGACAGTGATAACCTTTGCTCATCTCTGGCCAACGGGTATGATGGCTGAAAATGGACAGCTACTCACATCAAACTCACAGCTTGGCAAATGCATTGGCAATTTTAATAGTGTGTCCAAAGACCAAAACAGTAAAGATACAGTTAAGGTCCTTAGTGGAACCACCCTGAGGCACATCATTTTGGCTTTAGTATTGAATGGACATAAAGAATTTGAATATGGGCTTGTATGGAGGTGTTAAACTTCACAGAGTGTTTGTCTAGGATTTCTTTGGAAAAGCTATAGACAATATTCCCAACACCTTGGAAAATTCAGATGTATTTATGACATCTTCAGACAGACATTGTTCCTCATAATGGTAGAGAAGTTAAATTGCATTAAATATGCATTTAAAAAATGACTTCTTTAACAATCAGTTGCAGTATTTATTCTAATATAAACATTTCTCTTTGTCAGCAAAATTTTGTCTAAACTAAGCCCTTTGAGAGGCAAAAGCTGACACACTAATTTATGATAGTCAGTTGTTATTCAGGAACATTTCAGTGAAAGTTAGACATTTTTTGACTGATTTTAAAAGTGCTGATGCTCTGCTCTTCAGCAACTTGGGTCAACTACTGTCTCCAGCAAAAAAGATAAGAGATCAGCTAATCCCTTTGGTGTGGGGGGATAATGTGAATACAGCTGGTAGTTTGCAGCTGGGAAGAAGGTTTAATTTTGACCTGCCCAAAAGTTTTGTAATGCAATAGTACATTTTGTAAAATGATTATCCTCAAAAAAAATTCTGTTTCTGGCAAGATGTTTCTCATAGTAGGAGCAACTAGAAAAGAACTAGCATTTCACTTATGTGATCCAAGAAATTACAGCACGGGGTAGAAATTTAGATGAGTGTCAAGCCTGAAATGTATGACACAACATGCTCTGGGAAGTGTCAGAAGAGGCAACAGAGGGAGAAATGGTGTAAAACTGCACCAATGTTTTGTAAAATCCATAGGGCTGTGTAGCACAGACTGTGATTTTGAGCATGCTGAAGTCACTTTATGACGTTGGCTCAAGGACAAAGTAGCTGCAAATTCTCATCTTTCCTGACAAGGCTGCTAACCATCTTCCAGCTCATAGAAATACCACTTTGGTATAAATCCTGGAAGATTTGATGCAAAGAGGGTAAAGGACTGGCTGAGGTGATGAGACAAAAAGGGAGCATTCATACCCTGGGTGATGCATCAGAGCACATTGTGCTCACTGCTCTGTTCCTTCCTTACTGTGGACTGGCACTGTAAAGTTGCCTTAAAATTGCCTTACAGCTAGAAGAAAACTTGTGGTACATTAGTTTCAACCACTTTAAGGCTTCTGAAGTTTTCTCCAGGGCTTTATTTTCCCTTTCCTTTTTACAGAGGGGGAGCATGTGCATCTGCAGGCTTAGAGAATTATAAACTCCTGATTGTTACCCTCTGCGAGAGGGCCTCACATGAAGATTAGATGAGAATTGGGAATTCTTAATGTAGCTGGTTTTGTCCAAATATATTTAATGCAAATGCCATTTTAAAGATATGTTTGATTCTGAGGGGGAAAAAAAGTGTCTTACTAGGGCATTACCAAGTTAAGACTAATCTAGCATTGTTCCCTCTCATTCCTTTGCTCCATGTGGTTCCTTTTAACAAACGCAGTGCTTGGGGAGTTGTCTGCCTCTCCATGAAGTGTTAATCTTTCCTACCATTTTATTACACTGAATCATTCAAACAGCTGCTTCTCTCCTCATTTTTTTTGACCAATTCCCCTCTCAATCATTTCTCAGCTTCTGCTCTTTTACTTTCTGCAATGAATGCTTCCCATCAGAACCCCACAGTGACCTGCTTCCTCTATGCTCCTTGCTAGAAGAGTGCTTTGTCAGTGAAGCTTTATCAGCTTTCCCTGTTAATCCCTTCTCATGTTCTGTTATGTGACTTTATTAAATCTCTGGAGCTGGGAGCCATATGAGAGTGTCAGCACTCATTATTGTAAGTGCAGCCTGCACACCTGGGAAGTGCTGTCTTGGGGTGCTCCTTTGGAGGTGGTAAACTGCAGGGAAAAGATAGACCTCCTCTTCTCTGAACTGTGCTCCCGTTATAAAAATCACTGGTAGGCCTCTTGTAGCTCAGTAGAGGTAAGGTTAAGGAACACTTTCATTGAGCTTTGAATGAGGCAATGAGACTTTTGCTTCTGAAAGGTATCGGAACATTGTCATAGAATCCTAGAATCCCAGCCTGGTCTGGGTTGGAAGGGACCCCAAGGATCACAGAGCTCCAACCCCCTGCCACAGGCAGGGACACCAACCTCCAGGCCTGGAGCTACACAAGGTTGCCCAGGGCCCCAGCCAACCTGGCCTTGGACACCCCAGGGACGGGGCACCCACCCCCTCTCTGGGCAGCCTGTTCCAGCCCCTCACCACTCTCTCTGTAAAAAAACTTCCCCCTGATATCTCCTCTAACCCTTCCCTCCTCCAGCTTCACTCCATCCCCCTTGTCCTGCCAGGCTCTGCCCTTGAACAGGCTGAATCCCCTCCTGTTCCTCTGCTCCCTTCAGGGACTGGAAGGCTACAATGAGGTCCCCCCACAGCCTTCTCTTCTTCAGGCTGAACAAGCCCAGCTCCCTCAGCCTGTCTTCATAGGGGAGGGCTGTAATCATCTTTGTGGCTCCTCTGACCCCTCTCCAACAGTTCCACATCTTTCTTATATTGGGGGCCCCAGCTCTGGACACAGGACTCCAGCTGGGGCCTCACAAGGGCAGAGTAGAGGGTAGAGTCCTCTCTGTTGTCTTTTGCCTGGTCAGCAGTGGGCCATATCCCAAGGTTTGTTTAACATCATTACTGATAGGAAAATAAAACGAGAGAAGAACTGATTCTCGTTTGTACACAAATATTAGTGCTACCATGAGAGAGACAAATCAATGTGGAGCCAATTTATTTTTATGGCAAGGTAAGTGTTGACTAATTTATATATTGATCGAAGGAAAACCATGGCTTTTGCCCACATCTGCAGAACAAAGGTATAATTTTTTACTGGATGGACTTTGCCAGAAAAACCTGAATAAAATACAATTAAAACTCTGACTCTTACAGAGTGTACTGCAATTAAGGCAAAAGAAAAAATAATAATAAAGCTTGTAATTTAAAAATCAATGCAAAGTTCAGCACTTTGTTACACAAGTTAAATCCTTGCTATAAAGAATACAGAAAATCCATTGAGATCAAATGAGAAATGAATGTAGTTGCAGCTAATTTTCTTGCTTCTGGGCAACCTTAAAATACCAATAGTCATTATGATGATATACAGCATCTCTTAGCAATACAGCAAGAGTTCTGTATTGTTAATGTTATTAACAGAAACATCCCAGGACTTATTTTCTGGTAGGAATCCATTCTAAAAGCTGAGAAAGATGCAGTAACACACACACAAAAAAGTAATACAGCTTTTTATTAAGCACCCTGAAGTTTGCCAGTTGTGAGAATCATAATACGCTGTAATTCATAAACTTCATTTCCATGTCAGAACAGACCTAAGCCTTCAGGGATACAACACTTTCCATGTGTTATCACTCATTTGTCATGAAACAAGTCCTCACTGTTGCTTGGCAAAATGAGTCCTTTGCCTCTGAGGTGGATGTTGCAACAGGAGAGAGAGAGAGAAAGAAGCATCATGAAGTGATAGAATGTTTTTGGAAGCATACAAGTAAAGTTTTGCTTCCAACTTTAAGTTTAGTTGCTGGCATTTATTCTTTGGGTATGTGGGTAGTTTTATATGCCAGTTTCCACTTAGTATCTTTAAAATTACCTCTTGCCTAAAGAAAATAACCACTGGTGCCTACACCCAAGTGTTACCAATGTCCAGCAAAAAGCATCTGTTTTTTTTCTGTTTCAAATTCCTGCTTGCAAGTGACAGCCCAGTAGCAGTTGGAGGTCAGTCAATACCAAGCAATAAACTTTGAAAAATCTTGCTGACTAACAAACCCAGAGCTGAACTCCACAGTTATCCTATTTTACAGAACTGAAGCATCTTGTGCTGCTTCACTCTCTGCCTTTGATTGAACGCTCGTCACAGGAAGAGAAGAGAAGAGAAAATTACTGGCTTATATTTGACATGATCAAATCTGGTCCGGTGATACAGTTCTGTCCCAGCCATGAGCATGATTTTTAAATTCAATTTATTTCCCCTTGTTTAAGTTCCTCATCAGTGACTACATCCTCAAAGCACCCTTGCATGTGGTGATGGCTTATTGCAGGAGTTCCAGCTAGTTGTGCTACATTTAATGAACTGTCAGGGTTTCTGCTATAAAACATTGTCTTTCTCTGCACAATTCTAATACATATGTATACACATTTAAACATTATTTTACAAGAATTACTGCAGAAGTGAAGTAGATGACATTTGGGTGTTATAATTTTGATTCTTAAAATTATAAACGGAAAAGTAAGGATAACATATTGCCAGTCCCTAATCCCCACTGAGTGTGAGTTCTGTAAAATCTCTCTTGAGATCAAGCTGTTTTGAAGTGGCAGAACTGAACTGTGGCATTTGGAATAGCAAAAAGCTGTGGATTTAGAGTCAAAGTGTTAAAATTACTATTTTTTTTTTTTAAAAAAAAGGTCAGAAATAGTTTTGCTGATTGAGAATTTCAGATTTGCTGGAGTTAGGCACTTTGAGAGAATATATTTTGAAAACTATTTTGTAAAGATATATATTAAATATCCAGGGCAGATTTGTGATTTAATTATGACCTGTGGTGGAACTGCTGACTTCCATGTGGCTACGCTTTCAGTCCTTGTCCTAATGATGATCTAATGTTGCTGTCAGACTGGTACAACTCCATTCTTCATTATTCATAACAATTTGAAGAGAAAACAGAATCAAGTCCAGAGACTAAAATATGAAGATTTGTTTCAGTTTCTGTGGATTGTAGGGAATAGAAATCTAAAGCTAATGCATTGATAACTCTCCATTAGTTACACTTTGAATAATCCACACAGAAGCAAGAAGAGAAAGGGCTCTTGAGATCCTCTGGACCTGTTGGTTTAACTGCAGGCAGGTTCAACTCACTCTGTCTTCCAAATCAATGTTCCAGATAAGTTACTGTGGTGGGAAGTGTAAGAAAGATGATCTTGTCTGTTTACCTTGATTTTTTTAGTTTGATTTTTCACTTTTCAACTGTGTCACATCATACATCATCCAGGTTCATACTGGAAGTCTTGCACACACTGACAAGCTTTTAAGATCTAGATTTTTTCCAAGCTACTTATCTTACTGTGTTTTACTGTGTTCTCACATATGGCAAGAAAAAAAATCTGACTAGACCATGTATCCAAGTGCTGATAATTGCTCTCAAACCAGTTTTGTCTCTCTAACATCCTATGTGTATCTCTGAGAGGCAGAATTGCCATGATACCTCTTGTTGCACAGGACAAGCCCAAGCAAATAAATTGGCCAACACTTAGGAGGAATACAGTGAAAGGCCCCTGTATGAGTAATTTCTGAAAACACTAAGTGCTGTCAGGACATGTATTAAGCACATAATGAGGAGAAAATTCAATATTGTGATTAGTGACAAAAATTGTCACTAATTTTGTCAGCTGAGATGCCACCTATAACCATGTATTTATTCAACCTAATCTATTTTTACTGTTTTCAGTAGTATGGGATGTTAATAACCTGTTGTACATTCTCAATGAGATGCTTTGGTGTAACAGCTGCTAGGTTGTGGACTTTTTTTTTTCCCACATCAGTGGTGACTTCAAACTGTTAGCAGTAGGTATCAGGGGAGCCAGGCTACTTGTACAAACTGTGTGTAGTTCTCTCTCTTTGCTCATGCTTTTTCCCTTTTTAGATTGGGGGTTTGCATTTCTGTCTTGCCAATTCAAGACATTATCACAGGTTTGTAAGCAAGTTCCTAGACTTCTGGCATGTCTGCCCATGTCTCTCTGAAACATCTTAAGCTTGCAGGAATGATTTATATGGCATGAATGACCAATATATTTAATTGCATATAAACAAATGATGCTTCACTTGGAAAATGGAAAATATACTAAATCTATTTTTGTCTTCCTGATTAATGTTCTGCTGCCTTGTAAATACATGCAAAGATGTAGTGAAAGTGATAAGGCTAACTGTTGTGAAGACTGAACATATTTTGAAAAGAATCAGGTCTTCTGCAGTCACTGTGGTTTAGAGCATCACTGTGCAAAGGCTGTGGGCTTTTTTAATCCCTTGCCTCACTGCTATTTTGTGTCTGTGTCCAAAAGAGTGTAAGCTCTCCAGTATATGGATGGTAATAGTAAAACACATCTGGATGTGCTTCAAACATAGACTATTTGAGGGTTTTGCACATGAAGACCCTCTGTGTTGCTTTGCAGTTTGAGGGGATCTGACTAGGAACTTTTGAAAGTTGCCATCATCGTGGTCCACGTGTTAGGCATTAATGATGAACACAAGGGAGATTAGGATGGTTTGGGGGAACTGAAAAAGCTTAATTTGTGATAAGGAAGGTTGAAAAGTTGTCTTCAACTTTGTTCTGGTGATAAAGTAGTAGTGGACAGTTTCCAATGGAATCACAGAATCACAGAATGTTAGGAGTTGGAAGGGACCTCAAAAGATCATGTAGTCCAACCCCCTGCCAGAGCAGGGTCACCTGGACTTAATCACACAGGAACGTGTCCAGGCGGGTTTGAATGTCTCCAGAGAAGGAGACTCCACAGCCTCTCTGGGCAGCCTGGCCCAGGGCTCCATCACCCTCACAGGGAAAAAGTTTCCTCTGCTCCAGTTTGCACCCACTGCCCCTTGTCCTATCACTGGCCATCACTGAGAAGAGCCTGGCTCTGTCATCCTGATTCTCACCCTTTATATATTTATAAACATTAATGAGGTCACCCCTCAGCCTCCTCTTCTCCAGGATAAACAGCCCCAGCTCCCTTAGCCTCTCCTCATAAGGAAGGTGTTCCACTCCCTTCATCATCTTGGTGGTGGAATGAGGAGGATTTGAAAACTCTGCCAGCCCACTTAATGTAAAATGGTTATTTTTTTCCCACCTTTAAATATTTACAATTCCTGCAGGAAAATGCTGTGGGTATTTCCTTGGCCCACTGAAGGGGAGGACTAGAACCCGATCCACGTTCAGAGTGGAGTCCTCACAACCATAATAGAAAGGTGGGGAATGTTGAGGGAGATACAACAGCCATACAGCCTGAGGCAAAGAATTCATTCTACCCTTTTCCTTATGCTCCCGAGCTGCTGTGTATAGCCAGCAAGGGACAAAGGAGGCACCTGCTCAGCAGTGGTGGGTGTGATCTGCCTTTGCCTTCCCACAGTGGCAGCTCTCCCAAAGCAGAGCCAGTCACCCCATGCCGTGCTGCGGCCGTGACCGCGCTTATTACAGGGCAGCGCTAGGGCTAAGTATAGGCTGTGTTACAGCACTGCCACCCATCTAAAACAAGGCTTGTATTTAGTTCACACAACATCAATAAAAGCTTTGGCTTAGAAAACAGTGTTAATTTTAGCTCTGAAATGGCAGAGGAGGCAGACTTTAGAGAAATCTGTGGATGGTGAGTTTCTGGTTCCACTTGCTTCCCTCCTCATTGAGCGTTTTGACTCCGCTCCCCCTGCTCTGCAAGGGAGCTGGGAGACAACTGCTGCTAAGAGAAACTTGCAGTTGGGTGTTTTCATAGGAAATGTGCAGCTGCTAAGGAGGGATTTTCCCTTTTATTTTCTTTTTTTTTTTGCTTGAGTCCTCCTTAATTTAAGAGGCTAACATGAGCTGGGTCAGCAGCAAGATTCCTATCGGGACAGGGCCAGCCAAGAGGAACTGCATTTCAGTGACTCATCCTGGAGCTAGCTCTGGATACTCCTCTGCACTGACTCACAATAAATTTCAGTGATCTTGATCTGTTCGAGCTCTCCTTTAATGACTAACATATGCTTTGGGTAGGAATGTACACTCTAGATGGAGGGTTTATGATAACACTCTCAGCATGACAACCAGAGCATCCCAGTTTAGGGCAGAGCGTGAAGAATGTAGCAACATGTTTCACAGGGTCTACTCATGTGATTTCAACCAAGCAAATTGCTAAGTGCTTTGCTAAAGTTGAGTATCAGTGCTAAACAAGGAGAGATGGAAGATGTGAAAATCATAAATGGACAAATCCCATGATTAAATAAAATAGGAAGAAATGTAACTACTCTGCAGTAAACAAAGGATGGATAAGTTTAAAGTTCTATTTCAGAATATAAATCCATTTAAAAAAAAGATTCCTTACATTGTCATTTTAAATTTCTTTCCCCCATGTTTTTAATTTTCTAAGCACTTTTTTTCTTTGAGAATTTTTTTCTGCAGATTATTGGATTTTGATATTTTTACTTTTAATTGTTCTTCTAAGGCTGAGCTTGGAGATGTTTTATGCACATAAATAATGCAGGTGACTATATAATATGCTTTATATAAAGATCAGTTAGGAATCATAGAATCACAGACTGGTTTGGGTTGGAAGGGACTTTAACCTTCACTTAGTATCCAGCCCCTACCATGGCCAGGGACACCTTTTACTAGACCTGAGTACCCAATCCTTATGGAGATAAATGTAGAAAGAGTTGTCTCAGAGGCATGGATTTCTTTTTTTAGTAAAAAATCTATTGTTCTACTTCAGAAAAGAAATAGATAAGCATTTCCAATATTAGTTAAAATCAATTCTCATTAGTTAGGACAAGTCTAATCTGGCCAACTGGTAATTTTTTTTTTGCTTGTTTGCCATGTCTGTATCTACTCCCTAATTTAGTTAGTCTATTTGTATATTTATATGCTTAGTGTTAACATTAAACTCCAAATTCCTGAAAAATCAGCAAGAACTGGAGTGCTATGCCAAATAATGGGGGGCTTGAAGTCCAGGTGTTTTGGTAGAAGGAAGTTGTAATGCTTCCATCTCAAAATTAAACCACTCCTTGTATTTATATTATATATGATATACTGTAGAAAGAACTTACAGGGTTAGGATGATGAAATGTGCTTTGACAGATCCTATAAGGATGTAGGGTCGAATTAATCCCTAGATGCACAGTTTGTGGTGAAAAATGTCTAGTCACTGGCTGTTGGTCTGCTGTCAGTCATTAACTTCATTATCTTGCGTTCACGTTAAGCGAAGATCTGTGAAATAAATTAACCCTGGACAGTATGATTAAATCTCTTTGTTCAGTGCAGTAATGTAACAACTGGTGATATTCCCAAAAGTTTGGGGGTTTTGCTGTGAGCTATCTCAGGACTTCCAGTCTGTCTCAATAGGAGGAAGAGGAGAGATGGTGTAAAGCATCAGAGCAGCTTTTCTCCGTGCGTTGGAGAGAGTGCTATGACATGCATGTTAGGTTGGTATGGAAAGCCTCCATAAGATCAAACCCTTTTGCCATGCACAGGGGACACTTCCATACTCCCTCTGTGGGTGTAAAGTAGGGAATGTGGGAATTAAATGCTCAAGGAGGTTTCTAATTAATACAGTTACGAGGAAGAAAGCATCCTGTTTGCACAAAGGGATGGAGCCACGTTAGGCTCTGTGAATTATGCTGCTCTTTGGCAACAACTTTTACACAGGACATTTTATTAGCCTAAAAGTTTTTAAAATAATTTCAATCCTGATAATTTGAGGAGCACTGCTGTCTGTAGGGTTTTTTTTTCCTGTCTGCTGTGATGATTGATATCAAATACAGCTTGAATAGCCAGCTAAAAAAATACATTTGGAGAAAGCACCAGACACACCAGGGAATTTGGTTTTCCTGAGTGATGGTTGTAATTATTCAGCTGCACTGATGAAATCTTACTGCTTCCCATTTATTATTAGGGAAGACAATTCTACCCTCAACAAGTTGTGGAATTTCAGATTTGGGAGAAAGCTTTTTTTTTTTTTTTGTGGTTTGCTTTTTAAATTTTTTTTAGCTCAAACTTAGAATGAACTTTCTTGGAGCTTTTTGGGGTTTTTTTCTTTTCTTTTTTCTTATGGCAGACAAATGCTAATTCTTTCAGGAGTATTACTTAAAGGCCCTCAGAATTAGATTTATTTTTTTTTGTCAAGAAAGCCTCACAATGTAATGCCATTAATTATACACTCTAACTAATCAAGAAATCTAGAACAGTATTGAGTTTTTATGCTAATCTGTTTCCCCAGTTCAGACAAAACTTTCCCCCTGGATTTATGTTATAGTTAAAGTCCCAGTTTCCATTGATTTCAATACATGAAACTGTTGGGATGAGGTGTTTTCTAGCTCAATGGTCTTGTTTGTTCTTGCTCAAAGTGAGGAGAAAACATGGCTATAGAAACTGGCTAAAAAGTTACTGGCACTGAGTTGTCATATGGAGTCAATCAGGAGCTCACAGACGGTAATAAAACAGTGCCAGTTTGTACTAACTGAGGGCATCTTCTCCAGGAAAGGCATTCTCAGACTCAGCCACAGTGGCCCCCAGAATGTTATTGTACAGCCATTGTACTTCAAAAAAAAGTACTAAAATTTGCAAAAAATGTGACCACTGCGACCCTGTGGGATGTTACCAGTGAAAAGGTGTTGTGCACCATTATTTCAGGCTGGTGTGTGAAAGTGTTGAGGCTTAAAACTAACCCTGAAACTGAAGTTGTTTGATGAATGGCAGAGCACACTTAGGAGGTCAGAAAGTTCCCTTTCTTGGCCCTGTGATTGCAGTGTTGGGTCCTTTTAAAGTGTCACCAAGGAGCTGTGACAGCTGCATGCCTTTCTCCTTTGCAAAGCTTTTGAGCTTTATGTAAATTCCTTCAAGGAGCAGAAATATTTACTTTTTGAGTTAGACAAAGTGTTAGAGGGGGTAAAAGAGGTGTGGGCAAAGGAAGAAAATAATCTGGAGAATAATTCAATGTAGGAGAAGAAAACATAGCACAAACACCATTTGTGTGTTAGAGAAACAGTACTTTGCTCTTGGGAACAGCTGCTAGGTTGAGACAAATAGGCATAACTTCAGCATCCTCCCCAGGACTGAGCTCTCTTGCACAACAGGTGAGTGCTGTCACCTCATTCACTTCAGACCTCAGCGTGTCATAAGGTCAGGTTAATTTCCAACCTTTTGAGTCACTTTTACCAAGTGAGGTTCAGTTAGATGCTGGAGAAGAGGAGGCTGAGGGGAGACCTTCTCCCCGCCTCCCCTGCCCTGACAGGAGGGTGCAGAGAGGTGGGCGCTGGTCTCTTCAGCCAGGGGACAGGAGCTGGGACAAGGGGCAATGGGCTCAAGCTGTGCCAGGGCAGGCTCAGCTCAGCTGGGAGGGCAAAGTTCTTCCCTGGCAGAGTTGTGGGGCTGTGGCACAGGCTGCCCAGGGAGGGGCTGAGTCCCAGCCCTGGGGGTGTTTAACAGAGGGGAGATGAGGTACTTAGGGATATGGTTTAGCACAGGATGGGAACAGTTGGACTTGATGATCTTAAAGGTCTGTTCCAACCTGGTGATTCTGGGATTCAAGGCCAATTTATTACTATATTCATAGCCAAACTGGCTGGAGTGATGAAGGTGCAGGCTGCAGCCATACACAGCCAGGAGAAGATGCTTCTCTGTGCAGCCATCTACTTGGCATGGGCATGTTTCTGCTTGGGGTCCTTGGACCAAGTGTGCACAGCTGCTGCAGCAAGCACAGGTCCATGCTAGACAGTGTAATTCCCACCCTTGAACCCAAGCTAGAGGTACATAATTTGTCTCACAGGGAATTTTCTGCCTTATTTTCTTTTGTAGGTGTCTCTTTAGCATTAAAACACACAGGAAAGAAAAAAGCAGAATGGGAATGACCAGTTTGGAGCAGGGAAATGAGATGCTGTGAGCAAATTGTTTAGTATAAAAGTCCTGGACAATCTCTTGAAGGCAGCATGGAGGGAACAAGCTCATAAATCTGTTACTAAGCCTGATTATTTATTTTATTTGTCTAACCATCTTGGAGAACGTGATGTCACTATAAATCATGTATTTCTCAGCTAACCACACAAATATCAAACCCAAGTATATCTTGAACATCAAACCTGGTGGAATAATAGAAATATTTCCAGTAAAATTTATAAAAAGACTTGCAGAGAGTAGGTGCTTTATTGTCACAAAGTCTGTACCCCAGGGAACAAAAGCACAACTTCAGGATATAGTATATTTCTTTATTGTGTATTTTATTCTTCTGACGTAGTCTGCAGACTGTGGATTAGCTTCTTACTTCCCTCTACTTGAATATTTTGTATATACCAGAACTAGATTTCCATATTTTAACTCATTCTTTGGCTTTTTTTTTTTTTCCAGGAAAGAAAGTAAATATTATATTTTTAAAAACCAAAAATCTGCAGCCACAAATATTCCTTCACCTAAGGAAAAAAATAAAGTTTGCTTCCTGCAACTATCAACTAGGCAGCAGAATATAAATGTACTGGCAAGAGTATTTCACAGAGTAACAAATCTTAAGTGGTTTCTGAGGACATTTCCTGGAAGGCAGACTCCAAAACACCAAATTTTAAACTGTGGCTCTTAACTTAAAATCATATTGCTTCAGTGTGGAAAGACAGAATGATCTGTGACTTTGGGGATTGTCAAAGGTACAGACATCTTGAAGTTTACATGTTGAAATGCATGTTCAGAAAATGCATAGGGCTGGATCTCTCCAAGTATTTGGATATCCAGTTACCCTCTATTTGAAGGAAGCTTGCACCCTGTTTACGTTTGAAAACCTGGGTCAGGGTGTGTTTGAGCAAGATGTTGGTGTTTTAACATCCTACATCATTGACATCTCCATGTTTGCTCATCAGCACTGACTGTTCAGTCAAGAGATTTTAGTTCTTCCAGGATAGGACCCATCTCATGCCAAAGAATTTGTTCAAAATATATTGGAAGAATTACTCCTATTTGTCTCCACTGGTATGAAGGGAACCTGGAGTGATCTGCATCTAGATTGCTCAACTAAAACCCACCCAGTGTGTCCTACTTCACCCTGTGTGTCTGTCTTTGCTGCAAAGTCAAGCACATCAGCACTCAGAGGGAAGTTCACTCCTGTGGGCAGCATGGTGAGGAGGACAGCAGAGATCCACTCAGGAATTAGAGGTACCATTTGTGCTTAGTGAAGACTGTAGAGATCAGAATTGGACATTTATGTTTGCAATCACTTTTGGATTAGTGGCTGAGGAAAACTTGCCTTTAAGCTTAAGGAATGCATTTGTACACATAAAGGAAAAAAAATGCTAAAAGGAAAAGGTACTGATGCTACAAAAGTCATTTATTTTTCCCTCATATTCTGTCTTGCATGACTGAACCAGATTTTATATGTTTTGATGACACCACAAATGTGACATTTCAGCCCAGAGCTATAGAGCCCTGAAAATAAAAATGTGTCTTGGAGCCCCTGATGGATGACTGACAAGGCTGGAGCATCCAAGCTAATGGGAAGTGATGACAACCCCTGCATACAGATTAATTGTTTCAGTCTGAGCTGCAGCCTTTCTCATTTGTCTGACAGAACTCTTTATATGACATTGCTTCATAGTACTGTGTGCTGAACAGGAGATAAAGACCTATCATCTAGCTGTAGTTTGTGCTCAGTTACAAGATCCAAACCTCAGCATTACTTATGTTATGTAACTCCTGGTGTGAATGGATAAGGGCTTGGATCATAGAATCATAGAATGGCATGGGTTGGAAGGGACCCCGAGGAGCACAGAGCTCCAACCCCCTGCCACAGGCAGGGACACCAACCTCCAGGCCTGGAGCTACACAAGGTTGCCCAGGGCCCCAGCCAACCTGGCCTTGAACACCCCCAGGGATGGGGCACCCACCCCCTCTCTGGGCAGCCCCTTCCAGCCCCTCACCACTCTCTCTGGAAAAAACTTCCCCCCAATATCTCCTCTCCCCCTTCCCTCCTCCAGCTTCACTCCAGCCCCCTTGTCCTGCCATTGTCTGCCCTTTGAAAAAGTTGATTCCTCCCAAAATAAGGGACAAGGCAGGAAGCAGAATTGATCCCATGCTCAGATTCCCCTTTTGCCTGAGGTGAGCCCGGGTTGGCACAGATTATGTCTGTGGTAGTTTAACTGTGTGTGGGACATGCCTGCCTGCACCCTGCAAAGGGTGAAGGACCTGCCCTGTGCAAGGTGCCACCTCCCCGTGCTCCTGGTGCCGCTATCTCCCACCATGCTGGGGAGGTGGCTCGAGCATGTTTGGTTTGGGAATACAAGGGACAGTATAGACAGCAATATTTTGCACACAGTCTGTCCTCCTGTCACAGAACATCTGCCAACGTCAGGAAAACGTGGGCTAAAAATAAAGGTAAATTTCAGCCTGTTTATAAAAAAATATATAATTGTGCAGCTGAAACATATGGTCTGATGAGGATCTAAGTACCTTATCTCTTAAGAACTAAGTATACTGAAATGTATTCCAGCACACTCTATTTAATTTACTCCAAGCTTTGAGAGTGTGGCAAAACTAGCTGGAGGTTTGGTGTCTATTGGTGACAAAGTGTTATGTTGTTACTCATATTGGCAGCCAGACAAATGGAGTTTGTAAATGCAATTTGTAAATGTAGCTTGTAATGCAGCTGCTGCTGCAGTTGTACTGTGATCAGCGTGTGATGCAAGAGCTCTCTGCTCTGCCCCTCTCTGCCTTCTGGTGTGGGTCCATCCCTCTCTTGAGGAGTACACTGGGTGATGCTAAGGATGAAGGCTGCAAACCCCAGCAGTTACCCATGCAGCTCTTTCAGAGCAGAGGGTTGGTTCTGGCTGCCACCCTAGCTGGCACGTAGCTGCCATGCAGATCAGTAATTTATACCACAGTGATAATACGTTGTAGTGCCAGTAACTTTTTATAACTCTCATAAAATGCCTTATTCCTGTGGGGAAACATTCCTCCAGTGTGGGCAGTAAAATGATCACTTTCAGATGTCGGTGTGGACTTTTACATTGATGTGTTGCCAACTATATATTAAGGCGACCAGATTTTCTAGGCACCAAGTCAAGGAGAAGCAGTTTGGAGAGGTGGAGGGAGAAGGAATGTAGACCCCACCTGGGATATCACACAAACCTGCAGGCAAGCCAGGAGTCCCCTCCTCTTCCTCCCATCTATCACCCACTCCTCTGTTGTAGCTTGAAAGTCAGATACTAAATGACCATATCGAATGGCCATCACAACTTACTGTGTTATTTCATTTAAAGTCACTTTTTCTTATAATTTAATCCTTGTCCTACATTCCTTTGGTATAATCTGTGTAGTATTTTCCAGGGTTCATTCTGTCCTGCTCATGCCAGCTTCCAAAAGCTCCAGACTTTGAGAAAATGTTAGCAATGAGGCAGCACCTTCCAACACCACCGTGCCTGGAAGTGCCAGGCCAGCCTGGGGAAGGAATGTGCTTGGAGAGCACTGGGAAGTGGAGATGATTTTTCTCCTGAGGACATTATCATTGGTCTTGAGTGTCAGATGAACCAAACACAGCTCAGATACTGCATCTGCTTAACTGTTGGAATTCTGGTTGGATCAGCTAGTAAGTCACCTTCCACAAAAGACACCAGCACAGCAAACTCTTTAGCACCCTGCAGGATTTTTTCCTGTTTTCTTAATGAAGACAAAGTCCCTTCTGAAATCCTGATTGTTTCCCAGTGTAACAAAGTAAAACCTATTTGTGAAAGCTCCAGGTTTCCTGCATGGAGGTTGTGGAGGCTCTGGAGTCTGCCTGCTCTTCAGACTCTGTCACTGCTCTGAAATTTGCTTATGCTCTCAATTTGTATGACATTTTGAAGTTGTTTGTAAGGTTTCTTTCTAATATTCTTCCAAGTAATTTCCTTACACTTCCACCTGAAAAATAAACAATTACAATGCTATTACAGTAACAGATACACTTATTCCTACAATTTAACACTGCAAAATAAGAAGCAATTTTAGACTGAAAGCCTGTAACTACCTGTATTTAATTTCTTCTATATGGCTACTACCTAGAAGGATTATACTCTTGATTCCATGTTCCAGGCTATAGCTTTATTCCTTCTACTGGGTTTGATGAAAGATCAAAGATGGTGGGTGGGCTGCGATCGGCTTCAGAGGATTTGATTTAAGCTGTTATGGGTACACAGTTTTTGAAATTAATGGAAAAAGAGGATCCATGAAAGAGAATGGCACTCTCTCTATAAAATATAACAAAGATTATGGAATTAAGAAATAGCTTTTGCAGATCAATACTGAAGTAATGCAGCCAGTCTTCCTGTTTTCTTACTATACATATCAATTCCTCACAGTTAATGTAATTACTGACTATGCAGATCTCCTTAGTAGTATAATGGCTCCCATTTGTTAATGGCATTTGAAAAAGCAGAGTGTGCTGGTGAAAAATCTTGTAATACGCTGTGCTTTGGTTTTAATTAAACTTTGAGTAACCTTTATCATCTAAAAATCACGAATAAGTAAGATATACATGATGTTTAATTTGAAATCGAAATAGCATCATTTTAGCATTGTCTGCTTAAAGATACATGTATGTGATTCTTTATGGGGACAAGATCTGCTTTGGCAGCTCATAGGATTTCATTTTTCTTCAGACAAAATATCTACAGAAAGTAAATACTATCAGACACCAGTTAGTATGCTTACTTAGTTCAAGCTAAGGGCAGAAATAGGAGTACAGCTCTGGACTGGCTTTTTCATTAATAGATATAATATCCCTAGCAAGCTGATACATTGGAATCTCTAAGCAATGAAAAACTTTACAAAGCAGATGAAAACTTGCTTGTAATAAGTCTGCATAGTCTAGCACTCCTGGCATTATATTTCTTTTAGACAACGAAAGGAAATTTAAAAAAGAAAAAGTCTTTTTCTACACATGCTATAGAAGGAAAGTAATGTCAGGAAACATTAACACATCATAAGGCTGTTAAATTTATTGGACATGTTCATCAGGAATGGCCATTGTGCAGTGGCATTCGCTCAAATGGGAATTAAAACCAGAACTTCTGAAAGAAGTGTCTTGCCTAAAATAGAGCATGAACAGAACAAGATGCTTTCTAAAAAGTAATGAATATCCCCTAAAAAGAATAGCATAAGAATATACTTCAACATGTCAAAGTTTTCCTGAAGTTGGGGGTATTGTGTTTAAAATCTGTCGATGGAAAACACAACAGAGGTAGAAATTGGGCTGAAAATTTGGATGGGGTAGTATTTTCATCCCAGCTTTATAACAGCCATGTAAAGACACCATTTCCCATGAGCCACGTTCCATGTTAACAGTAGAATTGCAAAAGAGACTCAACTGGTCTTACTCCTATAAATTCTTGATGAAGGTAGTCAGATTTTCTCTGGTTGTGTGAAGCCACAACATTGACCTAAGGTCTTTGTTCTGTAGCCATGTTCTGTAAAAGGAAGAGCCTCCTCTTATCAAACCTGTCAGCTGTTGCTTGTGAAGAAACAAGAGCCTTGGAACATCTGTCTTAGGGAAAAAAAAATAGCAGATGCTAAAAGAGAAAAATACCCTTTAAATTCTATCAGTTGCAAAAGAAAGAAGCTCCCTTGAAGAAATGTTCTGTCTTTGAGGTGGGTAGGAGCATACACTGCATGTGATCAGAATAAGTTCTTGGAGCAGGAACCATAAACACAGACTGGTGAGTCAACCCCGAATCTGACTCCCTGTATCCATGCTCCCTCCAGCTAGAGGTGGGGGCAGGCAGTCCTGCTCTGCTGCCACTTAGGAAATACCTCAGCTCTTGCTTGGCATTTGTCACTCCTGCTACAATAGAGTTGAGAGACCAAGGTTGGCTCCAACTCTTTTTATAGCCATTCTAAAAATGGGAGCATTTATCTGGTTTAGAGAAAAGGTCAGTTCAGACTTCATTTTTTGAAGGGATGCCCATTAATGATTGTGCCTCACCTTCCATGGAGATATCACACTTCTCATGTGAATGTAGATTTCCCCAAATTTGTTGTCACCTATGGACTTTGGCATAAGAGGGGTTGCATGAGAATTAGGTCTTTGCAATTAGTTCTGCAGAGACCTAGGTTGCTCAGGATGAATCAATGGGAAAAAAAAAGTACTGTTTGCTATGATATCATCTTGCCTTTTTTACAGGTCTCTTGGACCACCCACTGTGGCTAGAGTTAGATGCTTAGATGGTGTATTGCAGGCAGATTGGGCTAAAACATCTGGGAAAAAAGAAGGAAAAAGTCCCTGGATAATTATTGTAATTGTCAATAATGACCCTTTCCATATTGTTCTTTGTTTTTTCACCTGTTTGAAATGTAATGAGAGATCATCTCAATGGCACAAAGGATTTTAGGATTTCCGGTCATTCAGACATTGTAGGATGTTTCCAGGATGTTCAGTCTCAGGAGGCTCTTGGTTGAATGTGGGATGGCAACAAAAACTGTAAGCTGCTTTTTTCTTATTTTTGGTTTGAGAAGGACAGGGAGGAGACTACATAAATACAAAGCTGGGTAAATAAGAAGGATCACCGTGTGGAAGCCTTAGCTGTAACTACTGTAGTTCTTACTTAGTCTCTTAGTGTATGTGAATCTCTTGACTTTCCAAATGGGCACTAAAACATCTGGTGCTTCCTTGTTTATCTCCTCTATTGTTCATTCTTCAGGTCAGAAAGGAAAACAAGGGCAGCTCTTCTCAGCCTGTTTTCAGCCTCGCCAAGTTCCCTGCCTTTTCTAGCCCTAGCAATGAGAGACTTCTCAACTTTCTTTGAGAAGGAAACCCTAAGAAGTATGACTCTGGGATGCCCCAAAAGGCACCCTGATGAGCAGTAATATTAATGTCTAACACTTGGCACACCGATGAGCAGTAATATTAACGTCTAACATTGTGCATGCACTATGGGCATGCACTTTACCTTGGTGTAAAATCCTTGCTGGCCTTGCTCCAAGCTCTTCTTTCACTGCTTGGGGATTTGATTGAGGGTGTAGAGGTGGGGGTTGGTCTCTTCTGTCAGGTAACAAGCAATAGGATGAGAGGAAATGGTTTCAAATTGCACCAGGGGAGATTTAGGTTAGATACCAGGAAGAATTTCTTTACTGAAAGCGTAGTCAAGTATTGGAACAGGCTGCCCAGGGAGGTGGTAGAGTCACCATCCCTGGAGGTATTTAAAAGGTGTATAGATGTTGTGCTTGGGGATATGGTCTAGAAGTGGACTAGGCAAGGTTAGGCTGTGGTTGGACTCAGTGGTCTTAAAGGTCTCTTCCAACCTAAATGATTCTATGATTCTTTTATCCAGGTGCCAAATAACTAGCAGTTTTGTGCAGTGTATGGATACATCCACACTACTCCAGTTCACCTGCAGAAGGGAGGATGTCCATCATCTTTCTTTGTACTTTGGGCCAAACCCCTTAAATCTAACTAGATGTGGCAGAAATTCACACAGTACCAGTCCTGGTTTCCACTTAGATAAGAAAAGGTAGTTAAGCAAGTAGAGCCTGGCTGCATCTTCTGAGATGTGCGGACATGGAGGCTGTGGGACCAAGCGCTGGGAAAGGGAGAATCCTGTTTTGAGATGAAGGTGTTAGGGGCCCAGTGCAAGGAAAGAATTGGAAATACTTGCAAATAAAGATGTCAGTTGTTCACTCAGTCATCTATTTGCTTGTGGCAGAAGAGAATGCAATCTGTTTCATGCATTAAAATGCCTGTTCCCAAGGCACCTCGCTCATTTGTTTATAAGGCAGAGCACATCTGCAGAGCTACACTGGCCCCTGGATAGGATGATTTCATCAGGAGTGGTGGAGGAAGGCCAAATGGGTGCTCTTGTTTTGCAGTCAGCTTGAGACTTTCCTCTTGCAGATCAGTGAATTCAGCTCTCCCAAGCAGGGAATAAGTTAGGTGTGTAAGATTTCTCGTGAAATCTTTCTCATTTGACACAACCAGCCACTTTGAATTGCATCTGCACCTACTGTTTAGAGCACAACAGCAAATCCACTTCAAACAAAAAGACAAGAAATTACTCAGAAGAGCAGCAGCCTGTCATGTAGAAAGTGTATTTGCTTCTTTACATCTCACCGTGCTCTAAAACATTTAGGGGGGATGGATGGTTTCTGTCATTACATATTATAAATCATGTCAGGATATTTCTTGGGAACACTTCTTCAGACAAATGGGTTGCTTGCTCATGCTAAAGTAATTTGCTATGTCCAGAATACATATGTGCTGATGAGAGTGTTTCCATAAAAACTTTGCATCACAGTTTTGAAGGAGAGTAATAATATATTTTTGTCTTTTTATGAGCTTTACTCCACTATGCTAACAACTTAGCTATTTGTTACTTCTATTTTCCATCTTGCCATATGTGCACAGTCCACAAACAAGGAACAAAAATGCCACAATGCCCAGTTCACTACTGGAGTCACATTTGCAAAGAAAGAATTTAAAACATAAAACCCCAGTCTGCACAAATTCTGTCTTCCATGGGTGTAAGCAATGGCATGGAGAGTAAGATTTTTAAAAAAGGTTCTATATTGGTCTGATTCTCCTCACTATTTGGCCTGACAAAGTGTGAGGTAGAGAATTCAGACCATGTCTCTGCCCCACACAATGTGAGGTTTCTTTTCATGCCTCCCTTTGGAAAAAGTAATCTGGAGAAATATCTGAAAGTCATTACTGGGAAATAGTGATAACTGGTGGTTCCGTCTCTCTGCTGGCTAACTCTCAGGGAAGTAAACATGCAAGATTGGTATGGGGAGAGAGGTATGTTCCCTTTAATACTTCCTTGCCTCTGAGTTTATAATTTATGGTACAAACTTCTATAGCAAGTCAGCAAAAGGAGAGTGTGGCACTGATTTACATTGTTCACTGATTATTTTTTAAGAAATTGGATTGCACTTTAATGCTTCCTTAACAATTACCCAAAAATGTAAGTGATCCTGGGCAAAGTCCAACTCTGACTAAAGTGTGCAATTAGCTGAATCACGGGCCATTTCCAATAAATTCTAGAGCACAGGAAAATATATACTTGGTTCTCAGAACTGTTTGGGGCCAGCACCATGCTACCATTGTTTGCTCTTTACCCCAAACAATAACACTTGCGCAGCCTGTGTCATCCAGGGACCTGGATTTGCTTCACTGATGAGTGGTTGACAGGCATGACAAGCCCTATCTACTAGGAAGTTCTACAGGGTTCAGTGTGTTGGCAAAACCCTTTCAGTGTGAATGAAGTTGTCATCCCAAAGTTTCTCTTTACTGTGCTGCTCTCTGTGCCCTGAAGCCCAGGGCGTGAAGTACTTCACAAAACAATGTAAGAAATCTCCCAGAACTGTGCTTCTCTGATTTTGTTGAGGCTGAGATAAGATCCCTTACTAAAGCTTAGCTTAAAAGAAAGATTATACTGAAAAGACCAGCCTTTTTTTCCTTTTTTCCCCTTTTTTCTCTTTCCATCCCCCTTCCTTTTTTTTTCATGTTGTCTGTCATCACTAAAACTTGTAACTTTGGGTGGGATGAATTCAGTGTCATTTGTGATGAAAGTATGGCATAGCTCAAAGTATTTAAAAACTTGTGTAGTATTTTTAAAGTTGAAAATAATAATAAATAAAATTTTTATTTCAGTATTTCAAAATAGAACATAAATTTTTGTTTTAAGGTGACATACCGAATCTGATTGTTTTCAGAGTGTTTTCTGTTTCATAACAAAACAAGATTCCATGTTTCTTTATGTAAGGGGTCATTGTATCAAAGAAGAACATCTATTCCTTGTCAATCTAGAACATCTCACCACAGCTCCCTGCCCTCTTTGCTCCTTCGGTTGCTATAACTGGACTCCTCTGCTCTCTGCTACACTGCACTCATTGCCTGAGCTGTCTTCTTCTGGTGCTCAGGGGTTTCTGCTGCTTTTCTGTTCCTTGTTCCATGAGCAGTGAAGAGACAGTGCAGACAAACCTCCCAGAAGGGCAAAGTTTTCCAGGTGTATTTTTTACTGTGATACCCAACTTTATAAAGAAGTTTAGTAGGCTTTTTTTTTTTTTTTAAGATTAACTTTGAGTATTCTTTGTGGGTCTCTGACATTTTGGATCTCTTTTTTTTTCTTTCCATTTTCTGGCATTTACAATGGATTTAACTGAAAGCTGCTGAAACATAGAGTTTAGTAAAGTGTTTTTATAGTATTTTTATTCATCTCCAAATCTTCTTGTCTACCCTGAGACAGAATGTTCATGAAGTTTGGCATATATGTTGGAAAAGACAAAATTAGTCTATTTTTATTCTCTTTCTTGCTGCTCTCTATATAAAATCAGTGATTTTTTATTTTCTTAATAGGTGTCTGAAACTCCAATTTCAATTTCTGTACTGCATACCAAGATCTAGTCTGTATCAGCAACAGCAAAGCTATAACAGAACTTGATTCTTGAATTAGGAGGCAGAACATAGAGATGTTGTCTGTCTAGGTAAATAGTGAGAAGATAAATACTGGAAGTCTGTTATAGCTCTGTGTAGGGTTTACACCAAGTCTCCAGTTTGAGTCTGTCTCACTAGAATGTTTGCTGAGAATAATGTTAACCCTTTTTCTTGTTTGATATGTACTTTTGACACCTCATTTCATACCAACAAGAATAGATTCCACACTTGGAATGCAAACTAAGTTACCTGAGCAGTTGTTTTATAGTTCTTGTAGGACAGAGCAGACTGTTACATGGTCAGAGGGATAAAGGGGCAATTCCATTGTGGGAAAATCAAAAATCCTTTGGGAACATCAAGGTAAGTAAGAAATTCAGGAGAAACAGTGAGGGATTGCAATCCATCCCTGCTGCCAGGGAAGGGTGAGGTTGATCAACTGCAAGGTGTATAGACATATTCAGTGCCAGATTACGAGATGGATAGGACTGAAGGAACAGTAGGATGGAAATAAAGCAGTTTCAGCAACTGTACAAGGCCAAAACTTTGTGAAAAGATACAGAATAAAGAGAAATGTATGTGGAGGCCAGCAGATGAATATATATCCACTGATCACTGCTCATATTTCTGTCTGGAGATTGCAGGTGTCAGCAACTTCAAATGCACTCACCTTCTGTACCCTCTTCAACAGTCTGAAACCTGTATGTGTGCCTTCCTGGGATATTAAATATGTCATCCCAGAATTGTCAGGCAGGTCTAACGTGTTTTAAGGCACCAAACCAAAAGCTTACAAATTTACTGTTTGCCAAATCCATAAAGAAAAAGGCAAAGATTAAGCAGTTGAGGAGTAAAAATAATTTAGGACTTTGTGAAAAGAACTGTCTGCCAGAGGTGGAAGATGGCATAAACGAGGCAGGTTGAAAGCTGGGAAGAAACTAGTCACTATATAAGGTGTACAAACAGCAGGCTATTGTAGAAGGTGATCCACTAGACCAGGTGCAAGTGTGTGGAACATACCCTTAGGAGGCTATTTTTTATATGAAGAGCTGGTGAGAAAACTCATTTAAAAGATATAGTGGGCTTGTTTCTTCCTGGAGATAAATCCAGTTTCTTTTAAAGTGTTATCCCAGGGTTGGTTTTGTCTGATCTTTTGTAGCTTTTTGGAGATGGATTCATAAACTGCTTTGCTCTTTTAAATCATTTTTCAAAGAATACTTACTGATAATATCGTGGGGCCCATCAAAATTCTCCTTTCCTGCTTGCATCACCCACCCCTGATGTAGCCTTCTATTCCTCCAGCAGAATTGTTTTGCACCTCCTCCTAGGAATACTTCCATTAACAGCCAACTTAGCTTCAGTGGCATAGCAGAGTATTCTTTTTAAACAGCATTTCCTTACTGTCAGCAACGTTTGTTTCATCAGAAATTAGTCATGTCACCTGTTATTTTCCAGGCAATCATCAAGAGTTTTTAACTTTGGTTCTGTTCCCTCTTTGAGAATTTAATTCATATCTAGGAGGAGCAAGTGTTTGACCCAGGGGTTGTTAACAAAGTACCAGCTATCATTACTATCCCCTAACAATGTTTGTTGTTAATAGTTGTTCATTTAATTGAGGTGGTGTTCTCTCTGCCTGGATGATCATCAGCCTTATTTATCCACAAAAAAGAGAGAATAGGATGTCATGGATTAGCCCTGGCCAGCAAGTAAGCATCACATGGCTGCTCTCTCACTCCCCCTGAAATGATGGGGGAGAGAATGGGAAGGTTGGAAGTGACAAAACTTGTGGGTTGAGAAGCATTTCAATAGGACAAAACCAAAAAAGGAAGTTCATGATAATAATATAACAATATATAAAAAAAACAAGTGATGAACAGCACAGTATCTCTCTACCCAAAGTCAAATCTGTGTAAGATGTGCAGCTGCCCAGCTTCTCAGCCCACTTGTACCAGCAAAGCAAACCAAGGAATTACTTCCCCAGTCCCCATGGCAGGCAAGGGTTCAGCCATTCCCAGTACAGTAGAGCTCCATTATGTGTCACAGTGAATCTGGAAGATGATCTGGCAGATGCTGTGATGTATTTTACTGCACGAGGACTGAGCATTGTGCTTTCCTGTTATGCTGACTCCACCCATCAAGTTTGATGAGAATTAAGCAGTGCCCCTCGTTAGGGTCTTTTGAGAAGCCCACACAACATGATTCTGAAATGTTCTGACCTCTAAGAAGAACCCAAACAGTGCTCCAAGAATCAGTGAAGAGCCTTGGGAATCCAGAATAGAAGGCTTTTCTGCTCTCAGCATTTCAGATTAGGCAAGTCTTTCTTTTCTCTTTATCTCAAACACACATGCTCTAACTGTGCCTTCATTTCTGGTGCAGTGGCTCACTCCTTGGAGACAGTATTCTGCCTGATGCAAGAACTCAATTGGACATCAGTGAGCTTTGCATAAAATCATATGTAGGACAAGTCTTCTGGGCTTCAGTCAGGCAAAACTATGGAATTCATTAGTTTGAAGTAATGTGGGAATTAACTGTAACAGTGTAAAGACTTTGTATCCCCTAATTTTCTTTTATTTAATGTAATACCTTATGGTGTAGACTGGATTTGGCTTCAGAGTGTGTTTGGAGTGCAGCAGAGATGGATAAATCTTGATTCCAAAGAAGTAATGGAATGGATTATATTTGGGTAGGGGTGTCCTGATTAGTGTACAGCTTCTCATACCTGCACTTCAACATGCCTGCAGAGGACCATCAGGAAGGGGAAGGAATTCTGCTGCCTAGACGTGTGGTAGCTGTTTCTAGCAACAGCAGTATCAGAGGAAAATAACATTTTTTTTCCTTGAATTTTGATATAGAATCAGAATCAGAGAATCTCCTGAGTTGGAAGGGACTCATAAAGATCATCAAGTCCAACTCCTTGCTCCACACAGGGCCAGCCAAGTCAGAGCATGTGACTGAGTGCATCATCCAGATACTTCTGAGTGCTGTGACCACTTCCCTGGGGATGCTGTTCCAGTGCACGACCCCCTCACAGTAAAGAACCTCTTTGGGTGCATAATTTATCCTATGCTCTTACTGTGGTGGGGTTTTTTTTCTTTAAGATCTTACAAGACCCTCTAACCCTTAGCTTGCTCAGTTGTTCCTCTGTTTCTGTGTATTTAAGAACACATATGACTGTTCCTAAGACTGCATTTGTGAGACTGAACTTCAGTCCCTTGCACAACCATCTCATCTCAGGCACGGCTGCTAATTTAGTTTTAGTCTTCCTGTTTCAGCCCTTCATCCCTTGCATGACTATACTAGATGAGATCCCTGGTTTATGTTATAGGGAGTAAATGAAAGGAAGAGGATCTTTTAAATAGCTAGGTAAGGTCTTTCCTAACAAGATGACACAATTCAATAGCAACTAGAATGTTGAATTAACGTTGCACAATATTAGAAAATAAAGATCATGAGGGAGAATAAATCCCCCACACCCTGGTCTTAATTTATTTTAAACAGCAAAAAAATGAAACCCAATTAAGCTCATAAGTCATAGTGTGAACAGAGTCCAGAAAAATGTCAGTTCCAATAAATATGACAAATAAAAGTATTGGCATAAACTCCAAGGATTTATATCATTGGAACCACAATAAGGCCTTCTTTAGTTGATCTTGAGACATGACTCAAAATGTGAAGAATGAGAAGATAAATACAAATAAAGGGATTTTTTTTCTTTCTTCTTTTTTTTTTTTCCCCTGAATGCATAAAGGGTTATTTTTAACTCTGTAAACATTCTCATTTCAAGTTAATGCTAGCCAGGACACCAGTGCAATTGGAAGAACTTCTTAGTGGGTTAGCACAACCAGTTAAGCATTCAAGATAATCCATACTGAACTGTCAGGGAGTTGGATAAAATAGATTATTATACTAATCAGATTATAATAACCCAGAGCATGGTTCATGGTTTTTATAATCATCTCTTGGTGATGAGTTCTGCATTTACAGTTCCTTAGATATAACATTTCTGGAGAGAGAGAGAGTTTATTGTGCAGAATATAAACTCTACACTGGTATTTTTTCTATTGCAATCTAGGCTATAAGAGCAGAATGATTGATGCACCAAGCAGTGGGGGCAAGCTCAGAAAGTTTGTGAAGAAGTCTTGTCTAAGAGCCATTTAGTGTGGGTGAAATACAGCCCATGCAGACGAGTGCATCGAGGAATTACTTGTGCTTTACTGACTTGCTTGCACTTGCAGCCCCCATGGTTGCTTTTTCTGAAGGATTTCACTTTTCTGGGTGGCTGTAGTCTTACTGTTACAAGCTGCTGCACTGGCATCCTGACATCAGTGAAAGAAAATTAGCCATGGGCTTGGCTCTGGCCTTCTCCCTGGGTGTAGCTCCATGAACATCATCAAAACTATTTCTGAGGCCTGGGGCTCAGACCTCAAAGGCTGAGAGACCCATTCCAGGAAAGTACAACAGCATATATGTAGAACAACTCTTGTTTCAATGAGTTTTTGACCTGAAGTACCTGAGATATTTTTCATCCTTTAATTAAATAACATCAGTGTTCAAATAACAAATACTGCCCATGAAGGAATACATTTATAGTCATTCAAGTGATCTCCACTGGAATAATTGGCCTACAATCAAGCTGTAATTTGCCCTTTCAAGGAGACTGAATGATATAGATTGATTTAAAAGATGGAGCTCCTTTTATTTTAGAAAATAATGGATGTTCATTTCATATTCCACATTTTAAAAAATAATTAATCATGAAATGTCATTCAGCTAATCTGAAATAGCTTCTGACAAAAATAAAAGGATTTGGCACATAGCTTTAAGTTTATACTAGTGGGTGGTAGAAGTCTTATGTGTGTAAGTTAATCATAGTCTCTGTGGCCTTATTTACAATGAGATTTGTCTTGTCTTTGACTATTTCAAACTATATTGAATTATTGTATCCAGAAACCTAGCCACAAGGTAAATTGCTCAAAGTGTCCATATCAGGCTGCCTTCTTCATTTTCTGGTAGCTATAAATTTCCTTATCCAAATCCTCTTATTCTTACTCTGATGTCTGGTAATGATAGCAGCATCTGGGGAAAATCCCCAAGCAAGAAGGATCTGCAGTATTTTACAAGATGAATTGCCCTGGGGTCAAGGCTCTCACTGAGTGTAAACTGCTGTAAAATATGCTGAATTGAGAAGATCTTGGCTTTCTTGCATTGGGTGGAGAACATGGACCTTATTTTTCTTTGCCTCGTACTTTGTAGCCATGTACAGAGAGCTCAGATGCAAATCTAATCCTGTTCAGTAGAATTTGAGGCTGGCCTTGCATACAGAAAAATGACTAAACAGGGCTCTGGGTATTTGTGATTTGCAAGATTTGCTTCATTTTTAGTCTTGTAAATGTCTTTTCCTTTTTTTTTTTAATTTGCCCTTTAAATTTATGTTTAATCCTGATTTTTTTAATTAAAACTTAATGCTGTACAAGACTTCTTTTCAATAGATATCTGTTTAAATCAAAGTATTTAATTTGAGCAAAGCATCACATTGAGCTGATCCAGAATGCTGAGAGCAGAAGAAAATGCTGATGTACAAATGGCTGTCTTATAAACAGCTAGGGAAGGTCCAAAAAAGATATGAGGAGAAAAACCTAAAGCAAACAAAGGAGTTGACCAGCAAGTTAAATTATAAGGGTAAAGATTTAACCCAGCTGTTCCAGAAAACCTTGGAGCTTTTGTGGAGTAAGGCAACTTCTTCAGTCCTGAAGGACTGAGTAGAAGAACATAGGAAATTAAAATCTTTGCTCAACCTCTGAACCAAACAGTACCTACATTTTAATTTAGATGCTAAAAGATATTGTTAACAATAGAGTGTAAGACTCTGCACTTCTTGATTTCTGTTTGAACTAGACATAAATGCTATGAAAATAGTTCTTCATGTGGCGTTTCTGGTTGGTGGCTAACCAGGGACTACAGCAAATCTCATGCAACTGTCATTCCCATGCAGTTTATGGGCCAAGTTTCAGATATGCTATAAGTAAACCATACAGTTTTGGAGCAATCTCCCAGATTTCTAAGTTTTCTAAAGTTAAAATAATAAAAAGACTGGAAATGATCTGGTTTTGGTAGAGTTCATCTTTCTTCAGTGCACTGCTGTTGCTTATTCTCCCTTTTTTATGATATGCCCACTCCAATTTTAAATGGGCCTTGTGATATAGTTGGATCAAGCTGAGCCATCAGAAAATCTGTCTTTATCCTAGGCAGCAGTTAGGGGTCTGCCTGTGATACAGACTCCAACTTCTGGAAGTTCTGGTTCCCCAGGAAAAATTCAGATACTTCATATATTTCCAAGTAAGGATATAATTCCTCAGGGTCTCTTTGGTTTATGGATGATCTTCTGTTGAGCTTATTCAGTATTCTCTTGTTTTTATTCATTACACCCACAGCTTTCTAGAGTGTTGCTGAATTAATGTATAAACTGCTTTTGTTCATGATTGCAGTCCTGAATATGTAAATTGGCTTGTTGTAAGGATAAGTATTAAGATGAATCTATTTACATAAGAAGTTTATTTTTGTATATTAGTCCATCTTTTTGCTACATTTATAATCTTTATATAGGGTCCCTTGGTTAAGGCTGCTGTGGTACCCTTGAGCGTTACACGAGTGAACTAGAGATGTATAAAGTGAATGCTTATACTGACCAAGCATTTAGTATCTAAAATCAGTTTCTGGATCTGGCATAATCTGCTCCTGTAACTTTCAGCAAACTATTGAAATATAGTTGGTTCACTTTGATGAAATGAGAGGAAGTGTAATTAATTATCTATCTCAAGAAGGGAAATTTTCCCTAATAATTCAGTGTCTCAGTTTTTCCCATCTATGACATGGGCACAATGATTTCCAACTTGTTTTGTTCTTAACCATTCCTTTCAATTTAGATATTTGTCTCTTTAGAGCTGAAGCTCTGTGTGTACTCCATGCTTGGGCTATTGGCACTTAACACAAAGATTTGGAACACAGATTTTAAGCTACATTGCTGCTGCATCACTGGTTTAAACTAATTGGCAGGAAATTTATCATATGTTTTTTGAGAAGTCTTCCTGTTCCAATACATTTATTTAACAAAAAACAAACAACCTCCCACCCCCACCTTCCAAGTAAGACCTGAGGAAGCCACATTCTAGTCCTGCTAAAGTCAATGATCAAGTTCCCACTGACTTCAAAGAGACCAGGAGTTTCGCTCCTTATGTATAGATATTATTTTTTCACTAGGAGCAAGTGAAGCTAACTGAAAACAACTTGGGCAGCTCACATAGTTGCTGGTTCCCATATGCCACAAATATTTTATTATTTGGTTTGTGTCCATTTCTCAGTGTAAATTTGAATCAGACATTTATTATTCAGCTTGCTAGTAGAATCTTCAGAGAAGTAACCGCTGTGCAAAATAAATCACTGAGTTCTGTCTAGAATTATTTTCTTAATGATTTTGTGTTTTTAGCTGGACCTCTTGTATATCATCTAATGTGATAGGAAATACCATACGTCAAAGCAGCAGCCTCACTTTTCCTCAGGTGGCTATGTGCTTAGTTTCTGTGATTCATCTAGAACTCACCTATGTTTTACTTTATTATTATTTACTGTAACTGATCTCTTGGAGAAACTTCGGGAGAAAATTTGGTCTTCTGTTGAAGTCACCATCTCAACTCAAAGATTTAATTTGAAAAGCCATTGCACTCCTACTACTTTCTACTGGAAAAAATTATCTTCTTTTTCCCAACTATCATTTATCCAGATAAAGAGCTTGTATATTTTTATAGCGGTAACTTCTTCCTTCCTGAGGTCTCTGGAGGGACATCTCAAGCTCTGGAGTTTCAGAGTTACCAGCAATGCTCAGATCAAAAAACCCTACAGGGAATCTTCTTTCTTCACCACGTGAATCTCTGCACATCTGATCTTATGATGTGCCTGCTCTTATTCTTGACACTCAGGACAGTTCACAGTGACCAGGTGAGCTGCCCAAATTAATTTGTTTAGTTTAACTTAATTTTAGTAGAAATAAAGTCCTGGCCAGCCTGGATGCAGGGCAGAACCTTTCTCCAATCTTGAAGTTTGCAATCCTTGTTATTTTAGTACTTTTTACTGCCACTGGTGTGATTGATTGACTTATAGTTTAAGAGATGTTTTGGGAGAAAAAGCACTATATATAAATGAAAGATATTATTATTACTATTACAGGGTTCTCCATAACTTTTATAGTTCATAGGCTGTCAGCATTTTGTTTAGAAACCCTGTATTTTAGGTGTCTGCAGTTTGGCCTTGAAGTTGTCCTCAGAGTTAGAAGTTGAAATACAGACATGAGCTCAAAGCAAAGTTGTTTCTCTCCTCTTTCCTCTTCTGAGAAAATGAAAACAAGTTGTTTAGAAACCTCTATATCACAAGGACTCAGATAAATGACACTCTTTGCTCCAGGCTTTGTCATGCTCCAAAACATAAAAAAACAACAACAAACCGTGGTCCCACAGCCAACCTACGACCAAACCCCCAAAGCATTGCTTCTCTTTTATTTTAATCATAATCTCTGGAAGTCATCAGCCCAGTGGGACAGACCTTGGTGGACCTGATCCTCTTGCCACCAAAATCAGTGAAAAAACTCCTTTTACTGGAAAAGAAAAAAACCCACCTTGAGTAAAGCAGTAGGATAACAGGGAAAATGCTCATAAAGAAAAAAATGATGTGTACATCCTTAGAAATGTAGGTGGTGAAAATGCCTACAGCTTTTTTTGCATATATGCCATGGGGAAACATGTGGAGCAGTTGTGCTGTCAAACTTTGGACTGTGATAGTATGTATCTTGGAGATACCAAGGTATGTGTTCTGGGAAAAGATTTAGAATGATTGATAATTTAATAATTTGCTGTATTATGTATAGGATGGAAAAGGAGAGAATGTGACCCAGAAGAGAAATAGCAAAATGTTTTGGAAATATCATAGTATTTTTGTTCAAAATTAGGGGACAACTTTTTTTTATCACTCAAGGATTTCTTGGGGGGAATTGTATGGAAAATTAGGTCTTTGCAATATTTTATTTTTAGAAATTCATGACGTTTCTATATTTCCAGTTCCACATTACACCAGGAAAAAAAAAAAGCAAAAGTCAAACGAAATTAAAACAAAACTCCCCCATATCCAAACACAATGTATACAGGAATATTTATGTCACATAAAATTTCAGGATAAACTTGGAAATGGATAATTTCACACCACAAAACAATTTCCTGGACAGGCATACATGTGATTTTCTTCTTCTTTGCTGTACATCTATGAGAAAGCTATCCAAATCTCCCCAACAGGTAATTTTATATCTCATTAGGCTTCTGCCTGGGCTGTTTGTGCACTCAGCTTTTGTAGCTGTGGCTCTTTTTGGATGGGATCCTCTTTACTATCAGATAAAATGTCATCTAACTTAACCTAATCGTAGAGTTTGTTCTGTGAACAGAATGTATTATCTGAGACCTTCTCCCTCCTGTGTTCAGCCACGTGTTTGCATAATTTCCAACCACGGTCAAAGTGCTGCTGGAATCATCCAGAGAATGTATTTTAGTTTTTCAGCTGTGCTGTATGCCCAAACACATTATGTGTTTCAGCTTGAGAACAGAGTAAACACAAACAGATATGGATGTATAATGCTAGAATTAGATGCCAATAGTTCTGTTTTGCATCATACCCACCCTGCTTCAGCCTAAAATGGAATTGTTCTCTCAAAGAAATGGCTGTGACCTCAAGGAGTGGGGGAAAATGACAATTTTCTTTTGTTTTCATCCAGCAGCCCTTTAAGAAAAGTGTGTTTAAAAGCCTCAACCAACCAGATAAAATAAGTTGGGTTTTTTTACAGGGAAGAAAATTGTGTTATAATCAAAATGAATAGAAAAGAAGCCCCATTCCTTTTAATTGTGGGAAATCTGCACACGTTAGTTTTCTGCGGATATTTTAAACCCTGCCTCAGCCCTCAGCATGCCAGCAAACTGCTTTATATAGCTTGTGTCAGAGGAGCTGTGTTAGTAATTGATGCTGGGAAACTGGAGACTGCCATGCCAGAGTCTCATGATTGCTATGTTGCTTGGCCCGTGTGCATTATTAAAGGTTGGAGAGCAGTCCCCTGGTGTAACATACATTAAAGGCTGCTTGTGTTAATTACTAGGAAGAAGTAAGTGAAAGTAGGTATTTGGGATGTCATTTTTTGTCAGCTGAAGTTGACAAATCCAAGTGTAGCCAGTGCTGTAACCTATAATATCCATGGACCACATAGCTGCATGCTGCAATTTGCACAACATATATAGCCATCTACTGTAATGCTGTTAAATGGGCTGTGTTGCTACGTATGCTTCAATTTATCTGTAGATTTTTCAATATTTTACCATGTTCCCACTGAGGCATCTACTGAGCAGTCCAGAGTGGAGCCCCATGTGCTGGTTCTCCAGCGTGTGGTTGATAAAAAGATGCAATCTAGTCGCAATCTCATTTATATACGGTAACGTCAGGGATGAGAGTAGTTTACTGCTGTCTGGACTGCCCAAGGCTGGAATTAGTTTCACTGTTTCTTCTATTAAATTAAAAAATAATGTGATTGTTGTTATGATTTGAGTCCTTGAGGGCAGGGAAGAAAGAGGAGCTAAAAGCAGTACAAGTGGCGTGTGGATTTAGGGGAGAAACAATATTTTAATAGCCTTGATTCTTCAAGCCTAAAACATGTGTCTGCAATACAGATTACAGCTAACAGCCCTCAACAGCGCATCAAATAGCTACTCAGTACACCTGAATGTTTACATTTCACCTTTAGGTATCTTGGAATTTACTTTATCTTTCTCTCTTCACATGCAACTTCTTGTGATGCTATGTTGCATCCCCTGCTAACAGCAAACAAAGAAGATCCTCACAGTGGTGCAGACCAAAGGACGTGCATAATTTCTGTGCCTGTGTAGGCCTTTCTTTTCTTTGGGAGACTTAAGTGGGAATGATACTCACATCTGTGATCCCAGATCAGTCCCTGGGTTTCTCTTCTCTGATGTGCAATGCCTAAGCTCAGTGCAGGTGGTTGGAATGTTCTCCAGCAAGACTGCAATTTTCTCTTTGCAGAAAAGCAGATTATACTTTTGGGAAGAGGATACAGCTGGAACCTATGGAGAAGATTAAGGAGTGGAAAGGGCCATTGCATACAGCAACCACACAAATTGCTCCTCTGAATACAGGAACTCACTTTTTTAAGCCTTAGGGCAAACTGTATCTGCATCATTCAAACCAAAATACTAGAAAATAGAGCAACCTGGGAAAAGAAACAAAGAAAGACAGTAAAATGTACCCTCACAGTGGGCCCCGCTTCTGTGCTGTAAAGGGCATTGGTGCTGTAAAGCTCTTGTTGGGCTGGCAGCACTTTCAAATAATGAAATCTGGCAAAATCTGAAGTCTCTGAGGGTGTTAATGGAGAATTTTGCTGGCCCTGTGATGGAGACAATGATCCAAAACGCCTTTAAATCCCAAGAAAGGCTGTAACTGGCCTAAATGGGTTTGGGATCAAGCCACACATGCTCACTTCCTAGGCAGATTGGGGCGGACATACAGACACTTATTGATCTATCAGTCTCAGTTTCAGCTTCATTCACCCTGCTGCCTGTACAGGTCCAGTGCAAGATAAAGAGACTAAGCATGACAATGACAGGCTTGTTTATAAAACTGCTTTAATTAATGTCATGCTGAAATGCTTAATGACCGGATTATTAAAAGTTGCCTTACAGGTAGCAGACATTAAAGGTAAGATAGATATTCCTGAAACATACTGACTCCCCTGAGACATTGGATGTGGCATTTTGATTTTGTTGCTCTTCCTGCTCTTTTGAGGTGGAAAGAAGTAGGAGAGTTTGCCAAGGCAAACAATGAGAAGAAAAGTAGGAACAAAACTCAAAAAGGTCTGGTTGGATCAATAGCTTGCTGATGGGAAATGGGCAGAAATGAATCACTACTCTGTAGAAAATAAATAAGAGACCTGGCTGTGTTATTGAAGTCCTGCTGCAAGTGCTTAGAAGATTCCCAAGCTGGTCTTTGCCATTCACTGTGTGCACTGGCTGCATCTTACTTAAAATGTCCCTAACGTAGTGGGTAGCGCCAGTGGCAGCTGACTGTTGTGCAACACAGTTTGAAGAGGTGTCAGTGGTAATTCTGTCAGTAAATCATGTTTCAGATGGGGTTTTGCTGCTTTTAAAAGTCGTGTTTTCTTTCATTCCTTTAAGTGAAGCTATCTTAGACAGACTGCAGGTTCCTCATGCATGTGGCTGAGTCCAAGAAGAAGAGATGTATTTTCCCTTCCCTCTTCCCACCTTTCTGTCCCCTTCCCTGGGCCCTTCTGCTTTTTGATTCTGTGTAGCACAAGGAGACCATAACAAAAGGCTGGCCATAAACTAGAAGATTGTGTTTAAATTATCTTCCTTTTCTTTGTGTTGAGGCTCAAGGCTGTTTCATTCCAGTGCTTTAAACTTCTGATTTATTACTGGGCACAGCCTGGGCTATCCCCTACAGTGGTCATGGGCCCCACTAGGTAAATTACAGCCTTATGGGATGATTTTATGAGAGTGCTTGTGTGATGTTCCCATTAACTGCAGCAAAGCCTTTTGTGTGCAGAGCAGAGTTACAGTGATAGCATTGATGCCCCTGATAACTTACTGTGTTGAAGAGGATCTAAATACTTCTCCAGAGAAGCTTGTTTTTCCTCTTTCTCTTATTCTCCATTTTTAGAAGTACTTGATTTTGAATTACTTCCCACAAGAGTTTGTGGAAGACCCTCATCTAGCTAAGAAATGACTTTGCATTTTTTTTTAATGAAACACTTTTTAGTATTCCTAAATAAGCAGTAGATGATACAGACATGGGATAGATATGTATAGCATGCGTTTCAGTAGGATACTGAAAGTTCTTAAGTTGTAAGTAATGGTTGGAAGAAATCTTTTGACTTATTTGGACCGTGCATCACTCTGTGATAGGTTAACCAACATATGTTTATTAAAAAATACATTTATTTTTAAGACTGTCAACCACTTATTAAAGTATTTTTAGACTATGAAAAGGAGGTCTTAATTGGAAGTGTTGCCCCATTGGAAATATTCCCATGAACATTAGCAAGAATGTTTCCAAAAATAATGGCTTTCTCAAAAGAAAGAAATCTCCATGCTCCCTGACATAAGGCATCCCAAGCTAGCACTCAGATGACACTGAAATAGCTGCTATACTGTCCTGAGACACTGTGTTCCCAAAACTGGACCGTCTTTAATAACTCTTAATCACAGATTAAGAACGGGAATATTGCACCTTGTACCTGCTGAAGGCACACGAGGTTCAGTGGGAAGGAACAGGTGCCTCCAGCCCTGCGATGCTGCTGTCACGCAGCAGCTTGCTGAAGGCTTTTGCCTTTTCGTTTGTAGCTTTTCTGAGGTCCTGTGGAATTATGCTGGTAAATTAAATTGTGCAGCCAACCATTTCTGTTTGTGTACCGTTAGAATTTTATTAGATAGAAAAGCATTTCCCCTATTTAGGCAGTATATTTTACTTACAAAACAAGAGAAGATCCCAGCTGATTTGCAGGGTGCCTGTGTCACAGGAGCTTACTGGAATGCAACGCTCTGACATGTAGCTTAACTCCTGGCCACTGCTTCTTGTCAAGATGCTTTAAAGTCCATGTTACCACACAGTGACATTTCACTAAGTGCAAGATAGAGAGAGGACAGGGGTGTAGCAGCATTTCCCTTAAAGGGAGAACGTAAGATTTCTCATTCTTTGCCCATTTTATTGTTGTGCTAAGTAATTGACAAGCGAGTTTGGAGATTTCGCAAAACTCTAATGGCCATAGCTGCATTCCTCAAACCATTAGATCAGTTTCCAGAGGGACCCATTGCTGATTTCAGGAATCACATGGAAAAACTGAGCTCCAGACAAACATTGCAAACTGGGAGCTGAGTAATTATGGAGGTATTCATATTTATGGCAGAAGATGCCTTGTGTGGCACTTTATGGTATGCCCAAATGAATCAGCCAGCAGGCAGTAATACCTTATCTGGCTGCTTACTCCTCCTCCTGAGCTTTCTGCAGTGTGCTTTGGGTTTGCTTTGCCCTCTCTGTTGTACAGCACAACTATTTTGGTGGAATGGTGGTGTAAACTTTTGGTTGAGGGACAAGAGGAAATGCTGGGGTTGTCTGCAAAGTGGTGAGGAACTGAAAGGTGGAACAGAGCCTTACTTTAAAACTGCCATCCTGGTTATCCCAAAAATTAAACACGCAGTGAGAATTCAGAGCCCCAGACACTTGTCATGCCTTGAAGTTGCCTCTGTGTTGTCCCTGTGGTGCCAAGGACTCCCTGGCTGGCAGAGCCAGGTGCCCAGAGCTCTCCAGCCCCTCTGCCAGCCCAGCCTGCCCCATGAAGTGCTGGAGCAGGGTGGCTGGCTGTGTCAGCACTGCAGCCTCCTTACTCTGTCCCTGGGCAGCACCAGAGTCATAGCAGAGCCAGGGGCCCTGGCTTGAATTGTTTCCCTGTAGTTGCTGTGTCAGCAACAATATCTCTGTCTGCATTACGTCTAGAGACATACACAAAGTTCTGCTAACTTCCATTTTCTCATCTGAAAAATGAACTCAATGGCTTAGTCTCATATTACTCAACTTTCTAGCTGGAGTTAATGGACCAGGCCTAATTCCAGACTGGTTCCCAATTTGTTGGATGTGATGATGCACAAATCAAATAGTTTCTGGCACCCTGATGTTCCAGTGAATGAAAAATGACTCTAAGCTAAATAGTTGTGTGAATTTCATCCCCATTCATGCAACAGACTGAAAGACAACTCCTATTTGGCAAATGTACAGGAGTGGGAGAAAAGATTGGAATCAGAAGAAGAAAAATGTAAATGTTCTTTGGAGACCTTTTTTTCCACAGTGAAAAGGAAAAAAAAATCCCAAAACCACAGTAGAAATGCATGAGCTTAATCCTAGAAAGATCATCAGGAGACTGTGATATCTTAATGGCATGGTAAAGTCCAAGGAATTGGGAGTCTTGTAAAAGGGGGTGTTACATCTCTCTGCTGCTCAAGAAGCATTACAGAAGAGTATTTTTGTCTCAGGATGAGGATTAACTTTAGACCTGATGGGGTGCAGATCTGGGTTGTATCTCAACCAAGCAGTCCTGCTCCTGTCCTTGCCTCCCTTGCCTTTGTCTCATTCACTGGCTGTACTGTCTCATTTACTGCTTAAGACAGCAGTTGTAGCTGATTAATGTCATAGAAAACTTGCTTTTTTGGGGGCTGAGGGGTGGTTAATTTTCCTTTTTTCAGCTCATTTGCCCTCTGGCTGTATGTTTTGCTAGAACCAGAGCAAGGAAAGCAGTAAGCAGGTGTTCCCCCACACCTGGGGTTTGGGGAGAGAGAAGTCAGGAGAAAAAAGTCCCCAGGGTCACTGGGTACTTGGGAGGTATTCAGATGATCCAAGGCTGTTATCAGAAAAAGCCACAGCATTAGGCTGTGCATGGACACAGGCTTCCTCCCTGATCTCTGCTGACTTCAGCTGGATTCCCACCGTGCAAAGCATAACAAGATACAGGGGTCATATTTTAGTCTGAGATATGGCAGACCGAATAGGTAGTATAATGAATGTGAAATGAAACACAAAGAGCCAGGAAAGAACCTGTGAAAAGTCAGACGGGGAAATTTGGGAAGAAAAACAAGTGTCCTGAATCCAAGTGATTTTCTGATTACACAGAATAAACATTCCCTTATCTCACCTAAGTGGGGCTGACTATCTTGGCCTGAAACAAGCCTAAGTTTCTTGTAATATTTTCCAGTCTGGTTACCACAGTCTTATCACAGAAGGACTGTGTGCTGTATCTTTCTGAAAGTCTTTGTCATGAGATGTGGCATTGCAACTGGAATGTTTATTGTACTGTGTCATTATTTATATTCCATTGCTTCCATTGACTGCATGTCCCACCCCCTCTCTGGAGATTAGCAGAGTCAGGGAAAGGATAAATGGTGATTAGCGGCTAGTCAAGGGATGTAAGAGCTGAAAGGGTCAATATAAAACAAAGGCTGCCACATATAATTCACAAAGAATGTGAGGCATTGCTTTTCAGAGGCAACATTCACATAGCCAGGATTTTAATGAGAATGGAAAATGCTAACGTATAAATCCAGTCCTAGCAGAAAATATTAGCAACAAACGTACTGAGTGGTAAATATTTTCCCCATTAAGCCTGGTATTCTGTGTCTGATGTGAACTATTAAAACACCTCCTAAAGCTCTTGCTAAATCACATCTTCAAAACAGCCTTTAAAACACAGAGCTTTGTTTGGAAAGAAAAGTTAGCAAATATGACTCCACAAATGTATGATGATGAACCAACTGCACCTCTTGAAAAACCCTGGCTTGTTCGCGGTGCACAGTGCAGACCTGATCAACCTCCACTGGCACTGATGCTTCTGAAGAAGCTGGTGTTTTCTTTCAGGAGTATGATTTTATCTACAATATATCTAGATCATAAATCAGAATTCTGTGAAGTTACGTGCTGTGCACACACAAAACAACAGGATTTTTGTGCCTGTGCCTTGAAGACCTTGCTCTTGAGTGCTCAGTTAGCTCTTGCTGCTTGGCTCTCACTTGTATTCCTCCCCACCAAGGGTTCCTAAGCCCTTGCTTATGCTTATGTGTGTGTACATGAGAGATGGGGTTGTGCTTCAGTTGGAGCCCTGAGTGAAGCCTCAGTGCCTTAACTGGGCTCCCAAAAGAGCTCAAGGAACCTTCTGCAGGACCAGCAGTCCTGGCTGACTTGCCATATTCGTATTCCCCTGGTGTAATCTGTCTTTATCCTGCTTCATGGGCAGTTTTTAAGCTATAGCAGACCTCTTTCATTCCCAAAGTTATCCATTTCTAGAAGCTAATTTTCTCCATGGAGGTGAAGTGCAGGGCACTGAAGTCTTTATAATGAAGATAAATGCATTATTCCCAATTATTCCATAAACGGCACATTATTCCTGTTATTATCATGCAGACTACACGAAATGTTAATGTTTCACTGCTCCAGGCTGTCAAAGTCCTTGTGCTCTTCAAAAATAAGGATGCAGACTTTGGTCTTTGTGAGGTAAAATGTTTGTGCTTTTTCTTTTTGTCCAGTTAGAAGGGGCAATACATACTGGAAATCTAGCTTGGGCTAGCAACTAAGCACTCCTGCCCTGATGTGGAAAATTGCCAAAATAGTCTCTGAAGCCTCTTCCATAATTGGTTCTTATGACTTCCAGTCTTGTAGGAAGCAGATGTTTGCTAATTCAGACATGGTTTGTGTATTGGTAAAATGTGTAAAACAGAAACAGAAAGTGCCAGTGAGCCTTGGCATTGCTCTGGGGCTTTGTAGCTTCCTGTTGTCTCTGCATTCAGGGTGACTTCTTACAGTTGATGGTGCTTCTAAATTGTTAGGACCGAATCTCTGCTTTAAGGGTTTTCAGTTTCAGCTGAACTTTGTAAAATCTGGTTATCAAAAACTGGGCTTGTCTCATTTGGGATACCAGTGACTGTATGGTGGGAATCAGAGCAAATCCTTGTCTGTCTGTCTGTCCCACTGCCCTCCATGGGCAGTGCAGCGTAGCGGGCAACGTGTCTAATTCCTGCTCAGCTAGTGCCAAGCTGTCCCAGTTTCTTGTTTCTGCTTTAAATTCTCTCTGGCCCAGTAACATGGGGGTTGTGAATCACAACTGTGGCTTAAATGTTAAATCTGAGCATCTCGAATGGTTCTGGTCTGATGCAAATGGTTGTCTTCTAAAGCAAACAAACAAACTAAACCAAACCATCAGGAGAAAAAGCCCAAGCACTGTTTTGGAAACTAAGAATTGTGGAAATATTACCTAATAGGAAAAGTATTCTTAAAACTGATTCTGTGCATCCCTTTATGGGATTATGCTTTATGCCTGTCTTCTGGTCCCTGTCACGGCTCTTGTCATTACCTAGATGTTGTTTTCTGCTCAGAGCCCTGGATAGTTGTACAGCAAAGGGAAATAGTTCTGCCTATGTCAAAATACTGCAGGTGAATGGGGAAAAGAATTATTATTTGTTTACCTCTTTCAGTGTGGTTCTGTTGGATTTAAAATCATGTCCATTTTTAAATAGTCTTTAATATATCAATCAGACCAGTTGTTTTTCCTGTTGTACTTTCACATGAGTTAAGAAAAATAGAAGAGATTAAGAAAGGGTGTATGGAAGGAACATCTGCTTCTCATTTTAGGAAAGCAATACATTTTTAATATCGTAATGCAGAGTAGCAGAAAAAGGCACAGCAAAAAGGAAACAAAAAACCCTAACGACAGACGCCATCATCTATTTCACTAAGCAGTTTTGGAAAGTTACCATGAACTTGTATCGGGGTGATCACAAAATCTACTTTAATATGCTGAATTTAGGGAGGGTGGTGAAAAGCTGAAGCAATATTTCATTCATCTATCCAAAAGCATATGCAACTAGAATTTTGCAAAGCTGGTGGATGGCTTGCACAGAGAACTTTGTAAGTATTTCACTTAATTTGCATTAAAAATAGTGTTTTCAAGGAACCTAAGAGTGCAGAAGCAGCATAAAACAGCAAAATTTTTGACCAGAGGAATACAACAGCCAGTTGCATTAGTAGCCAGCCTTGGCAAGTAGTATCTCACAAAATGACTTCTTGGAAGAACCAAGACCAAACGACCAGGTTTAGGGAAGTTTCGTATTTTCAGCTTTGCTTCATTTGTGCTCAAAGATTACTGTCAGTCTGGTCCATCAAACTCAGATGCCTTAAAACAGATCAGAACATAAAAGACAAACAGGACATTGGTTAAGGGAGAACGTCCCCCTGGGATTTGGTGGTTACAGCCTCTCAGCAATGTCCACTACCAACGATAGATTTCCTTTTATTTGCCAGTCTGACAGACTCTGCCTGAGCTCTGACAGTCCAGTTGGATTTCTGGTGTCTGGTGTGAAGTTGTGGTAGTTCTGAGCATGTGCCAGATGAGAAGGGAGATGGCAAAAGCAGAAAAGCTGCTCTGCTGGGCTTTGCATTACATTAAAACAAAATAAGGTCTTTTAAGCAATGAGTAACTGCTTCAAGAGGGGCACCTTGAGTGAAATAACTTGCATTTTAAATTACCTGATTTAAATTAGATCTCTTTGGAGCCAGACTGCGATCATTAATTTTGGAGAGGTAATATCTAGTTGGAGGTTATGCCCTGAGTCATTTGGAGGCAATGTGGAGTGTCCCACCAAGTTTGATGACCCTGGCTCTGCGTAAACAATCCTATCAATTACATGCAGGAAAGAAACTGGCTTTCGCTTGCTCTCTCATTTGAACTGACTTGCTAAAACAGAGTCAGGTACGTGCCAGGTATTTCTGTATCAGTGACTTCACTGTGTGCTCCTTAGTCCCATCCTTAGATGTCTAAATTTTGTGGGGGTTTAGAGGGCTGTCTATATATTTATATGCATATATATTTATTTTTTTACTTACATATGGATATAACTGTTTAACTGTAAGGGAATATCAAAAGCATCTGACTGCTATATTGCTAATTACTTAAATGAGACTATTTCCAGAGAAAGAATATTATTATTTTCACTTTGCCCATACTTTGGAACAGAACTGTGCTTTAAGGGACATGAGAAATAATTTTTCACTTAAGCATTAAGGCAGTTTTCCATACGGATCATCGGTTCAATCCTGTGTTTATTGATGCTCACATTAGGGAACCCTGCCATGCTCAGCCCCATTTCTCACTGACTGGCATTTAAAATTTTTAAACATCAAATATTTACTGTTGTAACTTGGTTGCTGCCCAAATTGAATTTCAGAGGTCCTTATCCTGCAGTTTCTATTTGTGCATGCCTTCCATTGAAGCCAGCTCCATGCATCTCTAACAAAAATCAACCTCCTTCTTTTTGGGGCTATTTTTCAACCTTTCTGTGCTTTCCACTTATTGCCATGATTTACAACAATATTGTGAGTATTATTAATCCAGATTGCAGTCAATGGGAGTTTGGCATGGTTTTATACTGCAGTACTGCATCTTGAACAGTTTTGGCTTCCAAGCTGAAAGAATTTGGCATCCAAGTACTTGTCATTGCCCTGTGTTAGCAAATACATACAAAGCATTCATCATGCCCATATGCACCCAGGCCAAAGAGAAAGAAAAAGGGGAGAAATATATCGATACACTTTTACAATCTTTTAAAACAAGGAGTATGTGAGAGCATAGTCTATAGAGAATACATAGAGTCTTCGTGAGGTTGAGCAAGCGTGGTGGTTTAGGCCTGGCCTCGGATTTGCGCACAGAGGTTCCTGAGTACAGGCCTCAGCTCTGGCCCACTGGTGCTGTGCTGTATTTACTAGGGGAATGTAACATCTATGTTGAGGTGGGAATATTTTAGCTTTTAAAAATAAAGACAAGATTTCTGGGAGCTGTGCATGTGTGTTTAGGGAGATTGTAATTTTAACTCAGTGGTTTCACTCAAGTTTCCCTTGCCAAAATTGCAGCTTTCCTTTGGTAGTTTGGAAAAAACCTAAAAAATTTATGCTGTTTAGCACCCAAAACCAGAAAGGGAGCTGTTACTCTTCCAACGTCGTCATGTCATTGTACCTAGACTACATTCAGCAATCACTGCCCCAGCCCTTCTAGATGCCATGAAGCCTACCTGTGCTATAAACAGGGAACTTGAAGAGGACCAAAGAGACAAGCTGAGGAAAGATGAGCACCAAGTCATAGTTTTAATTTCTCAGATCATACCCAACTGTTTTATGGATGCACAGTTCCTGACAGCCCACACTGAGGTCTGCAAGTGGTCAGATGTTGTCATCACAGGTGTTGGATGAAGCCCCTTGTTCAGTGCCATGAAAAAGATAGCATCCTGTTAAAAGTATGGCATTTTTATTTAAAATGATGCAGACTAGTTAGTCTAAGAAAATAGCAATTTCTTGTGATGCTGATCAGTTTCAGAAGTAATAATTTTTTTTGCTATGCACAATAATTAAAAAAAACCCCAAACAACTTCCTCATCCATTCCCTTGTCCTTTTTCCTCTCTTTATAAAAATGCTATCTAGTAGAGCAGCCAAGATATTTTTCAGTCTGTTGCTCATGGGTTTTAGCCTTTTTTTAATTTTTTTTTTTCGTGGTTTTCTTGTTCTCACACTGCTTGCCCAATACAACAGCTGTTAAGTGGAGAACTCAGAGAACTGGGGAAGGCAATTGGTGTAGCATTGGATTAACAGTATTTTTACAGGAAATTGATGCATCGACTATTTTTAACCTCAGGCAAAGGAAGCACCAAAACCAATCCATATGTAATTACATATGGCAACCTTTTTTAATTTCAGATACCTATATAGTCTCTGATATCTGACTGTGATTTTTTTCCTTTATACTATTGTCAGTCACAGTCTTCCACCCTTTTTTATGTTATGGGATTTTATTTTTTTTTTTAAACTGTATGATTGTACCATTGAGAAATGTATTCAGTGAGCTTTCATCTTGACCCTGGGAGCCTACAGTGTTTTGCTCATTGCTTCAGGAAGTGTGTGTTGGCATTGCTATGTTGACAACAATGGCCTGGATTTTATGAATAACACACTGTAATTCCCTATTCATAAGTTAAAGTCATTTTTGTACCGCTTGTAACATTTTCTTTCACTACATATGCTAGTTACAGCTTAGGGTGAATCAGTCAAACAGACTCTAAATTAAAATAGTTGGGTGATCTAAGCCCAAGGTCTGTTACAATGCAGTTTTCTCAGAGCTTGGAAGAGAACAGAAGATATAGCCACTGTAGAAATAGGTGATCATTTATGCTTTGTTTCTGCCTGTCTGTCTTTTTCCAGAGAGCTGAACAGATGAATACACCTTAAAGTTTTAATTTTCTAGGTAATTAGAAGTAGATTGTATAAGGTGGAAAATAAAGCCAGTAAACCTTGTGGTCTAGGATAGTCACACTGACAGGATGGGCACTGTGAGGACAGGAAATCCTTATATTAGAAGCATTATTTTAGTCTCTAACTTAACCCATAAACCAGAATAAAAAATTCTTTTGGTTCATACACCTGTAAGGATATTTCTGTGGGGCTGTGAACTGCATGAAAGGCAAAAGCATACTAACAAGAGGCTTTCTTGTCTTAGTGCCTTTTCTTGCTACTTTTGTAATAATCCATTTGTCCTTCACGCTGGAGAAAAAAAGATGTATTCAATTAGAAGGTGGATACCCTTCTCTCTTGGTGGCCACTGCTATACAGCTAAATATTTGCTTTTTAATTTCAGAGGAGGAGTAACAGCCTAATCTCATGAAGATTCACCCCACCCTCTGCTTGTCTTCCCTTCCTTGGCAAGCTCTCCTAGCAGCTGGCTGACTGGTTTTCTTCTGCAGTTGTGTTCCTGACATTTCCTGCAGCTAGCTTTTCCCCAAGGTTTCCAGCAGCCCTTTCAGCCCATTACTCCCTTTTTTGACCTCTTCACCCACTAACCACAGCCTTGTTCTTAGTTCCCAGCCGGGTAAGTACTGTATCCCCATCACACATCCATGCACACCCTCTGTATGCTCTCACCACATCCAATGAGTTTCTGTGATTTGCTTGTAATTACTAATTTACTGAGAGTCAGTGGTTAGTGTAAGGGATGCTCAACAGCTGTGATGGAAACAGAGATGGTCCTTCTTCAAGATACCTGCTCCATTAGACAGATACAGAGTTAGCACTGTGTCTCAGTGGCAAGAGGCTTCTTTCTTCTGTTAAGGTAATTTGTTTCTGAAGAAACTGCACACCCCTCTCCATGCAGAAGGACTGTTTTAAGGAACCTAGATTAGGGAGTATGGAAGCACAGATCCTGGATTGCTCAGTGTGCTGGTACTTTCCCTCTTCACACTACTGAAAGCTGCATAAACTGTCCTTTCACAGGCTTTTATAAACACTCAAGTGACTTAATCTTTTAGTGTAAAAGCCTACTTGTATATTAAGCTTTCTGTTATCAATGTCATTAAATCAATATCCTCTCTGCTACAGGATCTGAGTCACATATAAGCTGTCACACAGAGTTTAACCTAAGAAATGCAGTATTGACGTACAGCCAGTTCATTTCTCATAGATTAGAGAGTGCTTTGAAGTAGAGCTGCTGAAGATCAGAGAGGGTTTATTCCTCATTGTAGCCAGTTTCTTATATATTGGGGGGCTTGCTATTTTAAATGATGGTTTTGTTGCAGAACTTCAAAGAGGTCTGAGAAGATGAGTGTTTTATACCATTATCATAAATAGCACTGAAAAGCCTTGGGAGGCCTGTGTCATGTGAGTTACAGCATGGGACATAGTCTTTAAAAGAAGCAAAGAGGCAAATTGGTCTGGACCCTTCTTGTATCCACATTATTTCTCTCTTCTTTTTCCATGTGGTTGCACACAGAGCTCTGGTCAGCTCTGAGACTGTGTAGCCTCACTTGGTGTAGTTGTCTGTCTAATGAGTGACATCTGTGTTTAGAGTTAAAAATGGAGAAAACCAATAATTTGTCCCTTGCCAGAGATACTTAATTGAGGGTAAAAGATACATCTGGGATTTATTTGCGTAAAAAGATATACAACTGAAGTACTATGTCTTCTTCCAACCTGACCCTGTGGTACCCTTTCCATTTAGTGTATTAAGAATTGAGGTTTGTCTACAGATCTCTTACAAATCAGAAATGACAGTTATTGTATGGTCTTAGCTGTTAGTGCAGCAGATCTGTCTCTCTCTCTCTCTTGGTCCCCCTTTTTTTTTGCCACCGTTTGTCATACAAGTGAAGTAATTTGTAATACAAACTGACTGTGGATTCTTTCAATTGCTTACTTCAGGAAAGCTATAGACATGATGGACATAACATTATACAGCGTAATGGCAAACATTATGCTACATGCCCTTGCTGCTGGTAAAACAGAATGAACTCTGCCAACAAAACTCTATATTAACTGGAGTTGCAGAAGGCAGTTTTCCAGCCAGGGGTTATGGATCATTAGTTTTCTGCAGTTTCTAAACTAGTGCTCTTCAAGAGTACCCTGAGCAGCAAGAGGTGGGATTAAGGGAAGGAAGCAGTTTCTGAGAGACACTCTAGATTTCATAGGTGGTTTGTGATCTGGGAGGTGTGGGGGACCCCTGCTCATGGTGGGGCACTTTCTGAAAGGAGCAGGAAGTTCAGATTTGATGGATCTAGCAGAGAACATACCAGTTTCATCCTGAAGCCTTGCACACAGCCTTCACAGGGCAGCCAGTGATGGGAAAAGGCTTTCACAGATGAGGAAGGAGTCTGATCTCTGTATTAATTAATGTGATATACTAGAGTCGACTGCATCCCTCTCACCACAGCTAGGAAAAAAGGGGCACGAGCCGACTGGGTGTTATATCAGTGAGATATTTTCTGGTGATGAGGGACATCAATCTTGTCCCTTTATCACTTCCCAGTGTGGCACACTTGTGAGAGTGTGAGGTTTTACTGTTTGCTTCGCTCCCCTTATGGAAAAAGCCTATGGGATGACACCAGAGCCCAAGGGGGAAACAGCCCCTCAGCAGGTAAGTGGCAGTCTTTCCTCTCCACCAAGCTCTGCTGCTGTGAGTACCTGGCCTGCAATCTCAGCTGTTCCTATGATGAAGGCTTAGGGAAAACAGGGTGGGTCAAGGAACTGCAAATTTTGTCTGGGGATGTTGCTCAAGCAGATTAAAAAAACCCCAACAAAATCCCTTTATGTTGTCCAGAGATGTGAGTTAAGAAGTAAATGGCCTTATCTGCAGCATAGCTGCTTGAAGTGTGTGGAAATCCAGGATGAATGTGTGAATGTCCTGGGTTAGGCTGAAATGGTTTATTATCACTAGTAAGGAGGGAACTGTGCTACCTCGTTCCTGACACCCGTGGTCAGACCTGTGGGAGAGGAGGAGGAAAATTGCATCAGGGACTTCTTGTACTTGGTTGAGTTTCAGCATGATGAGGCAGGGGGACTTTTTTTTCCCCTTCTTTCTCTAAAACAAGGAGAGCAATACTTGGTTATTTTTCAGCTTCACAGCAGAATTGTGTTGCAATAGTCCAGGGGCCGTTAATTCTCCAGTGACTTGTTTATCTGGAAGACTCTTGTAATTAAAAAAATTGCCTTAAGTTAGGGTCTAACACAATGAAGACTTTTGGGGTTTATAAATTAGAAAGGGTTAAAAGATCTTGAAAATCCTCTAGTATGCACATAACAAGCTATCACTTCGCTCCAATATAATTTGAATTATTTTGTCATGAAAAAGGTGTAACAGAGTGGAGAATGGGGTTTGAAAGCTTCCTGAATGGAGGAAATTGAGTTAGTGGCTAAATCTGTTTATGGAAGATAGAAATTATGTCATTATAATGCTAAGGTGTGTTAAAATAAAATCTTGAATTATGGCATTGGTCTTTCAGTTTGATTGCATGTTCTAAAATAATCACTGTTGTGGAAAGAAAATGTCTGTGAGTTGGTCGTTGCAGTACACATATTTCAGTGCTATTAATCCTAAAATGTGAGATTTTTATTGCCCAATGAGAACAAAATCCAGCAAAGCCAAATATATGCTGAAGGCTAACGCTGCAATCCTGCCAAAATTAACACATATATTTGTGCTTATCTACAATAAATAACCCTGGTTTGCTCTTAGCTTAAATGGGACACAGTTTTCTCACTCCAAGTGACATGAGTTTAATCCCAATGTGTAAAATTAAGACTGAGCAGCAGCCTTTGCACGTTTGGAGTTTGTGTTAAAGCCACCAGGACTGACAACATTTGCTTTATGGTGTGTTAATCTGGAGTAAGTCTATTGATGCTGTTATAGCAATGAGAGTTTAGAGGGGTTGAATAGTGGAATTTGGTCCTTTTTAAACATTTCTTCAGATTTTCTGTTTTCTTTCTTGCAGACTCCCAGACAATACAGCCAAGCACTGAATAAGAGTAACAGAGTTCATCTTTACTGTGCATTTCTGGACTATAGGTACGTTACATAATTTGAAATTCTTCCCTTGGATAATTAAATTACACTCAGTTTGTGATGCTAATTATTACCTATGTTCTTCTTGTTCTCTTCCATTCATGGAAATAGTTAAAGAAATTGAGTTACTGGTTTCCAAAAGACACAATCTGATTGTGGCTTCTTCCCCTAAACAGGAGACTTGCTATTCCCAGCCCCTTGTGTTAGGTAGGTAATTGAGAGACTCAAAAATTTTGGAAAGAAAACTGCAGGCTGACACAAATTGTGCTTATCTTGCTTTATGAGTATGTCCACTCGGGCAGATGTTTGGACATTTTAAGATGGCAAACCTCCAGCAGAGCCATTGTTTTCCCTGGATCTGTGCCTGTGTCACAGCATCATGTGAGATCAGTATTTCAGAGCTGTGAATTTTGGCTAATGCATGGAATGGAGAAATATTACACCTCTGAAGCAAATAATAATAAAAAAAGAAATAAATATCACCTTAAATTTCACTCAAAATAGAAATTATGGAAAAACAGTAGCTTTTTAATTCTTTGCTCTGAGTATATTTAATCTGCTTTTGATTTCCAAACATGCTGCTCTCCCTGAATTAATTGAGAAAGAACAGAAATAGTGAATTTCAAATTTCATGGGCATTCACAGTTTTTTGAGCCCTAATGCTATATAAGCCTAATTGATTCAGCAATGGCCTGCAATGCTGTGATCCCCCTATCCAGCAGGCACGTGAGAAGGTCGCTGTAATTGTTTTATTGAAGTCTTGTTTCAAGTCTGTTGAACTGTCCCAGCTGTTGGCAGTTACTCGTTGTTATGGTTACTCGCAAATTACGATAAATTAGAAACAGATTTTACTGAAGAGAATTAATATGGTCAGGGCATTGTTCCTGTGCTGTTTTCCACTGGGGCTTGGGTCCTTGAGGCTTCGCCTCAGGATAGAAACCGAGATAGGAAATCTGTCCTTCCAAATGGGTTTTATTTGTGTCAAGATGTTCTTATTCCCTAGTGGATGTTAGTTAAAGAATAAGCAATTGGTTTCTGACCTACAACAGACTCTCTTTGAGAAGCCAAGGAAGTCCCAAAGGACAACAGAAGTGTGAGGCAATACCTATCTTTAAAATAAGCACAAGAAAAACACACACCACTCAGTCGAGCTTCAAGACCCGGAATAATATCCATAGTAATAAATGGTTAAGAAACGGGCAGTTTGGGTGGGTGACCTCCAGTGCCTCAGCCCATGGAGCAGCCCCAGATGTGTGCCTGTGGTTTCTATGTCCCCACTCCACTGCAGGGCTGTGATAGCACAGGGGGGTTCTGGGTATCCCTGGCTCCAAGAAAAGCAGACGCATGAGGATCACTTTCCTGTGCAACCCTGGGACCAGGACATACAGCCAGCCCAGCTGTATCCTCGGTGGAGCAGGAGCTGCTCTTATTACCCCTAGGGATGAAGTGACAAAAGCCATTTGACATGGATGTCACTAGAAATCATGCTTAATCAGCCTGAATTACTTGGACAGGATGAGTGGGACAGTGGGTAAGGGAGAGGCAGCAGCTGTGATATGCTGACTTTTTGACTTGTGCAAGATTATTGACTTGTCTGATGTTAACAGTTCTCAGAATCCAGAAATTTGGGTTTAAGTGAAATGCCATAAACAGGTTGCATAGTATAAAGAAAAAGATGTAGTTATTGTTCACTGGTTAGAAAACTGGGAAGAAATGTCTAGAGACCTTCATGTAGGCTATGATCAGGTCCCTGTTCTGGTCAGTATTTCCCTTAACTGTTTTCATGATGAAATTGAGAAGACACTAGCAGTGATTGTGGATGCTCAAGCCTGAGATGACTTTCAAACCTTTTTATCTCCTGTATAGTACAATGCATGTCAAATTAACCTATGTAAGATACATTTTGATAGAGATTATGTGCCATTTTTGTGTGCTTTGCAGCAATGGAACTGGTGTTTGGTCTAATGAAGGTTGTGTGCGTGAGAGTGGGGACCTCAACTACTCAGTGTGTCTTTGTAACCACCTCACTAACTTCGCCATTCTGATGCAAGTGGTGCCTCTGAAGGTGAGATTAAGCAAAGGGGTAAATCTGTCTGTTTAAAATGAAGCATAAATACATGAGTTGCATCCTCACACATCAGTAAGTGATGGGAACTGGCTCTTTTTTGCCCAATTCAGACTTATTCCACATCTTGCTTTCTGGGATGGCTTTTTAATACTTCTTGATTATATTTATTTTTCAAAACTTTTGGGAACTGAAACGGAGTGTGAAATGAAACACATCTGTGGAAGATGGGAATTCTTCTTACTTTTATTCTCACCCTTTTGGCATGAGTTCTTAAAGTGTTAGGCAGAAAAAGCACTAGAGGACATTGGACAGATGACCCCAGCTTTCATGATTTATTTTCAAGACAGAGACAGCTGAGATGTGGCTGTTTAAAACTTTTGGTTACTAGACTTGTGAAATATGAACAGCTCAGCTTGAACTCCATGTGAAGCAAGCCTTGCTGCCAGCTGGCCCCTGCCGTTGTCTCTGCCAGCTTTCTAAGTGCCTCCACGCCGCTGTTTCTTCACCTAGTTGCCAACCAGGGGCCTGTGCAGAAGGAGCATGAGAGAGAAAATGATGCTTTCAAGTTGAGAAGGAACCCCTTACATAGAATTTTCTCTATGCTCACTTTGTCTCAAGCATTACCAAGCCAGCCTCTTTTCAGATGGAATATGACACTTGCCCTATTTACCCAGGACCTTATGCTTTTGTTCCTGCTCATCACTGGTGTCAGAAGAGGCTTTCATGGCAAACATGTTGCTCTCCTCACGAGACATGTTCTTCTCTTCACATTACCTTGCAATACCTTCATATTTCCTCAGAGATGGAGCAGAGTGTCTGCTCCTTGCAGGTGAAGTGCTGGTTTGTTCCTGCTGAAGAACTCCTCAGAAACTCAGCACCAGGCAAGGTCAGCCCCATCCTAGATCTTAGCAGACAGGCAGCACTGCCATGAGCATGAGACACATGTTTTTACTGCTTTATTTGTGCTACTCACAGGGAGGATCCGATGGGGATGGTGATGAAGGCCTGCTCTGGACCAACCTCAGCTAATAAATCATGAATGTGTAATATAAATAATTTATAGGCTGTACATTTAAAGAAATGTATACTGATTGTCTGTCAAATTTATACTCTCTGGCACATTCTCAGCTTTCTACAGACACCATCCTTATAATATAAATTAACAGACTGAAGAAGAGCTTTAGTAGGGCAGTAGGAGTCCGACTGTCACATTTATCACTGTGTGCTGCTAACAAGCCTAGTGTCCTCTGTAGTACAGCTAGAGGGGTTTTGTCAGCTCTGCTGGCGTGAATGCAGTGACTATATGGCCATGTCTCAGGCTCCTGTTAATTGGTTTGAATGATGGGTTTGCCCTTCTCTTAGGCAGCTACTAAAGCTACTTAGAAGGCTACTGCTGCAGGATGGGCTGCATGTGCTCATGGGGGTGGCACAGAGGTTCCTGCAGATACAAAACGCAGCCTGACTGAGCAACACTGAGTTCTTTTCAAGGAATGAACCATCCCAGGCTGCATTAGGAGTTACTGATTCAGCAACACCCTTAGCACAACTACTCACATGCTAGTCCTGGTTAGCTGGTGTAATGGGGTCAAAGTTGGGGTCGCAGTTTAGGAGATGGTCTGCTATTCAAAGAGCTTAATTAATACCCACAGCCCTTTGTATTAGTCTAACCATCTGAAGATGGGCGGTGGGTTGTTCAGGTCACCCAGTTTTAATCTAACCATTCTTATCTTTATTACTTGTAAAGCACCAAATGACCTCACAGTGGGTTTCCAAGTATCATTTTACTAGGAACTCCTCATACTGATAATAAAATGCAGCTTTGCCTGAAGAGCTTCCCATCTCGTGAGACAAAAGGTAGCAAGGGAGAAATACACTGTTATTAACTCGGTTTTAAAAAGCAGTGTACAGAGAGTAGGAATAGTTAGGAGTTTTTTAAAATGCACCTCAATTCCTATTATTTTCTGTTGTATTTCCACCTAAAATCCCATTTCTGAATAGAAAAAAGACAGGAATTTATAAATTTCCAGCAGGCAAAGTGAGATGCTGAAAGGTGAGAGGAATATTTCCAGTATAAAGCCTGTATGTTCCTAGTGCAAATCCATGAGAACTCAAAATGCTTGCTGCAGACTTCAGTGGAAGATAGTGGGGGCTAGGCAGAAAATACACGTTGATTTCTAACCTCTTGAAGGTTTTCATCCTGTCCATGCTTTAATTCCAAGTCCTCCAGTTTGGCTCTTATGTAGTCCCTATCTCCTTGTTCATCAGAAAATCTCATCCTGAATTTTTGACCAAGACATGCCCTTTAAGGTGACTGTTCAGAATTATCTCGTGGTACTAATTTTGAACCAGTGGCAAAAATAAATAAATACATAAACAATGAGCATCTTGGTTGTGTAATTGGCATGAAGCTGGGATTTGCACAAAGAGGAGATTCAGACAAAGGCAGACTTCCTGGCTTTTGAGTGATAAAAGCAGACTGTGCTCAGTTACAAATCCCTAAAACATTTGCTAAGTATTTATTTCACATACCTAAGCAACAGAGACTACTGAACCAACTAGACAATTGCAAGCTTCCCCCAGGCGTCCTTGGAACCTTGTTAAGAAAATTTTAAAAAACTGTGGATTTAAAATGCAGATGCACAATTTATTCACCATGCTCTGAAATTCATGAGCCAAGGTTCAAAGGGGCCATATAAATCACCCGTTGGAATACTAGATTGTCAGTGCTCCTAAGAAATTCTTGCAGTGATGTTAGATTTGTTCTTGAACTTTTGTGTGTTTTACTTTTTCTTTTTCATCGACGGAGTTCACAGATCATATGAGAGGAAAAAAAGAGAAGGTGGGAGTATGCAACTGCCCACATTTAAACGGTGTTTATATAGCTATTATATAGCTGTGGCCGTATAAATAGAACTAGATGAAATTTTTCCACACTGTTTTTGACAGAAGGTTTATTTTTTGTCTAGATTCTGGGGGTTTTTATTTTACAAAAAGGGCTCTGCTTTTCATTAGAAATGTAAATATTTTATTGGAAATGGATTGCCTGAAAACTGGAGAGGTTTTCATCAAAAGCTGTATTTTTGTACAAAACAGTGACTTCATTCTTCATGGGAATTCTACTTTGGGTGCTTTCTACTCCCATTCCCCCCATGGAAAGTGTCATTTCCCTTTCCACTGTAGTGAGAAATTCAGCTCTCAGGGTAGCACAAACAGGCAGCTGTCCTCTCCATGGGCACAGCAACAGCCTGTAACCTAACCAACTGCCCAGGAGAACAGTAGAAGTGTGTGTGAATAGTTCTGTCACTCCTTGCAGAAAGGTCAGTGATAAATAAATAAAGAATAAATAAAATAGAGACAGGGACATTGACAACTCAGAAGAGATGCAGTGCAGACCAGGATGTATGCAGGCGCTCCGGACCTGGGTGAACATCCTTAGGGAGAACGCTGTTGATGTGGAAATCCGTGAACTCTTGAGGCCAGTTCAGTGCTGTAAGTGATCTGACTCTCTCAGCTCCTCCTCATTTTCTTTTGGCTTACAAGAAAAAAAAAAAGGGGGGGGGGAAGCATAATCTTTCCATTAATGAGACCTTGCAGCTTTTTAAAGAGTTTGCTGTTCACAACCAGAGAGTACAGCATGCTCTCCAAGTTCAGACAAAACCAGGGTGTCTCTAAGCAACAAATACTGAAAATAAGTGACCTTCCTCAAAAGTAACCTGCCACGTAAACACTTGTGGTGAGCGCTTCTCATGATGGGAGCGCAGAGCTTGGATGGGAACTATTTGACAAGGATGAGGACTTCTTCTCCTGAGTTATGCTAAATTTGAGCAAGCATCTCTTTGCTTAACTCCTTCCCTGTGGTTAAGGCTAGCTTCCTCCACTTACAGAACAATAGCATGATCTAGACCTTGCCAGCTGTGACGCTCTGTGAACCTGCCCCAGTGCCTTCCTTCCTGCTGGTACTGGTCCAGCTCATTTTCACTCCTTCACCAATATCCTTCAGATCTCTGTATATATTTACACTGTGTATTTCTTGTGGGCATAAATGCCTTTATATATTCTCCAGATTCCTTATTGGTGCAATTTTATTATAGAGTACAGAACTTTGTTCATAATTTATGCACCTGGTTTGGGGAGGAATTACCATATCTCACCTGGATTTAATTTTGTTTCAGTGAGACATTCACAGTACACAAAATTATAGGGTATCTTACATCCAACGGTGCTTCTTCTTGAATACTTGAAGTGCTGTGAGATGAGGAATGCTGACAAATTGTTAGATGTTTATGGAGCAGACTGTCAGGTGGGTCTAATTTCTGGGGAGCATAGAAAGGCAAGAAAGTTCTTAGGAACAAGCTGCATGTTCTTGATGTTTCTTCTTTATCTCCTCTCAAAACAGGTTAGATATTAATTCAGTGACTATTCTGCTGTATGCCAGCTGGGAGTAATCCCCAGAGACTGAAGTAGTATTTTTATTCCAATATTTCAGAGAAAGAAATTGAAAGAGAGAGGTCACAAAGAAAAAAATATAAATTCTGCAAATTTAACTTCAATGTGACAAAATGAACCTCCACTCCCCTATCTGGGTGCTATAGAGCAGCCTGTGAAGGAACAGGACTTTGAATGCTGTGAATTAGCTAAAACTGAGCTTGGATTACAAGTGTGGTTGAACACTACTCCAAGTTTTATATGAGTTCCAGCAAGAGCTTGAGCACACTGAAGCGGCAGTGGTTGTGAAAGAACGGAATGAACAATACTGCTGATGAGCTGGAGATACATGTGTGCAGCCTAGCTGCTCTCAGGGATGCAGGGGATTAGCAGTTGTAACGAGTTTATTTGAGGAATGAAATAAGCATCTTGGAAAAACTCACAACCATGTGGTGCTCAGATGTTGGCCTGGCACTGACCTGTTTGCCTGCTGATGAATTGGCCCACGTGGAACACACAGATTAGCGGTGGTTTTACCACTCTGCGGTCACGTCTGCATCAGGGCTGGCACACGTTCATGCTCGCTCGCTGGGATTCATTTGTCATGTTGGTTTTAACATGAGAAATGATAGCATTTATTTGGAGTTCTGGAGTTTAGTGATCATCAACTGGTTTTAATGAATAAGTAAGTTAATTGTAGGTAAACTGTGGCCAAAGCTGAGAAGAATGTTCCTGAAGGGACCCATTCAGCCTTTGGGGTGTTGCACGGATGTAATTAAGTCCAGCACAAGAACAGCATTTGGAAACTCAGTTTGAGAAGTCTTTTCCTGACTCTGATCAAGTCAGTAAGATTGAGAATTTTACAGTTGCATCTCCCAGCAAAAGGGGTCAGTGGGAAGCACAGAGTATTCTGCAGATATTAACTGAACCCTTCCTCTGGGAAACTCATTGCGCTGATCAAGCTGTTTTTTCCGATGGAGGGAAACTGAGGCAGGGTAAAAAAGGCCCTCATAGCAAGTCATTGTTAAAGCTGTTCTCTTAGGGGGTTGTGTCTTTCTCTTTCCTCGGTCCACAGAACGGTGTTGCAGTTTTTCCTTCATCTGGTGCAGTCAGAACAAGCCCGCACTGCCAGCTGCCCTGCAGTGTTATAGTTAGGGAGACAATGGTGCATTAATACAGCTGCGGGAGGAAAAATAAATAATCCATTTAGTTTGACGTGTTTACATTGGTTTATGTTTGCTTCTTCTGGAGAAAATCCAAGAAGAGCGCACCCAGGGTGATACGCTCCCTGTGGTAGCTCTCCTGTAGCACTCTAGTACAACTGTCCTCTGCTGTGCTGCGGCTGATCCCGGGATAGGAACAGCAGAGGGTGGGAGATGAGATGTTCCCTCAAGCAGGCATCCTCTGCTAGCACAGAGTCTGGGGTGGTCTTGACCTGCACCCAGCACCCAGAAGTACCTCTCCCACTGGAGGGGAAACAGCTGGTGGAGGGGTCCCGTTCCTGGGGTGGGGGGTGGCAGATGACATCAGGAGGAGAGACGTGAGCAGCATTCTGCTGGCACAGCCAGAAGAAGGGATGTCACAAAGAGCTTCCTAGACAGCAGGAACCAAACCCAACGTGGAGTAAGCCATGGCACAAAAGCACTCCAAAGAAAATTCAGCTGCTATTATTTTATTTTGGGCAGCTTTACTTCCTCTCTTCAGTCAGTGGGGCCCTATGCCTCTGCCAGGAAACATGCCAGCCATCTGGCAGTTTTTATTTTTATAGTGATCCAACAACTACAAAGCATGCCAGGCTATTTGTACCATCTGCCACATAAATGTCATTTCAGCAAAAGGATGGTGGACACCTGGGGACCCAGAGTTCAAAAATCCTTTTAAAGGGGAAATCATTGTCTCCCCACAGCAAAATAGAGTTTGAGGTTTGGGTCCCCTCTCCCCTGAGTGACCAGTGCAGGACACAACTGTAAAATTTATGTCTCTCAGACTGTTCTCTTAAATTGTCTTTTTTTCCCCCTCTTTTGGTCTTTTCCAACTGGGAGAGTACAAAAACGCCTGCTCTGAAGTTCACACGTGGATGTGCATTTCCAGCAAACCCATAGTGTTGGACAATCTGTGGTAGAAATTGTCTGGGTTTTTAAACAGATTTTCTGCATTTCTGAGGCTGGAAATGGCTTCGTTTTTCATCCCGTTTGCTGCTCTTGTTCCATAATTCAGAAGGGAGGATCAGTCGATCTAGTTCAAGCTGCTCAGCAATGGACTTGAAAGCAGAGAAGCGTTTAGAAAGGGGAACATATTTAAAACCCTCTGATCTTGCATCTGGAGCTACAGAGACAATCCATAGCACCTTTAGGAAGCCCAGGGTCTTGAAATGGCTTGGGGATTTGACTGGGAGGTTCTAGTTACAAAAGGGAAGACATCCCAATTTCCATCTGAGGGGCAAAACGTGTGTTTGGATTTTACTCTTCAGCCTTACAGCTGAGTTTGACAACAGGTTTTGACAAGTGCATCTATTCCTGTTTGTAAAGACTGGTTTGAAAATGTCCTAATATTGTGAAACACTTTGAAAATATGGGGGATGGATAGATGTGTAATTTTTAAGTTCAGAGCATTGTCTTCCTCAATCTCCTATCGTGGTTATTAGTCAGACATTGAGCTCAGGAGGCATTAAAATAGCAGTCTGAAATGACAACCTTTTTTCTTACATTTCTGCAGCCAGCTGATGTTAGGATTACACCCTCTAATAGGACAATGAAGTGGAAATAATGTGACATTCTCCGATTTCTGCTGTTTTGTAATTTTATTATAATTACTTTTCTCAGCACGCTTTTCATTGCTGGGAACATCAAAAGAATAATGTCTTAGTCCAGTAATTTTTCTTTCTGTGTTGCATATTTAAAAATTGGATAGGCATTGCAATTTTTTTGGGGTCCTGTTTATTACCATTGGCAGTTTATTTAACTGAAGAGATCTCTACAGACAGTTTAGACAGCCCTTACCCATCAGATGAACAAAGATAAATCAGCCTCTGTGTTTATTCTAGCATTGCTTTGTAAACTTCTCTTGCTCTTTCTCACTCTCTCCACTTTCCCCTCCATTTTATTGCAGTGAATGTTCTCCCCATGGAGTAACACGTCTCACTGATGTGCCTGCAGTGTGATTGTGCATCATATTCCTTTTGTCCTTGCCATGCCCACGCTCATCTTTCTTCAAAATTGACGTTGATTTTTAACTCAGAGGCATTGTTTGTTCCTCTGCTATTCCGTTCCTACACCAGTACAGCTCTGCTGATTTTGATGGGAGCAAATAGGAGACTTTCTGGTCCTTAATCCCATAGAATTCCATGGAAAAAGTTGGACTCATTCTGTGGGGTACTGAACCCCTGAAATTCCCTAGGGTTACTGAATTTCACTCAGCAGTTGAGAACAAAAGAATGACTTTCTACCTTGGAAATCACAAATATTTCAGGGTGTTATGTTTGAGGAGCATGAAGCAGGACTATTTTAATGGGAATAGTTAAAAATATACACAGATTTCCTTTCTATGATGCAAACGAAAGCACTGAGCCACTTGGCAGCTAGGTCTTCTTGCTGACTAAAGGATTTCCCTATGCAGTGTAAAAACGTTGGGATTCTGCACCTTTATCCATCACTGTTCTCTGTGTATATGTGTAGTTGTTCTGTACTGCTGAGTTCAGTCTGTGTCTTGCATTGGCTTTTCCATGCCCTTTCTCCCCCAAAGCATGGTGTAGGGGAAGTTCAGGGCTGGGTACCTGGAGACTTTTGGCTGTGCAAGGCACAGCTAGCTGCAGTCCTGAATAGAAATGGATGCTCCTGAATCAAAGCCAAGCCTGGGATAGGGGAGGCAGACATACTAATTTTCATAGGATTTTACTGGGAGCTGGGTATTTAATTATCCTCAACTGCTCTGAAAAATCTCAAAGTCTGGCACGACACCAGTTTCTCTGCCTGCAAGAGCCTGCTGGACCCACGCTGGGTTTTATTCTCCTTGTAGCCCTCTCTGATGGACTTCGTTTTGGCTGCTAATTGGAAAACAGGATGAGTTTGCTCTTGCTGGAACACAAAGTAGAGAACAGATGCACAAATCTTAGGTGAATGGGCAAAAGTATCTCCTTCAGTTTCACAGGGGATAATCTGTTGTAAATAGCAGCGTTTAACATTCCTTGGGAAACACTGCAAGTCCCAGGCAGAAAAATCACACTGCTTTGGGCCACACAAACAGAGATATGAGGAAGAACCTGGGTATACTTGTTTTTCTGGTCCTCAAACTTTATTATAATTTGGTACCACTTCACAACCTGAGTCCTTCCTCCCTGCTATGCTTCCTTCAGGCTTCATTTGAACTAGAACCTTGCTGTGTGCGACTTGTAATGAGCAGATTACCTACTGCTTGATGACATCTTGCCCAGAACTACTTTAAAAGGTGACGTGGGCTTTTAAAAAAATACTAATTAATACCTTGGCAGAGATATTTGGAAAATTCTCAAGTTTTCATGCCGCAGTGAGAAGTTTTAAATAAGCAGCCACCAGGCTGGGCTGGCTGTAGGAAAACACTCCTTTAATCCTGAAAAACCCCCTTCGTAGCACTTTATTGCTGATCACTAGGAGTTGTGGAGTTAATAGAGGATGGGAATTCAAAAGCAGTTCTGCTGGAAATGGCTGATAAAGATGATTGTGCTGCAAAGCGTGACTCTCCGAGGTGCTTTTTTTCCCCTCTAAACTTGTGGTATCTGATACAGTGTGGCTTGATAGAAGAAGTCTGTGATTCCAGTTAGCCTTTTCTTTCTGGGAGTAGTGATTGTGCACTGCCTACAGCCCCACCAAAATCGTTTTTATGGTCTCAGTGAGTAGACTGAGCCTCCTGAACCAAACACAGATGTTAATTTGGAAAAAACATAATGTTATGTACCTAACAAAGTGCTTGGCAAGCTGAAGGAAAACAGATTTGTATTGTTATTTTTATTTAATATATAAATAAAGGCCTCACTGGACTGAAATTGAATTTCAGCAGCCTTTCTGGAGGCAATTAAAACCATTAGCTTCATCAGCCAAGGCCAGCATTTTAATGTCTCTGAAACACTCAGGCTGCCAAAGTTAATTATTCATCCTTTTCTTAATTGGATTCAGATTGCTTTTTAAAGGTGCAGCTTCAATAGGGTTGGCTGAGCCTTAATTTTTCACCCCTACCTCTCCTCCCTTCCTTCCCCCCCCAAGAAATGTCTCATAAGATGTTGTTTCAAGCCTTTGCAGAAGGGTTTGGTGGTGGATTTCAGCCAGGCAGCTTGGCAGATCTCAGTCAGTTTGATGAGCAGGGTGAAAACCATCCTTCAGTGTAAGTAACTGCGTGGCAGGACCACTGCTTTCGGCTGGAAAGGTGACCAAGAGGGACACTGAACTATAACTTACTCCTATGTTTGGGCTTAGGGCAAAATGCACTTGTATCTTACAGCAGTAAAAAGATAACTTTGGTTTCACAAAATGTGTGCACTTCATAAGCAAAAATACTATATTCTGCCTAATACTGGTGAGTGATACTCTAAAAGACAAATGATGGGCGTGGTGTTGTCCTTAGATTGCAGGGCTCCCTTTTTAAGGCTGTAAAGTTGCTGTGGTTGTTGTTTAAGAACGTGTCCTTTTTGGAAGAAAAAAGCAAGGAGATTTCAAAAGCAGTTTAGATGATGAAATTACTGCTTTTGGTGGCTAAATTGTGAAGTTCTAATTTGTTATATGGACAAACTCTTTGAGGATCAGCTATGACAAACCTTGGTTTGAAGCCCTTTGTCCTGGGAGTTGCCTCCAAAGGCAGGCACAGAGGGATATTCTGCACTATGCAAAGAAGAAGGGCCAGGAAAGCACCTCACACAGAAGGGGACACCTGGAAGGGCATGCTGGACAGAGGGAGCCCAGTGCTGCCCATACAGATGCTCTGATCTGACTCGTTGCTGGTTTGCATTCCCGTAGCCCATTTAGCTTTTTGATGGGTTGTTGTGCTGTGTGGTTTGTACAGTTGCTCATTAATGTTACATAAATAAGTTGGTTTTCTGTTCTGGATACAGATCAAACAAATTTTCTATCAGGCTGAACTGACCTTTTCCAGATACTCCAGAGATGAAAAGTTTCATCCCACTGTAATAATATATTTTGCTCTTCCTGTGCAGTTATTTTTAAACAGGAGAGTTAGATGTCACTCATTTTCTTGTTATTAACAACATAATGAAGGAAAAATAAATATTTGGAATGTGAACTGGTGTATTTCCAGGATCATTTCTCCCACCATCCGGTTGCCTGTGAATTTCCAAAATAAAGAGGTTGAGCAATGCTTTTGTGAGGGAGAACAAGGGGAAGACAATAGACTATAATACTGCAGATGGGTGCAACTACCAAAGCCATCAGATCTTTGTCCATGCCCTAAGTGACACTTGCAAGGTAAAGGGTGCTGCAGCCTGAATTAAAGAAGCAGGAGTTACATATGGAGTAGGAATTTTTGATTTGAGTGTTTGTCAAGGCTGAAACTGAGAAACATCTGTCTCTCTGTGGTCACGATTGCTAGCACTCATGACTCCATGAGCTTGTTTTCTAGCTTTCCAGCTTGCTGCAGAGTAAGAGAATGACCTTATAAACTCAAAGAAGCAAAACCCTTTAGAAGAAAAGAATAATTTAATGTAGATTGGGACAAGAGTGAGAATCGGGCTCATGGGACTACTTCACAGATTGCTTAATGTTTTATTTGGTACTTTAAAATGCTGTTTTCTTTAGTAATAGCATTACAGCCTGATTAGCATTTTTTGTGCTGGCTCCAAGATCATCCCAAATTACTGTCTTATATTCCATGTCATGCACAAAGCCTGAAAAATTTCAGAAAGACTGGCTGAGGTAAGATGCAATCAGCTCCTATCAGGGCATTGGAATTATATAGGGAATTGGTTCTTAATCGATGATGCACAGTGCTTTGACAACCCAGGTGATTCTAAACAACTGCGTGTGTGTGTTATCCCTTCCACCATGAGCACAGACACATCACAGCTGGCTTGTGAGAAGGTAGTAGAGACCTGATATTTAAAATACAGGTTCTTTTCTCTCCTTATACTGTATACCTTTAGAAATGAGGGTCCATACCCTGGAAAACAGTCCAGAGCTTCTTTCCATGCTGTGTCCTTCCCTCTGTGATGCATATCACCCGCAGGAAGTTGCTGGAGCCGCTGTGAGCAGGGCCTGCTCTCCTGCACACCTCCGAGCCACCACTTCAGTTTGGGAAGAGATATCACAGGGCTCCATCTTTTCCTTAAATAAACAAGAAATCCTTCAGAGCTACCTACAGGCCTTCTGTCATACTAGGCAAGATGAGACTGTGAGCTGCAGTGGTGCTGCTTTTGGAGTAGTTGTTACCAGACTGATGTGGATACTGATTGTCACTCGAAGCATCATCACAGTCTGGTTGCATTTACCAGAGGAAGGGCAATTTCCAGTTCATAGATGTGGAGGCCCAAGTAGGTTAGTTTAGGTTTGAATGAATCTTTTACATTTTATTGAGAAGATTAATTTTTTTTTTTCTTTTTTTGTTTCTAAGTAATACAGGCTCCTCTTGGGGGAACTCGAACCGTGTCTTGCCATGTCCTGCAAGGGTTTCTGGAGGAAGGCTGGCCTAAAACCATGAGAAAGACTTTCTTAGGGCCATGTTATCTATGCTAGAAATCAGTTGGGAAAAGATGTCTGTGTGATCATTTCCTTCTCTGCAAAGTATTATTGAAAAAACCAAAGGCTTTGATTTGTGCCCATTTCCACTAGATGGAAATGTACCTTCCCTGTACCTTCTGTGCTCATGTGTGACACTGAGGCATTACCTCTGCTTCCAGACCTCACCTGCCTTTGCCAATGCAAACACTGTGATAGGCTGTAGCTCGAAGTGAGCGCTGAGCAGCTCTGACCTCTGTAGGGAGCGTTTTCTGGCTGCAGGTGTTGGGAGCCTATGGAGTGAAAAGCAAGCCTTGAACTGCTGAGAAATACTGATTTCAAAGCTGGAAAAGCTTCCTCTGCTCCCCTCCTCCCTCTGTGGAGCTACAAACCACCTGTAGCTAGAGGAAGGGATGTGTATTGGAGCAATCAGGAAATAAGGTCCATGCAGTTTGGACATGAATATCCCTGATGAGGAAATAACTTCTAAACTGCTGAATTCCCCACACAAGTTATTCCTGTTTCAGGAATAATCTGTGAAGAAAGGCTATACATGGCTTCTCTGGCAGATGAGGGATGATAGGAGCTCTTTTGTAGAAACTCTATGGACCTTTTAAGCTGGTCCAGCACACAGAACCCTTTTGTTTCTGTAATTGATGCTATTGGAGTCAGGGAAAAGAAACATGTCTTTGGCTGAAAGAGAAAAAAAGAATTAATACTAAAGAGCTGCATCATATTTCCTAAGACCTGTAACACCATAGCAACAGTTGTCTTTCAGTGCTGCTGCAACACCACTTCGTAGCCCTCAGATTGCTGAGCGAGGTATAGTCCCTGCTGCTGCAAAGCTGACTGCACGTGAGCTGATGCTGTTGGCAGATAATTACAAGAAAAAACGCATTGGTTTTGTCTGTATTGAAAATCCCAACCACATGGCATGTTATTTCTCTTCTTTAAAAGGAATTTTAATGGGAAGTTTATTGGTAGAACTGGTTGGTTTTGATAATCTGTGATGAAATACTTTGTTTGGGGAGAATGTTTATTGTGTGTGTAAAATAATAGAAAACCCCAAACTGTGAGAGAGGATTATTTTTTATTAGATAGAGTTACTGTGGAAAAAAATTGGAAAATATAGCGTTCCTTTCAGTATTTTTTTCAGAATAAATAAATATTTTAAATGAGTTTGCAGCTAGGAATTAAATTCATAGTGAAAAGGTGTTGAAACAAAACCAGTATTTCAGCCGTCAAAATTCAATCTTTTTCATCGACCATATTTCCCCTCCCCCACAAAATGTTCAGTTTATGAAAATGTCAACTCCATCCCAAGCCAAGGCAGGAGAAAATGTTTGAAAATTCTTCAGAGATGAGAAAACTTTCTCCTGCCTAGCTCTGTTCTCCTGATTATATATTAACACTGTCTGGCTCCCTCTGTGGGGTGTGGCTTTTTTTGTCATTCTTTATGAGAACTTGCATGGAAAATTAGAGCACACTTTCTGATTAATTTAGGATGAACGGTCACAACCCACTGTCCCTCCCCACTGAAGCTCTCCAGGCTTGAGCATAGATCCTAGTGACAGGCCCTACGGAGTTACAGATTAAATGGTCATGAAAATTGAATTGCTTCTACCGAAGGTGCCTGTAGGTGAACACAGAGGCTGAGACAAGAGGCTTTTCCCTCTGACTGCTCACGCTGGGTCTTTTCTGTGGTTTCCATTCTGTAAATGTCAGCCTGGCTCCTTCAACAGGCACCGAAAACATGATACATTAAACAAAACAAGCGGGCTATAAATGGCCTGTGATTTATGGGTTATCTTGGTTTGTCAGTTCTCAGTGTTGTGAAGCACTCTTGGTATTTGCACAGTGATGTAAATTATGGCAGCGTGAGAGCGTCAGGGAAGTGCCCTGCGAGCTGGGAGAGATCCCATTGCTGACAGTGTTTGTGCAGCCCAATAAACTGCCCTACTGCCAGGCCTGACAGTGTCACGGCAGCAGAGAAACAAACTCATTCTGCTGGAAATACTGACTGAGGAAATAAAGGAGGGAACCGAAATGCCACGGGCATGTGGGTGCCGTGGCTGTGTGACGGTCTGGAGTTGGTTCTTCGCCTCCCGTGTTGCAAACAGCAGCGAGTGATTATGAACATCAGTTCATATATGTGTATGTGTGGATGGAGGAGGGGATGCTGAGTGCAGGGGGGCTGCCCTGCTGTTCTGTAGTGTCATACATCAATTAATCGGTTTTTTATTTCGGTTTTTTTCCTTTGTGTGCAGCTAACAAGAGAACACCAGGTGGCCCTCTCCTCCATCACTTACATTGGCTGTGCTCTGTCCATCTTCTGCCTGACGATCACGCTGGTCACATTTGCTGTATTGTCGTGAGTAGTTTTAACTTAACACCCGCTGAGCAGCTATCATGCAGAAAGCCAAGCAGTGGCATTTCAGGCCACTGGTTAGGATCCCTTCAGGTGCTCAGGATAAAACAAAGGCTATTAATTCTACAACCTGCCTTAATTAGATTCTGCACATGTATTTGTAACGGTTGGTTGGTTATTTCTAAATTACTTTCATTTCCTAGAATGGGTGGTCTTTGCATAGCAAGCGATTTCCATCCAGTGAGGGATTTTTGGGTCTTTTTTTAAACTCTGCAAGGAGGCTGTAGGAGTGCTTGGTCTGAAGCTCAAGGCAAGTGTAACATGAGTGAAGACTGCAGGATCATGCCCTCTCCCCGGATACATGTTTGGACTGTGCAATCAATACTTATTTTGCTTTTCAATGACCTTACCTGTAAGGCAATCTGTTTATGAAGGTATACCCAGAAAGGCAGGCTCAGCCAATGCTAGCTGCCTCCCTTTTGTTTCACACAGCTTGTACATGGTTACAGCATATAACCCACTTTTATAGTCAGGTATCTCACTGGGAAGGTTTCTGCCATGGGATCTTTAGGGTTTTATGCCTGTCTGTAATAACCCAGTCATGGCAACTGAGTCTGAAAAAGCTTTCATAGAGAAAACCTGAGAAAGGGTGAAGTTACTTGTCCAAGGATGTGGAGCAGATTTGGAGCGTACCAAGGAATGGGATTCTTGTTTCCTTTCGCACACTAACCCTTGTTCTTCCTACTCCAGAGTTCAGTTCTTATTTCTGTGCCTCAGTATGTCTTTTGGACATCCTGTTAAGAGGCCGGTTTCTAGGAAAAAGGACTTGCTGAAACCCAGTAAACTGATTTCAGTGTTTGTTTGTTCCAAACCCCTTATTATTTCCAAGTGTCAAGATCTGTGTTGGTCATACTTGGATTAAGTGTGTAATGCATGGCAAAATCCACTCTAAATAAATCCAGTGTCTGCCTATCTGGCATCCCTCTGTTGACATGCTTAGGCTAAGGGGAATGATCTGCTCTGGTTTCATCTGAGAGCAAAACTGGATGTAAGTGGTTAGGAAGGACAAAAAAAAAAAAAAGCAGGAAAAGGAGCTGGTGCTGCTGCAGTGGAGCTGAAACCTTGAGAAACCGCAGGCAAACAGAAGACCTGGGAAGAGAGCTTGGACCCAGCAGACTGCCACGGGGTTAAGCGCCCCACCGACATACAGGATCATTCAAACTGCCAATTAAAAATAATTTGATTAGGTTTTCAGTGGAGAGCAGGGCCTCATTAAATAGCTGAAGTGAAATTTTGCAATGTGGTGTTAGATGACCATGAAGTAAGTGGAGAGGAATCTGGCAAGTTCTTTGCTACTCCGCGTACTGGCAACGGCGGCCGCTTCCCAGGAGGGCAGTCCTGATTGCCTTCCTGGTACTGATGTTCCAGGATACAGCTACATGAAGTTCTTTGTTAGAAAGTCGTTGGCACCAGGCAGCCCAACCTGTCTCTTTGTATTACTTTTAGGACATGGATACCTCTTGTCGTCTGCCCCTTCACTGCCTGCTAACAGAGCACTGGCTGCAGCAGTGCTGGAAGAGCAGAGCTGACAGTAAGCCATCATCTGCACTGTCCACTCTGGGTCACCCTGGTGTGGGGGACATGCTCAACGTGGCAAAAGCCATCACCATCCAGTGCAATACAACAAATGATGGGAGTGTGCACTGTTGTGGTGAAGAAGCACTGCCACTCACATGGCCAAATGGCCCTGACATGGTTAAAGCTGATGGTGGGGATGGCAGGCAGTATGGATTCTTTTTAAAAGAGGAGAATAAAATTATGTGAAAGGCCTGAAACGTTCAGATAAGTGTTTGTGTTTGTTTTCTGCTTCCTTTTTTCTGGATGAGAACAGAAACACGAGGTCAGAAGACTCTCAGAAAGTACTTTCTTGTCAGATTTCCAGCTGGTTTTGCAAAGCCAGAAGAGATAGGTTCAAATCATGTTGTAATCAGGGGCAGGTCTCTGTCAAGACAGGCACTGCCCATACATGTAAGAAGTTACAGTCATGTGCTCAAAAGCTGCTTACCCTGCAGCAAAAGCTGGAAACAGTATTCTCCAATGTTCCCTCATTTCTCATATAGGCAAATGCCAAGAAAAGCAAACTACGCTGTGGCAGTGTGGGCTGGATGGTGCAAGGTGTGGTGTGCTCCCTGAGAGGTGCAGATCTGACTTCCTGGACAGCACAGTACCATTCAGGATCAAGCCCTTTTTTTTAATGTTCTACCACAAGTCATCAGCAGAGCCAGTTAATGTGCAAATCAGTTTTCCTGCTGTCTTCGATCAAAGAAACCAGTTAGGTACCACTCCATCCTGGTGGAAGGAGTGCTCAAAAGGCATCATGGTAACTCCACTGAAACGAATGACCAAAAGCTGATCAAAAGCCAAAGTACTTGCTGATAAATTGTAAATACATTTGGGCTTCTCTTATATTCATGTGTCTTTCTATCTTCTGCCAGGTCTGTCAGCACCATCCGCAACCAGCGCTATCATATCCATGCCAATCTGTCCTTTGCTGTCCTGGTGGCTCAGATCCTGCTTCTCACTAGCTTTCAGTTCAGCCCTGGAACGGTAAGTGCTAGAAAAAGCAATTGTGTTTTTTTGTGAGGCACCTCCTTGGAATGAATGCCACGTGCCACATGCAAGAAAGTGTTAAAAATAGGAGAACTCACATTTAAGACACTTTCTTGCATGTGAGTTCTCCTATTGTTAACATGCCTTAGCCAAAAATGACATCCTATAACACTGGATATAGTTTTCTGTGTATCCAAATAGTGTTATAGTGTCCAACCATGACTGGATGTTTGCAAAACTGAGAGAGGTATGCACCCATCACATGGTAAAATCCTGAAAAGGATAACGTTTCCATTGTGTGTTCCACTGCAATGGCTGCTTTCTGCCTGACATGACTTATGCTTCTTCCCACAGCTTCTCTGTATTGAAAACTGTAGGAATTCTGTATTGGAGAAAACGGTGTGATTTTTGTGTTTATTTCTCTTAGGGTTTCATGTTGAGGTTTTGTTTTATTTTCTTTTGTTTGTTTGTTTGGTTTGGTTTCAATCACCTGTTCTCTGCTATGGTAGAGTTCACCCTTTTTCTTCCACATTAAAAAGTCATCTCACTCTGTTGGAAAGTTAACGAGCTTCTTGATGGAGGGGTGGCAATTTCTTCTGGAGGTCAAAGCAGAAAGTCTTTAATTTTTTGCTCATACAGTTTGGTTTCTGTGGTACAACATGCTGGTTTTCTGAACAGCAGATGTATTAATCATGAGCTCTACTCTGGAAATTTAGATGATTTTTAAGTATCAATGTTTATTTGACCTGAGTAATGAGAATTTCTCATTTCTTCAATGAGAAAAGTATAGCAACTGTTGCTGAATTAGCCAGAGCTAGCAGAAAGCATTACTTCTATGTATTGCTGTTCAGTCAGAGATCCTTAGTGTTGAAAAAGGTGAATATAAACTTCTCTTCTAAGGCGACAGCTTAAGCAAATGACAAATATCTTCACATTCCTTATGCAGTACTGAAGCCCTGTGCATGTATAGGCTTTTTCTGCCTGATCACATGGATCAGAACATGAAACCACAGACTGGTTTTATGGATCTGCTACCACAAGGTGGGAATTCCTTGTGCAGAGTACCAGGATCTAAACCATTGAAACTGGCATCTCAAACAGCTGGGGTAGATTAAGATGAATATGCCAAGTTAACAATATTATCTACCAGTGAAACCAATTTGTTTCCACTGTCATGTTTAAATAAATGCTATTTAAAGCAACATACGGTCTGTGGATGGAAAGCCTCACCTGCAAAAAGCAGAAACAAAATCTGATTTTAAAATAATCTTCCAGCGTGCTCTGCTTTTCTAATGGGCCAAACTTGGCTACTTGGGTGGCCAGCTGTTGCTTGATATTACATTTGACAAGCAGTGAGCAGTTTCTATTATTCTTTTATTCTTTCTATTCTCGCTACAAGTAAATCAGAGGTTTGCTCACTCTTTGTTTTGCTAATACAACAACTACTTAAATTTATATTCAGCTCAAATGGGATCCCTTGAACTTCTGTTAATTTTATAAGTAGCAATCATGTCTGGTGTTACACAGGCTATTATTACCTGGGGATCTAAAAGGACTTTCTTAAAGTAAGTTCATAGTTTTTTGCTGTTTGACATTCAGGTAGGTCCTGAGTGAGTTGGGTTATGTGCAGGGGAGAAAAAGGTAGGTGAGGGTTGAGAAGGAAAATGAAATGGAGATATACTGTAAAGATCTTAAAGCTGAAAAGCACGATGCACACACTATCTGCTGCACTTGTACTTTTATTGTTTTAGTGTCTTGGGATCAGGGGTGTTGTGATTCATCTTTTATTCTCCTCATGTCCTTACCTCCTGCATGCTCCATTCTCACTACATTTGACATCAGTTTTAATACCTTTAATTACTGCTTTAATTGGACTGCTAAAAGGTAGTTTACAAGAAGAGGAGGCAGTGTTTACTAGAAGGTGTAAAATTCTTAATCTTCTTCTGGTGTGTCTAATGCTAAGCAGTCTGTAAGGGCCCTTGTTTGAGAGGCCAAGTGGTGCTGGTTTGCTGGTACTGGGTGCAGTGCAGTAGGGAATGCAGCATGGAAACCAGCCCTGTGCTGCATCACTTTCTGGCACGAGTGCCTTTAGACTCTCCATCCTTTTCCCATCTCTGTCTCTAGGGACATCTAGTTTTTGATTCCAGGTATAGCATAGAGTAATGTTATAATTTCATCTGTGTTACTTAATAATTTACAATTTATGCTAGAGCAGTTTTCCTTTTGTAGTGTAGGAATAATTTTTAACCACAAGACTCAATTTCCATGAATAGGACTTGGAACTTGCTAATGCATCCAAGAACCTATTTTTTATGTTTCATTTTTAAAAAGATGGTACCTAACATCAGTAGTGCTAAAACAGCAGTGCTAAATGATCATGGCATACTCCAGGAAGGCAACTCTTCCTTAAATCAGGATATCTTTCTTCTAGAGTAAGCAAGTATCTTTGCACACAGTATTTTCTCTCTGTACTGCCAAGTCCCTAAGATTCCTCTGTTATCCACATGCCAATCTAATGACCTCCCTTAGACTTTCAGCAATAGAGGAATCTGTTTCTTCAGAGAGGTTTGCTGTCTTAGACTCTGCTATAGACTAGACAGCACCATTTTTTCAGCAGAATCGCAAACAGCAGTGTGCATTTTACAATAATTACACATCAGCATTTCTTTAGGCTACTAAAGCCTTCTGAAGACCCGAGCATGCTTGTGGGAGAGAGCACAGTACACACAGCATTGCTTAAACCACTTCCAAATAGAGAGATGAAAGGAGCTACTTTTGTTTATGATATATGTATACCTGCAGAAATTCAAGACTGTTTATCAAAGCAGCATATAGGCTGCAGGGAAGGACATTTTCAGAGGGTTTTTATATAATGCAGTAAGATTGCCAGTTAAATTGAAATTAAAATTGAAAACACTATTGTAAGTTGAATTTAGAAAATGTATGCAGTTCTACCTATCTGGTTTAAGACTGTCCTCAGTCAACAAATGACTCTTATTTTCTGAGAGTTGTTTCCAAGACTCTGCTTTACTTTCACAGTAACTATAACATGATAGGTCTGGCTACTGCCTGGGCTGATTTTTCTATTTCTACACTCACAAGTAGTCAACTCTTAAGAGTACTGGTAATGAGATCTGTCTTCCTACAGGTATTCTACCCAAAGTAGTGTGCATCATACGATACAGCAAGGGACAGCTGCTTGGTTTGATCTGTAAAGTCTCAGCTTTTCCATCCCTGTTTCCAGAAGGCAATTCTGTCATTTAAGAGTACCTTCCAAGTAATAATTAGGGCACAAAGACAGAATGAGTAACATTTTTTCTGTGGATTTTATGTAAAAAGCTGTAACTTGGTACTATACAAAATTATATACAGACCAGCCTCCTGTGTTGTATTTTTCTGCAGTTTTGTGATTCATATTGTATGGTTACTCAAAAATTGGAAAGTATCCACTTGACAGAACTAGCTTGTAAGTCAGATTTCCATTGCATTTTTATTTTCATGGATTAATCTTCTGGTAGAAATCAAAAGCATTAAAAAGGATTTCATATCCTTATGATAAAATTAACTGGAAAGGTTTTTACCAATAACAAATCTGGTTTAGTTATATGTCACTGAAGAATGTGAAATACTAAAACACTCAGAGATTGCACTTACATGAATTAAACCAAAGTTATTGCTTTTTAATACATATGGTCACGGTGGATTTGCATTGTTAGAATGTCCTTGCACTAGCACAGAACCAGCTGAGTGCAAATGGGAGGGTAAGGAGAAGCTTTGATTTTCATTCTGCCATCAAGTCCCAACATTTTAATTTTCATTGGTGTACAACATCCCAAACCATCAATGAAAAGAAATAAATGTCAGCAGAGGGCAGCTTAACTGAGGCAGCAAAGGGAGCTAACAGTTAACACCTGATGACCACTGGGGCAACAAACTGGTTCCTGCTAATAATGGATAACTTACTGTCACTTGTCCAGGTGAGGAAGGGAAACCTTTTGGGTGAGGAAGGGAAGGAAACACAAAGAAGCCTGTCCATTTACAGGGATTGCATGCAATCAATCCCTCTGAATTTCTGTAGGTGTCACAGAAAGGTCGTTACAGCTACAGAGCAGAATGACCATCATGAGTATGCTACCAGATGTAGCTGGGACTTGTTCCAAGAGCGTGTTTAAAAGGTGCCTTGACTGAACACAAACCAAACAAGGTTATCCTGTGGTAAGATCACTGGCAGTCACATCTGTTCAATTACTGTGTGATGAGTGAAACCACTTGTGGTGAGACATCCTCAAAAAGCAATTAGTGGGGACAGGAGAGTGTGCTGTGTGGAAAAGTGAGGAGTAGGGAAGAAGAAAGGATTAGGTTTTCCTGTTTTCATAAGGTGAGTTGATCAGAGGTTTAGAGAAAAATGTAAAGATCTCTTTGAGGAGCAACTCAAGGATAAAGCCAGGTATTAAGCCCAGACTGCATTTCTTGTAGCCTGCAGTGAGGTGGGTGGAAACAGGACTCAAGAGGATGTTTTTACTTCTTCCTGCATCACCTTAGTCATGGCATTCCTCTCCTTTGGGGCAGCATTTGTTTCACTTCAAAACATGTGATAGGTTAAGTTGAAAGAGTTAGTCCAGTTTGCATCAGGTGGGCTGATGGTATTTTTTCTGTTGCTTAAACTTCCATGTTAGCTGCTATTTCCAGAACCTTGATAGCATATAGTGAATAAAGAACTGTCAAGGAAGATTCAAGCTGCCTGTAAGCTTCCTACAGAAAAGACTTTCACTTAACCACTAGATATGTTCTTGTTAAATACCACTTCATATGTAGCTGGGTGCATACTTCAGGCTATGAGAAATTGAGAATTCAAACAGGCAGATAAACTAGATGCCCACCACAAAATAATTAGGACTCAAGATCTAACAACAGCTTGCTGTAAGGTTTTGAATCTCTGTATCAGTATTGGTGATGGAGAAGCATGTGGGACTTTTACAGAATTTCTAACCAAGACAGACACACGAATATAATGTGATTTAATTTATCTGTCATCCTACTTTTAATATGAAGAACAGCAAAGCAGGAAAGCCACAGGCAAAGTACAGCTAAAATGCAGGTTCAACACGTTACCTCATTTTAGACTTCGTGTGTTTTGCTTGAGCTTAACTGATCCATTGGCTTTCTACCAGTTCCTCACAGAAAATGAGGGATGAACTATATTGGGTTTTCTCCCATTGCAGAACAGGGAGCAACATACAGAACAATGCCTGTGCTCCCACTTCTCTGACTCTCCTATATTTACCCAGGGCTCAGCAACAGGATGCTGACCCCTCACTTTTGAATTCTTTAAGATTTTGTAGACTTTAGTAAGAATATTGCTCCTGCTATTATAAATAAATAATCAGCTGGGATTTACACATCACAGTTGGCAATGTCTTTTGTTAAAAGGTAAGAGGACTTCTTACTCTGAAGCTATCTGAAAGCGCTGTAGAACAATTACATTCTCTAGTACTTTGTTTTTAAGACTGTTTAACTCCAGTGACTCAGCATTTTGTATGTAAATGTATACAGAAATAATAAAAAACCAATGTGACTGCATGACAAAGTAGTAACATACTGATTTTTGTTCATAATTCAGGTGCCTTGCAAAATCTTGGCCATTCTCCTTCATTTTTTCTTCCTGAGTGCTTTTGCATGGATGCTGGTGGAAGGATTTCATCTCTACAGTATGGTGATCAAAGTATTTGGGTCAGAAGAGAGCAAGCACTTATATTATTATGGAATCGGATGGGGTAAGCATTTAGTAGCTGCTGGCTTTAAGTCTCCTCGCTGTAGGACCAGATTATATTCAGAAGCATATGTAAAATTGTCATCTTATGATCTTAGTTTGCCTTACTGAGAGTGTGTCTGGTGGATAAGAAAATGCACAATTTCTCTAACTGTAATCAGACTTTAAAATGTATGATCCCTAAACTAACCCCACTGCAGGGAATTCCATGATGTCCCCAGGCTAGATCAGATCCTTAATTCCCAAAACAACAGCAGAAGTGTGGGAGGGACGTCTCACTGCACCCCTGTGTTACTAATTTTCTTCTAACACATAGCACTGGCTTATTCTACCTGTGTTTTGCAATCCATGCATAAAAGCTTGGCACAGTAGCACTGAAGTATCACAAAGCTTCCTTAGTCGGTGTTTTGAAATCCTTAGATGGAAAAGCCTGCACAGAGCCTCAGTATTACGATTAAGAATAAAAAAGTGTGAGTACTGAGGAATTGAAACTGAGTGAGTTGTTTCAGACTCCGCACAGCAGATGAAAGCTAGATTGCTTTCGTGGTCCTGGAGGTACAGCAATGATGCTTGACAAGCCTCTACATTTAAAGAAGGAGAAGATCTCAGAAGGAGGGATGTAAAAAGAGAGCAAAGGAATATCTTTGTAATTATAGTTCATTTCAAAATATGTTAAAACATGCATTACCTTCCCCACCCCCACCCCCAAATTGAGTGAAAGTTAATTATATCAATAATAAAAGACCTGCTGCAGTCATAATTGGAATATTTAATACCTGTTGGTACCATGCAGATCTGGGTGATATCACAGAATGACAGGGGTTGGAAGGGACCTCTGGAGATCATCTAGTCCAGCCCTAATAATGCTGTTCACTTTTATTTATATAAATAAAAATTTCAACAGAGGCCTAGCTGTCCTCTTTTTTTTAGTATATCTTTTTTATTTTGTGCTTCGTTCCTCTTTTGTTTTAAAATCTCCTTAGCAGCTCTGCCTAAGGAACATTTGATACCATCTTCTGATGAACACCACATCTGCTAGATTGACTTTAGTTAGTTAGAAGTTCTTTTTCTTTGTGGTCATTGTTTCCTCTCTGACAGGTTCAAGAGTATCACATACATGTGTCCTTATCCTGTTTTTTTTAAGGTGGTTTGGGGTTTTTTTTCCCCTGTTAAGTAATGGCCAGTTTGCAAGTCAATAGCATGCACCTTATGGCTTTGGCTGCTAAAAATATTTCAGAGCTGTTTTGCTGAGTTTTTGGTAGAGTCCTGTCAAAATTCATTTTTTTTTTCCCAAAACCACTACTCCATATAGGCTAAAAGGAGGAATTAAAGGTTTTCATGTACACAGACCCCAAATTAAGAGAACCTAGACAAGCTGAGGATTGAAAATTCTGGAAATTTGTAGATTCTTCTGGGTTCAGTGCTAACCATAGAGAAACCTGCTGATGTTAGAGACATACCTTGTGGATTTATTAAATCCAGAGCTCATGGAATACAAATCCAAGTGGATCAAACCAAAGAAAATGTTCTCATAAACCCTTGAGAACTCTTTCTCCTTCAGAAACATTATGTAGAAAGCCATAACTGTTAATGAAATAATAAGAGCTGGCATTTAATTCACTGGGCTATTTGCTTATAGCAGATGCTTTGATTAACTGAATTTACAATCAATCATTAATTACCTTATGAACATAAATTAATGATATCTATATATGCCATGATGCACCTTTACCCTTTTTTTTCCCCCTGGCATTTTGTGTAAGGTTTGTTTATTGTAAATTGGCAGCGATCTACAAAGTGATTTAGAAGACAAAAGGATAAACATGGCACCTGACTGCAATATGACTAGCACTAAATGTTGCATTTTGCCTCATTTTATTGCAATATGATTGCTACCATGCAATTAGTAGTAATTAACACCCTGAGTACATAGCCTGTTGGTGCATTACCCAATACGTTGCTAAATGTAGTTACTAAACAGTCTCTAAAAAGTGGTATTTTTAGTTATGCTTGGGATGGCAATCCCTCAGGCCCACCAGTGGGTATTTGTCACCAAATTAGATGTACAATTAAATTACAGGAGGCACCAGCAGTAGAAGGTTCTGTGTCAGTTCTTGTAGCGATGCTGCTCTTGGTGATGGTTGTGTAAAAAGCCTGGTGCCAAGCTCTGCTGCTTAAACGTAGCAAAGGTACTGTTGGAGGCAGATAGCAGAAGACATTGTTGATATAACAGTACTACATTTCTCTGTGTGAACCTCTCAAAAGCTCTTTTTTGACAAATATTTCAATTTTGGAAAGGGTGTCCCACTCGTTATTTCTATAGTGACTTGGGGAAAAAAGGAGTTTTTCTGGAATTCAGTAAATCCACCACATTGCTGGGAAAGCAGGCTTTACTGCTTTATTTTTTCCTTATAGCTCCAAGTATTTACATTTGAGTGCAATGTTGAATTTCCTTAATCATATCTACCATCATGTCATTGCTGTGAGTGTGTCCAAGCATCCCTGAAGTAATTGAACTAGGCAACTGCATTCCAAATTGTTTTGATAAGTATCAGGGCAACCTTCATTCAGACAGCAGCAACTGGCTGCCTGGTAGGTAACTCCAGTGTTCATTCAGATGGTAATAGCTGTTGCTGAATAACGATGTTTTGAGAGATAAAATCCACCGTGCAGTGTTCACTTCTTAAATGCTTAAAAGGACGCAGAGGTTTGTCAGTTCCCAACTTTGTTTTGTTAGAGTATTGGCTCTGCATACCAACAGAAATGTTTAATTAGAGATCAAGCATCAGAACTGCCTTCAGCAGCAGCAGTGTTCCTGGTCTGTGGGGTAGAGTTTGGGTTGTTCCTTCAGGGACTTGATGAAACTACAATAAAGAGAAGTTCTATTTATTTCATTAAATCCACACAGCTAAATAGAAGTCTTGCAAGGCTGGGGAAAGAGGCTGAAAAGGTTTTTGTCCTGGAATTATTTTTTTTGGCTCTTAAAAAGAGGACAAGTTTCCATTGAATGCAACTGTCAAAAGGAAGCTGAGCATTCATGTGACGTCCTGAGACCATAATAGAGATACATTTTCCAGTTTCTAATAAAAATGGCCATTTTTGGCTTAGCTAATTATTATAGGAACCAAAGATGGTAGACAGAAGTTGAAGACAAGGATGTCACATCTCATGATATCAAAACAAATAGTTCATTTCTTTGTTTTCAATGCGGATGCATTTGACTTTTGCAAACTGATAGTTTCCAGACAAATGACAAACCCCAGCCCTGAATTTAAAAAACCAGGCTCATTATTCTTAGTTTGGTAAAACCACTTTGTTAGGTACATGTGTCAAAGTTTACAAAGTCTGTTGACGTAGTTTAGCCCAGCCAGTAACTGAGCACTACACAGCCACTTCCTCACCCCTTTCACCCCAAAGGGATGGAGGGGAGAAAAAGCTTGAGGAATGAGTTTAGTAGGATAACAAAGGAAGATATGAAAACATTACAATGCTAATTTTATATATATAGATAAATATATAGCTATATAAAAAGTGCAATTGTTTGCCACCCACAGAAACAAAAACCAATCTGATGCCCAGTCTGTTTCCAAGCAACGATCCAGGCTCACTTCCTCACTTCTATGAGGTCATGAGGTTCATGGCAGGGAATATCCCTTTGGCCAGGCTGGGTCAGCCCTCACGGCTGTGCTCTCCCAGTTTCTATACCTTTCAGGGTTTGGGAAACTGGGAAGTCCTTGACTTTATGTAGACACCAGACCTACCTAGCAACAACTGAAACCACCAGTGTGTGACCAACATTCTGAAATTAAACCCAAAAAGCAGTGCTATACCATCTACTAGAAAGAAAATTAGCTCTGTGTCACCCAAAACCAGGACATCTGTCTGTATGAATGACAATTTGAAACTCGAGGCAATGATGGAGATGGGGACAAGGGGCTCTACACTGAGTATCAATGATCTTCTAACATCTATTGAGATTTCTGGGAGATGTTACTCCTGTAAAATGTATTCAATGGTAATCAGAGGCAGGATACCAAATGTGCAGAGTTGATTGAAGTTCCTGTGTATTATCCTTAGTCCCAAGGGTTCTAAAATTGCCTCAAAGACTGCAGTTGCCAGGAATTCAAAAGAAGAGCAATTTAAGGAAGGTGATAATATCCTACCTGTAAAACTACCCTGAGATGGGGAAAAAAATAAAATGACTTTGTTGCCTTGGTGATTCAGCATAACACACACATCATTGTAGCAAAACTTTTCCCACCCACCCCTTTGTAGGATGCTGATGGCAGAGTTTTGATACTGGAGATTTTGCTGTGGCACTTTGGCCTTAACATGTTTTCCCTATTTCAGACAATTTCTTTTCTTCTAGAGGCCACCTTAGAATGAAGATTTTGTTCTGAGCTGTCAAAAAGACTTAAATTACCTTATTTGCTGCTGTTTGGTGTAGTCCCAGACTTCTGCATAGATACTGTGCAAGACAGCAGAAGAAAAAAGAAAATAATAGAAAATTAACTTCTACAAAACAAATGGGAGAATATACTTTCCCCCAACAAGGAAAGTAGATCCTTTCAATATTGGAAGGAAATATACTTTCACTTGTGTCTAACGCTTCATCTTTCTCAATAAATGACATATTTGGCCTTTTAGAATTAATGTCCTAAATTTGCTTTGAATTTTCTGCCACAGAGTTTCTGTAGCCTGCCTGTTCTTCTCCGATGTATAGAAGAAGCTTTCCAAACACAGCATGAAGATTTACAGGCCTTTTCCATTTTATTTATCATTCGTGCCTAGTGAATGGTGGGTACACTGAATGGATTAGGGGTGAAGTTTAACACTGAAGAAGGGGGCCTAGCTGATGTTCATTTCAGACTTCACCCTAGTGACTGTATTTGGGCTGAATTCAGGGAGAGTCTTGTCTGAGCATGGACCGTGCTATTTGCCTTCCTGTGCCAGGTATTAAGAGTTTATGCCTGCTCTGCAGGCTGTATTTTGATGCTGAGTTTGAGGGGTAGCTTTAAATTAGCCAGCTTGGGGACCCAGAGGACTGGAGCTGCAGCAGCACACGGCTCCATGTGGGTTGATTTACCCTATTTGGATGTGATGCTCTATTGCTCCAGGTCTACAGAGGCACAGATGACACCAGTGCCATAGATCAGCTGCCAGAAAGGTGTGCAAGAATATTTTCATCTGCTGCTGTGCTCTGGAAAGCATGGTCTATTGCATCATAAATTTGGTGATTTGGAGTAGGGTTGGTGAGCATATTTGTAGCATCTACTAGCAGAGAAAACATTCACATACAGCAAAAAAAACATAACCATAATTCTTTCATGGATGAAAGCCACTGCCAGCACAACATTAACATTGCCTACTATGGGTGTAGACTAAACTTCACAGCTCTTACGTAATTATTACTGACAAAAGATAAAGCAAACATACTTACTTTTATGTATAATAAATAATCCATATGAATTCTTCAGTCCAGATCAAATCTTATGATCCCCTTAGGCTAAATAGATTTTTTTAAGCCCTTATGGGATTTATTGAATGGTTGTTTCTTAAAGGAAAAAGACTCCAATTTGACTGTAACAAGACCTTGATTCTGCCTCCATTGCTGTTTTCCATTTAATGCCTTGTTAATGCAAAGAAAAGGCAAACACTGCACTACAGGCTGCAGACCATTTTATTCTCACTGACTTAACAGCTCTTTTTATGCAGATGACTGCTCTATGTTTCATCTGCATAAGTTTTATTATCTTCCAAAGGAACTCTGTATTTAATTTTCTTCTTCACTGCCATTTAAAATTGATGAAGAGTCATGCTAAATCCTTTGAAGAGCCAGCGTTTGACTTGGGAAAAACCCTCCTGACTCAACGTCTAAGGGAGAGTTAGTTGGGCACAGGTATTCTTGCTTCTGTGACCAAGTCCCCACTGTGGGAAGACAACCTGTACCAGGAGACAAACAGTGCCAACCAGCAGTGTCTACTCATCAGCCAAAGGTGTGATTGCAAATGTGCAGACATACCCATGGGACTCACAGGGGGCTCACGTACCCACAGCAGACTGAGTTTCAGGAGACAGACTTATCTCTGTGCCTAATTGCTCTGATGAATGTAATTATTCATGATTTTCTTCAAATGTGTGTAGGACTTCCCTACAGACATTGTAAGCTAAAATCTTGCTTTTGCTTAGGTCAAATATTACTTCTGAGGAATTATTCCTGCTTTGGACAAGAATGGGAGAGCAGAATCAAGTTTACAGGATATTAAACTCCATCCTGCAGATTGAATTTCAAAATCAAAGACCTAAACAATGCCTGCACATGCTGGTCCTTAACTACTGCCTGCCATTCTTATTTATAAATACAAGGTGCTTCTAGCCACAGTCATTACAGAATGAAGATACCTCTTCCAAAACCAAGAGTTCTGTCGTTCCTGTGCAGAATTTTATAGGGTTGGTATTGGTAAAGTTAAGAAGAAATTGCTTGTCAGGGAATTTTGAAAAGCCTCATGCAGGAAACCTGAAGAATTCTGAAGAATTTAAAAGCAATTTGAAACTTTAAGCCATGATGTACAATGCTCTCTCTGGCACCCAGTTATTGAATGCCATAAAGTGATAAAAACTTAACCTTCACATTTTATTAAATCATCCAGGAATTAACAGACCATCACTTAATATTTAAAGGGATGAGAGTTTACTGTATTCAGACCTGTTGGCAAGAAAAAAATGGCTTTTCCACCAGCTCCTGGCCTAGGAAACTGTGCTAAAGTGGCACAATGTGTGGCTGGGGGCTGGAGACAGGCCGCTACCACAAGAGGGGACTGTAATCACCTGCCTGTGTATAATCCCTGTGTAATCCCCTAAAGCACTCCTCCACCTCCCAGCCTGCTGCATGTTGGGCCTGTCAAAACCTATATGGAAACACAGTCTCCTTTAAACACAGAAGTCTTGTAGAGATATTACATATTTGTGTTAAAATAAGTCTTGGTTGGGCATCTGAGCGGGATCTGAGCTTGCTTGTGCCTCTTCATAGCCATTCTTCTGCTGTGTGATGCTCTAGATAACCAAATGTACCATTTCTGTGCTCTCACCTGCTAGTCATGCACCCTTTGTTTGCATTCAGCTTTGTTTTCTAGATTGTTCTAGATTTCCCCCCACTTCCTTGGGGAAGAGAGGTTAAAATTAGCCTGGTATTGCTCCCCAGGACATTGCTGCTTGAACAGAAGGAGACAGAAATCACCTAAACAAAACCAGGCTGAAAAAGGACTGTGATTCCCAATGAAATTAGCACTAATTCAGTTTAACTGTTAAACTAGTACTTTATTGAAAAGTCATTTTGTTTGTCTGGCATTAATTGATTAAAACATGTTGCATTACACAGCTGCAGCAGGATGTAGAGTTAGACTCAATTCTAAACTTCCTCCAGGCTGGTCTGTTGTTATGAAGTTTATCTGGACATGCAGGCTTTACTGGGAGATGTGCTCTTGCTACTGATGCTGCCACTGACTTTACCTTTTTTGCAGGCTGCCCACTGGTGATCTGTGTCATTTCCACTACATCATCCCTAGACAGCTATGGAGAAAGTGGCAAGTGAGTATGAATATCTCTTCAGTCCGAATGCAATAGGGATCAGCAACCTGATAAGGAGAAGAACTTGAGGCTCTGTTAACAGGGATGTATTCCTGTTGAGGAGCAGGGGGAACAGCCTGCAAAAACACGACTATCAGATAGGCACATCCTCAGACCCAGAAGTCTCAGGTTTGCATTTCACTGCTGAGATGATGCACAAAAAGCTCCTGAGATGTTTTGCCTGTTTTCCCCTTTCGCTGGGGAAGGCATAAGGTCTCCTACAGTGAGCTCTCTGCTTACCCACACGCAGAGTAAAGTGTGGGATGAATCATTTCCAACAAGATGAGAAGACTCTTTGATTAAAGATATTTAATCTTTTGAAGAAAACTGCAGTTAAACATCTACCTATCTGACGACCTGGAGTGGGTATTGTAAAAAATTTTGAAAATTCTTTCTAATTTGGAAAAGGGAAAAAGCAAATTTATCTGAAAAAACCACAGCAGGATTCAATCCTACCGTCATGTAAGCACAGATTAGGAGTGAGGGTTATCTTTTGCATGTTATATACGAGCTTATATTGTCACTGCTGTGAGGAAGCCACACGAAGCTGACAGCGTGTTTCCCAGCCTCTGCCTCACCACCAGCCAGGCAAAGGCAGGGAGGGCTTCAATTTATCTCCTGCTACAATGACAGTGCTCGCAGCACTGAAATGAGTGCCTGCGATACAGGATGCAGGAACAACAAATAGCAAATAAAACCTTCCCTTTCTTCCCATCTTTCCACCCCTGATGCTCTTTGAAGGCGTGCTGGGGCAGATAGCTGTCACTGGCTCTGCAAGATACAAATCGAAATGAGATCCTGCCTCCCATTCCCCAGGAGCGAGGGGAAAAGGAGCTTCTCATTGATGTTCTATCACGTCTCTTGCTTTTAAAATTCATCAGTCTCTTTTGCCCTCTCTTTTAGTTTCTTTCAAATTAAGAACATTACTAATTAAATGACCGTGTGTTTCATCTGAGTTGATTCTGATTTTTCCCTGCAGCTGCTGGCTTTCGCTGGAGAAAGGAGCAATCTGGGCTTTTGTGGCACCGGCGCTGTTTGTAATTCTGGTAGGTGAACCCACTGCTGCTGTTTCCTTGTCTCACACCTGTGTCAGCCACACCACAGAACTAGCTGAAACTCTGGTGTCAGTCCTTGTGCCAGGCCAGTGAAGCTGAGGGATGAGAAATGATCTAGAATGATCTCTTTTCCTCCTCTGAATTTTGTGCGTATTAATTCCCACATTATTAATTTGACTCTTCCAAGACAAAAATCCAACATGAAAGAGTGGAGCAGCCCTCTTCTGAAACAGTAGGTCATGACTGTGTGGAGCCAAGCAATCTTGGGACTTTTAACAATACTCAGAAAGATCTCTCAATGGAACAAACTTTTGGAGTTTGTTTCATATACACCAGTAAAAGCTGATTCTACCCAACTGGTACTTGCAGCTTTTCCACTGGCACTTGCAGCTTTTCCTTGCAGAGAGCTCCCTTTTCCCTGCAAAGCTGAGTGGGCAGTTTGCAGGCAGTCAGCAGCCTGCGGGAACGGGCTAAAGCCGCAGCCTGAGCTGTCACCCTTTGGGACAGCTCTGGGGAAGGGAACAAGCTGCACCCTCCTTCTTACAGGGACAAGGACTTTGTGCTGTTCCTCTGGCTCTGGAATTTGATGGCAGGCTGATGAAGGCAGGGCTGTTAAAGTGAGCATGGGGGTGTTCAGGCCACAGACACCTCTGCCAGCTATAATGAACATCATCTTTCCAGGGGAGAGCGCAGGTTCATGGCTCTGATGCTGATACATGGATGCTCTGCAGCAGTTTAATTATGCCCACACATTAAATTACAGTGAGTTGTAGTTTAATCACTGTGATTACTTAAGGAGTCAGGGGTGTTTGCAGGGATTAAGTGGGAGATCATTTCTCTTCAGCACAGTTTCCAATACTTTAATTGATCAGGTTATCTACGATTTTTGCTGCAGGTTACAATGTCAGAGTGACAGTATGAACATGGAGTAGACTCACTGATTAGAGAAATCAGGTTCTCTTTAAAGCTTCACTTAGAGTTTAAAGGCATAAGACCAAATCTAGACTAGAGTCTGCCTGCAGCAGGGGTTAAGGAGGGGCAGGTGAAATAAGATCCTGACAACTTCCCTGGAGGAAGAATCAGAAGAAAACACTAACTATAGCTTGTACTTCCCTAAGGAAGCTAGGATTTCCATGGAAAGCAAAAAGAAACTTCCCCAAACCACACAAGTTCTACTCAGAAGCCCAAGGGAAGAGGGAGGGCTATGAATACAGAACTAGTGTTTGCCATTGCATCTCTCTGTAACTATTTGGCAGGCAGAAGGTGGCTCCTTGGCTGACCTTTTCCATCGCAGGGAGTTTTACACTGCAGCTGAGTGGACATCCTAACATGTGCCTGGGAGACAGTGAAATCAGCAGCTCTTAGAGGCAGCACAGCTTAATCCAGCATCTTCCACCCCAGAAAAAACTAGGCTATATACACATATACTAAGAAAACAATGAAAAGAGTTGCTATATTGATGTGGCAGAAATTGCCTCAAGTTAGCATTTTAATCAAATTATTAATGACAACACTGGAAAGTCCCTGTGCAGGAAAGTCAGATTTTTTTTAACCTAAGTGAAAGCATATACATGTAAATAAGGAATGTTGATCACTGGAGTAAAGCAGGCTCAACAGCGCTGAACTCTGTTCCAACCGAATTAACTTCTTGTTGGCCTGTGCCTTAGACCTTCTGCATGTGAGCTGATATTCAAAGATATGTAGATAGGGATGATTGGAGACTGATTAAAATAATCTAATGTATAAATGTCTCCTCCTCACATTTGTGCTTTCTGGCCATCACCCAGCAACAAAGGAGGAAGTGAGATGCAACCAGGAAAACAAAATCTTTCCCAAAGAGGAATATAATCTTTGTCCAGAGATGATATTAATCAAAACATGGCAGATGATAGCAAAGAGCTTACTCACCTGTGTGAGTGCAGCCTTCAACAATTTGCCTGTGTAGCTGCTTGCCAGTGAAAGAAAGGGCTTAACTGCCTGGCTCTCACTTTTGATATATAACACTCGTGCAGCTCCAATTATATTCTTATAGGGATACAAATATTTGGAGAAAAAGTGAGCTCACAAGGTTGATCCACGTAGAGCAATTCGTTAAATAGTCTAAAGCCAGCTCTGCCCAAAATAGCAGCAAGCCAGCTGACAAATTATTCTCTCAGGGCATTGAATATGCTAGCTGAAAAATGTGTTAGTGCCCACAGGGAAATAACAAGGCTAAACCCTGGTTTGTGTGTGCATGTGTGCCTGTGCTCTTAAAATAACAAATTAGCCACTAGTTGCATGAACTAGTGCTTAGCTCTGGAAATGTGTTTCAAAAGGCAGTTTCTGACTCCTTCCATGAACAGCTTCTCTCTGCCAAGAAGAAGGGATTATGCTGCGAAGAAAACAGGGAGACTGCTCTTTTCAACTCCCACTCCCTTGAGACTAGGCAGGCACAGGCTGATTTTGTCCTGCCACAGCCTCACAGGCAATATAGACACCATGGAGCCTTAAACCAGAATGATGTGGTGGGAGTGGGGCTGGGAAAAAAATACTCATGCATACTTTTTCTAAGGAGTAATTCACAGAAACCTCCCAGCCCTACCTCTATGGGTTCCCATATGTGAAGTGCTCTTTCCTTGGGATCTGAGTCAAGGGATGTGATGAAAGAAATACTCCTTCAATATGTAGGTCTTTTGGCTTCTATTTGCATCTTAAAGCTTTCTCTCCCCCACCTCCAAACCACAACCCTTAAGCTTCTATAGCATCCACAAGGCAACCTTGCAAAAAAATATTGTTCCAATTAATTTGAAAACCAAATTTGAGCCAAAGTGGAACTGGGACGTTTTCAAAGGGAAAAAAAGGAAAACAAAAACTTGACAAAGCACCTGAATTTTTGGAACAAGACATTAAAACTTCTGGCAGAAGGCTTTGTTTGTTATCAGCCATCTGCTGCCTTGGTGTGTTTCCATAGATATGGCAGAATTAAGGAAATTCTGTGGAGAGCATCTGTGTACACAGAGCAGTGGGTGAGCAGCAGACAGTGAAGGACCCATTGCGGGGAGAGACATTGGGATGTAGTGGCAGGTCCTTTCTGTTGTTTTCCCCGTAAGTAGTTATTTTCCTGGTGTTTTTTAAAGTCTTTCTGATAAACAACATCATGATTTTCATCAGCATGTTGCTCACAGTTCTGTGCTGTGGGGACATCAGCTTTGTAACCTGTGTCTTCTGATGGGACCCCGTGGAACTCGGGTGCCAGGCTGAGGTTGCCATCACTGTCTTCAGGTGGTGCTTGCTTATCAATAATATATATAGATAGATAAAATATTCTCTCTCTTATGCCTGCTAATCATACATGATTTATTTCTGTTGCCTCATGCTATTTATTCATAACTTTACATATCAGTGCAGAATTAGGATCATTTCTGCAGTCCAAATAATATCTCACTCTGCAGGTAGGCTCACTGATTGAAAAGTGACAACTCATGTCCCTTTCTAGACATCATTCATCATGGGAAAAGGTGACAGAATTGGACCCATAGTGTTTACAGGCCCTGAAACAGTAGGATTCCTCGAAGTCATTGAAATCAAGCACATACTTAAGTGCTGTGGTGGATTAGAGCACAAATGAACAGACTGCAGCTGCTAAGCCTCTCCTTCTTTCTTATTAGCTCTCAGCTAGGACCACTTTTACTACTTTAAAATGGCATTCCTTCGCTATTTTAAAATGAAATTTCTTCTTGCTTAACCAACAGGAAAGCATGCAACATTTTTTCAAACAAGGGGATGGATTGTAAGAAATTAGAAATTAAAGGTTAATATTAGGAAGAAGTCAGGGATCTGTTACACCTTATTTTTGTTGTTTGTGTGTGTTTCCTTTCCAACCTCAAAGTTTTGCTCTGAAATTCAGCTCTGATTGGTGTATGAAGTCTAAAATAGCTCAGTTTAGTCTACTCGATCTGTAGTTGCTCTGGGATAGAGAAGAGTGAAAGCAGGCTCTCCAAAATCATCCTCCAAGATTTCAACATCGATCTAATTTAAGTGCCTACCTGTGTATGGAAGTGTGTGATGGCTGGTAATGACTTCTGATGTGACCTAGCTACAGGCTGCAACTGCAACAGCTTACGATGCTGGTGTGCTACTAATGATGTCATGATAAGGATCAAATTAACTCACACCATGAGGAGAGTATGTTAAACCTCAGATTGGAAGAGTCAGTTATAACTCCCTGTACTATTGCCCGAAGCTTAAGTGGAGCCTAAAATAGTTTGTGGTTTTAGAGGGAAGCTGGTCAATGGATTTAATTAAGGCAATATGTTTTATCCAATTTTTTTTTTTTAGTTCCACTGTCCTGCCAAGCCTTTTCTTGGCTAGGATGCAACACAACACATCAGAGGGTTTTACACATGGGATTTCTGCACAGCACTAAAGAAGCAGCAAAAATCTCACGAGACTTGGAGGAAATCTGGGGGAAACCTCTGCAGAAAAGCCTAAGCGATGCACAGGATTTGTCTCACTCTATCTGGCCTGACAGATTTTTGATGAGAAAAGATATTGAAAGAGGTCCTTTTTACTCATTTAACTCTCTTCTTGATCTGACAACTTTTAGTCGGATGAAGTTGTCACTAGAGTGAGCCAGAGCTCCCTTGATGTCATGGGGATCTTTCTATGGGCTCTGGTGGGCTTTGGATCAAGGCAACAGTAATGGGAACTGGCAGCTCCTGCTGATTTCGCAGAGACTTGTGAGTGCCTGGGGTTGGGCAAGCTGCCTCAAAAGGAATCCTGTGAGTTAGGAAACAAGCGCTAATGGTATGAGCTATATGTTTTTGGAAAGTAGAGTGTGGCCAGTACCTGCAAGCAAAAATATTCCTGAGTAATTCTAAGGCAAAATAGCTCCAACTGTCAGGTAAGCTGGCTTTTCAGCAAGTTCCCTTGTTTAAGTGTTTATTCTCCTAGTTTGAGCATTCTAATATAGGTTAAAGCCTAGTGTTTCACCAACTAAGTGATCTCCTATTCAAGTAATTGGCAAAGTTTTTGTATCAGGTGCCAAAAAAAGTAACTGGAGAAAGAGTTCATTATCTGTATTTTGGTTACCCATTGTAAGGGAAGTTGATAATCTCCATGCTTTACTTGCTGAAATGCTAGCAAAGGAAGACATGTATATCTAATCTGTTTATTTAGGCTGTGTGAGATTACTATAATTTCTCAAAATAGCTGAACAAAAATTCTGAAGTGCTTCAGGAAATTGAAGTATAGAACTTTGGGACTTGAATGTAATGACTCGCTGCTGATCTTACAAGGACCTTGGTTTCTATCAGCAGTGAGATCACAGTCTTTCCTTCTCATCTTTTAAACATATTACTAAGGCACCCTGGAAAGGATATAGTCACTCTGGACTGCACAAGAGGAGAAGCTCAAGGTCTTTAGAACTTTAGAACCCCCAAAATATCTAGGAAATTAATTTCCAATTTAATTTCTTTTATGTAAACTTGTGCTGTTTTCCTTCACAACCAGATCTTAGGGTTCATATCCAGTTGGCAAGATTCTAAGTATTCATTTGTTGGTGCTTATCATTCATAACTTTCACTGGCCCCTGTCAGTGGAGGAAACTCAGAATTGGAAGAATTAGATGGGTTTGGTGGTTTGGATTTTTTGGGGGTTTTTGACTTAATTGATTTTTTTGGGGGGACTACTTGAATATGCATTATTTAGGCATAATCCTCATATTGTTAAAAATGCCATGCAGAGAGCAAAATCAAGGAGTTTCTAAAAGAATTAGAAATGGAAGGAAGCATTAGGGTTAAGTGCTTGTGAGGCTGGCAGGAATGTACTGCAGACTGTCTGCAGCTATCAGACAAAGGGATCATGGAGCAACTGTGCTAGCATGAACTTGAACTGTCAGGGAGACAAGGAAGCATCAGCAGGCAAGGCTGTTATTTTGGATAAAAGACTGAAAAAAGCCTGCTGAAAGCTAATGTGTCAGGGAAGAAATGATGGGTACAGAGAGGCAATTCCCATGAAAAGCAGGAGTAATGATGACCATCATTTGGTGGACATGCAGCAGAAAATTGGAGTTTGGAGGAGAAGGAGGAGCGAGAAAGAAATGAGAAAGTGTAACTTGTTCCTGCTCATCGTTTGTGGCTTCAGTCAGCATATTTAGCATGTAAGTGGGTTTCTCAAAAATGCTCATTACCACCTCAAAGAATGTATAAAAGATATTTACAAAATATGATTTTGTGGGAATAAGGCAAATGATCCCAAGACCATTGAATTTCACTTCTTGTTCATCTCTCTAAATCTGGTTGATCGACAACCTGAACAATTACAGGCTGAACAACCTGTAATTGAAAAGCTGTCAAGTTCCATGGGGTATTCTTGGGATGAGCTAAAAAGCTGCAGCAGGAATAAACCATGACAACTGTGCTCCTCCTTTGCACCAGGTGATGATCTGTCCCTAGGAAGCTAATCTTGAAAGAGTGGTCAGAAGATTTGAGAAATGTCAAGGAAATTATTACCATTAAACATTTTTAATTCATTCTTCATCTGCAGAATTTTAATATTTACATCAAAATAGAGTATGATTACCAAGCTTTAACTGAGGAACAGCATTATATTGAAGTCTTTGTTTTTGTTCTGTAGTTCAGCACAGTTTTGCTCCACCCTTGTTCTTGATGCTAAATGCCAGCTTTGTATCAGATGTCTAGCTTCGGAGCGAAGCGGGAAATGCGTCTTTCACCTTCACATTCTCTCCTCTCTTTCATTTTTCTTCTTTAAACCCAAGGTCTCTCCACAGAAAGCCAATCCTTTCCACATTTCCTTCAAGTGTTCAAGATTTCCTTCCTTCCTCACCTGTGACTCCAGAGCAAACTCTCTTTTGTCAGACATTGTCAGTGTTAGTCTTTTCAAGATTTCCTACTTTTTCTGGTGGGAGTTCTTTTTGGTTTATTGATGTTTCTGCTGGGCCTGACATCAAAAAGAGCAGGGCTTTTGAAGAGCAGAGTTCAGGTTTGACGTATTTTCCTCGTTACTGTTTTAAAATAATCTTGGGCTTAAATTGCAAGCAGATTTTTGGTAAGAGGCAGGAATCGGGCGCTGCGGGTCCTAGCGAGAAAGGTGCTCTCTGCAGCCTGTGCACATGCCAGAACAAAACCAAAGAGCATGCAGACACATGCCCCTACTCACTGAAGTTATTGGCTAATTTATCAGCTGGCAATGCATTAGTAGGGTATTTATTTGTGCAGTAGGGCTTCTGAGCACTTTAGCTGTGAAGTGATGTGTCAATTTGGCCTTATCCTACACAGACAAGGGCTGTTGCTGAGGCAAAGAAAGCGCAAGGAAGAACTAACCCCTGTGGGGAGAGGGGAATCCATTGAGAAGGGTCAACCTATACCAGCCCGAAACTGGAAACCAGTTTTGTTCCTATTTTCTGTTGTATTTGTACAATATACTCCCAGGGTAGTTTGCAGCTCTGACACAGCCAGCAATTATTTCCTGACCAAGTTTTGTCCTTTCTTCTTCAGGTCAATATTGGTATTCTCATTGCTGTCACAAGAGTTATCTCAAGAATCAGTGCAGACAACTATAAGGTCCACGGTGATGCCAATGCCTTCAAGTAAGTTTTTCTCATTCCAGTTATATTCTAACAAGCTAATAATCTCACAGTAGCAATGTTGTATCACAGAGATGGACTGCTCCCAGAACACCGAGCTCATTCCTCTTTCCTAAAAAGCAAATAATGTTAAAGGTCACATATCATTCTCTTGAATGCAGCCAGTTAACCTCTATTTTATGAAAGCCAAATATTGCATGGGATGAAACCTGTGGTTCAGCAGGAGCTGAAGTGTTTTCCTGCTTATTATAGTCTCCAGCACTTGCTGATAAGTGATTTCCCCTTTTATTAATGGAGATTTTCATCTTCTTGCTATATTCAAAGATAAATCTTACAGAGCATCATTAATCTGTACTGGAGTATTGCAATTCTTCTCCTTCTGAGGATAAACCTTGTTTCTAGCCCCAGTTCAGCATAATATTTAGGCATATGCTTATCTTTTAAGACTATCTTGGTACTGTAAAGCACACAGACTTATGCTGGATTTAAATGTGTGCTTAAATTCAGGCAGGCCTTTATATCAAGGTGCCTTGAACCTCTCAGGACGGATGGTGGCCTCTCTGAGAGTGTATAGTCTTGAAAATACTCCACTAGCAAGAATAGAGGCAAAATGGAAGGTAGACAGATCCCTACCCCTGAATAGCCAAGGAAAAGTTCTGATTCTAAAATCTATAGCATTACATATGGGTAGCTAAGAAAATAATTCAACATAGTGATTTTAAAATAAAATGCTGAATGTTTCATTTTGTATTTTATATCTCATAAAGATGCTTTAGTCCAAACATAAAACAGACATTCCATATAACTCAGGGAATATGTAACTTAGCTTAGAAGAAAAAAGTGATGATGGTTTGTGTATAGTGTTTTGGAGTTGCAGGCTATTGTATGATAAGGATTTGGTGTCACTGCTCTGAAATGGTATCATAAAGAATAATGTTTATGCTTAGATTACTTATGTAATTTTTAAAATACCGTTAAGTTTTAAATATTGGTGACAGTTACCTAATTGAAGTTAGTTTAGTTATTGTATACTTACCCAACAGGAAAAGAAAAACAGTAAATAAGTCTACAGAAAAATCTATAAGATAATTATATTGCAGTGAAATGAAAAGACTGGGAATTAAAATGACTGTTTGGGGTTTGGCTGATTCCCTGTGACCTTCAGAAATACCAAGGAAATATGGAACCTTAGGAAGTAAATAACTGTATATTGTCAATGCCAATTTCTCTAAACTGATAGAATTATGAATGCAAAGGAACAACCTCCATTAAATAGGAGACACAGACAGGAGAAATTTCCTTACTTGTATTACAAAGAATTGATTCAATACACAGTGCACACTAATATTAATTAATTTTTCAAAATACAGCTCTGTGTGTGTACATAAGTAAACCAGTCTAAGAGTAAGGTGAAGTCCATTTAATCAGGAGTATATGTGATTAGTTAAAGTCTTGTGAGCTGTAGGTTGGGAATGGTGGAGCTCTGTACTGAAAAGGTGACTTCTCCAGACACCCTGGCTAAGAGGAGCTTCTTGTGCCAAGTAGTTTTTTAAAATACAGTTTCAGGATTTGACCTAACAGAAGTGAGGGTGATGGAGAAAAATGGCAATCCATGGGAAGATATATCTGGAAGCATTCAATCAATAAATCATTGGCTATGCAGAAATATGCTCTGATAGAACAGCTTTTCCTCATAGAACTATATTTATTTAATGAAATATAATTGAAGGTAAACAGAACATACAGATTAGGTCTTTTTCTGTAGATATCATTACAGAAGCGGGTCCTCAGAAGACATTTGAAATGAAAAGGGCATAAATAGCTTTCCAAATGAGATCATAGAGAGTATTCATACCCTGATTCAACATAACTGTGAGGCATGAGTTTCATGTGCAGAGGATGTCATGGAGAAAGTGCCTGTTGGAAGAAATGTAAGGCCTTTGAAACACTGGGTTTCACTTTCTTGTCATCAGTATTCCATATACAGGTGAGAAGTTTTTATGTCTAGTGTGAAATCATTCTGCCCATGGTACTGTTTCCCAGAAAAAGGAGAGAACAAAACAAGTGAGGGTTCTGTTCATGGGAGATGCTTTTCATAGTGAACAAAAGCCACGTGCCTCCAACCACTAAAGGATGCTGGACGTTGATTAGGTGTTGTTAACAGGTGAGAGTGGATAAGCACAGCAAAATGAATCAGTGCCAGAGAGCACAGAGAAATCAGAAAAAACACAACAAACTCTGCAGTTCCTGTCAAGCTGCTGTCAGCAAGGGCTACGAGGTAGTTTTTGAATCAAGGAGTTCAATTGGCTTAGGGAGGAATCGCTGAAGACTGCAAAATGCTTTGTGTAACGTGAGCCTTAAATAAAGTGCCTGTCAGGCATCCATCTGAATAGTGCAGCTCGTTTGGTATTAGCTATGGGGGAAACTGCAGTACGTCAGAATGAACTTATCCAGCTGAATTAAAATGGCACAACGTGAGACAAGGAAGCACTTTGTCACCTCGTTGCTGTTGTTTGCTGCAGAGAGGTGCTACATAAGGCAGAAGTGAGTTTTTAGCGTTGTGTTTATGGTTTCAGAGAGGCAAAGGCAGAAAATGAGAACTGCAGAGCACATAAGGGGAAGCCTGCTCAATCCAATAAACTTGAGAGGGGAAAAAAGAGGGATTTCTGTGCTGTCTCTTCAAGCTGGAATGAAATTTAAGTGGAAAGCACAATGAGAAACAGTAAGTTGCTGTCTGCAACAATTTGGATGATAGCACTTAAACAGCAGGGTTTCAAAGTTTACCAGTGATAATGAACTGAAAGGCATAGCAAGACTGGTTGGAGAACAGCAGCAGTGCCTGTGGCAGGAGGGTGAGAGGGTGCCAGCACCAGCTTGCCTGCCCTGGGTAACTCAAGACAGTATTTACAACTGCCTGTAAGCACCTCACTCAGAGCCTCACACTCCTGGCTCCTGTCAAGTTCAAACACGAACAGCCATTGCAGTTTGAAAATCCCAGCCCTCAGGTTGCACAGAACAGGCTCGTCATCAGGCCCACCTCTTGCCAGGCTCCTCTGCCAAAGGAGAAGTTCAGCCCTGCTGACAAAGCCTGGCTGCCATTTCTGCTGTAGCCTGGATGGGAGAGCGCCTGACCCGGATTCACCTTGCCTAACTCTAGAGCTCAGTAAAGCTGGCACCTCCACCCAGACACCCGATCAGCAGAGACATGGGTGCTTCTCTGTGCAGTTCAGCTCCTCTGACACAGGTTCATCTCACTTGCTTTAAAAGTTCTGATTTCTCCCACATGACTGAGGGGAGTCTGGACTGCCCAGCGTGTGCTCGGATACCATTGCTGTGGGCATCTCAAGCTGGGTGTGATAACTCACACCTCTGAGGCCATCAGCCCATAGCTGAGCAGAGATTACTGGAGGAAATTATCAGAACAAAGGCGCAGTTTGAGCTGTGGTGGTATCAGTTAGAAAGGATATTTATTGTTAGGGAAGCCTTAGTACCAGAGCATATTTAGTTTCCCTAAAGATTAAGTTACTTGGCAACACAAGTGGATATTACCAACAAGGCTTGTTTCTCTTGGCAACAGACAGCAATAAACTGGTACAATTATTTAGAGTAATTGTTCCTGATTTTCCATATGGCAACAGGTCCTCTCAAATGTGACTACAGAGCATGATTGACTTGCCTTCAGAGCAGGGCACTGGCTCACCCTACATCAGGGTGAGCCAGTGCCCTGCTCTGAAGGCAAGTCAACACCAGTCAAACTTTGTGTTTAAAAGCCAAAATAGACAAGGAGGTTGTGAACAAAGTTCCTTTTTTTTATCATAAAATTAATTTTATTCATCTTCCCCATTCACATTTGGCCCAGAATAAAATGCAGTACAGGGGCTGTTTGACCTTGTCAGGTTCAGATGCTGCTTGTTACACGGAGGTATGTGGCAGCATCCTGCTGAATGTTTTAATCTGGTTGCAGAGATACGGGTGTGGACATGGCTGTTCATTCAAAGTAAATAATAATAGCACCCCCAAAATAAAGTATAGGAGAAATGGAAGAAGCAGCATAAAGGAGTAAGTTTATAGGACACACAAACCGCAAAATGCTCAATAATTTAAAGAGAAATGATTATGATTAATTAATCAGTATATGACTGGAGATGCTAATTAATGCAGATGAGACTCCTGTGACAGTCTGAACAGTAAGTATTTGGTCGATGCAGAAATTGTTGTGCATGCATGACGACACTCACATGTTTAGCCTCTGAAACTTTAATTCTGCAAGAGCAGTTCACTGTTAAGAGCTGAGACCAGACTTCTTATTGGCCTCTTTATTACTCCTGTTCACTTAAGAACATGCTTTTGGGGGTGTTTCCTAAAGCATATTGAACATGGGTGCAGAATAGGCGCTGTTTCACTTGGCTGTGATTGATCATATCTGAACCTTTGATTCGATGATTAGCTATTGACTCTCAGCAAAATAACGTTGGGTAATAACACAGCTGCAGCTTTCAGGGGGTGATTTGCATCCAGGGAACAGGGTTTTCCACCAAAAAAAGCAAATCTGAATGTTGTAGTTTATAGAATATGGAATCAAATACCTTGAAGGATTTAAATGCACACATACAGCATTTGTTTGCATTATGCATTCTTCTTTGCTGGGCCCTCTTTTAGGGAAATAATTAATCATATGTTTGAATTTAGGCATATGAGTGGTCTCTCTGAGCTTAAGGCAATTAAAGCAGATTAGTTTAATGGAATTGCTCACGTGCTTGAAAAGACACATGATTACATTTCGGAATTATGGACTGTTTGAACTCTTTTTCTTACTTATTTCTGCTGCATGTAAAGTCTTCATTCCAATCAGTGCATTCATTAACTCTTATTAGGACCTAAATAGCCTTTTTCCTTGCTGTTGTACCCCTTCAAAGCCTTATTGCTGTTTCCTTGGGAAATTACCTCTTTTTTTACAGTGAAAGAAAGTATTTTATGTGAGAGCTTTCTAGAAACGTGCGTGTTTCATTAGCCAGGGTGAGAACTCTGCCCTGGTGTTGTCTGTCACAGTCGCTGTGTCGTTACATGACTGACTTGGTTCCTGCATTACAAGGGTTAAAGTATAATACAGTTTTCAAAGATCTAAGTTTTGCACTAAGGCTGATATTAATCATAACAGAGGAAGACATGCGAAGCGTGTCTCTGCTGCAGGAACAGTAGTTTTAGTCTAGAAACACAGATGCCACCCTTAGCCACACCACTGCGTGTTCCCAGCTAGTTCAGCTTTGCATCATATTATCCAGAAGAGACAGTTTCATTAACTTTTCCTGAATAAATTGCCCAGCCCAACTCCTATTGAATACTTTCTCACTGCTTGCTCTGAAATGGTCCGAGGAGTTGAAAAAATCTCTTTCTTCTTTATAAAGGGTATACTTCAGGAGTCGGTGAACCAGAAGTGATAGCCAACATAATCATCCACTGGGAAAGCAATTATGACAAAATTAGAAAGATTTCTTAGCTTTTTGCCCCATTCTTTCTTTCATTTTACTCATTTTCTTCATACCTCAAAGCCTCATCCTCGCTCAGTAAAATAATGAAACAGCCTCTTAGCTCTCTGTTGAGGGAAGGAAAACCATTCAGTCTGTTCAGTGAATTCAGTGACTGAATATTGGGATCAATGGCAGTAGGGGCAGGCATGGGAGCAGAGCAGGGCTTCAAGGAAAACTCAGCAGGGCAAGCAAGCTGTGTAAGCTGTGGCATGAGTCTGTTAGGCATTTTTTAATACAGCATAAACCACTTTAGATGGAACTGGAAGCAAAGTAGGTAGGCTTAATGCAAACCCATTCCTTTGGTTATTTGGGGAAAGAATGTACAGAAAGATTTTCCCTTTGACAGACAGAAATACAAGAGGGTTGTCCTCCAACAGCTCATGATGCTGCAGACATCTGTATGGTTTAACCGAGTAATTGACCATTCCAAAGCACTTTGCAAAGCCATCTATTACATCCCTGCAGCACACCGAATGCGCCGTGGCACATTGCTCATCCGTTTAATCAATGATCCGTTCCGTGCCATGACTCTGCATCGGTGTTTTACTTTGTTTATAAACATACCCCCTGCCTTTCAGCCCTGTCACTGGTTTATCTCAGATACCAGCCCTTGGAGACAGTGCTGATAGCTTTGGTGCTTTTTAACGTCAAGCGGTATCCTGCGAGACACTGAGTGATTTGTCGCGTTGTGTTCTTGTGATTCCATTCCTGTTTCGCATTGCTGGGGGGGCGTTGGACCCGATGATCTCTTGAGGTCCCTTCCAACCCCTAGGATTCTGTTTGAGGTCCAAGGACTTTACTTTCTAAGGGTTATCTGCAGCTTTTAATTTTCACAGAGCATACTTGTCAATCATGGCACTTGCTTGAAGCTCCTGTGAGAGCTCTCCAGATGAAGGATATACCATAATCTTCCTCTGTAGCTGAACTCCACCCCTTTGCAACACCATTATGAAATTCCTCTTTGCTTCCCCCTCCCTTCTCCAAAATGGTTGAGGAGAAGTTAGTTTGAAAACTCTTCTGAAAATCCACAGGAGTTCATAATCCACAGCACTGGGAAACCCTTTCACTCTTTCTGGGTGGCAGCTTCTACAGCTCAACCCCTGGAGAAACGGAGCCCCTGCTTTCATGTGCTCTGTTGGGAAAGAAAAGAGCTCTTCCCCTTTGCTGTAGGAGAGGCATCAGTGAGAAGGAGCAGCGTGGAGGCCAGATCTGCTTTCAGCAATTCCTTTTCTTGACAATTCTAATTGCGTGTAAGGAATCATGTTCATTGAACATGGCTTCAAACAGAGTGAGTGATGAACCTCGTGGAAACTCTTGGAAGGAGGAGAGTTGGCTGGCAATAAAGGAAATAATTAAAATGAAAGTATTAAGCAATGACAATTAGTGAGCTGAAGTGCTACTGCCAATGATAATCCCTGCAACCTAATTAAATTTTTGGCTCATTGAATATGACAAATACAAATGCAGTTTGGGTATCTCCTTATTAGACTCAGAGTTTTAAACTAAAGATACATGGGTTTGAATGGTGCTGATGAGAGTATTAACGAGGAAGTGCTAATCTTTTAGGAACCATAATGACAGTAATGGTGGTGCTTTCTTTACCACAGAGGCTGGGGAAAGTCTCCAGGCCACGTTGTGATCATTCAAGTGTGTTTCAGGCACATTTTGGAAGGAGTTATAAAAGCTTATAAGGATGTAGAGCGTAGCTGCAGAGAAGAGGCTGCTCTGCAAAACCACAGGAAAAGGCACAAATGGTATAGGCTTAAACTGCTGAGCAAATCAAACATCTTTAAGCTTCCAGCAGTGGGATGGGAGTTGTGAAGTGAAGGAGTTGATCACCTGGAGAGCTGCTAGGCTGCTGCCTTTGAGCAGCTTTCAGAAGGGGTTGCACAAAACGTCTGTCAGTGCTCGTTCTGGTGCCAGGAGCAACAACTGATCCTGTCTCATGGCTGAGCTGGACAAGATGCTGTCGTGTCCTTCCACAGTGTGCTTTTTTCCTTGCTTGTCTCCTTCTGAGCCAAGATTGTCCTTTGTGAGGATTGTTTTCTGCATGTCATTTCTCCTTAAGCATGATTTACTGCTCCAGGGTAACTGGGCCTGTTTATGGTGGGTTCCAAAGGAACAAGCAGCTCTAGTATCATGTATTTCTTGTATTAGGCAGGGCAGTAAGACAGAATTCTGTTTGGAGGTGTCCCTGCTCATTGCAGGGTGGGTGTAAGCATAGTTAGACCAGATGACCTTTAAAGCTGCCGTCCAATCCAAACTATTCTATGACATAGGTACAAAATATGCTAGGAAAACTTGATATTTAAGAGGTGCTGGATTTTCTGAGTATAAGGATATAATACTTTTCATCAGAGATGCTAAGGCATGTTTGCTTTCCTATCTGAATGTCAGAATGGAATGAGGTTTATTAAAATCCCTGTAATGAAATCTTATTCTGAGCTCAACAGAATCAGTAATGGGTCATTTCTGGTTAGTCTTTTGCAGTGAACAGGGGTCAGGTCAAAGATGTGGTTGGTGATATGATATTGTGACATATGGGAACAATCCAGGTGTGGCATCACCAGCCCCCCAAAGTTGTCCTAGGAATAGTGTGTCTTCTTTACATCAGAATTATAACAACAGAAATTTTCACTTTTTGATTATCTACAGTGAAGAAGAGCCTTGAAATTCACATGCTTTTGTTTTAAAATCTTCCTAATTGTTTATAGGTTTCAGTCTTTCAATATCTGATTTTAAGCCACGAAAATACTGGGAGGAGGAGGAGGAGGAGGAGGGGCAGTGTTATGAGTCACAGCTTAATGTCTAGTACCAGAGTAACAATTAAATGCTGGTTGTTCGTCTTTAACTGGTACAATTCACTGTGAGCAGCGACAACTCCAAGGAGTTTGCTTGAACTGCTGCATTTACATCCTTGGTCCAATTTATAATCCTAGAACTCTGATGTCAGCTTTATGCAGAATAATAAGACAAATATTATAGTTATGCCATCGCATAAAGTAAATGCTTATTTAAACGTGCTCCTTGTGCAGAGCTCTAGGCAAGCTTGTAAATCACTACCCAGCTCTTAGGTAAGTGTGATTTACATATTTTTCTGACAATGCTGTCTCAAAATAAAATTAAATAAAAGAAAAATGCCAGTAAATGCAATAAAGAAAGCGTCCTATTTTAGAATCAAAAGTCCTTTTAAACTTTTAGATACAATCTTGAGGTAAATAATAAAATGCCATTAACTCTAGAGATGTTACTGGTGTTTTGGAAATGGAAATTGGAAATTATGCCTAATTCTTTTCAAATGAAAATGATGTGAGGCAGAAACATATATTTTTACTGAAGGAAATGGAACAAAAAAGCACTTTTAATTTAAAAGAATATTAGAAATAATCAAAAAGGCAGTTAAGTCAGGTGAAAATTGAAAGCATGAGAATGTCAAAAGCAGTGAGATATAGAAGGGGAGTGCTGCAGTCACCCCATGAAGAGCCATGTTCTTTACCTCTAGTGAGTTTATCGTCCCCACCAAGCCTCATGTAGTTTCTTCAACCACCCTCCTACCTGCCATCAGCCCTGCAAACCTCCTGCTCCTGGAGACATCAGGAATATTGCAAAGGGGTGATGCGACTGGAGCTCAGCATGAACAAGCCTGGATGTTATGAAGAGTTCAGTAGGGAGGTGTGCAGGTTTTTCCTTGTGTTCCATTTGCAGGCAGGTCCTTGTGAGAAGGCAGCGATCAAGCCATGTTGATTTTGACAAATTAGAAGATTTTTTTTGGCAACTTTTTGACTGGGCTTTTAGCTATGGCATTGACTTTGGTAACAGGAGAAAAACCAGACTTTGCTTGGCTTCTTCAGTGCCAGCTTAAGAAGAAATCAAGTTCCTCAAAGGTGCTCAGAGGGCTGGAGCAGCTCCCCTACAGAGAGAGGCTGAGGGAGCTGGGCTGGGTCAGCCTGGAGAAGAGAAGGCTGTGGGGGGACCTCATTGAAGCCTTCCAGTCCCTGAAGGGAGCAGAGGAACAGGAGGGGAATCAGCTTGTTCAAGGGCAGAGCCTGGCAGGACAAGGGGATGGAGTGAAGCTGGAGGAGGGAAGGGTGAGAGGAGATCTTAGGGGGAAGTTTTTTACAGAGAGAGTGGTGAGGGGCTGGAACAGGCTGCCCAGAGAGGGGGTGGGTGCCCCATCCCTGGGGGTGTTCAAAGCCAGGTTGGCTGGGGCCCTGGGCAACCTTGTGCAGCTCCAGGCCTGGAGGTTGGTGTCCCTGCCTGTGGCAGGGGGTTGGAGCTCTGTGATCCTTGGGGTCCCTTCCAACCCAGACCATCCTCTGATTCCTCACACTGCAGCACTGCCTTGCTGAACACTCTTCTGCAGCTGGCGTTAGGCATCCTCGGAAGCAGCAGTCACCAGCAGTGTGTAGAACGCAGCCAGCCAGGCAGTGTAACTGTAGCTGTACTTCAGCCATTCTTTTTATTTCCTTTTTCCCTTATGTACATTTGAGATAGGTGATCAAGCAAGCACACGGCTATTTATTTGCCACTGCTGCAGTTAAAGCTCCTATGAACCATTACACAGAAAATTACTTTTCTTCCTGCGTTTATACGCCTGACCTTGATCGCTTTGCTGTTCGCTGGTACCGTTGCCATGGAAATAGAGGAATGATCTTTCTGTTGATATCATTGCATAATGAAGGGTCACTGAGAGTGTTTAGGTCAAGAGATCATTTCCAGAGTTCAGCTCCTTGGGGTGTGTGGGGTGTGTGTGAATGTTATTCCACAGAAATGTTGTGTGTGGGCTGGTGTGGTTGTGACTTTGTCATCCTAAATTAAACTACGAGCCCCACTGACTTCAAGATAAGAGCCAGAAATATTTGCCAAACCTACAGATATCCAATAAACCCTCTCTCTGTGAGGTTGTTTTTCCTGGTTCTCCCAGGCATGCAGAGCTGCCAAGACACGAAGTTTGTTGCCACTTGGCAGCTGACTGTGCAATTGCTCCAGACCAGTTTGAATTGCACATAGAACACAAGCAGGTATACTGGTAAAAGACTCTGGTGATGGAAAGTGGAGTCTCTCGAGGGTGTAGGTATCTCAGAAGGTTTTTTTCCTAATGCTTTCTCTTAAAAAGCTTGATGTTTCTACAAGGGCAGTTTAAGAAAGGACAAATAGGAGCCTGTCCTTCTCCAGGGAACATCAACAATGGATTCTTTCTTTCCCTGAAAATGTATATAATCAAAACTTGTCCCATTTTTGACAGGTCACATTTTCCACATTGCCAATCATTTTTGTTGCTTACCTCAAGCCTTTCCAGAGGACCACACTTCTGAAATTTGGTACCCAAAACCCAAGGTTATGCTCCAGCTGAGGCATCCCCAGCACAGAGTAGGAGTTACTCCATATTTTTAATGTACCATGTTCTTGGTTTGGCATCCCAGAGCAAGGGGGGAAAAAACCTAACATGGGTTTTCCTCACTGGCTGCAGTTTTATGAGTCATAAAAAAAGAGTTTTATAAATTGTATTTCATTAAACAGTATCATTAATTAAATGAAGCTTGCTCCATGTTAACACCTAATCCTGTGCTTTGGCCAACTCTTGAGATGCTTAGGGGTCAAAAAGGCCCCATCCATATTAGCCTTATAGTTTGATAAGCCAAAATAGACATACTCTGCTATACCTTTCCTGTTGCCTTTGCCTATATTTTTACACAGAGTGTTTTGAAAGGTTTCTACAGTTTCTCTAGTTTCTGGCTCTCTGAGCAGGTCTACGTTTTTGATATACCCTTTCTTTTTCCCTGCGTGTCCTTTCTGAACAAGCTGTGCCCTTTCCTATCAGTATTCCAGGCATGTGAATTGTTCCCTCAAAACCTCCTGTTATGTAAGGAAAAGTGAACACTATGAGGTCCTTTTCAGAACTTGTGTAATTTGACAATCCCTCTTTATTAGCACTGGGTCTGTCATCTTGCTTTACTGCTGGGAAAACAAAGATTTTCACTGCATGATATAATAACTATAAAAAAGATTCAGATGGCTGTAAATAGCACAATAAGACTAATTTTCAGTTTATTGTTTCAAGATGACTTGCAGAGTTTTAGCCAATTAAAAATAGTAAGTGTTGGGCTAATGTAGATTCATGCCTCACACTGTCAGTCTACCTAGGGATAGTCTGTACAGAAAGCTGTCCTGAGATGGAAGGAGTCCTGCACTGGGAGCTTTGAAAGCAGATAAAACAATGGAGACTGTAGTGGAAGAAATAATTAGGCGCAAGTGTTGGAGAAAAGTAGATGACATCTTGCCTGGTCCATCTGGCACCCACAGGCAGGATCTAGCCCTTTGGGACATTTCCATTGCCTTGTCCTTGGAAGAGACAGGTAATGAGTTTTCTGGGATTAAGCTGTTGTAACAAATTCCTTCTCCTGGGCTGAGTCCAATGCAGAGTCAGGCACTAGGTCCCTGTTAGAAGAAGGGGGAGTCTGAGGGAACATCTGTTTTCACATATGCAGAGCATCCAGAGCAGCCAAGGTTAGATTATCCTATTAATATGTTGCTCCTATAACTAACTTTATTGTCATATTTGGCAAGTAATTAGTTGATACCTTTGGTCTAGAAACAGAAATTATACCGTAGCCTTTTTCAGCCCAAAACTGGCTCGTGGCTAACTGTGTATGGATAAAACCAAACCAGATCCTCCTGAATAGGCTTTGTTGTCTGGTTGTGAGGAAAAAAGTGTTGCCCTTTCCTTGTGTGCTTGCTCTGGAAGGTGCAAACTGGAAAAAAACCCACCCCAAGAGGACTGTTCTACCTTTGGAAACAAATGGATGCTTAATAACAGCATGCTAGATAAGAAAGACCCGACCTGTTACAACATTGCAATTTATTTTCTTTTTAAAACAACAAAGTTTTACCCTTCCAGACTTCCCAGTCTATCTGCTTTTGTCAGACTGTTAAAGAATCCCTGAAGTGGAAGTGGGCAATATTTTCTTGTCTCCCCCTCCTCCTTGCTTCCTTTAAGTGAACTCGATAATCAGCTTTTAAGGAAGAACCAAACACTGTAAGAAATAGGAAAGTGAATGGTTTGTGCTCAAGAAATCCATAAATCTTCACTATTGTAAGGCTCAGGGCTTGTTATTTTTCTTTCTCTCACAAGTTGCTTTCACTCTCCACGTGGTTTTCTGAGAATATGATTATTTTGGCTCCTGAGCGTGACTGTCAGTACCAGCTGCCTGGAAATTTGTTCAGCCACCCATTACCAGAGTCTCCCAAAACAACCCCTTTTTCTCAGCAGCTTTTTTTGGTATTTCCATAACATTTAACATGTGACTGCAACAAATAGTCAATCCTTGGGTCTACCTGGCAACGCACCGTTGGTTGGGAGTTTCTTATAAATGATTGTAGGCAAACGGGTTGTGCCATCGCTCACCTATGGTGGTGCTCTGCAGATGGTAAGTGAGCAGCTAAGGGGGAATATTTATATTGTGTTCTTTTAGAGCTTGCTATGGGAAAGAAGAAAACATATTCCTGTCACACTGTGGCTGTTGCTGAGGTTCAAGTGATGCTTCAATAGAAGCAGATCATGAAAGAAGCACGGGGAGACACAACGTTTTGATGATTAAAGCACAACTAAGCAGCAAGGCTCTTCAGGAGCAAAAGCTCCCAGTCACCTTTTAAAAACCAATGAGTTCAATAAGAACAGAGAAGCTTTTGGGTGTCTCTTGGGAATGAATACACGTAGAACTGGGTACCCTGTGGTACAAAGCCTGTCCGTGCTCTATCTCCTCATCCAGACCCAATTATTAATACTCCTTGGTTGGATGTGGAACATTCTTCTACTGTGAGAACAAGCTCTTATTATTTTCTTTGATGACTCGATGGCAAAGTTCAGTGGAAAATTAGCTCTAACCTTGGGCTTGAGGACTGAGAATCAGAGAATGCTGTCTCAGCAGCAGTGCCATGAGAGAATCGGTGTCAAAAAATGTTGGAGAAAGGAATTTCAGAAAGAGAATGGAAAAATCCCACTGCAAATTCAGTTTCCCTGGGAAAATCATAACCACTGAAAATTCAGCTTGCAAGGATTTTACATTTTAGTTCTTTATATTCTTGTAATAGCTTTCATTAGGGAGAAGGACACGTTTTAGTTAAGTACTTCTTGCTTTCTTTGGGAAGTGCTTTTATTCTTTTGCAGGTTTAGGATAAGGATAAGGAGGAGACATGGGACTGGATCTGTGGGAGGACTTAGCAAGGTGTGGATTCTTGAATTCCTGTTTGGATGCTGAAGTCAAAATTCAATGCTGCCAGCCCCTGGAATTGCCTTCTGAGCATTAAAATTCTTAAGGTTTCTTAATTTCTGGTCACAGCCATAATTTTGTCAGGCTTGATTGGGGTTTAAAGGGAGACTTGGATTTCAGTCCCTGCTCCACTGAATATTTAATATAAAATAAGAATTATTAATAAAGCAAGGGTTAGATAGGACTCCCCTCTCTCAGGGGAGTGCCTCACGACTAATCTGTGGAGCACACCTTGTCTTTCTGACCCGGTGAATATTTAATTATTTAATCTAAGTGGAAGAGATTCAGTGGGCAAGAAGGATCATCAAGGAGGCAGTCAAAGCGCTCTGCTGGAAGAACTGCAGCCCCGTAGGCAGAGGAGTGATGTGAGCCAAGGCCTGCTGTATCCTGGGCAAATGCTGTGTCTATTACAGGCAGCTTGAACTTCTGGGCAGGCTGCTGAGAAGTGGGGGTGCTGCGGCAGCATCTGCCTCCTTGTGAGGGTCTGTGGTGAGGGGGCTGGGTATTGTACACTGGGTGTAACAGGAGAGGAGTAAGGCCACCCCCTTCCCACTCCCCTGATAAAAACCAGTCTGAATTTACTTGCTGTTGCAGCCTAGATTTATTTTCACAGCTACCATGCTTTTGACTATCTGCATCTTCCCTGGATCCTAAACAGCACCCACCAGAAAGAACCGGTCTGAGGTGTCTGTAAATAGTTCTTGTTCAGTTTCACAGCTTCACTTTGGAAGGGTGAGTAACGTTTGGGGAAATGGGAAATGGCATCTGCAGTAACCAGTGGTTGGTTGGGGTTTTTTAGTTAAATTTCTTATAGTTGTGCCTAGAAATCACCTGAGATGAAGCTAGGAACTGGGTAGGTGCTAATTAGAAGACATTTCTTGTGCCATCAGCTTTATTGTCTATATAGCCAGGACGAAGTTTAGGAGGAAAAAAGGTGCATGTATATTTGCATGAGTTCATGAGCTACTGCTCAGTGGCAGGAGCAGAATTAAAATCCATGCCTGTCCTTTCTGAGAGGAGAGCTTTACCTGCTAGGTCAAGATGTCTATCAGCATTCAGAGATTAATTTAATTTTGAAAACCCCCCAACACCTACTTGCAGTATCACTCGCATGCAGTGTGCAGAGTAAATTGGTGGTTAAGTTAGAAGGGGTCCTGAGGGATTTAGCTCTCAAACCTGTGCTCTGGCTACTCTGCTGAGCTGCTTATACCACCCACAGCACCTTACACTACTGACACTTGGTTGTTTTTTATTGAGAAGTGAAAGGGAGCTTGATCCTGTAGACTCCAGATGAGATCAGTGGCTTTGGATCAGTCTGGAGGACTGATGTGTGTTCCCATTGCTATTCACTGCCCAGTTCATAACAAAAACTTGGGTCATTATCAGTATTCTTCCGTTTTCCTGTTTGATGGTGGCAACTCAGTGTTTCTTTTGCTCCTTGTGATGCCTTGCAAAGCTGGAATTGAAACTCAGTAGCCTTGGTGACTATGAAGCAGGTACCCTTAAGCTGGGCACACAGGGCATTGCTCCTCTGGATGTGTGTGCTGATTATAGCCAAATTTCTCATATTGATGCAGATTAACTCTACGTATTCGTTATAATTTCTAAGAAAAGGCAGGATTATTGAGACTATTTCCAGGAAGTCGTTTACATTAACTCCTCACAAATAGAGTATGCTCAGTGATACTCAGGGGGTCTTCTGGTGGTCTTCAGGGATGAAGGCTGGACCTCTTCCTCTCTCTCAGCACACGCTCTTTACATTTCTTCTCCATAGTTACCAAAACACATTCCTGGGCTCAAAAACACATTCCTGCACAAACTAGTTAGGAACCCCTTTTAGCTGAAAACAAGATAGACTCTGTCTCTTAATTGGTCCTTGGTCTCATTATTTATGACTCCCCATCTTCACTTTCTTTAGTTTCGAGGCTGTTGCACTGTTATGACTGGATTTTGTAGCTGCTCTCACAGAGCAGCTCACACAGTCACAGCCATATTCTACTAAAATCCAAAACTAATCTGTTCTTAAAACCATGAAAATTCTTATATTAAAGTTATATTAATTGTCTCTTAAGCTACATCTACATCAATCTATTTGGCATTATTACATGTCATTGAATCATTTGGAGGATCAGGTGAGAAGCAGCAGCACACAAACCCCCTGAACACCATGGTCAGAGCTGCTGCTCCTCAGACATCCTGAGGAATGGCAGCCCTAGTGCTGGTCGGATGGTGCAGACAAGGTGTGTGATGAAAACCAGTCCGAATTGCTGCCTGTGCTTTCCCAGCAGCTCTCCAGCTTCCAGCTAAGGGGTCAGTGAACTCTGCTCGTAACTGAAGCTAAATTCAACTTTACCCAGCATTAGTCTGAGATGTTAGTCACAGGTTTTTTGGATTGATTTGGTTTCATATAAAGCACCAAGGATATTACTGAAAGTGGCTAGTGAAGTGTTTAGGAAACAAGAGAGAAATTTCAGTTAAGCAGTCTGTTTGTCAGGGGAGCAGTTTTGGTGAACTGTTGTGAAGGAGTTTTGCTTTTTTAGACAACATTTCCCCCAATTATTATGTAACCTTGGCTTATGGGCCTGAATTTAGTTCTTACTTCAGCAGGCATCACAACTGTAAAGTGGATGTCAGAAGTCTTAAAAGGATTAGTGCTTCACATATAACCAATAAAATTGATTTGTGAATTAGGGGTCCCCTTCACAGGACTAATAAAGTTTTCTTCCTGCCAGCAGTGAAATTTCTATTTTGTAGCTGTCAGTGTAGTTGCTCTGCATCGGTGTAAGGCATCGACAGCGTGCTCAGAGCAAACAGCAGCCAAGGGCAGAGATTAAATAAGGGGAAGGGAGCAATCTCAGTTGAGCAGAGCTGGTCCAAACCAATTGCAAACACAATAAAACTATAGAGCCCAACCCCACGCTTGGAAAAACGGTCCTAGGAACTTCAGTAACAGGGCAGTGATTTTATATGATGTTGGTAATGAAAATACGTCTCAGAGGTGTTGAAACCTGTACTGCTCATACACTGGGACCTCAGAACAGCTATGGTAATTATCCAGACTTATCAGAAGTCCCTTCCTCTGTGGATTGATCGGTGCACACTGCAGGGGCTCGGCTGGTGCAGATGCCGGGTAACATTCCATCTCTGCCGGAGCACGAGACACAGGGATATCTAAATGCTGTACTGAAGTGAATGCTAGAGCAAAAGCCACCAAAGCAAGCCAGGTGAAAACATTCAGAGAGGGAGATCCCCAGTGAGCAAGGTTTACTGCTCAGGAATTAGAATTTAATTGTGAGAACAGGAAAAGGGAAGAAAAATGGGCTGCTTTTTTTCTACAGGAGATTTAAAGGGTGAGTGCATGTTAAATGGACAGCTCGATTAACAATTGATGAAGAAAGTTAATGCTGCTCTTGCAAGAAGCAGATGAGAAAAATGTTCATGACTCCATCCTGCCACCCTCCAACAACGGGATGGATCAGGGCTATATAGGAGCTTGTAGGGACCAGCAGTGTGTGCTGGGAGCAGCCTCCGCGGATGCGATGGCAGAGGCTGTGGCCCTGCGTGGTGCAGATTCATTGCTGCCTCTTTGCACAAACCAGGTATGCAAATCCGAATGAAATCAAGTCATGCCCTCGTGGTTCTGGGTGAGAAGGGCTTCTGAAGCCTCTGCAGCCCAGCTGAAGAGATTGTTAGTGCTGGGGCAGAGAGCAGCAACCCTAAACTGTAGGCTGAATTGATAGGTAGGCTACATACAGCCAGTAATATCCCAAAGGCTTTTCTGTGTACACTGGATATAAAAATTTAATGAGACTCAAGATTTCTTTTTGATTTTCCTGAAGCTGTCTAAGTAGTAAGAGGCATAGAGTTAAAAAAATATATATATTGGCAAAAGGAAACAATAGAAAGGGAAAAAAAAAATGGAAATATTTCATGCTGGCTTTGCTTTGTTCCTAATTAATTAATGCCAGGGCTGATCATTCGGTATATAGAGATGCACAGAGACACAAAAAGCTCACCAAACTTACTGCAATTAGGCTGCAGAAGAGTAACAATAGCTTAGCTTTTTAAAGTATGTGTGAAAAACAGGCTGTTAGGTTGCTTCTGAGCTCAAAGGCACAAGAAGGGGCCCGAGGGAGACCTTTAGAGGGTCCTTTACAAGGCAATGCCCATTCGGTTTTCTGACAGATCAGAGCACAAGGACAAAGAAAGATTTCAGCAAGGTTTATGAAGTCCTGCTAGGGCTGGACCTCAATAGATGCGAAGGGACACCTGTTCCTGCCCCACAGTATTGCTTCTTCATGACACCAACTTCATAGACAGTGTTAAAGCTCAAGCAATGGTAGTGACCTTTACTTTTACGGTTGCACAGTTTAAATCATGCAATACTCCTTCTCCAAAACCAACATGGCTTTGATTGCATTCTCTATCTTAGTGTATTGGAACTAATCTGCTAAAATATTCATGTAGCAAAGAAAAATGGGAATAATAGTTTTTTTTAAAAAAAAAAAAGTATGTGCAGTGTGTGGGAATTAATGTGCTTGGTGGGACATTAACTTTTGTGTTTCCAAGATTTCTTAACCTTGCCACCTTAACAGTGTTCTGATGCAGCATTTTGCACTGAGTCTTTTTCTCCTTTAAAGTTCAAAGATGAAATGAAATAAGGATTTGGGGGGGGGAGAGTGGGGTAAGTGGGAGAAAATAAAAGAGGATCAGAAACGATAGAGCAATAGAGCTAAATCCTTTGCTGGGTGAGTAAAGCTCAAGAACACCTTAGACTAATCATTTCATACCTAAGATGAAATTCGGAGCACGCAAGCGTAGAAAGCTGGGCAATAATTAGACCAAAAAAAAAAAAAAAGACTTAATGAGATTTAAGTGATACATATGCAGAGCTGACCCTTAGAAAGTCTGAAATTAATTTCACTCTTACATGGCTGCTCTTCTAAATGGCCGTGCATGAAACATTAACAGAGTCACATGAAAAAAAACCTGTATGGCTGTATTTTGTTTTCACTTTTAGCTAGTGTCCTGGTTTCAGTCAGGATAGAGTTAACTTCATTTGTAGCAGCTGATGGCATGCTGTGTTTGGGAGTTACAATGAAAGCAGTGCTGAGAACACCCTGATGTTCTTAGTTGCAGTCAGACAGTCAAGGACTTTCTCAGCTTCTTCCTATTTCTCTATTCATGAGAAAGGAGGGGCGAAGCCAGGACAGGTGACCCAGATGGGCCAAAGAGAGTATTCCATGGCAATGGCGTCCTGCCCAGGAGAACGGGGGGCTGAGGGGAGGAAGAAGAGGGGCGGTGGCGGGACGCGTGCTGCTTGGGGGGACGGTCGGTTCCGGGACAGCTCTGGGTGGTACCTGAGTTGTGTGTGTCGGGGAGAAACTGCATTGGGGATCAAGAGTTTCATCTTCTTTTGCTCTAAAGTCCTGTTAGCATTGGGATATTTGATCTTTCTGTTCTCTCAGTAAACTCTCCTTATCCCAACCCACAGGCCTCTTAGTTTCTTGGGTTTGGAGTTATTTCCCCTTCCTTTTCCCTTCCCTTGTTTCCCCCTTTTTCCCTCTTCCCCTGCTCTTTTACTTTAAGAAGCAGGCAGCTGCGTGGATCTCAGCCCACAGCCGGGGTGGAACCACGACAGCTAGGTAGTTCTTCTGCTGGAGTTGTGCTAGACCCTCTGCTTCTCAGTGAGCAGGCTTTCTTAATACAAGATTTAAAAAAAATAGGAGGCATTTAGAATGTTAAAGGCTCCTGAAAAATCCAAACTTGTAAGAATGATTTTCAAAACATTGAAATTGAGTACCTAACGCTATTCTGCCCTCCACTACAAATTACAGCTGAAGCTTTTTATGCTCTGACTCAAAAAGAAATAATGGAGACTTATTTTTGGCAACAAACCAGCCAGGGAAAATTATATTCCAAACTGCAAATTTTATAAAAATTGAGAGTGTGAGAACAAAAGAGAAGGAGAAAAAAGGCTGGTTTGTAATGAAGACAGTTTTACAAGTGTAGCTGCGATGGGCATACTAATCACCTGCTCGATCAGGATAGAGGGGATATCTAAACCACCCTGGAATATGAATGTACCTAATCAATCTTCCAGGTGTTGGTGCATCCTCTACCCCCTGCCCCAGGCTGTCCTTTGTCCTGCCAGATGCATTTTCCTGAGATACAAGGGCTCTGTAGGATTGTCAGGTCTTTCTGCACAGAGGTGGTTGCAGGTCGTCTGCTGGCTGCTCCCCAGTAGAACCCATCTTATGTTAGGGTAGAAATGATGAACTTGAATCTTAACAGAGAAAAAAATAAATCCCCAGGGCATCCTTGATTCATGAAAATAAACTTATACCAGTAGTTTTAAAACTGTACCTTTTAAAGTGCACTGTTTAATTAAATAGGAGAGGTCAAGTTTTAAGGTGTTCCCTCGTTTTCTGGCTGAACAAACTCTTTGCAGAATTGAATTGTGCAGAAATATTCATAGCCAAGGACATAAAGATATGAATTAACATTAAAAAAAAAAAAATTAAAAAAATTCCAGAGTCTTCCTTGTCCCAGATTTCTCTATAAAGCTGAAGCCTATGCAGTTCTTCAACATACACTTTTAATCAAGGATATAACAAAGGGTGTGCTCAGGTCACTGAAATGAACAAGATGTCTTGTCTCTAAGTTTAATTAAAAGATTTCTTCATTGCATTGTGTGGTACAAAATTCTCATTTGTTTTATGTTTGTTGTAATTAGAAGTGGTCTCTTGTCATGCAGCTCGATGCACTCCTCTCCTGAACCTGTCTGTACTTTAATCTGTACAAGGGGGTAAAAGGCACAAGTAGGACATTAATCTTCCTAAAACAACTTTCTCTCTTGCACAGGTTTCCAGCTAAATAGAAATCTGCTCATCTCTGAAAAGACCTACCTCTAGTGAGCATGGACATGCTTGTAGCTCCTCATTACCCCCGTTCCCTTTACTGCCCTCTTGGCTTCTTTATCTGTAATTGTACCATAGACTAAATCCACTCACAGATTTTAAGCCCATATCTAATTGTAAGCCTGTGCTTAAACCCTGTGGGCTACAACAGGAGTTAAGGGTTTGTAAGTGCTGTGGTAAATAGGGATTAGATCTATCTGCCTTTTAGGTCAGGACGTTTCAAATGGGGATGCTTCCCTTTTTTGTGCTTTCTGCCTTGTACCTCCAGAATAGTACTCTGGTACCCAGGAGGAGGGGTTTATCCTTTGATAGCTGTCACTGGAGATGTGGTGCCTGGGTGTGCAAAGGTTTGATGTCTATTCATCGCTGACAAGCAAAATTGCACTGGGCTGTCTAGTTAGTAGTGTCTTGACAGCAAGAATGTTTTGCCCTGTGAGATTCATGGGAGTTGTTGAGTGATTATGGGGTGGCCAGACATCATGAATGCTTTTGGGTTGTCCAGTGCTGGGAGATAGATGTAGAGCCCTTCCTGGAAAGGAGTGAGTGATGACTTAGTGACTCTGTTATCAGTCACCTGGCTCAGCTCCATTGTACACCTGCCTTTACTGGATCAGATTGATGTGAAAACAAGCTGTGGAGGTGTTTATTGTTTTAATCAAAAATCCAGGTGGATTAGGCTGAGGACAGAAGGGCTGCCAGCTCGGATTGAACCAGATGGGCTGGGGGTCCATCTAACCCCGCATCCTGACAACAAAGGTGAAGCAGAGAGATTCTTCCCTGAATACCCACCCGTCTTCTCACCTGTCAGCACACTAAAGGTTAGGAACTTCTTGCACAAACAGAGCTGCATCTGAATTGTCACATTTAACAATCCACAACAGATCTATCTTCTGTGAATTTACAGGATTCTTTTCAGGTCTCCATAGCACCCTCTGGCAAGGACTTCCATAGAGTAATCTGGTTGTCTTCCTATTTTTTCCCTGAAATTACTCTAGGAACACTCTGTAGGGCTGTTACTACAATACTTTTGAAGTCGGTATCACAGGGTATACACAGGCACAAAAGCACAATTCTTTAGAGCAATTCATTAGCATGAATCAGAGATGGTGCTCTGAGGGCTTCCTAAGGAGAAGGCAATGGGAACATTAACTACGGGATGAGCAATAATCTTTGAGAGCTCAACTCCATCAGATGTGCCTGTCTTTCTTGAAGTGGCTGAGTGGTGTTCAGCTGCAGAGAGAGATATTAGCAATGCTTATGTCAAAGCAGAAAACGGATGCACATATTGCCCATACCTCTTCTGCAGGGTCCTGAGCGCTCCGTGAGGTTTGACTGCCCTTAATTCCTGTTGCAGATGAAGAAAATGAGCTCCCTGTAGAAAATTCATAGTTCTTTGGTGTTTGATGTAGAAGGTTATGAAAACACTGAAGAGACCTAACTATGATCTTACAATTCTAAACACAATGCCTTTGTTTTCTCTGTGGCTCCCTTTGTTTGCTCTTTGTAGAAAATTTGTTCCACAGAATTCAGCTGTTGCAGAAAACTTTTTGTGATCACTTAATTCTCTGGTATACTACAGTTTCTTCTCTTCTTCCACTATAGCAAACAATCTGTGCACAACTCATTACAGCAAAAGCAAAAACCCCTCTTGTTTTCTCAGTACTATTAGCTTTTCACCTGTCATACCATCTCTTACTGAAATTCTGCCAAGTCCTCCAAGCTAAGCAGAGTGAACATGTATCAGTAGGGACCTCCAAGAAACACAGGCTATTTCAGTACTTGGCATACAGTTCTTTAAATCAACCCTGAACAAAGCAGGCTGGAAGCAGAATAACACTGGGGTCTTGGAGGCTTTGCAGTTGGCAGCATGTGAAACACACACACGTCATGTTTCTTCCCATTCGTGGTGATTAAAAATCCCAAGTCACTCTCTATAAGAGAAATACTGTGTTGTCTTGACCCAGCTGTAGTGCTGAGCAAAAGTGTTTTGGTTGTACTATGTGGTGGGTTTAGCTTTTCCATGTGATGTTGCCCTTGTTCCCAGTTTCACCCTCTGTTTTTGACTCTCATACCTGTCTCCTCCCTGGCAAAATGACACTTCTCTGCAAACTGAAGACACGCCTGCAGTGAGATGACCATCTCGCCATCTCTTCCCCTGCACCCTGTTACTGACTCTCAGGCTGTATTTATTCCATGTGATACTGGAGCTCTGTCATCCCTATTTTGACAGATGAGGAATGAGTAATTAAAAGACTTGCCTGTTAAAAGAATTTTATGGCAGAGAGAGTCACACACACGCTGCCTTGTTCCCAGGGTATAATTGAGACACTCCCTGGTGTGGGGCTTGAAATTTGTTTACCTGTCTCATCACATTTCCTATTTTCATTTTCTCTTCCAGGCTAACAGCTAAAGCTGTCGCTGTTCTCTTACCAATCTTGGGAAGCTCGTGGATCTTTGGGATTTTGGCTGTCAATGCCCATGCATTAGTATTTCAGTATATATTTGCTGTTTTCAATTCACTACAAGTAAGTACCTGGTGGGAGAGTTTGTGGCTGCCGAACTGCTGCTGAGATCCAATAAGTGGATCATTAGTAATGTTTTCCCATGCTTGCATTTACTGGATTTTTTTATATTCCTTCCTCTGTTTTTCAAGCCTGTGCTGGCCATACAGTGCTGGCAGTTGTTTAGTCTCTGTGTGAACAGGGCTTTCATCCCACTCCTTAGTGTTTCCAGTAGCAATAATTAAATAAATGAGACAGTGAGCTTGAGAAATTAAATTCCTTCTTCCAGCACCATGTATGACAGGCAAGATTCTTCAGTAGAAATGCCAGGGTAATTCTTCAGTGTCAGTTTGAGGCTTCATTACTGAGACTAAATGAAAGGGAACAGAAGTTTGTGGGGAAGGTGTGGCATGAGGAGAAAAGTGGAGCTATTCTGCATGGTAGGCAACTAGACCTTCATCTTCACACACCAATCCAGAAAATTAGCTCTGTCCAAGATAGTATCTGCCCAGCTTTAAGCAAACATTTCAGTCCCTGCCCATGGCAGGAGGGTTGGAACTTCATGATCTTTAAGGTCTCTTCCAACCCTAACCATTCTATGATTCTATGATAATTCTTTCCCAAAATAATGGTTACAAAGGGGAAGAAATAAAGAACTCCCATGAATATTTTTTTTACTCAGGAACAAATAGCACTGTGGTCACAAAAGAATTGCAACAGAGTCCTTCCCAAAAACTGGTAAGAAAAGTTCCAATTTACATAAAAAATAAGAACTCTACAAAATAATATAAAAAGGGTAGGGACCTTTTCACTTCCCATTGAACAAAAAGCCCAAAGGTAAAAAAAATTCTGTTGTGAAAATGTTCATAATGCTAATATATTGCTTTTCTAATGTGAAAACTATTGAGCTGATGTTTCCCATAGAGCATTTCCCCCTGATTTTAGCTTAGAAGTTCTGATTAACTTAGTTAAACTTAGAAGTTCTGTCAAGCACAGACAGAAGTTCTCCTGTTGTCATGAAAACAGAATTCCTGCAGCTTTTCAGCCAGATTTCTCCTCTAAGACCCCAAAGGTTAGGAGGTGCTTTTTACAGGAAAAAGGCCCAGTGACCTAATGCTGCAGGTTTAACATGGGGAGAGTTTGGCCTGTTCTTCATTATTTATAGCTCTCCAGCTACTCAATACCTGCTTTATATAATACTGCAAGAAATACACAGTTGTATTTCACTCCTCACCCTTCTCCCCTTTATCTCTTTTCAGGGATTCTTCATGTTCCTGTTTCATTGTCTTCTGAATTCAGAGGTATGTAACCACATGGTGCAGACAAATTCAGGGCTACCAAATTCAAGTAACAAGAGTGTAAACTGAGAAAAGACTTTTTTCTGTTATCGTTGCCTACATCCTCTTTATCACAGCATCATAAAACTGGTCCATCACTCATAGCCAGTAATCCTTGATGAATCTCACCACCTTGTCTAAAGAACAACTTTCTCACTGGTTTTTCTTCATGCAGCTGATTTTTTTTTCCCTTGGTACAGAATCTTCCTACATCAGTAGGGAATTTCACTCAAGATCTGTAAATAATTTCAGTTTTCAAAAAGCTGGCAGTGAGCTTACATCCTTGTGGCATCTGAGTACCATCTGAGTGCTATCAGGGGTGCAGCAGCTTCGGGTAGAGCCTGCCTGGATGGGAGAGCTTGTGGTCCAGTCTGTTAGGTCCATTTTAGTTAGAAAATGTTCTAGGCAGCTGCTGATAATGGATATAATGGCAAATCTTCCAAAGCTTTCAAACCAAAATTGCAAATACAGGGGATCTATGTTTATACGCCCTGCAGTTTTGGGGGTTTTTTTGGGCTTTTATTATTTGTCATTTTTAACAAGATGAATGGTAATACCGTCATTCTTTGCATGTCTTGGAGGATGGGATAATCCAGGTAACATGAAAGTGTTGCCAATGAAATGAGAGATGTGAGGCTATACACTGCATAGCTTCACAAACAAATGGCTTTGTATTTAAAGTATGGGTACTTGAAAAGTAAAGCTAAACTTTAAAATAAAACCAAAAATAGAAAGAAAAATGTAGGAATGGATTTTCTGCTGGTTTTTAATATGGTGACATTAATGCTGAGGAAGGATAATGAGGAAACGATTGCAAACTATACATGTGAAAATAAACACAACTTCTTCAAAAGATATCCTCTATCTGGTTTCATTTCTCCCCCAAAGGTTAGAGCTGCCTTCAAGCACAAAACTAAGGTCTGGTCCCTCACCAGTAGTTCGACTCGCAACATCAATGTGAAACCCTTCAATTCAGACATTGTAAGTATTCATCTTTTCTTTTGTATTCTTTTTTCTTCTCCCCTCAACCTCTGTTGTACTTGAAAGTGTTCCACATTAAATTCTGTTGGAAAGAATAGGACACAAGAAGGCACAGGGGTATTTTTAGTACCGAACCTAATGCATGGTGGAGACAGGTGGAATCAGCAAGTATTAAGCTGTGGCTACAATATCTGTTCTGAAAGCAAAGGACAAAATCCTGCCTTCTGGTAAACTATTAAATAGAAGTAAACAAAGGTTTTTGAACTCTTAAAGAGGGTTCAATGAGGCTATTCCCACCAACTGTAATGGACTTCACATTACGCATTCAGGCAGCATTTTGGCAGTGCATTTGTCTGATGATGATGGCTTTTTGATAGGGCACTTTTACATTTAAGCCTGAGGAATCAACTCTTAAATAAGTCAACACTTGAATATGCTTTCCTAGCTCTCCTTAAATTTGTTTTTATAAAGAACCTGACTTCCGACAAGAGAGGTATTATTAAGTGATTGCTGCCAATCACCTTAGATCCTGACAATAACTGTTTAAAATCCCTTTATGGCATATGCTCTCAGGACTCTGTGGCAACACTGTAATGTAAATAGATGCTTTAAAGCTTTTACTTCATCCAGACAAGAGTGGTTTAGCAAAATAAATAAATCTATTTTCAATATGATTTTTTTTTTCCAGATGACTGGGAACAGGCCAGGCACAACCCCCACAAAGCTGAACACCTGGGATAAAAGCACCAATTCGGCCAACCGCATTGATTTATCAGCAGTCTGACAGCAACACCAGCTACCCAGTGAAAAATCAAGCCATACATTCAGGACCTCTGACACAGTGCCCACCAGTTTGTTCTCACTGTTAATACCAGTAGAAAACGGCTTTTTTTTTTTAATCACTGCCTAATCCATTGGGAATTGCCCTATTGTTTTGTTGAGCCCTCATCTACTTGCCTTGTAACATGTTCTGTCACTTGGCTATTAGCAGCATCTGTAAAAATAACCAGCACAAACATACACTGGATGGTTTTGTCAGCAATGATGAAAAAAGGGGCTTACTGCTATCTCAATCATTCCAGCTCCCAGAACTGAGGAAAGGCAACATACCTCTGGAAGGATGGATTTTTTTATGCTCTAGAATGAAGTGCTTCCCATTGTGATGTTGTAATGGGGCTATTCTGGTCTTGCTGTGCACTCTGTTTACATTTATTACCTTACAGAATCCAATTATTGAAGTGAAGCTTATTCAAAATACATAGTGTGATGATTAATTTAAATGCCACAAGGAAGCCAGGACTTGGGGGAGAAACAAGTTCCAGCTACTCAGCTCCCAGTAGGGATGTGGAATTAGCAAAGTTAACGCAGTCATATGCTCTAAGCACATAAATAGCATATGTAGCACGCAATACTCATGGCCTGTTGTTGTTGTAGGTACTCCTGTTTGCATCATGTCTGTAAGAGGCAGCGATGGATAAGCCTGTCCTGTAGCAGTCCACAGGATTCCTGTTGCTGATTTGTGTCTGCTGACATATCGCAATACATAATGTATGTATTGCTTTGCCTGAAGCTTTTGGATGCAATCAACAACTGTCCATCAAGTGCAGTTCACAAATGCATTGTAGCTTTTGGAAATCAAAACCTGGCACTGTGACTTATCTTCTGCTGGTCAAATGAAGACACTGAATTCCAACCTCAGAACTGTAACATGATGATATACTGTGAAGACAGCCAGACTACAATAAGTCTATGTATTGTTACCTACAGACATCTTTTAAATAGGTCTCTGCAGTGCCTTTTGTGGTTTCAAACCATAGTCAGCACTTAGCAGGGAAAAAAACCAAACCCACTGTAGCTTCTCTTGTGACCAGTGCTTTGTAGGTTCTCAGAGTGATGTTGGAGGTGCAATCGCAGCTGTGCCAATGGTGCACCTTTCAAGCTGGGGGTAAAGCAGACAACCCCTGGGGGTGCTCAGAGCCCCTAAATACCTATCTTGCTCTAGGATTTCCCCCAGAGCCATTTCCAAAGGGAAGGCTCCCTCCGCAGAGTGGCATTGCAGTCATTTCTTCCAGCCCTAGCTCTACCTTGTTTGCAGTAGCAGTCTCCCTAACACACCAGGTATAATGCTTTGCAGGAATTACCAAGGTAATTAGCTTTCCTGGTACAATGAGCTGTTAAAATAATACAGAAGGAGAGAATATGCAAATCTTCAAGCTCAGTTTTTGGTAAGGGTTTATTGTGGGGTTTTTCTTAATTAAAGGATTATATCTTCAGCAGCTCAAGCCATTTCTGGTACCAGTGAATCTAGCCAGATATCTGCTATTGATTTCCAAGAGAAAAGGTATTTGCACTCTAATATGCAGGGTGGAAACTGTTTATTGGCTAGTAAATAAAAGTAAATTGATCTTTAGGAAACAGAAAACATCCATCAATTAGGACTGGATTTAGTGAAGTGTTTTATCCAAAAGAAATGGAGCTGAAAGTTTAGAAAACATCAATGCATTTCATTTTTGATTGATCCAAAACAGGTTTTCTCCATGTTTCTTTCCTGCACTAAAATAAACCAATCTGTTTCAGTTTGGACCGATCTTTTTCACGTCCTGTGTCTCTCCTGTCCTGGCCAAGACTTGTTGGTATGGTCACCAAACTGAAAGCCCACAGTGCCCCCAAGTTTGCCAGTGGCTACAATTTAACATATACTCAGAAATTATCTTAGTTTCACCAGATATATGCTGGATTTCTGCAACTAGACCAGAGCAGAATGTGACATGCTGCATATCACACATAAATGTGCATGAAATATATAGGTTTCTAATCTTGTGTTCCCTATTGCTAAGTAACTCGAGCTGCTGACAGGTAACTCTGAATGGGAGGGTCAGTGTTTAATAGCTAAGTATCTAAATGTCTATGTCTTTATTTTTGCTTTTGTGCATGGCTTTTTCCTAGCATTTTCTACACTACCCTGTCTTACAGCTGTGCAAACAGATGGGCTTTTCTCAGCCTGAGAATGGTGATTTATTATTTTTTCCCCCAAAAGACACAGTAGGAGGAGCCCTTGGAATGTATGGAGGAGATTGTAACAATACAGTACTGTGATAGTAGAGTTCAGTCTTTGTAGTGTGTGTAGGCAACCTATTTAAGCTTCTTTTTTATACTGGAGCATGTGGTTTTTTTCTTGTGTTGGTTTTTTGGTTTGTTTTATTTTTGTTTCACTGTGACCATGGATGTAGGTTGAAACCCTCCTTGATCATTTCTAATCATTGTTTTATAGCCTGAACAGGTCTGTGAATGAACCAGAGGACATACAAAAGCTTCTGGTTTTAACATAACAATTTTTAAGAATATTCCCTTCTAGACAATTTTGATTTCCTGCATTTCCTCCTGTGCTGATACACATTGTTCAACTACATCACTACCCAAGGCCCATATGAGAAGAACACTCAACACATAAATGACAGTACCAAATGACTAGTTCAAAGGGCTAAATCTGCTTTTCATCCAGGTAATCCTTACTGTTAAATTGTTCACCAAAAGATAAGAGTGTGAAGACGTTTTTCATTTCGACACCTTTGAATGTGACACAGATGTATTAGATAGCAAGGGAGCATTTATTATCCTGCCTCTGCTGAGACCCACTCTGGGTAACCTGCATCCCGTGCTTTAACTTTGGAACGTTGCTTGTGATGAAGCAGTTTATCTTGGTGTTTATGTCACATGAGTTGAGGAGTGAGAATACTGTATTTATGATAGTAGGCTGGGGATGGGGTTGCTTTTGTTTTTTGATAATGAAGTAAAATCCCCACACTGTACGAATGTGTTCTGTTGCCATCTAAGTCCATTCTTTTTCTTTGATTAAATGTGGTTCTGTTGTTACTGAATGCAGCAAAAGTACTGAATAAGAAATACTCAAATGAATCTTTAAACAATCTCTTCCTGTCTTCAGTCTTTTGAAGCCTGAAAATCTTGCTGTTTATTTATAGGCTTGTATATAGCAGGTTTTTGCAATATGTTTTTTTCAGGACAGCATCATTTTGTCAATGGTATGAAATCTTAATTGAATGAGATGTGAGTTTTAAAATAGGTAATGTAGCAAGAATGACTTTGCCAGTAAGTACTGAAATAATTTAGTTTTGTTTTGTTTTTTTCCCCTCAAATAAATAAGAGATCTTAATTTCCTAAAAGAACTTTGTATTTGTTAAAATTATTCTTTTGACATGGGTCATAAACAACAGCATAAAAGTTATGGCTCCGCTACTGTGATTAAACAGAACTTTACTCCTATGAGGAGCCCTACTATAAGTGTCAGGTGCAGCTAAGTAATGAGCAGACAATATTTTTGCATTAAAGTTTACACCCACACAATATGCTGAGGAAAGTAACTCCCTCCCCTTCAAGAAAGGAACTTATTTTATGTAGCAGCTGTCACAGATTATTTCTTCTAACCCGACTATTCCAGCGACGTGGTCAAGGTTGGTTCCTAGGTGAAAAAGTGACCTTTATGGATGTGACAAACTGGTTCTGTCTCAGGCATGGTGGGTTAACTTCTCAGCCTACCAGATCTCTGAGTAAAGCAGTGTCACTGCAGATATATATAGATATATATGTATGTATGCACGTCTGCATGTGAAGCAGGGCTTAGCAGCTCCCACGGCCACGAATGCTGCATCACAGTGTAAGCAGGGAATTCCTTTGATGATTTCCCAGTGCTCTATCAAGGCAGGGGGTTCCCCCTGACCCTTGGGGCAGCTGACCTGGCCTTTCTTGCCAAGAAGAGATCTGAGATTTAGAACCAGCACTAGGCCTCTTGCAGAAAGAGATCTGAGATTTAGAACCAGCACCAGGCCTCACATCAGTGGCTCAGACAGAAACCTTGACATTAGGCCTAGTTTCACTCTGTAGCAGGGCAATGGGTCGTAGTCAAGTGTATTACAAATATTGTGGGTTTTTTTCTTAAATTAATGCATATTGTATTCCAATTTTATTACTGCTACACTGTTATCTGGAAATAATAACATATATCCAGGAACATTACATCTCAACAAACAGCTCCAAAAGCTTATCATCGTAGGCCTGCAATCCTGCAGATGACATGCTTTCAAGGTTAAAGCTTGTTCTATTATAATTAATAGGCTTGCCAACTGTCTCCTCTGTGTTGGATAGCCATGTAGATGTAGTGGGGTGATGATGGAAAGTTAAATCGGAGAGGGATTATGTGATGAAGAATACCTAGAGCAATTATATCCTGAAAAATTAAAGATTGGAATTTAGATGCAAGAGGTGTTTCATCATCTTTCAATACTCATTACAGAGAAACTATCCTCCCTTTGTATCCCCCAAATCCTGTAGCAAGGCATACAGAAAAGAATGCTTTCTGGCTATTCTGTGAAATGCTGAGGGTATTTTTAACATTTATCATTCATGACAGAATAATAAATTAGATAATTTTGGCACTGGTTTACATCATGTTTGCCTTTAAAAATATTTTCATTATATCTGTGCTATGCTTGGATGACTCAGTGTAGTATGTCATGGATAGTTATTGCTGTAATTGCCCTTGTTCACACAATTTTCCTTCTTAATAATCCCATATGTTCTTGGAATTCAGACGCCATATTTCATCTTGTCAAGGGTGATTACAATTCTAAATATACCACTGACATCAGCATACACACCAGGTGCTGACACGTGACAGAAATATCAGAGAATCACAGAATGATAGGGCTTGGAAGGGACCTCTGAAGATCATCTAGTCATAAGGGTGGCTGTAGGCATTGTTCAGTGCATCTTTACCAAGAGTTTCCTTGACCAACTGCTATTTTGCTAAGGGTAATTCCCAATAGAGCAGTTGCAGGCTAATTTACCTATACCAAAGGCAACTGAAATTTTCTCTCCCCATGTTATTTGCTGTGGTTACTGAACAAAAGCAGGCTTGATTGTGCATTGCATGTGTTCCTTTAAGTATGTGCCAAGATAAGCATTTGCTTATCTCTGCTTATGAACATGGAATAATGCATAAAACAGCTCCAGAAAAAATTATAATAATAAATTGAAGCACAATGACCAACTCTGTCTCTGCAAAACCTTAAATGTAGTTTGTGTTCATAACATTCTGGAGGAAAATGCACAACAAAAATGCCTCAAATTTTTACCCTCCCAAAGTATCTTAAGCAGCAGAAATCAAACGCTCCTTGGATTGGAAAACCTGGGTCTCAGACTAGGATTTTGACAACATTCATATTATGTTGATTATAGCAGGTTTCCTTCTGTCATCTTTGTGTCAGATTCTGCACAGAAGATGTGAGCACATCTTCTCATTTAGCCAGTCATGTATCACTAATTTGTCATATTTTACCATCTCCAAATGAAAAAAAAAGGGGGAGGTGTCATGCATGTGCATGTGTTCATAGAGGAAGAAGGGCAGAGCTCAGTCCTCCTCCTGACCCATGGGCCTTTTGTACTGATGGCTGTGTGGGAGGCTCCAGGATCTGAGGCTTGCATCTGTGAATAGTGGCACAGCAGCATCAAAGGGCATAATTATATAATAAAACAAAGCCCGTGGAGTATGTTTCATAATTAGTAAGCTGAATATTGTGCATTTAGATTGTATATTATGCATTAAAATCTCAGATGTGTAGTCAGTAGACTACACAATTAAATACAAGTTTATGTATATTCTCATCCATGATACAGATATATTTTTGGTCGTATGGTTTCATATGTCTAAAAGCCTGCTCAATATTGCCTGCTACTAAATGCAAGTCAACATACAGCATACAAAAGGTCTCCCAGAATTAGTTCTTTAAAGCTAGACTATCCTTTATTTAGTGCTTATAAATAAATTCTTATACCTTCAAACTGAGGGGATATCAAATCTAGGGGATATCACATCTAGTAGCTGATTATCATCTGGTAAAAAAATAGTTTGATGTTGGGAGCTCTCTAAGCAGCTTGCCTAAGCCTTTAAAGCTACTCAGCTGTTAGGAACAGTGTTCAATCACACTCTGGGAAAGTTAATTAAAGGTGTCAAAACTTCTGCGTAGGGCAAATGGTACAGAGAGAACTATCACTGTGCAGGTGATGTACAGTGTGTGGAGAGGAAAAGAGTTTGAGTAGAACATTGATAACACCAACAACTAATGGTCTCAGTCACGCTGGCGTGAAAGAAATGTATCTGAAGATCTCACATCCAGAATAAATTGATCAGCACTCTGGAAATACTGACAGCCAGATCTCCTCAGCTTATTCACCTTTTGACTATGGTGGTTTTACACACACACCACACACACCCCATCCCCCAATCTCTACTGAGCAGAATGTTTTGAATAGATAGACCCATTGGCTTCATTGGGTCTCTGCTATTATGATGGATGCAGCTCCCAGCAATACCCTCCCACAGCTGTTTTCATCCACTCCCCACCCCCCAAAGCAATGACTGTCCCCACATCAGCAGCAGGTCCCGTATAAGCACAGACTTTCCTGCTGACTTCTCAGGTGCCCTGAGCCAGCACAGTACCTCACTGTCTGTCCCTGAGAGCCCCTGAGCATTACAGCTGCAAACCCCCATGAGAATTCCCTGCTGCCAGCGCTGGAGGTGGCTCAGCAGGACCTGCAGCAGGATCTGCAGCATGCTGCACTGCTGCCATGCACAGACAGGGACATGGGGCAAGGCAGGGAAGGGCAGGTGGTGACCTTCCACATCCCTATCAGTAAGTGCTTCATCAGTACATCATTGCATGTGAGCTCCTCATGCAGAGCTCTAGTTTTGTTCACAGCATGTGCATTATACGTATTGTATTTCCAGTATAGCCCTTTTTACTTGCGCTGCCTATATTGTCTTCAGGAGCAACCCTCCCCCAGTTAAAAACAGAGCTTGCCCCAGAATAGGTGGAATTGGCATCACTTCCATTGTGCAGGGAAGACCACAGCATTTCATCGTACAGCACTGCTGCAGAGCCTGGGGCTGTGACATGCCTCCCACCTCCTTTCTGCCACAGTGCATGTAGCTGCTGCTGCTTTCCATAACACTGTCAAGGAAGTTCCTCTCTCTCTAAAACCCATTAAGGAAAATGAATAATCGCAGAAGCAGCCATGTCAGTGCATTTGTCACAGGCAAAAAGCCACACCAGTGAAGCAGCGCAGCCTTGTCTCTTTTTCTGGTAGGAGAGCAGGAATCACCCCGAATGTCACAAATCTGGATTTCTGCATTCTGTTCCACAATGGAGCTGGGAAAAGTCTGTGAAGACTGCTCTCTGTTTGTCTGAAGGGCCTCCCGATCAAAATCAGTTATTATTTACACTTACAGACACTCAATACAGGATACATTTGTGCTGTAAAATAACTCACGCTGTGCTCTGCCATCGTAAGGGCAGAGCTTATTTAGATCAGAGTAGCCACTTAGGAGGATTTCAATGGGCAGCAAAGGGTAATATTTGCTCCATGACATCAAGAAAGTCACTTCTATGAGTAATTTCTCTTTGAATCCACAGCAGTTGAAATCAAAGGAACTTCTGAAATCAAACTTATTTTCCAGTCTGTCAACAGACTCAACCCGTGAAAGGAGCAGGCACTGCAATCTCAGGCACTGAAGAGCCTAAAGCCCAGGACTTGCCACCTTGTGCAGTTACAGCTCTTCTCTGGGGCTCAGACTCAGGAGACAGCCATGCACTGGCTGGCTAAAAGGAGCTCCACAAAAGCTGGCACATGGAGAGGGACTTGCCTAAGGCAGACAGACAGAAGAAAGCATGAGGCCAGGAAAACATCCTTGGTCCTGTCTCCTCCAAGCACAGCAGCTTTGCCTCCAGGCTGAAGCAAGGCTCTCCACCTCAACAGGCTGCCCAGCCCTGACACAGCACCAGGTCCCTGTTCACCCACAGCCGTGCAGGTGCTGGAGCATCACTTGCTCGCCTGCAGCCAGCATCCTGCTCTGCTGTCGTCTTCCTTCAAACACCTAAACCCTTCTGCAGAGCTCATTTGAGTGCAGAGCAAACATTAGCCATAACTCCTAATGACAAAAAGCAAAACATTTCATAGAGCAACTTTTAATGACATTTTTCAGTTAAGAAAATGTTTGGACCTGTGAAGACCTAACTGTTCTTTCTGCAAGAAAAACACAGTCCATCCTGGATGTGCATCAGTACAGCAATTTAACATGGAAAGAAATATCAGATAATTTGCTTCCTACATATCAAAGCTCTTCATTTAATAGAGCTATTTTTTCAGATAACAGCCTCGGTAATGGCACTACAAGAAATGCTCATTGGTAAGCTCAAAACAGCTAAACTCAAGTTTCCTTCTGTGTACTATAATTTGTGAAACATTGTACTTTCCAAGATGAGAAAGTAAGAATTTAGAGATGCAGTTTAAGGAGGAAAAAATCCCCAACCAAACCCAACCAAAAAAATCCACCCAAACCCAGAAAACTGCCATGCAAGATGAGTAACACAAAGTCATAGTGCAGCCTTACTCACTGTTTGGGCCAAGGCCCATAGGCAGCAACTGCCTTTGTTCTATGGAAGCGATGTACAAAGTACATGCTGGATATACACAGCTTCAAACTCTCCCTGGTTGCCAGCACAGTAGGAGGCTGGCCAAAAATAATCTGATTTCAATCAAGAAACATCCCTGCAGAAACGGAGGGACACAGAGGATCTGCTGGTGGGTCAGAGCACACAATGGGGAGTGCCAGAAGGAGCAATAGTTACTCTGCTGCTAAAGGAGAAATCCCCATAAACCACAGAGAAGTTGGTCACCTGCTGCCATGGCCAAACCCACTGTTACTCCTTCAAGTTACTCCTGCCAGGAAACAATACAATTCTCAGACATGATAACAGTGACAGTAAAGCATAATAACACATCATCTGTATAACCAGAACTCTCTGCCTCTGACTGAAGAAGATGCAACACCCTCTCATCCATGGTGTAACTGTTTCTAGAGCTATTTTATTTCTTTCATTGATGAGAGTTTCAGTCAGAGGGCTCCTGCCTATTGGTGACTTTGAGGGAGTTGAAAAGTATAAAAACAAATTGTAAACTGTGTCTCTTTGTGCCTATAAAGTTGCAATCCATGTTAAACCACTCTTGTTCAAGCAGCCATCAAGAGTGAGAGCTGTTGAAGACAGAGCAGCTTGACAGCTGTTTGTGAACAAGGAAACATTATAGAGAGAAAAGCTGAAAGGTGTGATGTTCTGTGTTACTTCAGTGTTCCTCACAGCTCCTGTAACTACTGCCCTTAGGTCTGCATGATTTCTCTGCAGAACAAGAGGGCTGGACCCTTTTTTAAATCTCAGAAATGGACAGCATCCTGGTTTTGAGCAGTTTGAAACTTAAATTTCTGATCTATTAGGTGCAAATGTGGGTTTTTTTTTTAATCCTTACACATTTTCAGTTTGAATTGTATTTTTAGTTCATGACATTTTAAAATAATGGTATTTAGAACTCCTGGATTCCAGTTATCTATTTGGCAATTAACATTCTTTTTAATGTGCATCAGTACCACTAGGCACTTCCTACAGTCCTTTAAGAATAATTTTGTTAGTTACCAGTGCAGTCACTCCCCAGACTCTTCTGTTTCACTTACCTGGCATTACCTGTTCAAGTGAAGCCAGAGCAGATGTCACAGATTATAGGCATTTCTCTCCTACATGGTCTACAGGTACTGCTTCTCTTGCAGTATTAATTTTGGGACCAGCATAGGGAAGAGGTTATGCTACCACCACTTCTACCTTCTGGTTTTTCTTCCTACAGATGGTGGGGTTTATACAATTAAATTAATTACAAGTCAAACTGTATTTGCCAAGGAAGTATGAGGCAGGTGGTCTCTGTTTATGATAATCAAACACCTTCACAGGTCTTGTTCCCCTCTTCATTCTTTCAAGCTGGTTACTTCCCTTCCCATAAATACCACTTCAGTTTATTTAACTCCTCCACCATTTCTCCCTTGGTCTTGCCAGCACTTACATCAGATACTGTAAACATTTCTTTCTGAGATGTCTCCCTTTTACTGCTTGCCTTTAACATTTGCATCTGACACTGCTCTGCCTGGCTGGGGAGGCTGGTTATGTGATAAAGAGAAACACATGGCTATCTATAAAGCTCAAGTGGTAAGTGGCTTATTTGCAAACACACAGCTACAGAAATCCGTATTTGGCCAAGAGCTTTCTGAAAACATCCTCTTTGTGGAAAGGCTCTGTGAAGTAGATCCTGAAGTGCTGTGAAATGGCGTCAGTGAAGTTAAGGCAACTCATGCCACCTGAGGGCCCAGCCCTGCCTGACTTCTCTAGAAGCTAACAACTGACTGCAGCCCAGCTCGGCCTGACTTCTCTAGCAGCTAACAACAACTGTAGCCCTGCCCAGGGCCTTGAGCCTTCTCCTTACCTCCCCTCTCTGCTTTCTGGCTCAGGTTTGTTCTGGCCCCACTGCTCCTTTTCTGGCCTAGCACGGTGTTTTGACAGGCAGCTACTGGCTGAACACCGCTTCTTGGTGCCTTAATTGCTTCTGTGTTTTAAATTTGGCATGGGATGGATATTGGGGCTCTTAAGACACTAGTTCCTATGGAAGGTATTCTTCTCATACAGATAGATCAGGGGCACAAACTTCTAAGTAGCTGGTTTGAATTTATTACAGGTGGTTCTGTAACAGGATTTGATTTTGCAAAAATGATGCTTTACCCCAGAAGTTTCCGAAGCCCTGTGTCAGCAGGAGCACAGAAAGCCCAATCACTGGGTCCAGTGCCATGCAGTGGAAGATGAATAGGCTGCCATAATGAAAGCTATTTCCTGCTTTATTGTTAAAAAACCAACGGAGTACTCTAGGGATGTGGCCTCATCCAGACCCTGGTTTACAGGCTCTGCTTGGATGCTTCTCGGTCCTGCTCTCCAACTTAATTTCTCCTATCTCATCGTCTTCAAGGGTGCACAAAAAAAAAAAGGATGTGTCTGAGGCAGAGAACCATTGATCCTAAGACTGACAACATCTGTGTTTACCTCAGATATGCACAGCTGCAATTTGCCGCATCTTCATCCAAGTCACAGAACACAGACACCAGTGAGCACACAAGGGCTGCTCCCCAAGTCTGCCTCACTCTAATGGTGAGTCACCAGTTTCCATGGCAACCCAAACTAGGAGAGCACTTAGAACTGATCTTCTCATTAATAAATCCATTGGCATTCAAGAGAAATAAGAAGGCCCCTTACTGAAGGTTATGTCAGGTCTCCTCTGACATAAGCTACCAAAAAAGCTAATTTAATTAGCAACTTGTCCCAGGGCAGCAATACTCCACCTCATACCCCTGGCTGGGCTCAATTGCCTCCAACTGCTATCAGAGACCATGACTCTCCTGGTCTCTGTGCCCCACTCAATAAAGGAATTAAGTTTCACTGTTGTAGAATCTGAGGTATCATAGTAAGAAGCGTGACAGAAATGCCTTGATGGATCTACTGGATGATGAATACAGTAAAACCCATCACATCTCAATCAAAAATTAATCCAGTTCTCTTTGCCAATTGAGGAGATAGCAGGAGATTTAATAACAGAACAGCAAAGTGTGCCCTAATTTGTGAAAAGTATTCTCTCAAGCAGCTTTGTGTGCAGTATTTACAGGGCTTATCTGCTCTTCATTATTATTAAAATAAATACAAATAATACTGTTGATGACAGTGGTGCTTTAGGGGCTAGCAAGAAACCAGGCTACATATGCAGGAGGTAACAGCCAGTGTCCTCTCTGGTAAGTGGGATAAGCTCAGCGAACAATAAGCAGTAAGAGCTTTCTTTTGCCGTACTCCCCCTGAGTTTGCTTAATGCCGTTAGTAAGAGGAGTTGCTGGAAGTCGTTCTATAGCTTATTTTTATTAACCAGAAATATTTATACTGTGGAAATATCTAAAGGCCAGAATCAAAACCAGAGCCCTGTGGTACTGATGACTTGTACTTAAATTTTTGGGGCCATTTGCCAAAAGAGTTATAGAGATTAAAGGGATGTTCACACTGCCACAAGAGATGAGAAAGGCAGCAGGAATCCAGAGCAAAAGCACAGAGACTTTTCTTTATTCAGCTAAATGATATTAAGAGGGATGGGGAGAAGAAATAACAATTAGCTAACATATAGAAAGAGAATGAAATAAACCTGGTACCTAGTAACGTGTTTTCAAAACATGACCAAGATGACTGACTCCATGTAATGTTTTGGTTTGTGTAATTATCAGGCAACTGTGAAAACAAGGAAACTAAGTTTTATTTCTCTGCTAACTGGACTTTAAATAGTTAATTCAGGAATTACAGGGAATTGATTACCTGTGAATGTCCATGACTGGAGTTAGATCATCTGGCCCTGGATTAAGTACTATCCCTGAGTCTGGTTTCTTAGCAGAGTTTCCTGTAGACAGCTGTGGAAGAGAGAGCAGGGAAGATGGAGAGCAAAGGAGAAAGTGTTGCTCTGGAGAGCGAAGTGGAGGTTCAGTTCTCCAAAAAGTAAATATCTTTAATTTTAAAATCTATATTTAAATATCTTAAAATAGATCATTTTAAGATATTTAATCTGTACACACCTATTTTAAAATTTGATTTTCCTCTGTAATATCTGGGGCTTTCTATTTTCTGCCCCTTTTCTCAGCACCCTTTGTGTGGAACAGCTCTCTGTGCTGCTTCTTTCAGAAACGGCTAATATCAATCTTGAGCAAACATTTGAGCATCTTCTTTTGGAAGTTGTTCTTACTCAGAGCCCTAAGGCAGGAACCCTGTCTGATACCCAGTTGTATTTCAGCACCAGCAGAAGATGACAGAAATTTCTGTACTAAGAACAGTAAGCTTTGGATCAGACCCTCACTCATGCTAGTTCTGCTGGAAAAAGGCCTAAATTTTAGGAAAGAAAGGAAAGGCAGCATGTTAAAACAACCAGACATAGCAGTCAGAAATGAAGAGGATAAAAGCCTTTTGTTTCTGCTTTTTCTATAGAGTATGAACAGGTCCCAAATCTATTTTGAATCATCAGAAAATTCAGAATGAAAAGGGAAGGTGGGAGGGGAGGAAAGGGGGGAATATCCTCTCAATTTACCAGCCATTATAATATTCAGTGTTCCCAGAAAAAGACAGTCCTGGTTTATGATCCAAATTACAGATACAAGCTGGCAACAAAGCAAATAGGATAAGGAATGCTATTTTATATAAGGAAAGTGGGAGAAAAGGCACGTGTTTGTTATCTTGCTCAGAGCAGCCCAGTTCTCTGTCAGAAAAGGCGACGTTTACTATCAGCCTTATGAGGAAAAGTAGATGAAAGAGGAAAATAATGGACAGGGAGAGCTGAGGAGGCTACAGTCCTCTCTCTCCCAATTATCGTTGCTTGGTGAAGCACACATCCTTCCAATACTGTGATGCTGATATGCGTAACCCAATTTCATCATCCAAAATTAAGTAGCATCCACCTCCGTCTTCTAACACACATTTAAATCTAGCTGAAGATGCTAACACATGCCTGAATAATACACCAGTGTTGAGGCTAGGATGCACCAATATTACCCTTTGGATAAAATGGATATGTACCCTCTGTCTGTCACTCAAAGCCTCGACTGTACCAAAAACCTTGTGAAGCCATTCATCTTGAATAGGATCCTCTTCCTATGTAAGGCACTCCACTCAGGCCAAAAGCTGCCCATTACTCATTTTCAAGTGGTCTAACTCACAGACCAAACTGTTTACAGACCCCAATTATTGAACTAGGCCAGAGGCAAAAGTGGTGGGTTTTTTCTCCTTCAGATAAAGAAATTCTATGTAATAAATGGTCTGTAATATCTTAAATGTTAAGCATTACCACACTGGTTCCCTTTTTTTCACTATTATATTTATTCCTGATAAGCTTGCAACATTTTTTCTAATTTTCTAAGTACTGCCAGCTATAACATGGTAGAAGTTTCCCTTTTTAGAATTTACAGCCTTAGGATACTTGTTTGCTGATGATACCCTTTCCCTTACCGTTAAGAAGGAGAATTAAAGACTTATATCCAGCTGAACATAAATGAGTCATATACATCGCTGTCAGAGTCTGTCTAAGGAATGATTTGTGACTACATTTTCTCTGCTTCTAATTCAGGCAGAAATCATTAGAAAAGATTTAATCAAGAAAGAGTAATGAACTTGATAGAAGCTGGCCAGACAAATGGGAAAATCACTTGACTTCTGTTGAGAGATGCTGGGGTTTTTGAGTTAGACCCTGCATTTTTTATTAAGTTAATATAGCCTCAGTTGTCTATTTCAGCTGAACTCCTGTTTCCCAACTATAAGTCAAATTGTAAGTCAGATGCAAGTCTGCTCTTCTTAGGGATCTCTGTATGCACACAGGTATATATTGATATGTATACATACCTTTAAACTTGTAGATTGGAAAGTCTGGGCTATTTTGGGCTATTTTGGTCCCAATATCAGAATTTTTTATCTGCAACCTTGCTGCATACTGCAAACCCAGAAGATCAGTCCTGGCTTGGAAAAGTCAGGATGCTTATGAAAGCTGCCCTTGCTTAAACATTTTTCAAAAAATGAGTCTTAGTAGGATCATCAACCAGAGAGAAACAACATTAACCATCACCCCACAGCAGGGCAGCTTGAGCAGCACGAGCACTGATTCAGGCAGTGCCAGATCTACCCTTCTTTATGGATGAACCAAACACCTGAGGGGGAATACCTGTTTCAAGGAGATAAATCAGGTTACTAGATCTGATTATGTTCTTGCATGACATAGCAGCAGCGCTGCTCTTTTGCCTCTGGAGATGCAAGAGCTGCCCTGGCACACTGAGCACACAGACACTGGTCACATAACATCTGCTTTACTCCAGTGGAAAGAACCCAGCCTAGGAAATGTATGGATTTGGCATGCAATGTAGGCATCAAAGGCATCATTTAAAGTGACTTAGATGGGGACACATGCTCCTAGCAAGCTCCCTCCCTCTGTGGGTAGTTGTACTGCACCTTTTAGACAGGTTGGTCCTTGAGTAGAAAGGGCAGGTGGCCCAAACTGTGCTGAGTGACAACAAAGCTTCTGAGTTGCCAAATGTTATTCCAAGGAGCCTGGCAAAGATCTTATAAAGCTAACTTCATATTGAGGAGGATTTTGGACAGAAACTGGGCATTCATCCCAGAGCTGAAAAGCCAGTATTTTATCTGAAAATGTACTCTGTGTACTCTTACAGAGGTAATGTATCTCAGTGCTGTGTAGAACAGAGTGTGTTCAGTACCCCTGTAGCACCCACCTCATCCTGCTTAGCCAGAGGCACTCACTATCTAGCTTTTGTGTTCTAATTAGGAAGTTTACCGGTCAATTAAGTATTCAGGAAGGAGCATTTGATATGTGAGTGAGGAATAATTTGGCTGCTGAGAAATGTCATTTACCATACCCTCCTACTCCATTTGTTTTCAGGAACTGGAATGTACAAAGATGTAGGCCTCATTTTGCATTAGCAGCATATGCCTGGTGTAATCACTTATGATTATCACAGAAAGTGAACACAATTTTTTTAGGGGGGAGGGAGGGGGTGAATTAGGAAGCTACAATGGAATGACAGGAGCTGTTCCACCATAAGTCAGTTTTAATAGTCAGAAAAACGCAGGAAGATTCCAATGTTACTCTTGTATAGCAGCACAGGTTTTAACATCATTATTTTCATATGAGCATTTATACAAAATTGGAATCAGATGCAGGGGGGTGATAAATAATGACTACATCTTGGGTACCTGAAATCTACCCTGTTTCTGCCTCTGAAGTACTCCCCTTTCTGGATGGTCTACAGCATGGAAATATTGTTCATAATATTCACATGAGCATATTATATCATATTTGAGGAATGCCCCAAATCTCAAAAAAACCCCAAACCCCAAAAAACTAAAACTTGACCAGAATTCTTATCTTGCATTTCCATTATTTCTAATTTCCTTGCATTCTTATCTTCCAGCTGAACAGAGGAAGCAGAAAACCCCAGGCTGCCCTAAGACTGTCATCATTTGACTGACAGTTTACAGGATGAAAAGTTTTGGGGTTGAAAGATTTTGCTCCTAGAAACGCTACAGACATTTTGAATAAAACCAATCTGTGACATCACACAAAGAGGAAAAAAATTCATTAATTCCACGCTACAAATAACACAAATAACTCCATTCCATTTTAGTTGATGAGCCCTCCAATTTGAAGCCTAATGGAGCCAATTGTTGAAAGAATTCCAACCACTTCAGTAAGATTTATGTCAAGTCTTGTTCTGAAACTGGGTGAGACGTTGACATTTATTAACTACTTCACAGTAACTACCGTTCTTCTGTTTGCTAAAATCTTGTAACAAATGTTCGCAGCTTGCCATTCACACATAATCTTTAGTTGTATGAATCAGTAGGAAGTGACTAATTGCAAAAATATTGAATACTTACAAAGTGGAATATTAAAATATACACTGTGCCAGCCAGAAAAGGTTTGGTCACTTACTGGGTCTGTTTCCTCATTTGACAGAACACTATATGAGCTAGAAAGCTCTGCATCAACCTTGACTTCTGGTAAAAACTCCAACATTGGAGTGTACCACTCCCACCCTTTCTTGTTTAGGTCAAACATTCAAATATTTTCAGGAAACAAACTTACAGACCCCTTCAATCAAAGTTTGCTGCTGAATTCAAGTAAATTATGTGATAATCTTTTGTTCCCCTCAGTATATATTTGTGGTTTGCTCCTCACCTGCAAGAGGTGCAAAACAAGCCAGCGTTGTTTAAGGCATCAGTTTACAGTACAGGTCATTTCACTTGAGAAACAAAAAGAATACAAGGGCTTTACACAGAAATACAATTTCCAAATGGAAATGTAAGAAGAGGAATAAAAATATTTGCAGAAAACAAGCACAGATACTGTATCTCCAGATTATTTCTATTCTATACATGAAAAGAAATCCTTTCTCCATTTCAATATCGTGTTTTCACATCTCCTGGAGTGAATCTTATTCTGGTTCTGTGCCATGCTGATCCTTCCACTCTCTAATGAATACATTAGGGACATTACCAGGCAATTTGGAAATACTGAGGTAAAAAACCCTAGCATTTTGCAGGAAGGTATATATTCTCTGAAGTGTAACCTGTTCCTCACACTGCATTTCACCATGAAGAAAATTATGCTTCAGGAACAAGGCCTTTCCATTTACAAAAACCCCTCCTGAGTTACATAGCAGTCCATCAGCCTTAAATCATTTACCTTACTCTGATGAATCTGTCCTGAGAACTATTTAAATTAAATTTAAATTAAATGCTTCCAATAGAAATTTGAAAAGCATGGCCTAAAGGCAGGACTGGAAGCAGTATTAACAAGGTCACTCCTGCCCCTCTGTTCTCACTAGACTCAGAGTGGAACAAAGTGAACAGAACCAGTAGCATCAGTCTGGCATAAAGATGATTTTTCTGTCAGTATTATTCCATATTTGCTTGAATTCAGATGTAAAATCTTAGGTTTTGTCTGGTTTTTTTTCAAATCCAAAAGAAGTTTCCTATCAAAGTTAGAGTGCCTTGACTTATCTCAGTCTTTGCATGGTCCAAGAAAGTACACACAGAGATCACAGTGACCAAAGGCTTGGTGGCAGATACCCTCAGAGAACAGAAGGGAAATTTAGGCTGGTTTCACCCTGAATAGAAGAAAATAGTTAAAAGGCTATTGAAGATGATGCTACTGATAGTCTCTTCTGCAACATCAATTTATCTAAGAAATGTTTTGTGGCAGCACACTTCTACCTTTATGACTTTTTAAAGTACAGTGCTTTCATTTTTCTGCACCTCTGAGCTGTCCTGGATTATAGATAAAGGAAACTTCCAAAACAAGAGCAATAATGCTGTCCTTGTCTCTCAAAAAAACATTTCAGAGCTTGATAAACACTGACTTTATCACTGATCACACTAAGAACATCATTGACCCTGGATTGTATCTCCACAGGATCATTTGGGTAGGATTCTTTTCACTGCCTTGCAGAACAGGGTAGTGAAGTGTTACACTTCACTTCCTATGACACAGGAATACAGCCCTCCCTCCCTCACACTGCCACAGGACAAGAACTTCCTTCACATATTGGTGTTTCTTAAAAGATGAGCTGAGGTTTGAGCCCACATCTCAAGAAAGGCAGGTCTTTGGCTTTTCGTGAAGAAAGTCACTCCCCCGTGACTTGTCCAGCTAAGCAAGTACTGGGCACCTGCTCGTCTGCATGGCCAACCTTGTCACAGCCAGGAGCATGCCACCAAGGCATGCACAAAGGCTTTGGCCATTGAACATTTCCAGAAACTGGGAATTTAGATGGGAAGGAACCTTGAAAGCAGCAGATAAGTGTTTTGTTTGTTTGGTTGGTTGGTTGTTAGGTAAAAAGATTCCCTGTGGTCACAAATGAAAGATAAAGCTTTGCTTTTCCCTTCCTGACCACTCTTGAGGATCTTCCCTCTGACAACACTGGCATTTCTGAAGGTTATGGCACCCATGTGTGACATTACTAAAAGATCTAGAAAGGGTAAAGTAGCTCCATTGATATGTTTAGGTAAGTTTGGTGCCTTATTCTTCTAATAGGCTTCAAGCAATGGATGGGTTAAATTTTTTTATAATACCAGAGAAACCAAATTTCAGATGTTTTATTAAAAGGAAACAGAATTGTTGGCAGCTTGCATTAGTTGACAGACACTGTAAACACAGGGATCTATTTACCCAACTCAGGCTAGACTTCAATTTACATAAAAACTTCAGGGTTATTGTCAACTTTTAAAAATCTGACTCAAGCAGAGAAAGAGAGAGAGAGATGTAACCCTTATTCAAAGTGTCAACCTTTGAAAAAGACTAGAAAAAACTCAATGCAATCACTGAACACTGATCACTGATCAATCTTCTAGCGTTAAAAACTGACCAAACACTCTTCAGCTTCAAATTCCTTGTGTGATTCTCAAATCTTAATAGGTAACTGTGATCTACATCTCCTACTAGCCAGGTGGCTTAGAGTCACAAATGCATTACAGCATGGTTATTCTTTCCTCCAAGCTCCCATAAAAGGCATGAACAGTCCATGGGAAGCAGAGTGTCAGAGGAGCTGTGGAGAAGCTCCAACTCATTCAACAGGTCCCTGCTTTTCATTTCTATCCTAAACATAAGAAGAGGGGGAAAGCACTAAAGACTGCAAGTTACACTCCAAAACACAAGGACACTGAGAGGCAACCTAGAGGTAAAAAGTCAAGTGAAGGCCCCCCTCAGTCTTAGAAAAACCTTTAGAATAAAAGCAGAACCCTGCAAACAGCCAAATGTTCACGGAACAACCTAAAATCTATTTATTACTGGAGCAAAGAGCATGCAGCTCCCACATTTCCTGACATTTTGGCTTGAGACCCTTCTCCCAGGCTGGCATGAGCAATCAAGGCTGTTATCAATAACATGACTTGGGAGTACTTGCTGGCTTTATCTCTGCTAACTGCTAAAAGCAAGGCACAACGCGTAGGGTACAGTGTGGTCTGCTGCTCTCAGCCACTGCAAGCTGCTCCATCGAGTACTGAAGAAGAGCACTGAGAACTAGTCCCTTCATGCCTTTTATATGAGACAAGAATGGGTGGCATTAGCGGGAGGTGGCACTGGACAGTCTCAGGAGCACAGGAGCTGTCACACAGCACAAGGCAGAGCATTCTCTTTTCTGGCCTGGTTATTTTTCTGCAGGTACTTTCCCGAAATTACATAAACAGTTGAGCACAATAAGCAAGCAGGGAATCATTGCTCATTTACAGAAGGATAAAAGGCATTTGATCACTATCTCCATATACTAATTAGACCCTATTCAATGAACAGCACTGGCAATTTTGTGATTTCTGCTTAAACTGGATTCAAGCCTAACCTGGGTAAGCATTTTATAATATGCTGCTGAGTACTTTGCTGTACTTCAGGCAGTCAGGTTTGGGTTTTTCATGCCACTACACCAAGCATCACAAGGTCTAAAGGATTTGAACAGCTCAGTCCTGCTTTCATAAGTGACTAGCCAGCTGGAAGTCCAAGATCATGCAGGAACAGACGTTAAAATATACTCAGTTCCTCAAATGCAAATTGATACCTAGCAAATTGTTCAAAAAGCAACTCTAGTCCAATTTCTACTTTCAAAAGGTGGTTTTGGAGACACAGCTATGTGGTTTTGGCCCCATGTCACTTAATGATGTGCAGCTATAGCTAGGTAGCAACAAACTTGAGGTTTTAATGCAATACTTGTTTTGTATTGTCTTGTATTTGAATTTTTAGTCTCTAAAACAGTAATAGTCAAATTGGTTTTAGTATTCTCTTTGCATCCTTGCAAAAGAAATCTCATTCAAGTCAAAATGTTTTTTATTGCCCATTGATCTGTATAACCAAAACCTACAGCAACTAATTTCCCAGATTAAACTAATGAATTAAGATTGCATCACTAGACTCCTGAGTATTTCAAAAACAGGGACTAAGGAAAAGAGATTTACTGAAGTTAAAGAAATCTCTGTTTTAGTTACATTTTCATAGCTCTTTCAGTCAAGATGAGCTGCCAGTTATCAGAATCTAAGAAAAAGATATATGATGTTTAGAAATGGCATCTAAGTCATTATTCCAGAGAACAAGCAGAGTAAGTGTGTTATTAATCCTGGCTTCTTAGGCCAATTTAATTGCTGTCAGTAAACCAGCAATTATTTATGTAGCTTCTTTACAGTGAGTAACTACAGGATTGAAATTATTTATCACACAGTTGCTCTGCAGAGTGAATTCAATAATTATTTTTTGCTAAAATATATTGTAAGAGGGCAGATTTACCTGCTTGTGTTGTCCTGTGGTCACTATGTTGTATTGTACTCTACGTTCAGCACAGTATTTTGAGTGAAAGTGTCAGTTACCAACCAGCCCCCTGCTAATGGGAAGTCATCTCCACTTTGCACAGGCAGAACAGAACAGTGTAAAGCTGTTGGTATTTAGTACGTTGCAAACCAGCAGGGATAGGATTTGCTTTAAATTAGAAAGAAAATGAGGCTTTAATTGGAGAGGTCAGAAAGTGACTTGGATTCATTTGCCAGCCAGACAACTCTTGGCAAAGGTTCTGCATGATAACTACCATGCTGGCTCTGGCATCATTTGGTTAAAGCCTGTAGCAGCCAGCCCAAGCATTCCCATTCCCTTTGCATTCCTGGGAAAGCCAAGGTCCAGCATCATGCAGCGTGTCCCCAGGAACACAACTGGTGTACAGCTTTCACTGTGGCAGACACCAGCACCTGCTTTTATGGTTGCAACACCTTGCCCAAGGTTGAAACCAGTTCCTACTGAGGTGTGTGGGTTTTCTATCTCTATTTACTTGCTGTGAGCAGCAGCCAGAACAAAACAAGAATCTGTTAATCTGACAAGCTTGCCATATACAGGATTCAATTCATAGCTCTTGAACAGTTTAAAGAATGAATTGTCAGTACTAGTCACAGGTTCTCAGGCTAGGGAACTCCATGTAAGTCAGAGTATCAAAAATAATGTGCAATTCAGCAGGGTTCAATATATATACATATATATTTAATGTTATGTCACTAAAACCAACTCCTATACTTATTAATTTGAGTAGATATAAGAAATAAGAGAATCAGGCAAAAACTGAAGACAGGAAAAATGGAATGGTTATTTTGGGCAGATTAATTAAATAAAGAGACTAACAAGAACCTGTAACAATAATCTGCAACAATTCAGACAGCCACAACCTGGGTTTTGGCAATCCAGATTTTGTAGCTATTTCATAGAAAAAAAATGTATCAGAAGCTTGTGTCCAAATCACCAGCGTTTGGAAGCCCAAACAGCTGTACTGTTATTTGAAGCCCACTTATATTGGTCACCCACTTGGATGTCCTCAGGTCCAGGAGATAGATCATGAGGAAGGGCATGATTGTACTGTTGTTATGTGTAACAGGACTATTGACCTGAGCCTATCTTGGTCTTTTGTTAAAAATATAACACTTTCTAATCACAAAAGAACAGCCTGGAGACTCTATAGACGTGAAGCACCTCAATAATGACACTAAACAGGATGTCCAGAATAATATCTAAATTACCAGTAATAAAGATGTTACAAGTAGAGTGAACAACTACGAATAAATGGCTGCAAAGTACAACACACTAGAGGTTTTGAGGGCATGGACAAGCCTTCTTATTAGCTCTTAGACTGTCGCAGTGATTTTCAAGAGATGAGAACATTTCCTCTAAAACTTCTGCAAGCTTTAAGTTAAAGAGACTCCCTGTTGTCTTTCTTTTCAAACATGTCATTTATTCCAGTAAAAAGAGGCCAGGATCTCCTGAGGAGAGTCTGCCAGAACCCAGAATTGCTGCAGGAACCAAGGCCTGCCGTTTGCTTCCATTTTGCTACTCATTGCAAAGTATTAGAAAGCATTAGTTATGCTCTGCAATCATGGAAGCTATTTTCCAGCCAGGATTTAGGAAACCAGCAGCATCTTGCAGGCGCCAAGCTGGCATAACTCTTGGGAAGTCTTCCTGAAGGCCATCTACACGGAGGGGAGAGGGAGAGAATCTGCAGAATATCATCTGGATCTGATTAAGGAATTTAGATGTGGCAATAAATGAATAATAACTCCTTCAGAACATAGTAAATGAACAATTCTGCTCTGTACAAAATCCTCTGTGTGTTTGTTAAACATTTAAACACTATGTACTTTTCATTTACATTTAAATTAAACTGGAGTCATTCAGTTCTGAGGCAAACATCCATGAAAGTTGCTGAAAGAGTTTGCAGTACTTCCAAATGCAAGGTAATAATAGTATTGTCTTACAGAAGTAACTACACGTTCCTGGAAACGGCAACCAACTGTGATTTCCTTAGTGATCTAATTGCTATGCCATTGCCTCTATTATTTCATTTTGCTCAGTATGAGCATAACCAGATGCTGGGCTTTCAGAACAGAAAAATAATGCTTTAGATGTGTGAAAGTGAAGGGTTGGAAATGTGATAAAAGAAATTCTCCCAGGATCTGGTGAAGAGCTCAGACCAGAGAAATTAAAGTTAAATGATACATGTAAAACTCTTGTCCTTCAGATAGCATACAAGCATCAGGAACCAGGCGACAGCCCAGTCAAAACTAACTTGGATTTAAGACTCGTCACAAACTGGAAACTCAAAAGAGGTTAAACTTCTGGGGGAAAAGAAATTATCATTATTTTCAAGACAACAAGGCCCATTTTCATATAAAATAAAGCTCCTGGATAGATAAACATTGAGAATAATGAGAAAAATAGTATGGGATCACACTATAGGTTCCCAAATACAAATGAAGATTGAGCCTACCCACAGAAATACATTTGGTGCTAGCTGGGAGTAAAGCAGCAGGATGAACCCCTGCATCTGTTATTGCATCCCGCTATGAAGAGCAACACAGAAGTTACCTCAGTTAACTTCTAGCATGGTTCCCAACTCTTGTTAGATCACCAACAAACACCATAGACTTCTGGGAATCTCCTACTTCAGTTTTTATTTCAATGTGTACATGTGCATTCACTTCATGGTTTCATTAGCACAAAGAAACAAGGCTCCTTCCAAAGTAAATATCTAAATGTCTATCCACAGTTCTGATTAGGAGCAAAAATACAAGGGCTGCATGGTCAGGAGGGACACATTGCTTCTCGGTCATCAGATGGCCCTGAACAAAGCTCTCAGCTACCAGGAAATGAGAGGAAATACTTTTTGGACAAATAGAGCCCCAGCCCATGTTTCACACATACTCAGCACTGGCATTGTGGCTAAATTCCAGAGTTAAACTCAGGAAGCAGAGGAAGAAGAAAGAGGAAAATCTATACAATTACAAGGTATTTTAATTAGTGTCTCTGGCTATAAATCTAATAAAAATAATTATGAATGCTGGTGAAAATGCATAGCAGAAAAGAGAACAATCAAATGCAAAGAATGGTGAGTATTCCTACTAGCTGCTGAGAGCAAAGGGCTGCAGGGAAACTGGCTGCAAGGATCCCTGGGTCTGCTTTTACCTTGTAAGCTGCACTGAAGCATCTCACATTGGCTCAGGCTACGCAGTTAACTAATTTAACTGACATTTTATTTTAATTTCTTTGCTCTAAGATCAGCCCCTATTGTTCCTCTGTGCCATCTGCAAGTACAAAATGTTATCTCGTCTTAATTTTAATTGTTATAACAAGCCCACTCCTGGTACAAACTCTGGCAAAATTTCAGGTCTTTGCAGAAGACCAGAACAAAACTTACGGCCAAGTTAAATCCCACTTAAACTTGGTGTGTGGCATAGATAGTGTGCTACACCCGCTGTTCAGAGCAGACACACATTGCAGGGGATGCTATGAGGCTGCCCAAATATTTCCTATCTTATGGAATAGATCAATTTACATCTCTAAGGTATATGCTCTCACTCCATAAACTTTAAAAAAGTCGATTCTGGAATAAGCATAATAATTCTGGCTGCTCGGTGACTGTGTAATCACACACAACACAGGATAAATACAAAATGAGGATATGCAGATAAGGGGAAGCTGGCAGGGTAACCGGTCTGATTATTAGCTGGCTGCTGGTAATCTTTGCAATGCAATCAAAAGTGAGAACTGCTGCAGGTTGGCTGCTAAGGCCTCCACTTTATAGGATGGTGGTGGCAGGCTCATACTGTGCTTTGGTATCGCTTTATCTCATGGGAATTTTTAGTCGTTCAAGGTGGGGGTCTGATGTGTTGACTGTTGTGATCCTTTGAAGGTCGGAGCAGCTCAGCATCATCTTTCAAGCCCCATTTCCCTCATGTTGCACGGCTACTCCTCAGCTTGAATTATTGCATATTCACCTAGAAGAGTTCTCCCAGTGCCATGACTGTTCCCAGCAGCTGCCCTTGCAAGCCATTGTGTCTATTACAAGGCTATTTATTTTATTTTCTTTTATTTTTTGCTTCTTCTCACCCCAGTGAGTCAGTGAGCTGAACTCTCTCACAAAGAAAGTAGGGCTTTGTGGATGGAGGACTGTAAAGTTTACGCCAATATATCTAAAGTGGTTCCAAAAGCTCTAAGGATAGGCTAGCACTGGTGTAATTTTGAATATCAAACCGTTTTCAGTGTAAGCAAATGCAGAGATTGCCTCTTCACAGGTAACTAAGGGGCTAAACAACCCTTTGAACTGTCCTAACTCTGCCCATCTGAATGCACACCAAAGCTGCCCCAGTACAACCTTCCCCTCAGCCTTTAGGGAGCAGCCAGGAACTCACACCAAAGCCATAGCCATGCTCACTCTTCAGTGAACTCGTCTTTCTGTTCACCCATGGGTGAACATGCATTGTAGAAGAGAAATCTGGAGGCTTTACAAACATTATCATTCCAGTCACATAAGGCAGAATGATCTGAGCAAGACATAAACTCTGATGGTAGATGAAGGCTTGTGATGTGCTGGATCACGTAAATTGCTTAAACTACTATGATTAACAAATAAATCTATACACAATTCAAAGTACACTTTCAGACAATTCACCAAGGGCTATAATCACATACTGAGTTATTCAGTAAGTTCTAGTCTGATCTGCTCAGCGTTTTCTCCAAAGAACATTATTGTGTTATCTAAGCCATATTCTTCAAGTTATCAGTCCTAAAGTTGGGTTTTTTTCCCTTTCAAATCTAATTCTCACACGTATAAGGGTTCCCCTCTGTCTCTACATCTGCAATTGTAGTGTAATCAAATGTATTTTGCTTGATCGATATCAAGAAACACACTTTTCTATGTGCTACCCCAGGAAGAAATGTTATTCCCAGCTGTACTATTCCCAAATGCAAAGCATCAAACTCATTCATTTTGTGTCTCTGATTTAATGATAAGCTAAATCTAAGTATTTCTAAGTTTAAAAACATAACTAGCCTATGGGCATGGGCAGGTATCTATGCAACAAAATGCACATTTTAGCCTAAATCATGAAGAAGTGATCACATTTCCAGGCAGAAAGGGAAGGGTTTGTGAACAGGTAAGAGGAGTATTTATCCACAAGGGCCCTGAAAAAGTCAATAGGATAAAAAGCTCACATAATATGTAACTGTCTCTGTAAGTTACCTCTAAACTGTCTGAAAGCCTCGTGCATAACACTGTCACAGCAGAGAGAATTAAAACAATTTGAGCCCCAACCTGCTTTCCAGGTGGAGGCAGTTGGCTCTACCTGTTCAAGGAGAACACTTGGCATAGGATATCATAGTGACAGAGAAAGCTGCTTGACCTTGGCTGATGACTTTCATATGCAAATCTAAAGAGCAGGATTGTTTCTGATCACTTTTAAGACATTTGATGCAATCAACAGTATTTCTTCCTTATGGATTCTCAAAAAAAAGGAGGAGGAAAAAAAAGACAACCTCATGATCACAGAATCTCAGAATCGTAGGGGTTGGAAGGGCCCTCCAGAGCCCATGGGGTCCAACCCCCTGCCAAAGCAGGGTCCCTAGGACAGGGCACACAGGGCGGTGTCCAGACGGGGCTGGAATCTCTCCAGAGAAGGAGACTCCACACCCCCTGGGCAGCCTGGCCCAGGGCTCCCTCACCCTCACTGGGAAGAAGTTCTTCCCCACATTGGGGGGAACTCCCTGTGCTCCAACTTGAGCCCATCACCCCTTGTCCTGTCCCCACAGACACTGAGCAGAGGCTGCCCATTTCCCCCTGTGTCCCACCCTTCAGCTCTTGATCCCCAGTGATCAGATCCCCTCTCAGGCTGCTTCTCTCCAGTCTGAACAGCCCCAGCTCACTCAGCCTTTCCTCATAGGGAAGGTGCTCCAGGCCCTTCATCATCTCCATAGACTCCTCTGGACTCTCTCCAGGAGATCCCTGTCCCTTTTATCCCAGGGAGTCCAGAACTGGACACAACACTCCAGGTGAGGCCTGACCAGGGCAGAGTAGAGCAGGAGGATCACCATCATTTGGTTCATACTTGACATACCTGGCAGTAAATACAATTCTCTGCAAGCTAATGCAGTCATGAAAAGCATTGCATTATCATTTAAGTAGCAAAATTTTATTTCTAGAAGTTTTCTGACATGGAAAAAAAGGTTTTTCATACCTAAAATATAAACTTTGTCCAAAATAAATCAGCTGGGGGAAAAAAAGCAACCCAAACCAATTTTCTGATGGACAAAAAGACAATGTTTATGTTTCAGATCTGGCAATTTTCTTCTCCCACCTTCAATTATCCATAACCCTCCCCCCACCCTTCAAGATAAATGGAAGGTTTTGATTTTATAAAGATTTATTTTTATACTCAGCCTCCAGTTGAGAAAGACACCTGTAGCCCTGACAAACATCTCCAGGCCTCACTAATCAGTGCTTTTGTTTTCTTTACAGCAAATTTAATACTAAGGTTGAAGGGAGAGTCACAGAGACTGATGACCTCTGTTTAATGACAAATAGGAACAACATTGGGAGTATCAGCAGAGGCTGCTCCTCGCTGATTAAACAACACGCTCTAAGCCCAGCTGAGAGCTCATTTGTAAGGGTGAGAGGTGAATTCAGCTTTCATGTCCATTTAGTCTTTGATATGTCTACCTAGCCTAAAAGCACAGGCTCCAATTAGTGACATCAATCATCTATCCCACTACTATCATCTCACAACAACCCCCTTCTTTTTGATAAGCCACAGAACAGTCCTAGCTGGTAGCAAACAGATTGTCCTTTTCACATTTGGAGTATGACTTCAGAATAGTATTGGTGCACAAGAAGTATTTTTGACAGATGTATCTGATAAATGGTCTGGGGGAAAAAAAGAAAAGGTTTAACTATTTAAGGTTAACTGGGAATAAAAGGCTGAACTTTTTAATTACAACGGCCTTTGATGGATATAGTCACTATGTGTGAAACAAAGATGCATAACAAGAAATGATAAGGAAAGAGGGAGCACTAACTGATAAAGCTGAAAGACTGCTGTGATGATGGGCTAAAACAACAGTAGGCAGCTGATCCCAAAGGACTTGATGGCTTTTCTTTATCAGTATGTTTCTGAACAACTCTTGAGAGCACAGAAGATTAAAAAGAACAAATAAACATTCATATTTCTCAGATGTTTGTCTAAACCCTGTCCCTGAGCTTGGACCACAGGCTTTTATGTTTATTAAGGCCATTTCAAATCATATTGTAAATTATATTTACAGTTCTGTGTCTTTTGCCTTTCCTCCCCTCCAAAATATAAGGAAAGGTTATCTGGAACATGTCTTACCCAATGAGAGATGCAATTTATATTCACAGAAAAATTCTATATCATTTTATCCTACACTACTGTTATCTCTGTTAAGTTAAAAATTTGCAAGACAAAGCCCTTAGTTCACACTCAATCTGATTTGCACCAGAGGAATCCCCGAATAACTCACATCACAACAAAACACACATCAATCTTAAAAATACGTTAGTTGATGAAAATGTAATTTCTTCTTTTTTTTAACTTGGGAAATCCATCTGCAATAAGCAAAGCAGTTAATCCACAGTCCTTCCTCTCTGAACACAAAATAGGCAAAAGGCACAGTAAGAGGGATGCTACTGGCAGCTATTGAGTTTACTTCTTCCTGGAAACTCATGCCATCATGCTTTTCTGTAGACCAGCCAGGAGAAACACTTCATGATATGGGCTTATAATAAAAAGCCCTGCTGCGTACTACTGAAAACCTATGAAACTTAAATTTCTTATCTAAAGAAATGAGCACAATGTGCTTTTGAAAAGCAGTAGGACATGTTCTCTCCAGACCTAGTATATTCCAAAATGTTCCTCTGACCTCTCTAATTTTGACGCCAGTGCTTAGACTGGCTGAGGAACAACACGACTCTCCTCCCTCTGCCCCACTTTCAGCTCAGGGACATTCCTCAGCACATTCCTCTCAGGGACAAACCTCCTCCCCTCAAAGGAGGACTTAGCATCTATTCTTTCTCTTTCCACTAAAACCAAAACGCCTTATTCTCCTGGATCAATTAATTGAGCTTATTTTTCAAATAATGTGGCCACACATTAAATAATTTGAAATCATCTACATCCAGACCCTTATGGCTATCTTGTTCTCCTTCTTCACTAACTACAAACGTGGTGAAGTTTTCATAAGCTCCTAGAGTATAATACCCAACTTTAATGAAACTCCAAAAAACAGTTGTCAGGTCTCAAGAAGGGAAACCTTGCTGGACCTTGGCAGAAAGTCTGTCATCAGGCTGCTACAAGATACTACAGGGAATGCCAGATGATGTCCCTTCTGCTGACTCGGTCTTAACCTTCAATGCCACTGCACCGTGTTGAATCCATACTCCTCCCTTAATGACAGAAGAGCTCATAATCACGTTAGAAAGTGAGGGCTGAGAAAGCCCATTATAAAGCACAAACCACCATTCACTGCTGCACATCATCTCTTGGTAACTAATGCAAATGAGTCCCCAAAGATGTATTTACTGAACCAGACAGCTGTACAGGAAAAGAAATGGCAGGATATAGCTTCTGCCCGTAGGTGATGGTAAAATTGAGTTGCTTTTCATAATTATAGCAGTGCAGGCTTAAAAAAGAGGAGAGGAAAATTTGTTCTTTGCTAAGGTTTAAAACCAAAGATTTTAAACTCTTTCCCACTGTGATGCTTGGCAATAAGTCAGGCTAACCAGAAGTGGTACCTTCTTCACCTGTACTGTCAGGCTGTATCAATGGCATTTCTTTAAGACAGGGGCAGTCATCAAAGTGCAGTTCATCAAACCATTGTAATTAAAAAATGGCAAATATTATAACCCCTTAAGCACAAAGCAATTAGGACTCTCTGCTTGTAACGCAGCACTTTTGAGGTCAATGGCCCTCAAACAGCACTGTCATGCAACCCTGTGTTATAAGACTTAGTGAGCGTCACAGCAACTTCTTTGCTTGAGCTGTTTTCCATCCCCAAAACAAAGTGCAAGGTGGTAGGTGGGGAAGAAAGCCCTTGCTCTCTGGGTGTCCATCTTCAGCTGCTCCCTACCAGAGCACTTGAGCTCAGTGGACTAAACTCTCTGTGCATCACTTTCAGCGTGCAGCTTCGCTGCCTGGTGAAGATAAGAGGCAGCTGTTAGCCCTCTCATGTGTACTAAGGGTGGACCAGCCACGTCTTGCTGGAAATAAACTTGGCAACATCAATCTTAGTGAAATATATAGGGACTGAAATCTAAAGCGTTGTGCACGTCATTGCTTTAACACAAATATAACAATCATAAATTCGTTTTATGCATCTTTCAAAAGTGCTTTTCATCTTCTTGGCCTTCAAAGTGTTTTATGGCCCCTGATTGTGATTCTGATTTTATGAAAAATTTAGATGAATGCTTAGGTTTTAGCACATCCCATCTCACCTGAACTCAGCACAGCCATTTAGGACATGGTTAGGTTTCACTGAGGGGTTAATGCCTTGCTGGATTAGACTGAAAAACTGCAGTGCTTGAGACCATTTGGTCACTCCTGAGGTGCTGAATATAATAAAGAGGATGTGGGAAAAGAATGGAGACTGGATGATGCAAAGAACTGGCTAAAGCTCTGGAAGTATTTCTCAGTGGGGCTTTCACTGGACTTTTTCCTTATGAATTTTCTACACAAATTTCCACTTCTCTGAGCATGTTCTTTGCAGGAACCTGGCAAGATTAATAGCTTAGTGCCTGGCCTCTAGCATGTCTGTGTGAAAACAGTTAAGAAAATTTCCAGACTTGTGCATTTTAGAAGAAAAAAAAGCCCCCCATAACTAATACACAATGTCCAAGCTAATTTAGGACAAGAAACCTATTATATGACATAAGTATTTAATGTCCTTAACATTAGTGCCAGCATTCAACATTTACTTGCTTCTTTTTTTCTCTTCAAGTCTTGGCTTCAGCAAATGCTAGAAACCAGCTGTGGATCACGACTGCATCAAATTCTTTCCCTTAGTAAACCCTGGGTCAATCCATTTGCCAAACATGTCAACAGAAATTTTTCACATTTCTTTTAGAGAGTACCAGACTGATTCTAAAGCAATTATAGTCATGACAATGATGATCCAACTATGTCTCAGATTTTTTCTTTATATTTTTCACTGAAAAAGTCTGAAAAATCCCCCAGGGCAACATCAAACGCTCTCCTTCTGACCTTATTTTGCCAAACTTAATTAAAAACAGAAAACAGTTACTGATTTCCATACTGTGTTTTGTTCTTGTCATGCACGAACTTGAAGACAAAAGGAAGTTGATGCTTTCACAGTTATAAATCCTCACTTCATCAACGAGTGCTTCAAAGTCTAGCAGCTGATGTGAGAGTAGGTTCAGAATGAGTGATAAAGGCTCTGTGTCATTTGCATTTTAACAGCAGCTTTGTCTACTGATTTTTAATATGTTGTGGAAATTCATTCTCTGAATTACCTTTGTAACTAGTTACTCCTCTTCTTTTCCCCAGTTGCTTTCCATTCATAGCTATTGCAGCTCTGCTGACTTCACCAGCCTCAGAAACCCAGGCTTTTAAACTATAGGATGATAATTGTGGAAATCCCAGTCTCTGAACACAGCAGGTGGTAAATAATTTTTGAGTGTGTGGGAGAGAACTATGAAAACCAAGGGGGAAACCCTGAGGAAACCTGAAGATGTTTTTGAATTGGAGTTTTTGCTGATGGACATCTCCAAGGCAGATGTCCAAATTTGGCTGCCTGAGCCATGCAGATGGCAGGCAGAGCCCTCAGGTGTGAGGAATTGTGTCTCTGCTAAAGCACTGCTGGCCACAGAATTGTGCCCTCATCTATAATGAAAGCAATGCCTTCTCCAGGCAGCAGAGGAATACAGATCTACTCACTGCAGAAGGGGTATGCATTATAAAGAGAACAAACAACAAACCACCTAAAATACAATTTCAGCTATCCTCTAGCTCTAGCCTCAGGGGGAGAAAACTCTCAGACTTTCATGCAATTTTGCCTTATTTTGAGGAAAGCTTTATTTTGGTTACTCAATTATTTGCAGGTCACATTAATCTGGTGGGCTCTCAGCTTTACTGTTAAAATGTACTTACACTGGAAATAGCCAGGAAACAGCATTTTGTATGTTCCAACCAAAAGAAATTAATGGGATTTCCCCTTAAGTTTCAATACTGAGGTTTGATTCAGCTTTATAGGCATGTAATTATGATTGTTAATTACTTTAATAAGTACTTTCCATTCTTTCCAGCCTTTTGAACACATCCTAAAGTTGTTTTATTTTTGAAATTGTTAAAGTCCTGTTTTATCCATTATGAGCAGGCCACTTTGAAGCTTTAAAATCTTGTGGACCCACCTTGGTAAATCATCATAAATATTTCACACAGGGATATTTTGTGGTTGCATTTATGGGTGTATGACTGTCACCATGCCATCACATGCAATATTGTCAGCCTAGGAATCACAGAAATGTAAGGGGGGAAAGGGACCTCAAGGGATCATCAAGTCCAGTCCCCAAAGGAAAAAAGGAGGGAAAAGCCTCAGTAATTGCAAAAGCAACAAAGATAAAATGATTACTGCATTCTGCCCTTTCTTACTACAGCTCACTATTTGGCAAGCAGAGTGCACACCACTGAGAAAACACGGTGTTTAGCCATAGAGTATTGCATTTCCATATGTTTTTTTCTCCCCAAGAATATCTCTAATAATATATTTGAATTATGATGGAGTGGGAATTTAAACTGCAAAAGGGATCCCTGAACAAGTCCATGCCAATACTCCTGTTCAGGAGAAGAACTTCATTCTTCTTGAGCCAAGCCCACTTCTGGAACAAGGCATGGAGCACATACCTGAGTTTAAATACCTGCAGAAATCAGAATCTGAATTGGTGGTGGAGATTCCTCTTATAGTCAAGGGAAAGAAACCAGCACTTGTTATCTCAGCCTTGCCAGGACCTCTGCCAGGGGAATCTCCACCAGGAATGCCTCTCTTTCGTCGCTGAATCCTCGGATGACTCGTTCAGATGCGAACATGAACATTGTCAGACATTTATAATTAGGTGACATGAAGCTTCCCAGGGAGCTTGCAGACAAAATTATTCAGGAACAGTTGTCTCTGGATGAGAAAGGCTAAAGGCAGACAAGCCCTGAGAGCCGTGAGTAATTAGCGAAGGGATTGCCTCCGTGCAAAATCTGCTCCTGCTTTTGTTGTATTGATATTTATACTCCCATGCTGCTCTGGGAGTTTTGAGGCTCATCCTTGCACCTGCAATACCCTAAAACCATCCTCTGATGAAAATGTTAATGTGTATCATGGTTTACATGACGGCAAGACAGATAGAAAGTCTGGGATGAGAGGATCACTTTCTGCAATGGGTTGGAATTGGCCTTTCCTAAGCTAATCTTGGGGAGAGTGGGAGGTTTACTCAATTCTTTTCTAAACAAGGTCTTCTAGAATACAATATTCTGTTTTTAAAAATACAAGTAAATTTCTTACCCATAACCATTTGGGACTAAACTCTTTATTACTTCTTGAGAGACATTTAGAATATAGCTGTCTTTTACACAAAGTCCCTTTCCCACTCTGTTGGCAGTTTAGGAGGAGAAGAAAAAAGCTACAAATAATTTACTCCCAGTTTAATGCTCCTTCAAATGGCCAGAAAAAGAGTTTCAGTGCAAACTACACTCAGATCTATTGCTAGTCCTCAGCAGCACATCATGAAAGAAGACACAGCTAAGATTAAAAATAATAATCATAAAAATCATCTATGGAAAAGAAACCGTCGAAAGTTGTTATTTAGTGGCTGGCACAGAAAATACATTCCCTACCTGAGCCTGGTAATGAGTCATCTAAGCAACTTGAAATGAAAAGCATATAGAAGGGATATTGAAAAAAACATAAATAGAATTTAGAATCCAAAAATAAATAAAAGATGATTCCAGGCAGGTAAATACTTCAGTAGATTACTGAAGGGGGATTAATATCAACCTTATCTCCGAAGCTGAAAAGTTAAAAGTATATCTGGCCATCTGCTGGTGTTATCAGTACAGAAATTTGTGGTAAATGACAGGCAGGAGACACAAACCAGACCTCTTTTTTTTCTTTTTTTCTTTTTTCTTTTTCTTTCTTTCAGATAAAGAGGGTCTGAAAATAGGCAATTACAACTCAGTGTGTGAAAACACGGACTGGCAGAAAGGTGAAAACACAAACAGAGCATTCAGGTCTCCATGAAAACTACATCTATAGGCAGGCTTCATTTCAAACAGTTTCAGAAATTAAGATTAAGGCCTGCAGTGCAGGGTCATAGCGTTCTGGGTGCTTTGAAGCAACGTACTGAATTACATTATAGGTCAGATTTCTCAAGAGACAAGAGGGGAAAGTCATCTTCAAAAACTAGAAAGGACACCTGAGAAATGCAGGCTGAAGAAACCTAGGCAATTAGCTAGGCAAAAAAAAAAAGTATAGGTAAAAGGGAGAGACTATTGGGGAATATTAATGTGTACATGCTACAGCCTACATGGCAGTGTCAAGGAAGGGAAAGCAATGCTAATGGCTAACTGAAACTAGATGTAGATACAAGCATGACATATATGTTCTGCAAATGGCAGGATGTGCAGCCAGCAGCTCCTGAATTAACTCAGGAGGGAGTTAGGGCATGCCAGTAAATTCCAAAACCAAATCCAGGTCCAGATTTCCAATATCACAGGCTTCCATCTCATGGCTCTGGTCCAGGACACTGCTTATGTTGAAGAAAATAAGAAAAGATGCCTGATCATAAAAAAAAAAAATCAAGATAATGAGAATAATCAATAACTAAAAAGAAATGTTCTGAAACTGCAGAACATTTGCATTCTGAGAAGAGGAGGATTCCCAGATGGTGAAATATCAAGGGAAATTGCTCCATCTAGAAAACAGAGGATGAACAATGTGTCAGACAATGGCATGATTATAATTAGATGAGAAAGCAGTATAGTCCATGATATGACAGATTTGCTAACATCTCTTTACAACACATCCATTTAAACCTGCTCATCAATGTGATGCTGCAACACGCCAGCAACCCCCCAGTGCACAGTCTGCCATCAGCCATCCTTTTGCCACAAGCCAAGGTGCTGCAATGATGAATTGAGCTACGGGACACTGCAAGAAGTCTTTGGGGGATCCTAGAAGAAGGAACGGTGGCCTCATCCAGCCATCATGTTAGCAAGCAGACAAGAGTGAATGAAGCATGAGTGACCAAGAAAGGCAGCGGGCCTCCACGCCTTGAAGTTTTCTGGTTCAGAGTCATAACTTCAGGAAAGATCTGACTTAATCTAACTCAAGATACTGGGCTAAATAAAAGAGCAAAAGAATTAAATTCTACGGCCTGATTTAACAGTGGCTCAGGCCACCTGGTGTCAGGCTCCCTTCAGGCCTGAAAATCTCTGAGGGAATATTGAGTTCAACACGAATGTGATCATAGCAGAGAAAGACTCCTATGAAGTGGTTTTAGCCATGAGAACTGATGCTGGGAACATAGCACTTCATGATCTTATGCAGGAAAGAAATAAAATGGGAAGAGGGGTTGGAAATCATGAGAAGAGACAACAGAGAGAGTTCAACCTGCCAGGGGTTTTTAAGTAATTATATTAGATGGGTGAGAAAGATCTTTAAAAGACAGTTCATTTGTTACAGGCACAATCAGGAATGGTTGGTTTGCAAATGAGAAACAGTGGGACAGAAAGATTTCTCATGTGTTTTGGTTTGCTGTTTAAATCAGTTTCAAATTTTCACAAGAGAATGTTTGAATGGATGTTTTTGCTGTAATCAGCGAATTTCACAGAATTAGGGCCAGATCTGCAAACCTCTGGGTACCCTAAAGGTGAACACATGTGTCTAGCTGGGTTTGCAGATGCTCCTAAGCAAGTCAGTTAGACAGAACGTCAATGGGGAGTTAGACATCTGCTAACACATTTTGGCACTTGGAAAATGTCAGCAAGTGCCTATCTGAGTCTTCAAGTGATTAATACTCTGCAAATCTGACCTCTGACAACTACTGGCTACTACAACCAGCGATGAGCCAGCAGGAGAGGAAAGCCGAAACTACTATATCCTACAACCTTATATTACACTGAATTTCACCCACAGTGTGGATATTTTACATTATTCAGAGCACCATCAGATGTACAACTGTTCTGTGTAGCAGTAGTAACCAGAAGTAGCCCAGCAACGCAGCTAAATCTGGTTCATTTTATAAAACTCATGGTGGTTAAGTGAGTAGTACGATGCCCCTGAAAGGTTTTCAGACCAAAACAATTTAACATCTAGAACAATACATATGTTTTTGCAACACACATGTGAATTCTTGGTGGAAAAGCAGGTAACAATTACATTAGTGCAACAGAAAAGGACATCTGTTCATTTATACATGCACATATACGGTTAATATTGCACTTAATTCTATTCAAATACAGGTATGTTGTGACAGTTCCCAGCTAGACCTACAGGCAAAGTCATTAAAGACTGTGAATATTTGCATTTTAACTAATAAACTATGACCTTATAGATAACCTTACATCCATTAAGATTCTATCGTACAGAAAATATAAATCTATGACATATAGTGGTAATTTATAGCAAATCAGGAAAAAAAAAATCAGCAAACATCCTAAAATAACAATTTCTGTGGGAGTACTTCTAATCAACTTCAAAATCCACACACTTGAGGTATCCTTGAGGAATTTAATGTGTTTCTTGTACTAATGATATTTTTCTCTGTAAAGTTAATGTAGTAATTTTTGTATCATTTTTAATGTGTTGCTACTGTTCATTAAAGCAAAGATTAAGCTACCAGATGATAGCATCCTATTAGGTCTAAAAAAAAGAAAAAGAAAGAAAAATAATTAATTATTTTGACACTAACTAGGCATAATTAATGGCCATCTGAAGTGGGTTCCTGAAAAAGAGTAAGACAGCTTGTTGACAGCAGGACGAGAAATTCCATGAGAACAAATGTGTCAAATTGCATTTGAAGCTTGTTAGAGGTCTGCAGAAAATAGATGTAAAAAAATTATGTGATGGAAATTTGAACTTCCAACTCTTACGATTGCACAGTGATCTATATATACACATCAGCTGGTGTATCAACCAACGGTTGAAGTCTGCTGAGCAATAGGGAGAAGGAAAAAAAATATAGCTCACCCTTGGCCATCTGAGTAAAGAGCAGAGTGAAACTTTTTCCAAAAGACCTTATGATGTGCTTTTTCAAAAACAATGATTACTGCAACGCCTAATAGGCATTTTTCTCATCTACTATATTTAGAGGAGAAAAAAAAAAAAAGGTGATGTGATTGTTCTGCAGCCATAAGTAAATGTCAAGAGAACTCCCTAGGGGGTGGTTGGATGTGGCAGTGCTAGTACTTACTTGAGAAGGAAAAGGAACAAGTCCCTCTGATTTTGTTTTATGCCTGAAGCATCTGTGATACCAAAGACTGATTGCTCCTTTGTTATTTTTTAGTGGAGAAGACAAATGTAGTTACATAGATCATGTAAGCAGTTAGTCAGTGCTATGATTTACAATGCAGCCAGGTGTTAATCACACTTTTAAATACAAATATGAAACAAAACATACAAATTGCTAGCTGTTCTGCTCTTTTTTTCTTGCTTATATGGTGTAAATATAAGTAAACATGACAACAGTGAAGGTTTCTGTGATGAGCTGTCAGTAGCCTATAAGGAAAAGCCAGGGCTCTGGCCCCTCAGTATCAAACGCATCAACAGTAAAATTATTATATCTATCAAGATGATGGACAATTAGCAATGCTATTACATGCATGGAGGTTTTTCTTGTAGAAATTCATTTAGGTAGAGGATTTCTTTATTTCAAGTTTTGATCCTGTACATGTACACAAGGGCAAAGAACCAAGGACGGGATGCGAACTGTGAGCCAGGAGCTTACAGCAGGGTGTGTTAATAGAGGAAATTGTGCAAGATACTGGAAGCTACTGGCCTTACACATGTGTTTAACAATGAGTGTGTGCACCCTGGATCTGCATCTTATACCAGCTACAGTTCCAGTACAAAATCTCTGCTCTTTACTTGCCAAACTCCGTATCAGCTTGCATGGCTGGAGCATTGGACAGCACCGATACTGCTGATGTATCTTAAACTTTCCAGCTCTGCTTCCATGACATATGATTTTAATAATTCTTTGAAGTACTAAATTCCTCTTATACCTTTTTTTAACAGTAAAATAATCCATCTCAGACCTATTCAACCTTCTGATTATTCTCCTTGCTGGGTATTTGTACATTCTTATCTTTTGTAGGAGTGCCACATGAAAGAATAACCTTAATAATAGAGAACATTAATAAACACCCTTGCGTGCCTGGCTTTTCCAGCTTCTCTAATCCACGCTTTGTTCCTTCTTTAAGGAAGATGCCATACAACTCTCCCTCACCAGAAAACATTCAATTTAATATTGTATAGGCTGCCTTTGGAGTGGAAACTTTCCTCAGCTTTTGCCTCCCTTAACTTAAAGTTATTTTTTTCTCCTTGTAGGAATTCTCTGATGAGCTCATTCAAATAACGGGGCCTCTGCGACACCCCTGAGCCTCTGCCGCCCCAGAGCCCATTTCAGTGAGGGGCCTGGAGCACTCGTGGCTTTAATCACACACTAGTCTGCACTGCAGGGAAAGAAGGCTCACAGCTTCAATGTTTCCCTGGCCTCAGTGCCTTAAAAACACTCAGGCTTGAAAGGAAAGAAAAAAAAAAAAAAAAGAAACCATCTTGAAATTACAAATGTTTTCAAAGGTTTCTGCACCCTGCTAAATGACACTTTGGTTTGAAGGACTTTAAATGAAATGCCAAGATTACATGTTGTTGATTATCCAGGCTGCTGGTGGTGGTGTTTAGTCTAGAAGGCAGTGTTTAATCTGGAGGCCAGAGCCATACCCTTGTCCCTCTTTGCTAGCAGCTATTTTCCGCTCTCCCTGCCATAGCCCACAGCTGTCACTGCTGTTCTCTGTAAGACAAAGGAGAGAAGCTCTAACCTGAATTTAAAGTTAATCAGAGGATGAACTTAAATGGAAGCGAAGAATAAATCTCATTAAACTAGCAAGCAGCCAACATCTCTTCCAAAAACCAAAGGTGAAATCTCAGCCACACTGAAGTTCTTAGCAAAACTCTCCTTGATTTCCACAGGATTAAACTCATCATGAATGTAAGTCCTCTGTGGCCTATCACTTTTTTGCCATATGGAATGAGATCTGAAGCTGCATTAAAAGAGAAAGCTCCAGCACACATCTACAGAGACCTGTTTTCCCAGCATAGACAATTATGACCATTCCTCTAAGGATCCTCTGCTTTATTGGTGATTAGATTTAAAATGTGCTTACAGAACTTGAAAATAGGCCTCCTGATCTCCAGTTCTCATTGAACTTAATTTCTCCACGAAGTGTTCTTAATGATTTACAAAAGTGTTCCTCCCTAAAATGACTCAGGAGAGGAAATAAATGCATTGCTTCCTGGATGGCAAGGGATCTTGCCTGGGGGAGGAAAAACCAAACCACCACCAACCCCCCTGTTCCATTAAAAATGAGAACTCAGTGAATGTTTCCGTGCCTTCCAGTTATAAACTTGATTCCATGGGTCACTAAATTAAAGGAGTGATAATTAAAATCAACTTTCTGTGTGAAAAGATGAGATAAAAGAAAGTATCAAGCTCTCTGATACGTCAGGTTTGTTAACCACCAAGAGAAAACAGATTTCCAAAGCACCTATTGTACCTTCTGTGAATAGCAACTTGCTTTCTTTTATGTAAGTGAGACATGGCTTTACAGTTATAAAGCCTATCTGCTTTTCACCAGAGGGACTTGGCTAATTATTAGAAGTATTCAAGCTAGTAATACTAATGAATCTAAATCTCCCTGGCACTGTAATTGCCCCCGGCTATTTGACAACACGCTACAGATGTTTTATAAATTGCTGGAGGAACCCATTCCTTCGTATGCTCAATGTACTGAAGAGATGGGGCTTTTCTTATTGAACTTTGGAAAAAGAATTTCTAATGAAAACAAAATTTTTCTTCCATCTGTGCACAGCCTGAATATCCTTCCCTCTGTGTAGGAGAGAGAAAATGCCGAACTGATTCAGAAAGGAAGACATCTTTATAGGGAAAGAGACACTTTTACCTATCTTTTAGTACCAATTATTCATATCCAGCTGATTGTTACAGCTTTGGTTTCAAGAGGATGGATTATTACTAAATGATTTACACAGAAGCACAGTTAAAAATGGATACTCATTCTAAATTAAATTGAACAAGAAGGATAGGCTTATATCTTAGCACTACAGGGGATCTGAGAATACTTCCTCCCTCTCCCACACACCGATCAGTGCAAGGAATGAAACTGTTCCCTAGCTCATTCACTGGCCTACAGGAACAGTAACAAGCCTGCTTCATCCAGCTATTTTTTGCTTCTTACATAAGAACTGTAAATGCTTTGGGATGGGGACACACAGGTATAGGTTTGAGCTGAGCAGGCCCCAGTCTTTGAAAAAATCTTCACCAGCACAGTATGTGACCAGCAGGTCAGGGGAGGTGATTCTGCCCCTCTACTCCGCTCTCATGAGACCCCACCTGGAGTACTGTGTCCAGTTCTGGAGTCCCCAACATGGACTGTTGGGGGACATGGAACTGTTGGAACTGGTCCAGAGGAGGCCATGAAGATGATTAGAGGGCTGGAGCACCTCTCATATGAAGACAGGCTGAGAGTTGGGGTTGTTCAGCCTGAAGAAGAAAAATCTCCAGGGGGATCTTATAGCGGCCTTCCAGTACCTGAAGGGGCCTACAAGAAAGATGGGGAGGGACTTTTTAGAAGGGCACGTAGTGATAGGACGAGGGTGGAATTGTTTTATATTGGAAGGGGGTAGATTTAGATTGGATATTAGGAAAAAATTCTTCACTACAAAGGTGGTGAGACACTGGGATAGGCTGCCCAGGGAGGTGGTGGATGCCCCTTTGGTGGAGATGTTCATGGACGGGTTGGATGGGGCCTGGTCTGGTGAGAGGTGTCCCTGCCCATGGCAGGGGGTTGGAACTTGATGATTTTTAAGGTCCCTTCCAACCCTAACCATTCTATAATTCTATAATATAATAATACCATCATGTAACAAACCTGGACATGAATGGAGAGACCAAGAATACCTCACCAGAAAAAAGTTTAGACACAGGTTCTGTATCTATCTATTTAGATGCAGAGTCAAACAATGAAATCTCCCTTTGGAAACAATGAGGAGTACAGAGTATTAAAGCTATTACATCTAACAAACCTTTTTGCTACAAGACAAATGAAAGCATGTACAAGCTTAGTCCCAAGAAATCTCTATTACATTCACTGAGCCATTAAGTCTAAACATTAAAAGCTGATCCCCAGAACATGGAAACACTATGCTTGTATTAATGGTCACTGTTAAAAATTTGTATTTTAATCTGCGTGCAACAGAGCTGAATTCCAGTAAAGTGTCTGCTTTATATTGCTTTATTTGGATCAGCTCAAAGCCTGAAGATCATTACTGAGGGATTCTTCCTCAGACAGAATGCTTTGCTCTGACATCAGAAGATGGGAATAGGAAGCTGTGGTAGTATTGACTTGGATGCAAGGATAACTGTTAATATTTACTGGAAACACACCAACTGAAGTGTTATTTACATTAAAATAAAGTATTATTAACACTGGATAAAGAATCATTTAAAAAACAAGAATCAGTAGTAGCCTTCTTTGAAAACACAGCAAAGAAAATACCTCTCCAAGGTGAAGGCTGAAGGAAAGAGATGAGAGTCAAACTAAAAAGACCACTGGTAATTTTGGAGTATGTGGCTTCTTGTGTCAGTATTTAATGAATGCTTGAATGAATTACTTAAAATCCAGTGGGAAAAGCAGGATTTAGATCAGCTGGGCACTTTGTTGAGTCAGAATCCATCTCCTCCTGTTCAGAAAAATCATATTATTGAAAATATCATCTAGCTTAGTGTGACAGAGTCTCTTCCCAACAGGTAGCCCACAGTCTCAAGAGGAATCTCCAAATTATTTTCCTTGCAAATCTGCCATATCCTTTCACCAGAAGACTAATAGTTCTGTTGGTCTCTCAAGGAATCAGAGGCTTCAGTGCAGTCACACTGTGTCCTTGCTACCTTCAAGCACACAGACAGGTCTATACCTAATCACATTAGTAAGCCCATATGAATATGGGCTTCTGCATATGCAGAAGCCTCCATGGAGTTGGGAATCTGCATTTTACTCTAGTTAATCATATAATCTCAGAACAAAAATAGCATCTGACAAAAACATACCTCTTCAGGTAAAGGAGGCTTTTTAGTGTTCTTCTTGTTTTAAATGACACTTCTATTTCTTGTCCTCTCTGGATTTACCAAATCATTTTATTTAATTCTTATACACCACAAGAGCCCGTGGCTCCAGCTCAAACTTTGACACTGACTTTATGAGTTCTTAAACATATAGTTCTTTATAAATTGAGTTTCATATCTGGGATATGAAAATAGATCACTCAATCTTAGCACATCTTTTGCTGTAAAAATAAATATACCAACAACCTTGACTGCAAAACAGCTGAATTACTCTAATATTCAGGGGAAATAAGGCTACTATAGGAGAATTTACATATGGCATATTTAAAAAAAAATAAAATTATTTCCCTAATACATTATATTTTAATTATACTTTATGATTTATATACATTATGCTTTTTTTATCTTTTCTTTTTAACCAGCTGTTGATTAGTGTTAGTTACTTTTCACTACAGTGAATAAAATTATAATAAATTCATACCTTTACTATGTGTAAGATCAAATAAAACATGCAAGTGAAATAAAACATTATCAGCTGGTGACCTCTGGCTCTTGACAGCAAGAGGGTCTCAGCAAGATCCTAAGACAGCCCATTACTTGTTTAAGGTAACTAATGTTTTCCTTCTGCTGCGATAGTATGGACCACTGACTTAGAAAACGCTGCTGGGATCTGCAGAGCTGGACTTTTATACAAGCGTGTGGATGAACCACACTAATTTGTTCATGTCAGTTTTCACTGCTTGGTTTTTACCTCTAAATATGGATAAAAGTTTAGCTTCCTTTATGATACAGTTTGAGATCTCTGTTTGAAATGTCCTCATGAGTTTGACCAAAAGGTAAACGCAAGGACTGTGAGATTTACATTGTGGACTTTGAATTGGAGCTCAAAAGAACTATATGACTTGATAATTACCCTTGTAATATGAATAAAAAAAAATCAGTGATAAAATGCAGTCAGTTCAGAGAGTGACATCCCAGTTAAACCATTAAAAACTTTCTTTTTTTCATCCTCTGAAAGATCACCTTCTCAACTCCTGAATGACTTTCTTAAGAACTTGATTCTTCAACCAGTTTCTGGGCTTTGACACTGCACAATTTGAATCTGCTTTGATTTGAGGTCCAATCATTCACACCCTGAGTGAAACCCAAAAGGCAATATCTACATAAGCGCCGTTGCAACTTGTCATACAAAAGTAGAAAGGAGCCAAAATTGCATTAGCATTTCTCTGTAGCTGTCTATGTGGTTTCAGCAGCCAACTGAGCCTGCTGTGATTCTTTTTACATTTATAAAACTCTGGAATATGTGGTGTGCCTTGTTTCTACCTCCAGATGAATTTGTGGATGAGTCACAATTGCTTAGTAGCTTAAAAAGACATTCTGTATGCAGTGTAAACTCAAACAATGTTTGTCTCTTCTTGAGAAGACCAGGCTACACACAGGGGACAAGATGCTCCCATTGGTATCAACTTGGCCAGCACATGCCTTTAAATACTGAGGCTCCTGGTGCAATTGCCACATCCAGTGACTTCTGCAGGGCTATGGTGCTGTATATAGCTCAAGCTTAAAAAACTGAGTGCTTCTCATGAGAAAGCAGCTGAAAAAACCCCACCAAAACTGGCAAGAGAGAAATTACAGTCACTATTTACAGTTGACAGTCTGATAACAAGCTGGACTCTAAACAAGTTGGAGCTTGTCACTGAACGACTGGCAATAGCAATAACTGTGTTTTTCAGATGAATAGGATAAGACAATATTAATGTTTATCTAAAAATTGGGCAGAAAATACATCATTTGTTCTGTTGGCTCAGTCTATTCTATTATAATATTTGCATTTTCTCATGTTTTTATGCATTTGGTTGTCTCCAAGAAAATACAAAATATGCTGCAGATGTTAAGGCAATGAGAGGCTGAGATAAGATTAATATTGCAAAGAGTATCATACCATCTGTCCACTGTGGGCTTTCTCTTACACACCCTGCAGAAGCAGCAGCAAGTTTTGGAGTGTGGATACTTTGATCCTGAAAGGGTCAGAGTTCTGATTCAAAGTTATCTTGCCTTTGGAAAAACCAGCAGATATTCTGCCAAGTGACAGAAGGATCCTGGAGAACATAGTCAGAGCAGGAGTCACAAAGAGTCTAACTAGCATGTCATTCACTCTGTAGTGAGCAGACAGCTAAACCAACCTTCTTTCAAAGTCTGCAATTGAAATGGAAACAAACTCACCCAGAATGGGATCTGATGTCTGGGAAATACTGGATTCATTTTCTCCCTCACGTAGCATAAGCATCATTTTTTGGGGCTGTAAATGACACCCTCAGATAATTCTTCTTAAGCTACTGCATGGCACTACTATGTATGAACAAACTTATCCAGAGTATGGTTAACCTGGCTAATCAGTAACAATTTCTACCATAAACTTACATATCTTAAAAATTTGCCCTTCATTATTCTCTCATTTTCTCTCCAGCAAAGTCGATAGCTCTGATTTTCCAAAAGATGAAAATGAATCTGTCTTTAAGTTCTGTGTAGGTTTAAAGTAAGTCTCTTGCATGAGACTAGAAAGAAGGAAGGGGATGGGGAGGAGAGGAGGAAGAGACCTGCTTCTCTCGATGGGCAATTCATCCGTTAGGTAGAATGTAGTAACTAGATCTAAGTGATAGAAAAGAGGAGATCTAGAGACAGAGAAATGCTGGCATTACCATAGCAACATCAGAATAGCAATTATGTGAAATAACATAGAAGGAAGAAAAAAAACAACCAGAGATTACTTATTTTCACCTGGATTCTCATATCCTAGGGCATATTTCCTTTAGCTCTAGGTATTACACACAGGGTCTGAATCGTTCCCCTAACAATTCAACAAGAGAATTCATCAAATACTCACTTGCCTGAATCACACAGGGGGGAAGATAGAGAATAAAACGGGGAGGAAAAAGCTGTGATCTACAAGCGTGAGGAAAGAATGGGAGATGACTGAGCAAAGCTGGAAAACCTCCTGTACCAAATGCATGATGGGGAGAGTATCTGGAAGCAGAGAACTTAGTGGTCTTCCACCTGCAGCTATCTGATCATAGGTGGCTGCAGTATGCATGCAGTGCTACTCTTCCCACTGTTTTCCTCACAGTTAGGCCTTGTTTTCAGCTTCCAGTCTAGGCTAAGGGATTTCAAAAACCAATTTTACCCACAAAGGGAGTTCTGTTTGCAGTTTGACTGCAGGACACTACATGTCCAGGTTGTGTTCTGCTCACAGTCCACATGGAATGGGCTAATCCAGGCTGACATGCATTTATCCAGTCCAAAACACACCATCATACCTATGTGGTATTTTCAAAGCCAAGTGTCTGAGTCATCACTGGACATCCTCTGTTTCAGCCTCCTGAAGCATCTTTACGTGCTGCTTTTCTGTGACTTTTTCACAGTACTGGGATGAGGAATGAGCCTCAAAAATCTGTCAACATACTGCCAAATGGCTTCAAGCTAAACAGTGTTGGGTGCACTGAGCTTGAGGAGAGTTATCTATAAAAAACAGATTGGTCATAATCTCTTAGATGGAGAAACAGGCAGCAAACCAGGATGGACAGAGAGGAGTTCAGTGAAGGCAAAAATAAAATAAATTTGAGGACAGTCTGCAAGACAGATAATAGATCCAGCAGGATCAGAATGATGACAATATAATGGTGCAGGCTGTTGTGGGTAGTCCCAGTTCAGCAGTACTTTCTTTCAAACATTGGACTAAGAATAAAAGGGAGCAAATCATAGCAAGAAGTAAGATAGAAGGATGAGGAGGAGATCCTGGGCCTGATTTTTGTCTCACAACACAATGAGAGTATCTTGGGACATCTCCTGAAATTCAGAGTAATCACTGGCTATCATGAACCTGTGTCAGGATTGCACTGTCTCCAGCAGGGATTAGTATCTAGTGTTTTCTTAGCTAAGGAATAACACAGTGAAGGGTATTGTAAGCAAGAGCTGCTGACAAAGAAAACATCAATCAAAGAAGAAAAACCATCCAAACCCCCAAGAAAAAAAGGGGGGAGAGAGAAAAGGGGGGGAGAGAGAAAAGGGGGGGAGAGAGAAAAGGGGGGAGAGAGAAAAGGGGGAGAGAAAAATAAGGGGAGGGAATAAAAGGGGGAAGGTGAAAAAGGAAAAGAAAAGTTGACAAAAAACTTCAAGTGGGAGTCAGACCCCCTGCATTTTCCTTGCCTGTTTTGCTTGACTACGTCTCCATCTCTTCCTTGCTTTGCATCTCTAACTATGTATGAAAAAAGAGATTAATTTCTAGCAAAGAGCATTTGTGTGGGTAATAAAAGATGAATTGTGGTGGCACATGTTGCGGTAAGGACATAGAACAGAGCTTGTGGGTCATAAACATTACCATGCAATGCCCAAAAATGCATGGACAGGGATGGTACAAGCATATATTCTGTTTTATTGGGTGCTTTTTCTTGTGTTGACATTAGAATTAACATACTTGTGGAGGTAGCCCATGTATTATTGATTATCAAACATGAACAAGTTTTTGGGTGCATTTACGGACAAAAAAGGTAACATACTCCTGCACGGCTTTTCAAAGTGCTTTGTGAATAGGTGCTGGAGACTGTCAGCAAGAGATTCCCTGAGTTACCAGAAAAAGAAACGGATTACCCATCCCATGGTGAGCCCTTGGGTGGTACAACCTCTACGGCTTGACCTGCTCACTGCAACATCTACCAAGATCCTTGATACTCTGCACTGCACATCCTTTGATGCATGACAACCCTAGGAGAAGGCCACTTAATTTTGACAGTATTAATTAATTCCATGTAACTTACCAAACAAAAAGAGTTGAGTTTCTTTCAGTCTAAATGGGTTCCTTACATTTTTTAGGCTTTTTATTAGCCTTCCATTTTTCCCAGCGTTGCCAGATTGATTGCACTGGATCTGGTCTTTCACCCAGAGCAAGCCAGGTTACAACTGCTGAACAGTGGTAAAAACAACACACTGTACTGAATCATACAGTTAGTTGGATAGGACACCTGGATGCCAAAATATAATCACCCCTTATAGCTCTCTCAGGCAATATTTTACATCAACATGCTAGTTTTGAAAGAGCGAGGGCACAGAGATACGCAACCCATGTTAGCAGTCTGCATTGTATGCCCACACTCCTAAGAATTCCTCTGGAAAATAAAATAAAGCATGATGACCACATCTTGTCTTTCTGGATTGACATGTGGGGGCAAGTTATGGCCATCAATGACTTCAAATTGTTGAGGATGGCAGTTTTCTCTAGCAAAGTCAAGTGGATTTATACTGCAGTAAAACAGCTATGAAACAGTCTAATAAAGTGATTTTTGCAATAGTGAATGCCTCAACTTAAGCTTCAACACTTATTTAACTGGAGAGAGCCTTTTATAGCTAGGTGGATTCCAACGCATCATCAAAATTGCTGATAACTGCTAGTTTGAGCATAAAAAATGATCTCTCTTGTAATTCCATAAATCAGTATGTCTTATTGTACTAGGACAGAGCTGCAATCACTATTCATGGAACTAGAGGAATGGGGCTTTGTGGATGGAAGTAAAATTGGTAGGGGAATACCCTCATCATCAGCATCTCCAAAGAGCCCTGCAGCAAAAAGGGGAAGGGAAAATAAAAAAAGCATCTTACTGTCCCACTGAATTAATTTTTGTCACTCAACCAACTATCCAGCAAGTTGGCTTTCATCTATTACTCTTTCCCGGTTAAAGTAGAGACTTCCAAGCCCTTGAATAACATCACATGAATTCTAGATTCACTTGAAATGGAAAATATTACAAGCCCTAACCTGTTTAAAACATTCAAACCATTATTATCCACTTCCATCATTCTTTCCATATTCCGTTCTATTATTCTTGCCAAAACAAAACCTGTTATATAAGTTTTTATGCCTCTATTTTGTATGTTCCTCCAAACACACTTTCATTAATTGGTTTCCCTTTGCCTTCTAAATTTAGCCAGTGCCAGTTACTTATTTATTTAATTGTTTTAGCCCAAAACTTTTTTTGCAGTCTGCTGTTTTCCCCTGTTTAAATTAGATCCTATTTGACATTTCCAGATCATCCATTTGGCTAGCAATAATAGGTGTTTTCAAACAACAGCAGGGAAAATAGCCTCTCCCCGGGGAGCAGTGAGGGACAGGGAAGGAAATGCTGCAGCAATTACTGTGCCCAAGCAGCAGGTTCTCCACTTCCATCAGGCTCTGTCTCCTCAGACAGCTTTTTGAGTCAAGTGCCAGTCACACAACGCTTCCAGCTCTTTCCAATAACAATACGTATTCTCAGCCCTTTTGGGGTGAACTTGGAATTCTCCAACACCCACCCTCCCCTAAACCAATCAACCAAACCCCCTCAAAAAATCCCCCCCCCCCCCCAATTTACATTAATTAACAATAATTAATTAACCCAGCTAAGGAGGAAGGAGAGAGTCACTGATATGGATGTACGTGATTAGATTTCAGCCTGGCTTATATAATCTGAAAAATGGAAAACTTCACCCTGTAATTATATGAAAGAAAAGATACAGCTTGTAGCTCAGTCTAGGACTGCTTCTACCAGAAGTCAGGGGTCCCAAGAAGTTGCTTAGAAAACGTGTCCTTTGGGCTGAAACAGTCACCGTGCTCTTTCTCAAACACCTATACCATTTTTGTGACGCAAGAGGTGCAATTGGTGACTTTTGTGTCTACCTCCTTGCACAGGAGTTTGAGACTCCTACTAACAGATAAATGACCTTATGACAAATCCTCCAACTTCAGGACTAACCTGAGTAAACATTTTTTTCTCTCTCACAACAAGAATGGGAAGGAAAGGCATGAAATCTTTGACTGTTTTCACATCTTCCTAGTGCAAAGCCTTGAAATATATTGAGTTAGAGTGGCCAGAGAGCCTGATACTTCTGCAGTTTGGAGCCAGGCTTCATGGAGCTGACCCATCCTGAGTCAGACTGACTCCAGATTTGTGTTTGAGTCCAAATCAGGATTCCTTATGCAAACATAAGATTAAGTTCACTGAAGTGTTAACATGGTCAGGGTGAAGGTCTTGCCCTGGCCGGTCGTGTGTTGGTGAGCAGCTACATCGCAGTGACACACAAGTCAATGTTTGCTCTCTGCTTGCTTCATTCATTCATTTTTTCAGGTGTTGCTATGCTTCGTGGAGAAGAGCAAAGTGCTTCAGGCAATAATTTTTCCCAGTCTCTTATAGGAAAAGTAGTTATTTCCATAAAGGGGGAAGACACAAGACACCTGGATGTGAATGATTAATTTTGCCTCCTCATGAGAGACTGGACAGGCTGCTATTCCCATTGACATTAAGCCCTGTGGTAGCCTCTACCCTGCTTATCCCATTATTAAAGTACCATTCAAGACAGATGGGAGATATGTTTATAAATGGAAAAGATTTGTGCATTAAGATTGGAACACAAACCTCCAAGAACACTGCAGTTACAATACCCTGTAGTTGTCTTGCTGAACTGATGCCTCAACAAAAAAGCTGCCCTTTTTCTTCTCTCACAATACTTAAATCTTCTCAAAATGACTGGTGATCATTCCCGTAGCATCATTAAAATGTACTGCCTTTGTTTACAAATATGTAGATGTTTCTACTGGGTTTCACCATCTGTCTATTCATAATTATTGTAAACATTCATTGCCATCTTTGGAATACTTTTTTTTTACACTGCCTACTGATTCCAGTACTTTCCCTATCCCCTGCTACAGGTGAGAACTGAAGAGAAATAAAAATGTAGTAGACAGGGAAACACTTCAAGGCTTAATTTTTTTATCCTGTGATATTTCTGCTAACTTCTGGAAAACAAATCAAACCCCTTAGTAGCACATCACCGACTCTCAATGTTAGCTAACAAGAATGGAACGAGGTTGTTAGATGGAAGAGTTAAACTGGGTTAAACAAGATTGCTCTGTCATTAGGGATGATGCTATCTGTGACAATCAACCACTTTGCAGAGGCTTCATTCTGTGATCACAGCAGGTTTCACTGCCCTCCTCAAAGAGTGTGTGATCAGCATCTTTCCCAGGGTGAAATCAGAGCTGATCCTGTTGTTTCTTTGCATCAGTTCCCACTGCAGCGCATCCTCCACCTTTTTCTTTTTTTTCTTTCCTTGAAGGACATATATTTCCTCTTGCTGGGAAAAAGCCCTTGGTTTTGCTGAGTCCCTCCCTTTACATTTCCTGGGGGCTGCATGTGAGGTTGAGCACCACAAGGAAAGACCATCCAAGTGAGTTGTGTTCCCTCTTTGTGGGGAAGCACAGGCTCTGCTGCCACTGTCTCGGTACCACTTGAGAGAAAGACACAAAGTTTACTGCTGTTACTCCTCTATTTTTGGAGCCTTTATTTTCCAAGATATTCCATATGTAGCAACTTGCTTTCAGATTTATATAACACAAGAGCTGATAAAAGACTATCCAACGAAGAAGACTGGGCTTTTTAACTACTGCTTTGTAGAAAAACACTCTGCAGAGGAGATAGGAGATAGCAGTGCTCTCGCTATAGGATCCTACTCCTCAAACTGGTATTAAATAATGTCTTAGACACTAAACTTCCTGACTTAGTGACACCTTTAGTTATTGAATGCTGGGCAGGTTTTATATCATCTTTCATCTTTGTACAATCATTTTTTTTTCATCTTCACTATTCTCAACTACCTTTCTCTAGATGATTCCTTCCACCCCTCACTATTCTTCATTTGAATTCTTCTGTCTCTCTTTTGACAGCAAAGACACCAACATACAGAAGTTGCTGTTCTTTAAATGAAAGAAAACTTTTAATTTTCTAAAATTTTAATTTCTCTTTATTTGACTATCTTGATCCACAAAAAAACCCCAGCCTAATTATGAGATTAAAAATTCTTTGTAGCCCCCAATCCATCCAGTAACACAGTTTGTCTCCTTAACCATCTGTAAAAAGCAACCTGCAATTTCTATCCATACCTCTTACAATGAGAAAGAGCATGTGATTAAACTCAATCAAGCTCTTTATCTCTGACAACATAACATAACAGCAAATAATATAAACCCAGCAACTAGTGATTAATAAATATCTGTAAAATGCGAGTTATTTGTCTCTGGAGTTTACAGGGGTATTTATACTGGAGAGGAAAATCAGCAGAAAAGAATAAATTTAAGTGGTCCATCATTTCCTAAAGTCTTATTGGGAGAAATCAGGACTCCAAGCAGCTGTATAATGCTTTTCAGCCAGCGATCTCAAAGCACGTAAGAATGGATATTAGTAGTCTCCACTCATACAGGAGCACCTACAGTGCAGTGGAGCAAAGTGACTTGCCCTAAGATCAAGGTCAGATTGGCTTCTCATCTTAATATACTGAAATATACATATTTTAATAATAAGACAAGACTATGACTGAAACCTGAGCTCCTTAAAGGCTACTTAAGGAGGCATGACCCATGGATAAACCTCATTTTATTTTTAACAGCATTATCTTCTGTAAGACACAGGAACAATATTAATTCACTTAAACCTGACCTGGACAAATAAATGACTAGTCATCTGACTAGAGCAGTCCTTCTGTATGTACAAAATGCAAAGAAATAGATAAAAAGTACTGAAAAGACCCTGAGCTGTCCTTCTGCTTTTCTCTAAAGCATGTTCAGCCATGTATCCATCCCACTGTGCCTTCTGACAGGTTGGGAAGAGCTGAAATGGAAGAATGGCCAGTCCTGACTGGCATAGAGAGTTCCAAGCTGGAAGTATGTGCTAACCTTGTCTAGGAAGAGCCACCAGCTTTGCTAGCACAGCACCCCACAGATCTGGGGTGTGCTGTTTCCCATTCGCTAGAGGTGAGATGATGTTAGAGATGTTGGAATGAGCTCAATAGCCCATTAATTACTGAACTGTACTCAGATAAATAAAAGATAAATGTAATATAAACCATATTCACCACATTAACCCTCTCAGCCCCCCCAAAAAAACCCCAAAACAAACAAAGCAGCACTGCATCCCCCCTAATTTCTTTAAACAAATGAACACTGACAAAGGTCCAGGCTTGGATGGTGTTTTCAGTCGTTATCAGAACATGGAGCAAATGCCTTACATTGCCAGAAAAAAATATCTTCACTGTATACATGATAGGATCTTGATTTTAACAGATCCATAATCGTAACATTTCATAGTCTCCTGATATAGAAGCCTTTTTTACTTGAAATCTCTGGCTGCCCAACTTTTGTAGCACTTCATGAGCTGTAATGTAACACCTACCCGAGCTGCAGATACTGATGTTATGCACAGTGGAGATTTAAGGACAGAAACTCTTGATTTATTTAAGACAACCAGCAGATTCCTTACGGCCACAAGGAAAACCAGATAGATCATTTCCTGGAGTATCAAAGCAACCTTGATCAGAGAGCAGTAAACCAGCTAAAATTTCAAACAGCTCATTTTGGATCTGGGCACGTAGGTGGTCAGCAAGTGCTTCCACACCCACAAGCTGTGGGGAGAGGGCAAGGGTCAAGGAGGAAAAATAAAAGAAAAAAGAAAGCAGAACCTGTAAAGTTATACTAGAAATACATTTTTGTATAAATCAGAACTCTAATGACACTGTCAGCTCTATAAACATGCAGATATTTTCCAAGAGCAAAGAACCAGCGTTCTATTTCATTCATAGACAGGAATATATATATTTGGGCAAGAAATCATTAGGAATAATTAATTTCTATGTACATGCATTGTAATTTGTCTAATTTGGCTTTATAGCGCTAGCTGCTGCAAAATAGCCCTCAAAAGAAATTAAAATGTTCAATTAAGGATGTAATGGTCATTTTTGGAAAGTACAGCATTAAAATTCTCACAAGGGGAAGGGAATCAGAGGCACCTGTACAAGAAAATGAGGCTTTAAAGTACTCGTGAGGCCCCAGCTGGAGTCCTGTGTCCAGAGCTGGGGTCCCAGGACAAGAGAGATGTGGGGCTGTTGGAGAGGGGTCAGAGGAGCCACCAAGATGCTCAGAGGGCTGGAGCAGCTCCCCTCTGGAGAGAGGCTGAGGGAGCTAGGCTGGGTCAGCCTGGAGAAGAGAAGGCTGTGGGGGGACCTCATTGCAGCCTGCCAGTCCCTGAAGGGAGCAGAGGAACAGGAGGGGAATCAGCTTGTTCAAGGGCAGAGACTGGCAGGACAAGGGGGCTGGAGTGAAGCTGGAGGAGGGAAGGGGGAGAGGAGATCTTAGGGGGAAGTTTTTTACAGAGAGAGTGGTGAGGGGCTGCAAGGGGCTGCCCAGAGAGGGGGTGGGTGCCTCGTCCCTGGGGGTGTTGAAGGCCAGGTTGGCTGGGGCCCTGGGCAACCTTGTGTAGCTCCAGGCCTGGAGGTTGGTGTCCCTGCCTGTGGCAGGGGGTTGGAGCTCTGTGATCCTTGTGGTCCCTTCCAACCCAGACCATTCTATGATTATATGATTCTATGATTCCATACTTAAGAGTTGAGTAAATTATATATACATACTCCCCCACACACAAGGATTGTACCTCAGGATGCTTAGGGACTCATTTTTTCTAAACAGCAGCATCAGCTGCCATTATGAGCAGTACTGAAGTAAGAGCAAATTCAAAAGCAATTTTGATTTTTTTTTCTCAAGCGACACTGTGGAGCTCTGGGATAAATGACTTTCAGATGCTTTAAACCTAATTTAAAACACACCACTTACAATAAGGAAAACATTTTTTATGAATGTTTTATAATGATATTATGGAAAAACTCATCTTTGCTCTGATGATGGCAAAGAAAAAAAAAAAGATTGAAAGAAAATCTTTGGAATGGTAACACTTGCCAGGTTATTCCCATTAGGTCAGGAGATTGCAATAACTACTTTTATTTATACCCAGCAGTACAGTTAGGAGAATGACATCAACTTAAAATATCTTTACAACTCCAAAATTTATTTTAATTGTTTTATTACAATATTAATAATTAAAAGTCACTTTCAAAAATGGATTGAACACAATTTGCATATCTACGAAACCCTGAAGGAGCTGGGAATATAGAAAGAACTAATATGCAAAGAAATTAGACTTAATACGTTTTGCAGCACTTTAGTCACCTCAGTGGAAATAGTAACAGCACAGATTATTCATTTCTGATGATTTAAAGTTATTTCTGGACAACATGAAGGAATGTCAGAAGAGAGCAGGCATAACACCAAGGAAGAGGTTGTGACCTGTGCTACCAGCCTGGCTGGGCTCTAAGATAAGATGGAGAAGGTGGTTTACTTGTGTGTGTTAAATAGGTGGCCTTGGATTAGAGAAGTCTGGTATCCATCCTGCCAGACCTTATTGGGTCCTCAGGGCCACTGTGCTGCCGTGGGCAGAATCCTCCAGAGACTCAAGCAGGAGGCCAAGAGCTACGGCTGGGTGAGAATTCTGCCCTAGCTCCTCTCCCCAGCAGGATTTGTAGTGTTTAGCCTCCATGTTGCACACACAGACCCAAGCTCAGCGTGACTTGAGGCCATGGAAGCACATCCAGCACCTGAGAGAAACGTGAGTGGATGGGGATGGAGCTTCAAAGCTTCCCCATCCGGTAACGATTCCACAGGCCTCACCTAGCCACCCTTCCCACCCTGTTCCAGCTGCTTTTTCTGGGAAGCAGTTTTGTGGAAGAATAAAAAGGTTCTATTGTTGAGTAAGCTAAGGGAGAATGATGCAAAGTCAGTTGCCTTAAATATCTGAATTACTTTGCACTGTGGTGCTTTGGCATCCTTGGATTCGGGTACTGTCCAGTTCTTGGGGACACAACATTTGTTTGAATTCAATTTTGTTAGTCTATACACCAATTATAGGGGTGTTTTTTACTCCTGTTGGTTAAAAAAAATATTCATTTGTCATCTCCCCAGAGCACACACTGCTTGAACAGCACAGAGGAATCATGTAGTCTTTGTTTATAACCTGATTATGAAATTAATTTCCCTTTTCTTGTATTCCTAAATTGTCACCTAACTCTGAAAATCTCACTCCTCTACTCAAAATTAGAAAAGTACTGGATCTCAATAGAAAGGACTCGGTTTTGAAAGCATTATTAGACCATAAAAGACCATCAACAAGTGAGATTGAGCTTTTAAACATTCTCCTGTGAAAGCAAGTTGTCACTTCAGCAGGAGGGAAGCAGCAACAAAAGAGAAGCTTGCCCTGAGAAGCAGCACTGCTGCGGGGCAGCTCTGCTGGTGATCTGGGGAAAACAACAGAAGGTATTTGCTTTCTTTTCCTGAGGAAGAGGAGGCCACAGGCTGCCTGCTTTACCCTTGCCCTGGGATAGGCAAAAGGAATGCATTTGGTGCCTCCCAGGCAGCCTGCAACCAGGCAGAGAAGCCAGGGAAACAGAGTAAGATAATAAAACATCAGATCATATTACTTCCCAGAACAACAGTTTTACTTCTCCAAACAGAAGTGGCAGTGGCAGTGCCAGGGAGGATGATGCCATAACACGGTGCCATTTGTCCCCAGATAAATGATTATTCCTCCATGCAGGACAACGCAAGGAACCCATTTGATTAAAGAGGCATCTCAGGACTTTATTGCTCTTGATTTCTTTCTTATTCATGAATCTCTGGATAAATTCAGTCTACTTTCTAATAGCATCAGAACAACCCCAGGAACATTTGAGAGCTGAAGCAGTCGCGTGATGTAGCAGATAGAGCTTTTACAGCCACAGCTGATAGAGACTGAGTACAGACATGCCCTTTAAAGCCCGAAGGGAGGAGAAGCACTGATGCTTCTGTTTATGAAATTAATAGGTCCAAAAAGCATAGCATGCTGAGACATCAGGCTATTAGCAGGAGCCCTGCTGGCAGCCCACTTAGGGGAAAAAAAAACAAAGTTGTGACAGCAGATTAGGTAGAGGAGTTGGTTTTTTTGCTTTGGGTTTTTTTCTGAAGAAGTATATAGAGAAGTCAGCAACCTATTTCAGTGATTGCTTCCTCCAAGGCTAAAAATAACACAACCCCTGTACTTCTGTGGTCAGTGAACAGCTCAGGCCGAACACCCAGCAGATGCTTTGACACAGGTCCCTACCCATAGGGACAGCGCAGGGCCTGAGTGTACACAGCTTGGTGGCAGTGAGCACTCAGATGCATAAGCAATCACCTCATGTTCAGTTCTCCAGCAGACCAGGCTAAAATAGTGGCATTTGTAGTCACTATGTGGGAGCTGCTGAGGCTTTTCTTTTTTTAAGAAAATTGATCTGTATATGAATAGATTTTTCCACAGAATTTGCCAGAATTTGGAGTAACTGCTTTCTGGTGAAACATAGGAGGAAAAAAAAAAAAAGAAAAAAAAGAATACACATAACTGGTCACCAGATGTCACTGTCCCGTCATCCCAACATGGCCAAAGAACTACTAATCCCTCAGCAGAAAACAAAACCAGACATACAATCAAGGGGCAGGGAAACTGGAGTATGAAGAGGCAGACCCCTTGTTACTCAGCAGAACAAGATGTCAGGGTTTACTTTATGACAGGTTTGTCAGCTCTGTTATAATCACTGATTTACTACAGTCATTTCCCAGGTTTCTTCCCCCACCCCACTGGCAGATGTCACAGATTACCTTTCTTTTACAGAAATTTAGGGTGATCAGTGGCTGGTGTGAGCATGCTTCCAGTGAAAGCAGGCAGGTCCTTTGTGGTAAACATTACAGCAACCAGTCCAGCTGCCTTTTGAGTCCCTTCTTCCACTGCACATCTTTCAGGCAAGTTCCATCTTGTGAATATGCAGATCTGGGGTTAGAGGTCTCTAAGCACTGCCAATGTTGAAGGAACTTTGGTAGCTCTTGTCAAGTAACATATCATCATTAAAAATAGTTTGCAGCTTGCACATTGCTTACTGCCACAGGGAGGGAGAGCTGTACTATCACCTTCTCCTGGAGCAAGCTGTGGATCCCATCACAGCTTGTTTTGGACAAGGGCAGAGCTTTCTGGGGTTTTAACACTACTGGCCTCCATGAGAGGAGTGTTTTATTTGTGGAATCAAATCTCCAGGAACATGTCTTTCAGCTCTTACACGTTCTTTGCACCATTTTTGGGAAGCGTTATATAACGTTTTCAAAAGCACAGAGCAGAGCATGAGTGGGACTATTAGGCTGAAATCAGTAGACTAGAAAGGTGAATGGCTATCTATCTGTAGTTGCTCTTAAATTAGATAACATGGCTAAAATCTCACTGAGGATTTCTAAAATACCTACTCAGGCAGCAGGTTCTTTGGGGAAAAGAACTGATTCTTTCCCTTTTTTAAGAGCAGCACACGCCTCCATCCTTTCCTACCCACCCCACAAACTAAAAGACTCTTTTTCTTTGAGCTTTGTTTTTCCAGGTAGGGAGGGTCTCGTTATACTACTAAGTGCTTTAGCCACACAGGGTAAGGTCAGTCACTCTGATGAATACCTTGGAATCTGAACACAAAAGGCAGAGTGTGTTAAGAAGAAAGGAAAAAGGAGGTTTTTTAATCTTTTAAAATGCAAAAGTACAGCATAGAAAGGCTAGTGGTCATGTTTCTAAAAGGGATCATCAATTCACAAATCTTTCCTGTTTCCAATTATTTTAAAGCACCCATCCTTTAGCAATTTCACCAGGATCATACTGCAACTCTCTGGTAAAGCTGGCAAATCTGAATGGGAATTCTGAGTCCGTGCCATCTGCTTTTAATAGCCCCTCACATTTCAAATGACTCAAAGCAAAGTAAAACATTTAACACCTATTTTAAAAAAAGGGGGATTGAGACTTCTGACCAATTTGCCTGCTACATCCTGGAAGACCAAGGGCAGGCCTGGGGAGTGAATCCTATTTTCATGACTCCCCATCCAGCGTTCTGCTCAAGCCAGCCTGACTGACTAAATAATAGCATTATCTTCTGGAACATGATTGAAATTTTATGGATTTGGAATGTTCTCATACATAAGAGTACTCTATTCTTCCATAAAAATCACGCATGGCTACAATACAATGCAATAAACCTCTGAAATTTCCATGGAAAAACAGCATTTCACAGCTCAGGATGCTTGTGAGTTATCTAATTACAGATATTTTTTTACACTTGAAATCACAAGAGGTATCATACACAGAATGAATACTGTAGTATCTCTGCATATGTGCTGTCAAAGGGGTGAAATAAAGCCTCCAAATGTCATTGTTATGCACAACCAGCATGGTGAGAGAAGCAGCACAACTCCCAGTGAACTAACAAGTGGTGTGCTTTCTCCCCAGCCTTACCAGGTGTGTGACAGCATTATCAGTCAATCTCTGTGAACTCCCTTCTCTCACTCCTTGCTTTGCTCTAGAGAAACTGTTGCTCTAAGGGAAACTGCATATGCCTGAAGTGAACCAGAGACTCCATAGCTTGTGCTTGGGAACTCCCAGCTTGGCTTGACATAAGGTCAAGTGCTCTTAAAGCTGCCAGATGTACTCCTAAGGACTACTGTCTTTATCCATTTTCAGCTGCTGCCTTAAAAACTGCTTCAGTTGACTCCTCAGTTGACAGATACCTGCATGCATATGTGATTAACTCAGGGGCGGGTAGATGGGGAGATTGCTTAGCCACTCAGCATGTACCTGTCTCCCTTGGATTTGCTTTTATCCCTCCCCCTCTTTCCAGTTTCCACTATGTCACCTCATTTCAAGGAGAACAATGGTGCTGTGTGAATTTGATACTTATTTATATAGTGCTGATTATACGTTATATATATACACACACACATATATATACATGTTTTTATATTACACATATATATAAAATACTGATTTTGTATAATATTGCCATTAAAAGTTTTGGACTTGATCACAGATTATCAAAAAGGGAAAACAATCTGCTTATTATTTCAAGTTTTGCCTGAGTAATAATTGCTGCATCAAGGCTATTTGGAATTAGGTATTATAATTCTTAGTGTAGTTAAAGCCTCTTAACACTGGTTCTCAGTGATACCTGTGTGAAATGTTTGCTGACACTATTTAGCAAACAGATGCTTCAGACAGGCAACAGTCAAGTACTTTCACAGAGCTACTGCATGTCAGCACAACTCAGAGATCTGATTGACTCAGAGTACAAGATGTAAAAAGGCTGAGGAGTTTAGGCTGTATATTAATTTCAGTTCTTATTCTGGACCAAAGTAAAAGCTTTCTGGCTTGTAACCATTACAGACATGCATGCAATTATTATATTTTTATGATACTTTTATCTCCATTAAGGCTCTGGAAAAAAACATCAATATTTGCCAAATGGAAAAGGCTGAAACGCTAGAGAAAAAAAATAATGTATTGAGCAGTTTGATAAGTTATCAGAGGAGAAAAGCCACCAAGCTTCTCTGATTATAATTTTACATTCAGATCTCAGAGTTACACTTAGAAATGTCAATCGAGTTACAACCCTGGCGTGATAGGCATTGCCCAATAATACAGCCAGAGACAGCTCCTGTCCCAAGGGAATCAGCATATTAATATCACACAATTTAGGAGATGCAGTAATTACATTAAGGGTGAAATTTGCCCTTAATGCAGCCAAGACCTATGTGTTGATCTCCAAGGAATGAAAGTCTGTGCTAGTATTTAATCACACATTCTCTACTGGATGCATTTGCAAACCATGGATATTCCCAGTGTATCACTAAAAGTCATTTCAGATTACCTACCTTATTTTCAGACAAAGTAAATGGAGTAAAGTTCAAATAAACAAGCTAATTGGGGCTGAAAGCCTTATTTCCTAATAGGACCACTCAGAAAAAGCCAGCATAGGTAGGCTCCTTAAAGGGGTCTTGCATAGTCCAGTGCAATCTCCACTGAAATTTAATTGAAAGAAACTGGCCTGAATGAGATGACATAGAATCTTAAGTGAAGAATTAAAATGGATTAAAAAAAAAAAGGAGTAGCCAGAGATGTGTGTGGTGACAGAAATGCCCCTTTACCCTGTCACTAAGGGTCACAAAGAGAATAATAAAACAATTAAGCAGCAAATGCTTTAGGCAATGTTAAATCTTACCAGTGTTTTTTTTTTTTAAAAGGTCTTATTTTTTATCTCCTCTTCCACTTTGGCTAACAAAAGTCTCATCACTGTCAATGGGGATAGGTGTGTCCCCCAACAAAGGGTTAATTATAGAATCATGGAAAGGTTTGGGCTGGAAAGGACCTCAAAGCCCATCTAGTCCCCTACCCTGCCATGGGCAGGGACACCCTTCACTAGCTTAGGTTGTCCAGAGCCCCAGCCAACCTGGCCTTGAACACTGCCAGGGAGGGGGCATCCACAACCTCTCCTGGCATCCTGTTCCAGTACCCCACCACCTTCATAGCAAATAATTTCTTCCTAATATCTAACCTAAATCTACCATCTTTCAGTTTAAAACTACTGCCCCTCACTGTGAGAAAAGTTGGGCTCTTTTCCCTTCATCTGTTGGAACTGCTGCTGCTGCAGCTCAGTGCTCTGGTGGATGGGAACTTGCTTCTAAAGGTCCAGTCTGAAAGCATTAACGTCTTGTCTATATCCATTTATTCTTCTATCACCATTCTTCTTCTTCTCCTCCTCAATTTTTATTTATATATAGCAATGATGTCCTTAGTCAGGCTTCCTCAGTGAGAATGAATGAGATAGCCCCTTGTTTCCTCCTGCATGATCAACTTTCCATTCTTCTAACTATATTTGTCATCTTCTTTTCTCCTTTTCTGACTTTAGCTCATCTTTCTTGAACATAAATGAATAGAATCACAAAGATATGACACAGGAGGCCATATCAACACTTCATTCAGTGCCTTAAAATTTCCCCTCTTTATCAGGAATTTGTCTCTGAACATATTAAGTTTCAGTGTACTTATCCTGCAGGACCTGCACGATGCTGCAAAGTACCAAACTCATTTGAAAGCAGGAAGGTGGAAATTAGTACTTGCAGGAGGATCCAGGTGTGGAACTTGGATCCAATGTGCACTGTGTTTTCACTTCAACTCTGCTTCCCTCAAAAGAATTTCCCCCATTAATGGAAAATATACCATAGAAGGAAAGGGGAGGATGCATGTAAATCCTGGTGGCATCTAAAAGTATGTGTGAAGAACATGGGCTAAAGTGTCATAATATTTTCTTTAACACTATTGAAAAATTTAAGAATTCAATCAACACAGACATTGCAATTGCATAATTAAAACTCAGAATGAAATGGTATAATTGCTACTTTATGGCCATCATTACATAATGAGTGGTTTTATAGCAATCCCAGCTAACTGTGGATTTGGGTAATTTTTAAAAGTTGTTGATTTCCACAGTATCACTCAGATCTGATCTAGAATATTTCAAAAAAAAAAAAAAAAGAAAAAGGAAATCAATGTTGTTTGTAGTTTCTTCTTCTAAGAGAATTGAAAGGGGGTTCCTCTTGAAGCATTCAATAAAAGCTTAAAAACTCAGAAAGTGTAAAGTGGATTTTTTTTAGAGGCATAAACAGCCATCCTTGAGCTGATAAAATAATAGAAATTTTCAGCTCAAAGTGATTTTTAATGAAGACGATAAGCCCCAGAAAATAACAATTTATGGGCAATATATAACTTAACTTAAATCGGCAGCTCAATCACGGAGCCTCTGCCTCCCACACGCCACACTATGTGCTGTGCATCTCAAGATCTGCTGCATAAAAGACACAGCCTAAGGAAGAGGGGGAAGAAAAAGAAAAAAAGACATCTTTGTGTTTATTGTGCCTCTCAAATATTGGTTCAGCTTGAGAGGCTTTCTGTCCTGCAGTTGTCTCTTCCAGCTACCTAGGAAATACTGTGCAACTCAGTTTTTCCTCCTAGTTTCCTCTTGTCCCTGTGCTACAGGCACCTAGCACCGTGAGGGACAGCGTGTGCCAGGTCTACCTGACTCTAGTTTTCTGGGAGTTGCTATGGGGTTGGTTAATCACTGCAGTCTCAGGTCTGTTTTGCTTGAGGATAGTAGAAAGAGCTTGAGATGAACAGCAGCAGTCAATCACTGCATACAGATCCTTACGGCGGAATTCCTGGGCATCACAACAGAGAACAAAACAGGCAACTGACTGCCACTTGTTATTACACCCCATACAACCACAGCTGCAGGAGTACCCCCGTGTTACACAGCCATGGGTCTGCGATTGGTGCTTGTGTAGATGAACTAGAGCTAACAAAGTACTGTGAGCCAAGCACAAGATCTCATTGCAGGCTTTGAGTCTGAGAAAGCAGGCAAGGTTTGGAGGGGTTGGCTTGCACAGGTTTTATCAGTCCCCAGCCCAGGTGGGGTAAAGCTAAGAGATGCCTACTGTCCTGGTTTCAGTCAGGATAGAGTTAACTTCATTTGTAGCAGCTGATGGCATGCTGTGTTTGGGAGTTACAATGAAAGCAGTGCTGAGAACACCCTGATGTTCTTAGTTGCAGTCAGACAGTCAAGGACTTTCTCAGCTTCTTCCTATTTCTCTGTTCATGAGAAAGGAGGGGCAAAGCCAGGACAGGTGACCCAGATGGGCCAAAGAGAGTATTCCATGGCAATGACGTCCTGCCCAGGAGAACGGGGGGCTGAGGGGAGGAAGAAGAGGGGCGGTGGCGGGACGCATGCTGCTTGGGGGGACGGTCGGGTTCCGGGACAGCTCTGGGTGGTACCTGAGTTGTGTGGGTCGGGGAGAAACTGCATTGGGGATCAAGAGTTTCATCTTCTTTTGCTCTAAAGTCCTGTTAGCATTGGGATATTTGATCTTTCTGTTCTCTTAGTAAACTCTCCTTATCCCAACCCACAGGCCTCTTAGTTTCTTGGGTTTGGAGTTATTTCCCCTTCCTTTTCCCTTCCCTTGTTTCCCCCTTTTCCCTCTTCCCCTGCTCTTTTACTTTAAGAAGCAGGCAGCTACGTGGATCTCGGCCCACAGCCGGGGGAAACCACGACACCTACATAAGTTTAAGTCAGACCTTTAACTACTAAACAAACACATTTTTGGATCATTTCTTTCGCATATAAAAAAAACCACTAAGGTTGTATGGAAATCCCATCTATTCCCCTTTTGTATACTAAAGAATATCCTGATGTCAATGTTTGGTTTTTGCCTTCCCAAGGAAAACAAAATCACAGACATGCGAACAACAACAAAAGTTGTTCTTTCCAGAACATGCTACTAACAGGAGCTGAACTCTCAAAGAATATTTCTAAGAGTACTCGATATTGCAGTACTGAGATTAGCATCAATGACTGAAAAGATGGTGTGAATTTGTTCCTAACATAAAAATATGAATATTTAGAAAAAACAGTTCCATATATAAACACTGGGGATATAATACCAACCAGAACTGTCAGACATGGCCAATAGTGGCAAAACAATATTCTCTGCATTAATCAAAGCAAACCCCAGATTTTGGGGAGGAGGGGAGTCACCTCTAATCTATAAAATATATATTGCATCTATTTTGTTCTTCAAATAAAACAGAAAACCTTCCTCTAAATACACTGTCAGTGTTAGTAAAGGAAAGTTTGCCCTGCAGCAGCGGGTGGTAAATGCTTATTTATGACTGCAAACTAAAGGTACTATCCTCTGCAGAGCATGAGACCTTCACAGTTAAAGCAAGCTGATTAAGGTTAATGAGTTAATTAATTTTGCACCTGGTATGATGGACTAGTGGGTAACATTCTGCACTTTTTGTCCTAGGGAAGTATATAACAACTCAAGACCAAGAGCAGTTACCTGGCTTAGAAAAAGATACTGTTATCCCTGCACCTCTCCAGACTTAAGTGAAATATTTAGACAGTTGTTCTCATCAGCATTTCAACATTGATTTCTATTTTTTTCCCCCCTAAAGTATCATCAAGACTCAGGGCATGTGTGTAATATCTGCAGTACATAGTGAACTGGTTAAAGTCACGATCCTGAATTCTTCGTGGTTGGCACCACAGGTGTGCAACGTATTTGCACCCATGCAATCCACCCCCATTTGCTATTATAACTACAGTTTAAAAATATCAATATCAAAAGATTACATTCTACAGGACTAACTGAATCAATACAACAGCTTTAATTTGATTCTTATTGAATAAACATTCAATTTCATGGGTAGGGGAAGCCTTAAGTTCTTGCTTCATTCACTCTTTTATTAACCAAAGTCACTGTATTTGATGGATATTCATTCATAAATAAACTCTTGGCCTTTTGGCAAAGAAGAAGATTAATTTGTACATGCCTAGTATTCAAAAGCATCATTTATTTGCAACTCTGATTTCTAAACAGACCTAGAAAAGAGGTTTTGGCAGTTCTTTTATCTAAGTGTGATTCCAACCTGTAATGACATCATGTCAATGACATGAGGGGGTTTCATGTTCAGCCCTAAATGCAATTATAGTCAATTCACCTAATCTCATTGCCAGTAACACATTAAACCTGGGCTCTCATATTTAAGCTCGGCTTTCACTTGCACATCCATTATTGGCACTTGCCTCTTGTCTGTAGGTTATTTTAAGAGGGCATTAAATGTGTAAGGGTTGAGACTCATATTGAAAGGCAACCCTGCTGATGTAAAGATGTAACCTTGGTATTTCTTCCCGTGTCTGGTCAAACTGTCCATCAGCCTTCAGAGCAGGCTAGTTCTCCCCATGCTATTGCTGGTTTGACAAACAGAAATATTCATCAATCAGCAAATTATTACTTCATTAAGAACTCTTTCTTACCCTGCAAGTCTGATGCTGAGGCTCTCTGGTTTCCTTGCCTTGGACTCTCCTACAGTTACAGTGCGTTTCCCTCTCTTTCCAGTTAGATTTACGTCACACACTGTACAATACAGGAGTGCCTTGTTCCTTTTCAAAAGCTGGAGGGGGTGGGGTGGGGGTGGGTGGAGAGGAAAGGGAACCCTGTAACTCAAAGTCAATATACTTCTTGGAAAGCCCCCAAATTCTTTAGTTATCCAATCGGTTACACATTTCAGTTCTTCCACTCTAGTGGCATCATAAGTTATTTGCAACACCAAGTTCATAGGCACTGAGAGCAAGATGGAGCTGAGATGTCCCTATTCCAGCCCCTAGGACCAAGCCAAGTTCTGCAGCTACAGACAGCACACAGATAAGGCAAAAACTGAAGTGTCACACTCCACTTCTGGACTCCTGACGAAAAGTCTCCTTTGCAACTCCCATAGTTATGAGAACAGATTTAAAATAAAAACCCCACAGAAACTGCATTTTAATCCAAACATGATGCAGTTTGAGTTCAATGACTAAGTCTGGCTGTGAAGAGATGCAGTAGAGGAAAGCAATGAAGACTAACTGTTGTTCATAACCTGAGTGCTTAGTACAAGGGGAGCAGCTGTAAGGATCTGTACTCAGCATATTCCCTGTTCCTTTCCTGGGCTGTGAACAGTGTCTTAATTTACACTAAGCCAATCTGGCTGGAACCATTCGTTCATCTCACTTCTCAGGTCCATGAACATTCATTCCTCCTCTGGATTTGATATGCTGCTTTTTCTTTCTTTCCTGCTTGCACATGAGGTAGAAACAAAACTTTTGCATGGTAAGCAGCAAGAGATTTCTGCAAGAAAGTTAGCAATTGATGTCTTTAAGTGCCCCTATTCAAATGTGAACACATTTCTGTGTCTTTCCACAAGTCTTCCTACCTTTTCTAGCATTTAATAGCTTACTTTTGAAGCAGAGGTACTCTACATAGTGGGAGCCAAAAAGTACATTAGTGAATTCATCTAAGAGAAGTGTGCTGTTAAATAATAATACGTAGACTAATTAATGTAGATGCAATGGTGAGAACATGCTGACACTGTGGAAGTTAATGATCCAGCTGCATTATCACTTCCATCACTGTAATACTGAGAAAACCAAAGAACTTGGCTTTCTGCATCCTGAAATAGCAATTCCACTAGGCATCTTACAGAGACAGTTAAACAATCTTTCTGTACTTCACTAAAGACCACGGTGTGATTTTACCCTGGAATTTCAGACAACGGTTTAGCTTCACCTACTGCCTTGAGCAAAACGTGACACCAAAGTCGTGTTACACCAGAAACACTTTCACAAGCCCTGTGATTCACAGCTCCAGGAGTTCCAGTTCTCAGTCCCAGTTTTCCCACTGCTCACTTCTTCCCTTGTACTACCTTGTTGAGATGGTGAAGCCAGCACCTGACCCATTTCCATGCCTCATCCCCTCTCATGTGCCTGTTTTCTAGGAAAGAGACAAAGCAGAGCTTTGACCAAAAGTCAGATGGAACTTACACTGTTGTACAGTCCAAGCTATCACCTCTTATTATTTCATTCTGTTGTGGCAAATAATCCCAGTGTGGCTGCTCATAGGTTTCAGATCCAAGTACATGACAAGAATGGTGTATTATATAAAGGAGTCAACTGAGGCTGCATTTGTAACCACAGACAAGTCTGGTGATTTCAATGGCATGTTGTTTTACAGGGGTGAAGATGGCAGTGTATGACATGTGTTTCTTGGTATAAACATCTAACTTTCAAAAGCATCTAGGCATCCTGCAACTAACAGCATCTGATGGGACTTTCCAATGTAGGCATTGAAATCAATAGGAAATCAACACACACACATGTTTTTAAAGCCTAACAGAAACTTGACATTTGGAGCCTAAACTCCTGAAGATCTTTGATAACTACCCAGTAGCAACCTGCATTCCTTTGACTCAATTAAATTTTCAAGAAAGGGCTTTTCAAAAAAGGACCTTGACACTCAAAAAGCCCTTGGAGCAACGAAGCAAAGAGACATCGAGGCACTAGACAAGCTGCCAGCTCTGGTGGTGACACAGCAGGCTGCTGCCTTTGCTCAGCACCGTGCCCAAACTCAGACTGAGAAGAAACAATTATTAGTTTAGACACAGCACAGCACTGACTCCCAGTAATAACGAGACAGCCAGGATTTCAAACATGTATGTACCATGAGGACACAGCAGACTGAGATGGTGCTACCTTGGGCATCTCTGCCCTCTCTTCTGCTCCTGCACAGCACAAACTGCCCACAGACCCTTTTCAAAGGCTTGTCCTCCTCTTTAAGTTATGCCACAATTCCCTCACCAATCCCCTCTTGATCTGTGGACTATAGGGAAAAAAAGTCTTTCCCAACACACTTCTTAGGAGAAAAAGAAATGTTGTTAAACATTAGCACCTAATAGCCCTATTTTTATAATTATGCTTTATGAAAAAGAAAACTAAAAAAAGAACAGGGCAAATCAAGCATAAAACCCAGTTTGGAAGGGATACTTCATAAAGCACAACCTCATGAAGACAGCCCTTTTGGAAGGGTGATACAGACCCACAAAACAAGCTACCTGCATTTTACCTAAGAATATTCTAACAGTCAAAACATCACTGATAGTCCTGATGGTGATGGACAGGGTAGAGGGGAATGCACATACCCTCTATTGCTTCCTGGTTTTGATAAGAGCAGAAGGAAAACCCAAACATTTTTACCTGTTAGGCAAAATAAGCAGGTGCTCATCAAAGTTTAGCAAGGAGCTGTTCTGTTAAATAAGTGCTAGTCATTTATATATAATTACTTTTTGACTGGACCTACTCTTCAGCCAAGGCATAAGATCTGAAGCATGGGCACTTCTAGACCTTTCATGTGTATGTGTGGAAGTGAAGGAAGCTTGTGGGGAAAAAAAATCAAAACATTTCATCAGCAACACATAATGCCCTCAAAGAAAGTGAATAGAATATGATGCTCTAAATGGCCTGAAGAACAGAGCAGCCAGCGATGAGCTTTTGGTTCGTCTCAGCAGCAGTATTTTTGTCACTAATTTCCATGGTTCTGAGTGAGGGGCAGCACTCTAAAAGCAGTACACAGCCGCACAACATCACGCCATTTCATGTTTCACAAGTCAGAAATCACCACCACCTTATTTAAGCAGGGCTGGGATTTGTCTACAACCCTGGCTCACAAATGCATTTAGCCACCAAAGGACTTTTTTCACAGTGAAAATGAAGCTCATCTGTTCCATCCCCTGTCTCCAGCAGCGCCAGCGCATATTCCTTTTCCACTCAAGTATGATTCATTTTACAATCTCAAGATTTCCTTCCAGCTACAAGCCTTGCAAAGGGACTGCTACTTAGAATAAAAAATGGCAAGTACAGCTGGCCATCTTGCCCCAAGCCAGTCAGTCCCAACATTTCTTTGGAATCACAGCAACATGGATTGCATCGGAGAAGTAAGAGATGGGCAAGGCCCTGGGCAGACAGACAGACCTTTTCCTCTCCGTGGCTTTTTCTATAACCAGACAATGACTGTGAAGATTATACTCTAGAGAGAGATTTTTCCAGAGATCTCAGGTCCCCTCTAAATTCCAAAATAAATGTACAGATTCTAAAAAAGTGCCCAGTGATGGAAAATTACAGAGTAGGAGATAAAGCCCTACAATAAAAACACGGTGTAGGAGGAAGTGGAACAGTCAAACTAGTTGTCTTCTTTTCCTCTTTACCCCTTCCTGTTACTTGGGTTTTCATTGTCAAAGTCTGGCATTCAGAGACAGGTCTATTTGTGAATGACCTACATGGGCAGCCTTTTGTTGTTCAGAAACACTGTCAGAAATGAAGGGATCAAGAGCCCACCTTACACCATGCAATCTGCCCTTTCAACAGGGTGCACTTGGTTTCAGAAAAAAATAGCAACTTAAGGGTTTCTGGTAAAAAAAACCCAACCCTGATATTTTGTGTCACATCCACGTCTGATGAGCTGGCTGGAATCTCCAGCCATGCCTCTTTCACATGGGGCATCACACCCAGGAACTCTTGGGATATGTCACAGTAATTCAGTAAATGACAATAGTTTCACATGACCTAGAACATAAGGCCCAGATGCCTTATCCCAGGGGGTTGGGATACATACACAGCACTCAGGATGTTATATCTGCAGATAGGATTTATATTTATGCATGCTTTCAGCTGAAAGGTTAAAAATTAAAAAAACAACTTTTTATACTGCTAGCCAACTCAGCTACACGTATGCATTATGTATAGGAACAGATGATAAATGGTAAATATATTTACCCTAGGGAATTCCTCTACATAACAAAGCAAACACAGACCCAGGTCTCCATTTCATGTAACTCTCAAAGAGCAAGAAACCACTGAATACCTTAAATCATCTAAATAAAAGGGGGAAAAAATAAGGAGGAAAGAATCCAGTGCATGTGCAAGCACTTCCACAGATATAGGTAATTTTCTACACAGTGCTCAGTTACCATGGTGATGGGCATGAATCAGATTAGATAATTTCTCTACTCAAGAAAACCTTCTACCAAAGCCATTGGCAGGTTTTCCAGTTGATCTGCAGTGTCAGGTTCATGATTATTCTTTTTTTCCTCTCCAGAACAGATCATATGAAAGATTAAACGTGTGCACACAGTGACATTATCTAAGGGGAAGACAAGGAGGCGCTTTAGACATTAGTTACAGTCTGGCTCTAAAGCTACTGTAACCAAAAGAAAAACTCCACTTAATCTTGGATAACTTTCAACACAGAAAACCTACACAGGGAAAAAAACCCAAAGTCAGAGAATTGAGAGTGGATGAAACTCCTTAGATAGAGAACTAGGTAATTGCAGCTTGTGATAACGGACATCCTCAGTGCCTTGAAGTGCCTTTCCTAAAGTAGGAGCTGCCACCTTCACTAAGCCTATACAGCATGGGATTAAGGGGACCCACCTCATAGAATCACAGGTGCTGAAAGGGCCCCCCAGAGCCCATGGGGTCCAACCCCCTGCCAAAGCAGGGTCCCTAGGACAGGGCACACAGGGCGGTGTCCAGACAGGGCTGGAATCTCTCCAGAGAAGGAGACTCCACACCCCCTGGGCAGCCTGTCCCAGGGCTCCCTCACCCTCACTGGGAAGAAGTTCTTCCCCAGATTGGGGTGGAACTCCCTGTGCTCCAACTTGAGCCCATCGCCCCTTGTCCTGTCCCCACAGACAACTGAAAAAGGGCTGAGCTTCATGTAAGATGCTTGAGCCATTTGTCCAGCTTCTCAGTACACATAGTTACCCACAGAAACCTAAACAATTGTGGATCATACTGAAATGACAACTCAATTTTTAGCTGTGAAACCATCCTCCTTTGCTCAAGACCAGTGGAAAGTCTTTCCAGAGGGATTAACAGAGGATTTAGAAAACCAGAAAAAAATGTGTTTTGATTGGAAGTCTACACTGGAAGTTATGAAATGATAGTTCTACTTTATTCCGGAGACAAAAGCTTATCACAACTTTGGTGCTCTTAATGGAGTGCATGTGCAGAGAACTATTAGTTGAGTATACAGCAGCCAGTTGGAGGGTACCAACATATCACAGTATTTCTCCAGGGATTATTTTAAACTGACCCTTTCTTGCCTCTTTTGATCTCTTAAAAGCTAATGCCACTCCAGCCCTGGCAGGAGTGTCACTGTGCAATGCTTCCAGCACTCTATAGCCTTTGGAAGTGCATTCCCATGGTAACACTTCAAACCCTGATGGCTACATCATTTCAGCACAGTAAGTTTAATATCAGATGCTTGAGCCATCTGTCCAGCTCCTCAATTAACATAGTTAGCTACTGAAACTTAAGCAATTAGGTATATTATTGGAATCACATTGCAATCAAGGAACTAATCCACAACACAAAAGCAGGACAGAGGAAACCCTAAAGCAACACTGGAACAGAGCTAGTGTGAGTGAAAGAGAAGGAGGGGCACTTCATCCAGAATTAAATGCAAATTAGAAGTTAATCTGGCCCATAATTTCTGTCTTGAGTCCTCATTTTGACTGTGGAGCAGTTGCAATCCTGTTCCCATTAGTGTGAATGACTCTGTGGTGCAAACAAACAGAAAACCAAGCTCAGCACTTGCCTCCTCTATAAATAAACTAAGGAGAAACACCTTGGGACTGAGGTGGAAGCAGAGTTGCCTAAGGCAAGGCCATGGGATGGAAGATGTCCTTATCTGCTTGGTTTGGGGTTGAGCTAAATACTGCACAGTCTTCTGAACCTATTAAAAGCTTGGTAGACAAAAGTGAAAATCCTGAAATTGGATCACATACCATGGGTGCTCTCTTATGCATGGTATGTGGCTATGGGGTACAAATTTTGGGGGTTAAAGCGGGTAAATGGGGACCCTAAAGGGATAGCAAGTGATTTCCCTCCATGCAGGCTCTGGGGAAGACCAAAAGCTGACACATGGTGTGTGAGGGGCAGCAGGTTCAGAGGTAGTGAAGCTACCCCTGAGGGGAAGCTGAGACAGAAGATGCAGGGAAGGCCCTGGTGGGAAGGGGCAGTGTTGAGGTGGCAGCAGCTGGGTACATGTAGCTTAGATGGAGCAGCCAGCAGTTGTCTCGCTGGTGTGTTTGAGGGCCAGGGAAAGGATTGCATCTCACCTGCCGATAGACAGGTAAAGTCAGAAGTCTTCAACTAGTTATCTACAACATCTTAATAGTCCTTAGAGAGACATAGGCATTTCTAAAGCATGACTTATATGGCACTTTAGACATTTACTGTAGAATAAGACAAATCATTCCCTATTTCTCTCCATGGACTATAAAAGAACTCTGCATGCCCAGTTCAGCTAGAGATGTCTGTACTGCAGATATCTAAATTAAGGCAGCAGAGTCCTAGCATGGAGTGCTCTGCTGACTGTGATATGAGGAAGAACTGTTTTCTTAGCTTACAGGGGTGCACTGTTGATAGCCATCCATCACAGTATGAAGGAAACAAATGATGCTTCCTACTACAGCTGTAAGGTCTGCCCTGCCAGGTCCTTGCTAAAGCAGTTACAAAAAGATGCTCAGGTTTTTCCCTGTTAGAAACAGCAGCCTGTTCTCACACCCGAGCTCAATACAGCTTTCTTTTTGTTTGCAGCAAGAGAAATTTTGTTCCCAGTAATAAAAAAAAACCCAAACCAAAACCCTGCATGAAACTTAAAGATATCAAACAAAAAAGTATATGTCAAAAGACATTATGGTCACACATGTCAGCAAAAGAAAAGCAAGGCACAAATGAAGATACTTGTAGCAGTTTTTCCCCTCACAGCAAGCACTGCTGCACAGCATTTCATCTTTCACTTCATGCTGGTTTTGAAATTTAAGTGGTACTGTTAGCCCTGAGTATTTCAGGTAGCATTTCTATTTCTTGGATTGAATCTGTTAAGGGAAGCAGTGATGTCCAGTTAGCCTTCCCATCAGGCTTTTTTTTGTTTTGCAGCCTCACGTTCCCAGAGCATCCCCCTGTAAGCAAAGAAGAGTTCATTTCTCTTCTCCCAAGAGCTGAAGGGTCTCCTCCATCACCAGTTCCCAGGTTTTTCACCCAGGTCATCTGTCAGTCTGCTGCACGAACAGCCTCTCCTGTCTCTTTGCTCTCCTGTCCTCTTTGGCCTCTCCTGTTTCCTACATCCCCTCACCTGGAGAAACAAGCCCAGAAACCTCAAATATCCCTTGTGCTTAAATGAACTAGCCCCACATAGTCCTTTCCACAGGAACTCAGAGCTCTGCCAGGCTCTGGCAAGCTCCCTGCAGTCAGATGTCAGTGCCTTCAACTGCGAGCTGCTTGCTTCCCTTCCTGCTTTCCCACATCAGGCTTACTTCCCATCCAGGAGGCAGAGAGATGATTACAGAGAACCTGACTCTGACCCAGATTTTGTTGCTTCGTTGGTTCTCCCCTAGATGTTTAACTATTTATAGGTGCTATTCCATTTCCTTAAGAAGAGAATAACATGGAGTAAATCCTGTTTTCAAAGGGATACAGGGGATTTTGATAGGATGCCAAAGCTCCCTTATGTTCCTTACAGTGTCACAATGTTCTTCACTCCTGTGTTTTTGCTGCAGACTATTAAGTTTGCTCCTTCTTACAAGAGATATTTTTCTAACCAGAGCTATTCATAGCACATCATTAATTTTCTGCCCATTCTGTATGAATGGATTGATTCGACCGCAGCTACAACCCATGATTTTTCACTACAGCTACATTCAGGTACTGGAAATAATATTGCCATGTAATGCAAAGCTATTAACTGCAGCTTAATATCTACCAGCCAGTGAACTATCCCAAAGGAATATCTCCAAACATGTAAATATAGTTTAGTGACTCAAATAATTATAATTGTTTTCACTAACATTCAAATGCAACATCCAGATTATGAAGTTAATTCTCTGTACCTACTCACCCATTGGTTTCTCAGTTACTATAAACCCAGCTTTTACAAGATTCTTTGCACAGCTTAACAGTAAATGAGCCATACCTGCCAGACTGACCTTTTGACCCGTTCTATTTATGAACTCAAGCCTAAAAGTAGTACTCATTGCCTCTAAAACCCATTTCATTTAATGCTGATACAACATTTCCCACCTTTGTTTAAATCAGAAAGAGTTCCTGTGCTTTAATTCCATGTATCATCACTGTTGGGGACTCTGCTGTGGAAAAACCAAACCCAGCAGCTATTGCACATTTGTGAAGGTCTTGTGGAAGTGACTGGGCTGGAGACACTTTTCATTTTTGCTGGCTGAAATGGCAATATTATAGTACCGTTGACTCCTGCCAGCAACACCAGCCACACACCTCTCTATCTGAGAGCAGCTGCTTGTAACTAAACCCTGAATGTAGCCTGGGTTCATTCGCCTGCTCACAGGATTAACTTTGCCTCTGAATGCTTTCTGTGACTGCATCTTTCCCAGGGAGAAACCTGTGGTGCTTCCCAAGGAGGCAAAAAACTGATTTGCAGGATACAGCAGCTCAGGCCACGATTGTCCTGGGTCTGGTGAGGCACAGATGGATGAATAATTAATGCACTGTCTTAAATCCAAATATGTTTACCAAGGAGTAAGGGTATGTGTTGTTAGTGAGTTTCTTTGTGGGTTTTGTGCTTGGTTTTGTGGGCTTTCTAATAATGAGTACATTATTTAAATGATACCTTCCCTGGCATTTTCACTGAGTGACAGTTACTCCCCATCAGCAACTGCAACTAAAGTCAGAACAGGAAGTTTTTAATCCAACAGCACTTCCCTGTGAAGGTCTATAACCACTCAGGATCTCACCTTCTTATTTATTTCTCAGCAGATTGTTATTAAATCAGACAAACATATGCATACATTAAACACTTCAGTGCCTCAGTATTGCCTTCGGAATGATACCATAAACCAGCACATGCATGAGCTTGATAACTCATTATGAAGAAGACCTGGGGTTTTCATCAGCAGCACAGTACCAGAGGGAAGAGAATTCTATTTGACTCTATTGCTACGCAGCACAAAAGGAAGAGGATACTTAGGCCAATAACTTCTGGTTTCAAACTAGCTCATTTTGTACTATTAAACTGTAGAAAATACTTATTTGGATTGGTATTACTTCATAGGACAAGTTCTAACATGAAAAAATTTGAGGCTGTTTGAATGCTTCAGTATTTTTGCAGGGTTTTGTAACTTAAGAGGAAACCTGTTGTAGTTTATTAGTCTCCACAGAGTGTTTTGTGAAAATATTAACTTTACTTTTTAAAGAAGTGAAAGATTAAAGTTGTTTTGCTGGTAGAGAAAAATATTTTAAATTAACAAAATATCTGTCCCAAAGGTCCAAATAAGAGAGGATTATCCCTTTGTTCTGAATTTTAAACCAGTTTTCCAATTTGTCAACCTTAACCATAAACTTAGAACTCTTGGGGTTGTCCTTCCTACTCCAATGTCCGCTGGTATTTTGTGGAAATTGGAAGCCTTTCCAGAGGCACAGAGACTGCTTCAGTACCAAGCCATGACCTGAGAAGTTTTATGCTACTCAACTGCTACAGAAAGGTGCAGCAAGTATGGAAACCAGCAGCCAGTACCTTCTCTTAAGTATAGTGTGCAATGCTGTCCTTCTCTATCTTGCACTCTCATCTTTTATCTACCCATCTGATCCTTGTTATCTTTTCAAGACTTTCACATTCAGGCCAAAAGAAGGGGGGAAAAAAGACTGAAAGAAAGAAGCCATTATAAATATGCTGACACCAGGGGCCCTGTATGTCAAGACCATCTATCACATTCATTGCCTCGGTAAAATTGCTGGTGTGAACAGAATCCAAAGTCTGTTACAGTAGAAGTGGTGTCTGAGCACCTGTTTGCACACCAGACATCTAAGGGGTCAAGAATCAGAGGATAAATAAGAGCATTTCAAGCCTAATGCTGATTGTACTGTACCAGATTTGCTAATAAAACCCCACCATGCCTGAAAACCCCAGAGCCTAAGGAAACGTGCTTCCAAGAAGAGCTGTAGTGTGCCCTGATTGATAATGAGCATGCAGTCATGAAGTAAAAATGGCAGGGCAAAAGTTAACACAAGGCTGGGTGAAGTCATTAGGAGCCCTACTAAGCTCTATGCAAAATGACAAAATAAGGGTGTCTGAATTCCACTGCAAATCTGATAGACTGCATGCTGGAAGCAGAGAAATGAGATGAACAAGGGCTCATCTACATTAGAAAGTTTTACTGCTTTAATTAATCCAAAAACATAATTAAAGCTGTGAAATCTTTCTAGTGTGGATGCAATTTTACTGGTTAAATGAACAAGCTCTTGGAGCTTACTATGGTTCAGATATATCATTTACCCATCTGACCGTACCCTACTCTGGCATATTAGAATATATCCAGTTTTCTCCTCTACAGATGGATTTGGCTACCAATTTAAACTTCATATAGCAGTATTTATCTTCTAGACCTCCATGGAGGCAGGACTAGGCTAAGGAGGTGCTCTGGAGATGACTAGATTAGATCAGACTGGTCCACTAGCCTCATGTACCGTGCATTTCCATTCTTGAGGCAACAGTCCTATGGTTCAAGCATTAAATTGTAGTTAAATGCTTTCCTGAGTTCTACTACAGGCTATTTGGGAGTCCATGAACACTGACCTTCACTCGTGGTCCTTTGCCTACAGGGAAAAAACCTTCTATCTTCTCTTAGGCTGAGAACTGGAATTGTCCCACGCTGAAAGGGCTGCCAATAAACAAACATACTGGGCTTTATGTTTTTTCTGCCTGCCTCTGTCTTTCTCCAGGTTTTACCTCCAGAGACAATAAGCTCCTGAAAAGGTTATTCTCACCCTCTCTATACTCAAGAGCTCAAACTAGTTGTTATCAAAATATAATTACTCATATTACAATCACAGTTTGCTCTTCGCTTTTACTAACCATCCCATCAGCCATCTGCTGAGAGCACAGGTAAAATTGGACACAGAATGTGAATCGACTATCCTTGGCATTTTTTTCCACAGATGAAGAATAATTTATCAATAAAGAATTAATTAATTGAAAATTGCTGTATTAATCACCATGCATTGTGCACTCTGAAATCAGAGCAAGAGTTACCAAGACGTGGCCACAGTGGCTCGCTATGATGCAAGTATGAACGTGGTATACCTCACTGAACATTTTAATCCACTCTACTCCAAAAATAATCCACACTACTCCAAAATCTGAGAAATCCAAGATAAAAGAAAATGCAGAATAGCACTGAAATCATGTAAGTCCTTCAGATGACCAAGAGGGAATACACATTATTATTTACAGTCTTTAGAGTTGTTCCAAAGTTAGTATAACCATCACTTTTAAGGGTCATTCCCTCTCACTCACCATATAAATATTCTGTTGTTTCTTTTCCCACTGAGTGCTGAGGTACTAAACAAAGCAGAGAATGTCATTTTGAGTCACAAAGATGACTGGCACACACACACACACAAGTCACAGAGCATTTTATGTTGCTGGTAAATGTACCCGAGATTCTTTCTGTCTCTATGCATTCACTTTCTAACTGACCTATTTCAAATCACAGGTCGATCTTCCTCTCCAACTCCATCCACAACAAATATACAATTACCCCTGCCTTTTCTCTCCTTGTCATCATCCATTTACGTTTCAGCTGGGATCACTGCATCAACATCTACAGGATCTGAATGGTTTGGAAACCCAGATTTCCTGGCAGGACTCTGGGGCATTCAGCTGGCGATGGCTGCAGCTACTTTCACTTGATGTTTGCAGAACAGTTTCCCCCCAGTGAAAACCCTCCAGGGAGTTTCAATGAAATAGCATCAATCAGGACTCCCAGCTGACATCCAGGAAATGGAGCAGGATGTTACTTACACACGTGCACAGTGTACTCAATGAGTGGGGAGTAGTCTGGGCCTTACTCAGTGTTGCATTACAGCTTGGCTGTCAAGGCAGAACCCAGTGTGATTTTGCAGACTTACGGTTAATGTGAAGAAATAGTCAAATAGCAGGCAAACTGAGTGCTCTCTCTCTGAGTTAGGGGTAGGTGACCTTCCCTCTGTTGGAGCTGAATACATAAGCAACTAGAACATTTGGTATCTCTTCCCTCCTGAGACCCTGTGGCATATGGGGCCCTATTAGATAAAAAAAACACTCAGCTGTCAGGTTCTGCTGGAAGAAAAGCAGGCTTCTTGCTATTCAGGTAGCAAGCAACATTGAGGGATGTCAGTCAGTTCCCACAAGACAGCAACATGACTAAGGAGAAAGATAACTACTGTGTTCATGTTCACATGGGAAGATGAAAGTTTCCAATACTTTGGAGAAAGTCATCTGCAGGACCAAGTGCTAACTCTGCATTCATCCCCAGTTAGCTGGGGTAGAAGACAGTGCTCAGGCTCTCCTAAAAACTGACTCAGGCTGGAAATTAGCCAAGCCTCATCCTGCTTTCAAGAACCACATGATCTCTGAATTTCTCAATAGAAAGCTGAAATCATTCTGTACCTTCATAACTTCCCACCAGAATGATACAGTGCTGTTCCAGAGAAAAGGCATTTTGTATTGTATTAGGAATGAGTGTAACAGGAGATTCTGGGAAACCCCATGTGGGTTTTTAGGCTACAAGAACCCATCCTATTCTTGGATGCTGAAAAACTAAGTAAATGAAAACTTGCAAGACACACAGGGCTTGGACTGGGCACTGCACCCCAGTAAAGCTCTAAAGCAACAGACAGGAGCTATTCCTGAGAAAAGTCAAGAATTACAGGGAAGACAGGACTGAGAATTTATACCTCTTATTTGTAAATGTTACCTACATTCTGGTGAAGACAGAGTATAACAAAGGGAAGAGTTTTATTTCAAAAGCCAGAGAAAAATAATAGTTTAGCTGATAACAGCAGAGCTGTGAGTAGGAAGTGCAAACACTCCCCTCCACGCCCCCCCAAAAAACCCCAAGCCCACAACCCAATGAAGTAACACCTCAGAAACCCCAAATCAACAAAACCCCACCAATCATGGGGTATGTAGCCTGCACTCAGAACTTTTTATTCCTAGAGTAAAGCAGAAAGAGAATTATTTCTCTCCCAGTTTCGTTCAGATAGGAAGATAAACAGTAAATAATTTTGACTCTGCCCAACAGATCAAGCACTATGAAAAGCCACCTCCATTTTACAGAGAAGATTAACAAAGAGGTACACTGGTTTGCCCAAGGCCTCACAGCAAGTTCAGGGTCCACCTGAGCATAGCTCTCAAGCAGTTTCAAGAATCCCAGGACTGTTTACCCCTCAATCCTGAGCTTAATCCTAGGGGTGGCCCTGTCTCCTTTCCTTCTCCTTAAGAAACTGCAGGTATTTCTATTAGTCTTGTGTCTGTATCCTTCAAAGAAGCCTGGAATGGAGAGCTAGATGTAGCCTTGCTGTAGTTTACCTCCTCCATTTAGTGCTCCCATTTCAAGCACTGCTGAGAGAACTCCACTCACCAACCAGTAAGGTGGTGGGAGGCAGAAAGCTCAGCACCTCAGCAGTAGAGGCAGAGTGCCTGGCAAACAGCTCATCTACTCCTGAGAGATGCCAACTGCAGAGAGCTTCAGTGGCGCTGAGTATTGCAGTGCTGGGACCCAAAGGAAAGCACGACTTTGGTTACTGAACATTTTAAGGTTAAATTTGGCTGCTTTGGAACTGCACCAGCGTGCAAGCCATTCACCTGCAGTCCTGATACCCTCCTAAAGCTCTTCGAGCCTTATCTGGGGCAGGCATTGAGGATGGAGAGTTTACTGTGAGCATGACAAATTAGGAGCCCACAATTCCTCCTATTTCTTTGATCTTTTACTGACTATTGGTTCTGAGCAAGATGAAAAGATGTCCAAATCAAGATTATTTGTACACTCTGAACAAAACAGATATCCCCCTCACTTCTTAAAGCCTTCAATATTTAAATTACTGAGAAAGGCATTTTACTTTTAATTAAAAAGGAGTTTCCTTTGAGCTAACTGAAGAAGTAGTTCCTTGTCCAATCCTCTCTGAGTTTCAAAAAAGAAAATTTCTATAAATTATGAACTTTTAATACGCAAGATAATCATAATCCTTAAAGTCCTTATTGTTTTAGAAGCAGCAGCTCTTTTTCCATTCCTGTTTCCAGGTCCTATTTTATCCCAATCTTTATTTCTAAGTGCTAGTACATTAAGATAGCTTCCGTATGGAGTTGTTTTAAATTTGATGCAGCATGCTGGGCACCTGATTTCTAACACCAAAATAATCAACTGCAATTAAGTCCAGGGTCTGTTTTACTCAGAAGACCTATCCAGACTTGAGAAAACACAAAAGCCATTTCAGGTTTGCAATGAAGCCAGAAAATCTTTGCCTATATTGAGGCTTTTCTCCAAAGACTCCACACAATCTGAGCTTCACACGCTGTGCTTGGTAGCACATCAAAATTCAGGTCTAAGTGATTTGCTTTTTACTGTTGTTAAATTAAGTACCTTTTAAAAATGTGTATATATGTATTTATCAGTGTATAGACAAATAGATGAGCACATACTCCTCTTGGTATGCTCTTGAAAACGGAAGCATAAAGCAATTCCTTTGTTAAGTGTCACCCATAACTCATAATCCACAAGACTCTGTCACTAAGTGGGCAGCATCAACTGCTTGGTCCCAGATGTCCCTGAGGAAATACAGAGATTTTTCATTGAAGAAAACTTTCCCAAGGCAGAGGACATTCAGCAGTCTAAGCCAGCTAATTTAAAAAAAGGAGGACAAACCATTTCTCAATTCTACTATAATTCTGAAGATTCCATATGCTGACCTAATCTACACTGAGCTTTGTTAGAGCTTTATTGCTACAGCACACTAGGTTTAGAAACTGCAATTTATAAACAGAGTATATTGAGAATCAATCGTGCACAGCCATAACAGTCACAGAAAGGCAGCAATACACCAAGGATCTGAATAGCACCCTGTCAGGGTTTCTGTTTGGTAGCTGAGAGAGACAATGGGATCCTGGGGGCATCAGGAGGAGTGTGGGCAGCAGGTCACAGGAGGGGATCCTCCCCCTCTGCTCTGCCCTGCTCAGGCCCCACCTGGAGTGTTGTGTCCAGTGCTGGGCTCCCTGGGATAAAAAGGACAGGGATCTCCTGGAGAGAGTCCAGAGGAGGGGTATGGAGATGATGAAGGGTCTGGAGCATCTCCCCTGGGAGGAAAGGCTGAGGGAGCTGGGGCTGTTCAGCCTGGAGAGAAGAAGACTAAGGGGGGACCTTATTAATGTTTATAAATATCTTAAGCATGGGATGCAGGGGGAAATGGCCAGCCCCTTTTCAGTGTCTGTGGGGACAGGACAAGGGGCAATGGCTGCAAGTTGGAGCACAGAGAGTTCCACACCAACATGGGGAAGAACTCGAGTTGCCACCACTGTGTTCTGTCACACCACCAAGTTATAGGAGTTATTTTGAGCTTTTTTTATTTTAAAATTGTATGGAAACCTGATTGAAAAACATTCCTGAAGATTAATTGATTCATAGACATACCAGAAACTGCCCTCCCCTCCAAAAATACCAAAAAAGGCAGGAGTTGGTGAGAGCAATGATACAGGCATTTTGTGGAGAACACGAAGTTTACAGAGATGTTTAACTCCCACCCAAGAATATTGCTGGGACACCTGATATTCAGTTACTGGAACTGTCTTTTGAAAAATGAAAATGTATATTGGATTCGATATAAACTTTGTTTTGCAGCAATCTAAATATTCAATTCTGAACTAAATCATTGAAACTTGGTTTGGAAATAATACATCTCTGCTGTTTTACTCCTTATTTCAGCTGGGTAGACAAGGTTTTCCTCACAAAACCCAGTGTAGCTGTTTAGCTTAGCTTTAATAAATCCACTCATAATGGTGACAAAAATGAAACATATCCCACTTTGTGGAAGTTATAACTCACACTAAACTTCTTGAGAGTGTAAATAGATGCTTTTCATGGTTACAGGCAGATGACTCAGATGCTGTTTTCAAGACTCAACCCCTGCCCCACCCCCTGCCTTTACTTTTCAATATATTTTCTAGTCTAGTTCCAAGAAAACCTTCTCCCAAGGTTGGAATAGGTCAAAGTGATTAGCTTCAATTATTCTATGGGCCTAAAAAATGTCATCCAGCAAAGCAATTAAGTGTGATTAAAGAGAAAGTCATATTAGTAGCACTGCTAACTTCAGTGAGGACGTAAGCAAATGCTTGAAGTGGAGCATCATCTATGTGCTCCATTTCTCACCATGGGCCCAATTATAATGCCTCCTTCTCACTGAGCAGGACTTTACCTCAGCCTTTAGTAAGATCCTCATTATTTAGCATGAGCAAAGTTAATTGGCAAATGGTTCTATTCTCACAAAATGAAGTTTCTAAAAAGCTTTGTTTCTGCACATTATACCAAAGTCAAGGTCTTTCAAAGGCTTTTGTGGGTGGGTAGATGAAAGGACAGACAGAAAGAAAACCCAGCCTGGGAAATGGCTGCTGAAGTTTTAAGGTTATTATGCTGTCTCTGATTCAGACCAGTTGCTTTGAGTAGAAGCTCTCCAATTTTATATCCATTTGGCACAGACCTCTCTAGTTTTCACCAGAAATCCCACCCTTGAACAGAGATGCCTCTTTGAATGTAAATTTTAAGAATACATGTATTTTGCCACAGCTGAGAAACTAAAAACCTTCCAATCAACCTTTTGGAGTGAAGGCTGCAAGAAACACTGGAGAAGTGGACAGCTAAGCTGGGAATTAATACAGGATGGCAAATAAGGACACACTGGAGCAGCTCCCCTACGAAGAGAGGCTGGGGGAGTTGGGCTGGGTCAGCCTGGAGAAGAGAAGGCTGTGGGGGGACCTCATTGCAGCCTGCCAGTCCCTGAAGGGAGCAGAGGACCCGGAGGGGAATCAGCTTGTTCAAGGGCAGAGACTGGCAGGACAAGGGGGCTGGGGTGAAGCTGAAGGAGGGAAGGGTGAGAGGAGAGATTGGGGGGAAGTTCTTTGCAGAGAGAGTGGTGAGGGGCTGCAAGGGGCTGCCCAGAGAGGGGGTGGGTGCCTCGTCCCTGGGGGTGTTGAAGGTCAGGTTGGCTGGGGCCCTGGGCAACCTTGTGTAGCTCCAGGCCTGGAGGTTGGTGTCCCTGCCTGTGGCAGGGGGTTGGAGCTCTGTGCTCCCTGGGGTCCCTTCCAACCCAGCCCAGTCTATGATCTATGATGCTATGAACTCCCTTAGAAGATACACAGCGCTGCCATAAATCAGCACGTGCTGATTTAAGGAACATAATCATTTGGATGAATCCTGGAATAATTCTCAAGTAGAGCATCTCTGTTTCATGCACAGCTGGTCACAGCTGGTGCACCAAATGACAAACCCCCCAAATATTAACATCACTGTCTTCTTTCAGGATTTGGGGTTTTGTGAGACTGAACAGCACAAGTTTCAAACTCAGAGAGTTTGTCCAAAGGTCTTTAAGGGTGTTTAATTAAACATAGCAATCAAATGGCATTTTCTTGTGTGAAAATAAATATTCAAATCCAAATATTAGTCCCCTAATATTGCCTAGCCCAGGGAAAAAAATATTTAAGAAAGCATCAGCTTTTAAAAATGGTTTTTTCCCCTTGGCTTCCCTGCAAGTCGAAAGCATCCCTGCTAACCCACATCGTTTAGATTCTCTGTGGATGTTAAGCCATAAGTTGTTCTATAAAAGCTTCAATAAATAATTGAATTAGATACCAGAATTTCTTCCATAAGCCCCACAAGCTGGGCACGTTTCCACTGCAAGTATTACTGTCAAAAGTGAGGGTAGTTATTTGTGTTCTTGAGGGATGCAGGGCCATTAAGACTGGGTTTCTCTCATCTAACTAACCCCCTCTGTTGTCAGACCAGAGATAGCTGTCTAACATTGTGGGATGGCAGCTTCTAGCTCAGAAATCAGTTCACACTCTGGTTTCAGCTTTCTCCCCAGGTTTTGATTATAGAAATTAATTCAATTGACATTAACACTTTATATTTAGAAATAATATATGCATTATAAAATAATATATTAGAAATGTATTAGAAACGTATTAGAAAATAAGTCTGAAAACACTGTCTCTGCCATACATACATACAGTCAAATCCTTTTCCCAAAGAAACTTGAACTATTCCTTGGCACAAATAATTGTTTTAGAAAAGCCATGACTGAAATACTACTTTCTTCCTAAACCATGTGATCTCATTCTTCTCTCTAACTGACAAGCCAAGAGGGGCAGCTAAAGCAGCTAATACCATTTAATTGACTTAGAGTTGGCAATTTGCCAAAAAGCAATAAAAAAAACCCACCCCAAATCCTTAAAAAGCTTGGAAAACCCCAACCCTCTTAACTCTCTTCTCTCTTCTTTGCACACAAATCTAAGAGACACAACACAGTGAGGATTTGTTGCACACACACAGGGAAGTTAGGCGCCCCTTATCTTGAAAGCACTGTTGAAATTTAATATGTTAATCCCTCAAAACTACTTTGAAAATCCTAATCTAGAAGAATGAGAGTTTTTCTCTTCATTAAAGGAACCATTCATTATAGCAATATTGACTGTGTATTAAATTAATCCATATGCTTACATTCAATTGGAGTTTGTCAAATACCTGGCTACCTGCTATGAATGACTCCAGAAACATCACTGAGATTTTTTTTCAGGCAAGTGTCTCAGGCAAAGCTGCTTGGGTAGAACAACTATACTTTGCCATGGAGAGCATTCCAGACAAAAGGCTGATCACATGAAATACTTTATCACACAGGTTCAATAATGCAACGAGTTCTAATAAGCTTAAGAAGTTGCTCAAGGAGAGTTTAAACAGGAAAGCAAGGTGGATTGCACAGCTGAGGATTAATCACTTCTGCAATGCATTATAAAAATGACTATTTAATATTAAACTCACCCCATCCTTTCAGCATTTCTTTTACAACATGTTCTAATATAAAAGTTTAAAAAAAATCCCCCTGTAGCCCTGATCCTGCAGGGTTTGTTGGGATCTAGTCTTACACGTTGAGTTACTGAGATCAGGGCACTGTGCTCCTCAAGCCCTTTCCTCCACACAGCAAATGTTTGCAGGTACAGACCTTTCTCCCACATTTTTTCTTCTATAATGTCATGAACTTGTGTGTTGAATTGGTTTTGGGAGCAGTATGAATTAAACATAAACATAAGTGGGATTTCAATCATTATTTACATGCTTTTCCCCTCTGCCTTCCCCTTGCCCCTCTGCCTGAAGCCCAAAGCATGAGTTTGCACTGGGGATGTAACAGCAGAGGCAGTGAAATAATTTTAATAAATTATTCTCAAAGATATTAGATAGAGGTCAATTCCCCATTGAGCTCCATCACAAGACTCTCATTTCATTTTCTGGGAACAGGATTTGGCCCCAATCACTTACAAAATGGGATTAAACTTCTGGCTTTCTTCCCAGAACTTGGAAAGAAAGTACACCTATGAAAATCTGCAGAATCATATAACACAGCTTCCCAAAGAAAGGAAAGCCTTCTATGGAGTTTTATGAAACAGGCTGTGTAGCTCCTTAGATTGCCACCTTCAGCATGAGCCAGCTTATTCTGTCATTCATAAATTAATTAAAATGACTGAAGTAAGAAGCAATTTCTTGAACTCGCCTTGAATCTGCGGGCTTTCCACATTTAAATGTTGCTCAGTGTGCATTTAAAATTGAAGAGTGAGTATGAGCAGCCATCGTTTCTGTAAGACCATAATAAAGGTCAAACATTTGTTAGATTGAAAGTGACATTAATACCTTCTGAATTCTTATTAGAGAAGGTCCATCATGGTATCATTTTCTTGGAGAGTAATAGGTCAGCTGTCAAATCTATCACCATGTCTGTCTCTATTTTCCTACTTTCAGCCAGGACCAAAGAGAATAGAAGGAAATGGAAGAAATACACTTCTCAAAAGCACTGATTTGACAACATTAATTAAAGTCACAAGTTCAAGCATATGGCAATCCATTACCTGGAAATCCTAGAGTTGACTCTTCATGGTACACTGTCTTAAAGAAATTGAATTTGAATACGAGACTGCACGAAGCATTTGTATTCTTACAGCACTACCAACTCAAGAGGTCCAAATAACTTAATCCAAAAGATAGGAAAGGCTGGATCTCATCTGGGGCAGACTCCTTACTCAAGAGAATGAAATAATCACCTTCATGCTAGGCATGATATCCTGGTCAGAGAAAAGTTGTGTCTTCAACTCCTAGTCTGAAGCAGCAGAGCATGAAAGTGTGAGTGATAGGCAGAGATCTGGCTCCGTTTCACCTTCACATTTAACTAATTAGAGAGAGGGAGCTGGATGAGGGGCCAGGTGTCCATCCCCCATACCCTGGGCACAGCACAATATTCTATAGACATGACATTTACTAGTTGCATGACAAATACTCAGTAAATGCTGAGGCAAGGATCAGGTGTCAGTAAAATTACTGTCTACCATTCAAAGGCACAATCAGTTCCCCCAAAACCAGACCTGGAGCTCCCACAAATCGGTATAACTCTACTATGATGGTTAGGCATCTCAAAGCATCATAATATTCAGTGAATAGATTAGTATATACTTTTTTAAAAGTATTTACAATATAAGAAAAGCAATAAAATGAAAGATGCAGTGGAAAGACAGACGTAATTTACCTAATGCAGTCACGCTTCTGGTTTTAAATGTCAAGGAGAGCTAGCCAAGTTACTTGTGTTTTATGTATTTGTGCATGTTGGTTTAAGAAGAACATAAAATTATGTAAGTGGAAAATATATTATTTTAACTGCAGAAGGCAAGTCAAGTGAGGGGAAAAGAGAAAATGGAGGAAACTGCTCCCATGTTGCTTGTCATGCAGAAGAACCTGCACCTTTGCAGAAGATGCTCACAAGAAGAAAATCCATTATTAAAAGAGAAGGGGGATGGAAAGCAAGAGAGAAGGCACCAAAATTTATAAGAATCAATAAAGAATAAAAATTTGATGTCACCGTGGCTTGGGCAAATCAGGAATAATTTCCTTTTATAGAAAAAGAAACCTCTCCAGCTTCATACCCATGATAAGTCAGTGCAAGTCTGAGCCATGGACGTGTTCAGTTAAAAAACTGAGAAGTAATGAAGATGGTCAGGATTCATAGGGGAAAAATAAAACCATTAATTTTTATTTTTTTTTAACAGTGCTCACTCTCCTGTTAGACTGTTGCCTAAACAGGAGTCTACTGTTCCCAAACCCCCATTGTTCTAACAGCTTCAGTGGAAGAACCCTGATTTTTCCCAAGTGAGACAGGGACAGGCTTCTTGTCTGTAACAGGAGTGAACAAAGCTCTTTCCCCAAAATTCCCACATCCAAATCCAAATGTAGGTACCAATTTCTGCAGCTCAGACCCCACCATGAATAGACACCTTGAGCAGTCAGTATTCCAAATTCCTTTATGTACAAAACATGAGATTATGTTTACTGTGAACATGGAGTACACCACACCTCTTCACAGCACCCAGCCTCTGAGGGGTTGATAGTGATGAATCTTACCAAGAAATTTCTAGAACTGTGGTAAAAAGAAGGGTTCTTATTTAATTAATTCTGCTTGAGAAGGGAAGAAGAGAGAAAATTTCTCTATATTTTAGCCCCATGCTAAAAAAAAACAGATTCCTTCCCAAAACAGGACAATGCCGAATGAGATCAGAAAAGTCATTTTAAATGATCTGTAGTCATGATTCACAGAACCTACAGCTGAAGATGCAGAGTATTTAGTATTTAGTATATATCTCTAGTATTTAGGCATGAGTACATTGGAAATTTTCTAGCCTGAATAATTTCTCATACTGATCTGAAATTTATCTGCCATGGATTCAGCTTCCACAGGTCTTTCCCATCAGCTTCAACAGACACAAGAAGCAAAATGACACAAGATTAATAAATAATATAGCAGAATTAAGGAGGTAGAATAGGCAATCCCAGCACTGCACATCACTGCAAAGGTATATCCCTCTCTGAAGCACTCTCCTTTCTCATATCCACATATAATCTAAGAATGAAAGTAATTTTTTGGGCTGCTTGGCATCCTCCAGGTTTTCTCCAGGGCAGGAAGGCCATGACAAAAAATTCTGCACTTGCTACACCTTAATATTGTGGATTTAGGAAGAGATATTCCTGGGTTTAGCTGTCAGCTGAAAGACTATAGAAGATTGTGTCTTGTATTTAAAAATCCATTATTAATAGCATATTAGCATTTTGAGTCTCTATGGAGGTAGATGTTGTTGCAGGTTACCCACAAAGAATCTACTTTCAGTAATGAGGAGAGGAACTCTGACATCTGTCAACTGAGTAAATTCTACTGTTTTGTATATATTGATCAAACAATCATGGTTAATGATAAAACTCTGTAAGTGAATTAGACAAATGTTCCCACATGGCTATCAATTTAATTTCCCAGACTAAATTAGCTTCTTTTGTAAAGCAAAACCCTTTTAAGGAAGATAAATTGTTCAGTGACATCAATGTCCATTTCAATTATGGCTTTATTCTGGTAGAGACTGTTCTGCATAATACACCTGCTGTTTGCCTGGGTGTATTATAAGTATATACAGTGGGAAACACATGATACTAGCAGTGAACATTTATATCCCATTTCTCAAAAATATTGGATAGCTGTAAATAATACCCAAGCAAGTAATTACCTTTTCATACCAGCCTATAAAATCAGCTGGGCTGAAATCACCGTTGTTAGAAAATACACTGATTTAATTCACCTCAGCACAACTGTGTTTCAGAAAAGCCTTTCAGAGATTAACAGCTGCCAGCTGAGCCGTGGATAGGTGCAAAATGGGGAGCCAGAACACACCAAAAGATACCTGCAAATAGGTAGGCAACGTATCTTAACATCAGGCTGTTTACCTCTCAGGAGTAGCTCGTGCATCCCTCTGCAACCTGCTCCAGTGAAAGCAAAACCTCAGGGTGGTTAGTTCAGCTGGGCTCTGTACAGCAAGGGAAGGGTTTCAGCTGGTCCCATTTAAACAAGTAGGTAACCCTTTTCCCTCAAATCTGCTCTCCCTTCAGAGCTGAAATACCCCTCACTGAAGTAGGGTACCAGCTCCCCCTGACCTCAATAAGCCTGGTATGGAACATGTAAAGTCTCTTTACTTCTCTCTGTGCTAGCCTTTATTGGCAGCAACTTGTCAGCTTTCAAAGGACCAGAAAGGCTCCTTAAAAATCAATCTCAGCCAAAGGGTCACCTGCTTCCCCACACTTTATTTCAAAATGTTGATGTTAAAATAAACTTATTTTTTTAGTAAACTTCATTAAGGTCTAAACTTGATTTTGTGACAAAGTGGCTGGTAATTCTTTCTCCCAAGAGCATCTTCTGCTCGATACATTCCAGTGGCATGCAGTGGCTGGAAGGGAAAAATCTGAGCAGGCTTCTATTCAAAGTTATAACTGTGCTGCCTTTTCACCTCAAAAGACAGACAGCTGCTGTTTAAACGATCTGGTCTTACATCAGGAGAGAAGAAGCTTTATCACTGTTCTGCAATGTGAGTGTATCTATGGATTGCCCAGCAGAAAGAGAGCACAGCGTGCATCTCAAAGCCCCTGTTGTTACATTATGCAAAAGCAGACAGTAAAAAGGAAGAGGTTATGGAGCCAATTTGCATATTGCATTTAGAGCTTAATGAAGCTCTTTTTTTGCAGAGGGGGTCAGGTTTTTTAGGATGTTCAGGTGGCTAACTCAATAGGAGTAAAGTGCCTAAATGCCTTTAAAACTCCCTTATGGTCCTTACTGACAATTTCATTTCAAGAGCTATAACGTTATCAGAACAATGAAACAAGCCATATTTAGACTATGAGAAAACTTAAATGTTTATTTTTCTCTAATTGCTTATGTGTCTTCCTGTATATTTGACCCCATTTTGAAAAGGCACAGTCCAAGGATCCAGGTAAAGAAATAAGAAGAGAGTTTGCTGTATAAGCAAAGGGAGTTCTGCTGTACAAAATCTTTTAGAAGTTCAGCTGGAGGCTGCACTGACATGGATAGGAGCTGCTTAAAGCCTCTTTTATACCTTAAAATACTACAGCAGTGTCAAAACTAAGGAAACACTCATTCCTTGCAAATGCCATTGCTATGACAGAATTTTTCACCAGGAAACCCTCCTCTTCTCTCCATATCTGACCTGATGGGCCTGCCTACTCCAGGAATCCTTAGCAACAGGCCAGTTAAATGCCTTGCACTAAAATTTTAAGCTGTTGCAGTGTTGTGTGTCCTGGGAAGCCATTGCTGACCGTCCTGCCCCATCAGCACTTGGTCCTAATCTGTGTTATGTATATGCCAGCTCATGCTGCACCCCTTCCCCCTCAAACTCACCGATGGCTGTATATCCACTGTAACATTTAACATAACACAGCTACTCACTTGGAGTGATCAAGACTTATGATTTTAATAAGAAATCTCTTGTGGACTGTCATCTCTCATCTAGTGTCATGCCATGTGCCAGCTGAGTCCATGGCTGCTCTGTGTGCAGCTCTTTTTTTGTGCTGTCCCTGAGCCAATCATATAACATGTTTGCTTCCCCCTTTCTCTTTACCACAGATATCTCCATCAAATTTGCAGCGCTGCTGTAAGAAAAACTTACCAGAAGTTATGAAGTGTTATTGTGAATAATTGATGGCAACCCTAGGGCTGACCAGAAAATGGAAAAATCTCCACAACTCATTCCCAACATTTATTTTCATTCCGAATCTGAATGAAAGTCAATGAATCAAAATCAATTGTACAAATTCATGTAAACTTTTCCTCATAATAAACATGGTCCTATGAATCATTTATATGAAACTATTTCCTGCAAAAGATTGATCTTTTTGTAACCAGTTGTTATCTGGGAAAAAAAGGCAATGGCAAGAAGGCTGATTTATGATCACAGACAATCAGATCATGGAGAGTTGGATGAAACAGTTGCTTCTCCAGAGTGCCAGTCTCAGAACTAATTATTTAAATGTAAAATTATTCACTGTGTGTCTTTAACAAGGTTTATTTTTCATTTCTGCCAACCATTACAGCAAAAACCCCTCTCCCTCCTTTGCATGCCTACATACACCCCCACACACCTCCCAATTAGTATTGTGTTCTAACTGATTAAAAGTTTGAGGCACATAACTCAGATGAAGTTTCTCCTTAATATAATATAGAAATTAATTTTAACATAATAAATTGTTTTCTTTTTGATTTTTAAGCCTCCAATCTGCCAAAACACTTTGGATGTATGGAATTTTTTTAGATCTCTAACAAAGTGATACTGCTGTACATTACTGATGGCACTGGTAGAAGCCAAGCTAATATTTAACCTGGGTGAAGTATCATCTAATAGCTGGTGTAGGGGTAAGAAAATTTTGCTGCTGCTACTGACTTGAATGGTGTACTTGAGAATAAGCTCTTTCAGCTGGCTTCTTTGGGTCTCATTATTGTATTTTTTTGTTTCATTCCCACTGAGCTGGGTCAATATCTGGCTCATTAGGTGTCTTCTGAGATCTGACCCATTTTACTCTGAGCTGTCCTCTAAGACCTCTCAGAAAGAAGGGATAAACCCAGCCTAAATCACTGTTTCTTTTTAATCTGAACAGATACCTGACTGACCAAGAGCAGTTGAATCAAGCCTCATAGTATGAAAGCCCACAGAAGGTGATAAGCAAAGCTTGGCCATCAGGGGAAGTTCCCAAGAGGTGCAGCTAGGATAGGGATAGCCAGCTTTCTATAGTTCTGTCCTGGCTCAGCATAGTAAATCTGGCAGAAAACAACAACTTTATGCATGTAAGTATGTGTAGTTATAGGCAACAACTCCAGAGTTGGTGGGGTTTTTGATAGGAAGCTGCCACAGCACTTTCATTTGTCAGAGTACAAGGAAAACATGAGAAATAGTAACCTGGCATTCTCTATGCCACAACTTTGATCAAAAGCAAAGCACCACACTAATGCTTCTAATGCTGGAAACTGGATCCTGCAGTTAATGTACCTGCTTTCTATTAATACCACCAGTGAATAGTAGGCTAAGCAACAAATCTAAAAAGGGGCAATTTTCTTTGATGAGTTGAATTGCCAAAACTCAAACAGGATAATTGAAGAAATTGAAAAAGCAAGATAACATCATTAATTTGATCACCTGAGCCACATGCAGCTCCCTTTCCTGGGACCTGTTGCACTTAACACGGATTCACTGCCCCTTGGATAAATTCCGTGTCTGGGTTTATTCAGATTTTCTGACATCCAGAAATTCATCATTAACACAAACTGTATATGGACAATTATTTCAAGCACATCACGATCTTCTAGAATGTATTGGGTGGGATATTTGACTTCACTGAGCATAGAGATAGCCAGTTCTGAGTAATTTTGCTTAGTGACATGGATAAACATCACTCTCCAAATTCCACTGTGATATTTGCAAGAGACCATATCTGCACTTTCAGGAATGAAACTTCCTGACCTGAGGCAGAGAGATATAGATATAAACAAGGAATCTAAGAATCAGAAAAGTACTCAATAGCAGGAAAAAGTCTCTATTTGTGGGACAAGGACATGCTGGTTTGAGATATGCAAAATGATGGATAAATTCTTACGGTTATTCTTGAGAATAAGCAGCCTAGAAGATTCAAGATCCAATTCAGTATCTTTTTTTTCCTGTACTAAAGTCTCTACATTTCCTGTAACCATTTCAGTTTACAGATATTTAGCTCACTGTTGTAAAATACAATTTTCCACATGCTCTTCCTCCTTTTTTTGAACAAACATTTTATTGTTTCAATACAAGGTTCAATTCTGATGGAAATTCAAATACCATCAGCTGGATGAGTCAACAGCAGCCAAATGAAGTAAGAACCTTCAAGCCAGACACTTCTTTCCCCAGAGACACTGTAACAAGGCATGGTCTTTTCTGACTCCAGACATTTTATTATCTGATTGAATTTGGGAAAATACAGATGATTGTACAGATTGAATGCTTCACAAATAAGGTAAAACAAAACTGGAAAACACTGCTTATTGTAATTATTTATACTCAAATATCTCCAAGTCATGTCTCTAAGTCTTCAAAGGCCCCTTCTAACAAAGGAAACGAGTTTAGTTACAGCTTCTCCATTTCCCACAGGCCACCACTAAACTTTCTGGAATCAGAGTTTAAACTGCACAACCTCTGGGGCTTGGCTTAGCCATAGACATTAATTTCACAAAGGCTTTTGTGTTAATTACTATTTAGAATGAGACACATTCCTATTAAATACTGCACTGTGATTGGTTTTCTGGTTGTCCCTGAGAGTGATGCTTACAGCTGTGGGCATCTTATAAATGGCTAACAGAAAAGATACCAGGGCATGAATGCTTTCTAGCAGTATAGAAAACAGCAAACCAAAATACCCCAAATATCATTTAATAATTTTAACACTGATGGGACCAGCATTTTCAGAATTTAGATCCAGATCATAGTTTCATAGCTGCCCTGAATTATTATAATGGATCAAATTAAAACTCCATGTCCAAACATCTGCAGCTCCTCAAACCATGACCAAATGAACCATGGCAAATTCAGCAGGTCATGGCAGGATCACAAGCTCTGAATCTCTCTGACTGCTCTGCAGAGATAGAGTTGTTATTTTGCTCTTTAAAATAGATGACCAAAAACGTTTTCATGGCAGTTAATTGTGAGCAAGTGGAGAGAGATCGATATGAGCAACTCCCAGTTTTCAAAAGTGTAAGGAAAATCAGTGAGAAGCTATGTGGTGATATGAAAAATAAAGTTTATATAAATGGGTATTGTGATTAATGGAAGAAATTCAGTGTTGGCTTAGAGTATAATATTTGCATAAGATGTGAAGGTTGAATAGTGGGTCAAAGAAAGTATGGACTGCCTAACATCTTTACTTGGTCTATAGAAAAGAGGGAAGTTGACCTGAATCTTTTTCTGTGAGTCTATTAAAGAAGAATGAGGAGAAAAAAAAAGAAAAGGAAAAAACCCACCAATAAAAAAACAACAGAGAAAGCAGAATGATAGATCTCACCTTAAGTAATCTATACCAGAAAGGAAGCCCAGATACGCCTCAGAAATATCCACCTGGGCTAAGTTCAATGGGTGTGCATGAAGGCTTGGTGAGGAGAATTTAGAATAGAAATCAAATCAAAGTGCTTCCTGGCAGGTTGGTCTAGCAAAATTGAACAAATATCTCACAGATTTGAACATCATGCATAGCAAAAAGCACACAGCACCGAGTTCTTCAGGATCCTGGGATTCAGGAATGGGGAATATCCAGCCTGACCATAACAACCATCCAGCTCTGGAGCTGAACAAGAGAAGCAATAATTATGAAATCATGGCTGGATTCATTTTTTGTGGTGGTAAAACGTATTTCATTGACATAGTGAAACATTCACGGTGGCAGCTGCTGCACTTGACTTTAAGAAGTATTAGAAATGCCACCACAATCATTAGGAAAAGTTCAGGAACAAATGACAAATTACTTTATAGCAACATCTGCTTCGGGGAGGAGTTGGGGGAGTGTTGGGGGGGCAAAATCAAGAGAGCTACATCACATATGTACAATAAATTTCTGCTTGCAAAAGCAATTTATACAGTCACTGGGAAAGCTAGAGTAGCAGTGACTGTCACAGGATGAAATACCACTCCAAGGTGACACTACATGATTTGCAAATTCAGTCTCCAGAAGAACCCTGTATTCTACAACCTAATTCTTTTCAAACTCACTCCTGATAATGTAACTTTTCAGGGGGTGTCTGCTCCAGGACAGTCCCATTCACAAGCATTTGGAAAAACCCATCCCCTTCCTTCTCCCCTCAAACCAAACCAAGGATGCTGGTGCCAGCCCCAGCAATTGGCCATGCTTTCTCACAGGTTTCCCAAATGAACAAGGAGACATCTACAAATTCATGGATTTCCATTCTATTGCAGTTAAATGGGCATTGAGTGTCCCAACTCCTTTCTAAAGATGATGATGTCTTTAGAGGCTTTTCCTGCTTCACGGCCATGACTGTGCCCAGCAGTGCCCACACCTGTCCTTTGGCAAGGCAACATGGCATGAACAGCATGTTAGGATAGGCAGCTCCCATGGGGCTCACTGGCAGGGATTTGAACCCTCAGCAAAGCACCACTGAGCCTGAATTTCATGATTTTCACATCCCACAAAACACTGTAAAAATCAAGAGGGATGTATCAGAGCTGTGATGATATATGAAGAATCCCAAGAATATCTATATCAGCCAGGGGGTAAAACTTTCCATGTTATCCATTAAACATCTCTAACTACTCTTGGTATACTGTTATCTTCTAAAAACACAGACATGTCCCTGAAAACATGCTACATGACTCATACCAACTCTGGGAAGGAATAAAATGGCAGCAGCACAAGGGTATCACACTCTCAGCATCTCAGCGCATGGAAAAGGTGTTTGAGAGAGGCTGGAGTGCAGAGCAAACATGCTGCAGATTGCTCATTAATTATTTTAATAAATGAATCAAAAACACACGTACTGCCTATCCACTGACATTCATCAGGAGGGATTTTATATACTTGCACAATTTCTTAGCTTTGCAAATTTAATAAGATAGAAATAACTTAGTTAACAGGTCCCCAGACTTTCAGTGCAAGATTATTCCTTATTCTCCAGTGCTCAAAATTACACAAGCATCAGGATTTCCTAACTGTGTTTGGAAAAAATATGGACTTGATGCCAGCTCCCATCATGGCCAAGCTCTGCTACTGTTACTGCAAATTCACTCTTCCATCTTCAGAGATTTTTCTACATGGAAAAAGTTCTAATGTCCCACAAAATAAATTAAAAAAAATACCAGATTTAGTATTTTAGAACAATTTATCTCACTAACCATGCTTTACGTGCTGTATTGTGTTGCCAGACCTTCAGGCCCACTTCCACTGCAGAGAACTCAAGTGCTTGAGAAAGGGCTCAGAAGCCCAGATGTCTCCAGAACTCATACCCACCAAAGGGAGACTTTCTGCTCCACTCCAAAGAGAAATAAAATGCAAACTCATGGCTGCAAGTGTCATTATCTCACCAGCACAGGCTGCAGAGGGAGGTCAGAGTCACTCCTCACCAGAGGCAGAATTGGGAATTCTGTGTTTAGGGGACATGGACATTTTATTCAGGCTTCAATAGATTGGTCCCAAATAAAAACCTGAACTTTCATTCATTCTGATCTGCTTTTTAAAAACCGGGCTATCTTCAGAGAACAGAAAAACCACACATAAATTCAGCTTATTTGGAGCAGTATTCTTCCTTCTCTACCTGGAGTCTTTGGGCACACCAGGGCTTTGCTTTCCATTTTTCAACCAGCTGATGGGACTGAGGAGCTCCCAGTACATTCCAGGCTTCACCCCACCCAACCCAGTGACCCCCTGCAGTTGACTGCATTGCCTCTGGTGAGGGTCCCAAGGGCTGTATGCCAGGACAGGGGTTAAGGATGAGCCTGTACTGTGTTTGAGCAAACAAGCTGGTCTCTCCTGCACAGATTCTGGCAGACAACAATTTTGTTTTAATTTTAAGGAGACAGTTCTGGTTTTCTTTTGAAAGTTACTGGTACAAAAATAATGTTCTGCGTCCCCCCTGAAAACAATGACAGATTCATTATCTCAGGAGACTCTTTAATGTGGGAGCCTTAAAATAGTATCTAAACTATCTAGTCGCCTTTTCATCTAGTTTTGAAATGCTGAAATGAGCTGTCCTATTTCTCTTGGGGTTGAAATAATGTGTGCATCTAACCTCACATAAATAAGATCAGGGAGAAAAAGCAAGTATAAGGAAGAGCATAGCTGCTAAAAATCCTGAGCACATCATTCACAGCAATTCTCTGGAGCTTTTCAGAGCTGAAAACATGGAGCTGACAAAGAACGTGGCAGTTACAAAACAAGAGCATTTATCAGCAGCTGTATTCTTTTTCTATGGCTGTTATGAGAAAATTAATTCTGCATTCCAAGTTTCTTCCACTCATTTTGCACCTGGGCAGTAAATTCCAAAGATATATTCTCTTCTCTCTCAGCCCTCCCCCCACTCCCCACAGAAGCTGGTGTAGCCATTCCTGGGTACAAACAGGAGACCAGACCTCCCACCTCCTCTCAGATATGCATGAGAGGCTTTCTTCTGCAGTGCTGTAAGTTTGTTCTACCTCAGAAGAGAGCGATGGGGGTCATCAGTCTCTCAGCTGCCAGCTCATCCTCACAGCAGCATTAGTTGCAACATCACTTCTCTGCCTTGAATGAGATGTCACAGCAATGAAAAAGGGAAAAACCAGCACCCTGCAACTGCAGAGGGAAGTGCAAGGGAGGGGATCTTAAAACAATAGTCAGTCCTGGAAGCTCCTGCAATTACTGTCAGGTCACCTGCCAGGGCAATTAAGTGCCCACTCTGCTGTCTACTGATTAATGCCACAACATGTGCCCAAAAGTAAGTAAATACATGAAAAATAAATTTGATGTATGATTTATTCATAGCACTTTATGAATGAAAAATAAGAAGTTTATTAGGAATTGAATTAATCATAGAAAAATGAGGAAATTTGGACAAAACTGGTGTTGCTAGCTTTGGCCTTGGACAAGCCATGTAAGCTCTCTGTGCACCAGTTCCCCATCTGGTAGACAGGAATGGCACAGCAGAATGCACACACTTTGCTTACCTGGCCAGTGTGGGACCAAAGCTGTGTAACCTGTGAGCTATTTCTTATTTGAGGTCACCTCTGGAGAACAATCTGGCAAGCGGAGATGCTTGTGTTACATCTGAAACAGGGGCTGTAGGTCTTTCCAGCTCCCCGGTGTGGGTGTGTGTCCCTCCTGCTTTCCAGTGTTACAGGAGGGAAGAGGTCTGACCCAGCCAACATCCCCGGGGAGAAACCCCAGAGCCCAGCTCCAGGAGGAGCACCAGTGCTTTGATCACACAGACACAAATTAAATAGGCACAGGATCAGTGACCAGGGTCTGGTCTGCTGTTGTGTTTTGGAAAGCAGCCACAGGAAAAGAGTTTTCTGAGACCCAGAATCCAGGCACAACCAATTGCTAAACTCTGAGGATTTGGGGATGTTCCAATCAAAATGTACATATACTAAAGGCAATCCTCAACAATCTGAAAGTTTGCATCACTACAATGAGGACTACAATGGGGCCTGGATGCCTAATACAAGTAGCAGTAGTAACAGGGATTTGTAGGAATGTGAGTACCTCACTGGTTCAGAAAGTGCATTAATCACCACTGTGGCAAAGGGAGAGAAGGAAGATGTTCATGTGAGTTTGAAAGGAGATGTCAGGGAAAACATTTTCCACCTGAGGGAAAGTAAAACACATACACTGGAGTACTCTCACAGAGAATACAGAGAAGTACAGCTCAGACTCTCATTTAGGTGCCTTAAGTAGTAAAAGAAAATCACTGTTAATTGCATATGTTTTAAAAAATACTCCAAACTACTGCATTAAAATAGAGACATGCCTCAGGAAATAGTTCCTGTTTGCACATCAGTAGAGTAGGAGAACTCCTTTGTGTCTGTTATCTGTCCTCTGTGTGTTTCCTGGTGAAATCTCTGCAATAGCTGCTTGTACAAGTTGAGCATATGCACTTGTCCTGTCAGAATCTCCCCATGATACTGAGAGACCATGTAACTGGCACTAATGCAGTAACCTCATGGTCTCCATAGGTCCCACTGCTCCCTGTACGCACACACAAAAAGGACAAAAAAAGAGAAGGCAAGCAGGAAAGTGAAAGGAAGAGGGGGAAAAAAACCCACATTAAGATGAACTAATAATGTAATCATGAAAATCAGACCTGACAGGTAACCCTCACCCTTGCCAGCATTCCTGAAGGCAAAAGGGATGAGCGCTTTCTAATGCCCAGTGTGGTGATAGAATAAAGAAAACCCAGATGAAAAGATGTACTGGCCAAAAGCCCCAGTTTAAAACTTTACAAGAGATTGCTAGACAGCTTCCTCTGGGACAGCAGTGCCAAGCAGGCTCTCCACAGAAGGGTAATGTCAGCAGTATTAATAATATTAGCAGGTTCTGGATTTTTAATAGAGGAAATGATCCTTCTGCATCATCTATGATTCTAGTGAGAAGCTCAGATTTGGAAGATAGCAGCCTCATAAATGAAACAAAACCAAGTTTTAACATCCCTATTTCCCCTAGAGAGTTTTAGACATATTCATTGACATGCATCTGTATGATATTAGCTGTGTTAGATGCTTGATGCTTGGCAGAAGCATGAAACTTTCTGCCTTTCTCCCTCTGAAATGACTGAGAACACATGAAGTCATCGTTCCAGGGAAAGAAATATCAGGTGCTTTGTTACCAGCATGCTGCTGCACTGTAATCCCTTGTTCCTCAGCTCAGGTGAGCTGTATGTCTGTCCCTGCTCCCTGTCCTGGCAGACAGCCTGATGTTCCCTTGCACAGCTGCCAATTCAGCTCCACTGAATGGACCTGGGTCCCAGTGGGTGTGCTCTGCTTTCCTCATTTGGCAGTGAGCAGAGATAATAAATATAACACAGGTATCCCCAAAGGTAGTGGAAAAATGAAGTAGGAACTGTTAATCAAACACAATTGCCATGTCTACTAATACACTGTACAATCCTACAGTGTGTAAACAACCAGCACTCCTCCACCTCATTTTTTAGCAGGATTTCACATCTTTCTTTTGCCTTATCCAGATAATTAAAGCTGATTTCTTTTTGACTTCAATAGCCAGACTCTGAAACTCAGTCTCCCACTAAACTGTCTTACTTGCAAAGAAATTCAATAGCTTGGTATGAGTCAAAAAGCTAAATATATAGATATAAACATAAATTGCTTTTCTATATATCTTTACAGCTCTGTGACTCAGTACAAGAGAACCTCTTCACTCTCCCTTACTTGTACTGGAAACTGGTATTGTCTCCAATTGAATGAGTATATAAGCAGACTTTATGGAGCTGTAAACTGGTAAGAATAATAAAAGTCATTCCTCCGAGCTGATTTTTTGCTGAAATCCAAAAAAGAAACAGGAAATAAATATTAAAGGCTGTCCAACCACAAATGCAAGCCTGTGCATAGGAATCAGCTGCTGGTGGTGGCTATAAAATATTGGGGGCTCTTTTAACAACACTGGAGAGAAAAATTAAACCCAGTAGAAGAGAAATAGTTACTGTAACAGCTATGTCCATAAATGGCATGATTTTTTTCCCCAGGATAAAGACTTGCCATGTCTTTATGTCTTCTTTTTCTCTATTTCTCCAACAGAAAGAGCATTTTCTTTAAGTTTCTGTAATCCACTGTGCATAAAAAGGAATGTCTCCATACCATCATTAACAGTGTCTACTTGAAACACTAAATAAAAATCCCATTTGATCCAATCTATGATTTAGAGTTCCCAAAATAGGAATTAGCCCCAAAGGTGCAATCACAAGGACTTCATCAGGACACAATGAGCAGTCACAAAGACTCACAGCCGGCAGAGTAGGTACCAACCTCAATAATGCCTACAGCTCTGAACTTGTATTAGCACTTACTTGGGTAAAGGGAGAAAAAGCACTGAAACTCCTCAAAAAACTATTTATCATAAAATTCTGTAACAGGATATATCTTTCATGTAAATGAAATTCTAAGCAGGTAGATAGAGAATGGCAAGAAGGCAACACCAACAAGGCAGGTAGCTACAAGCCAGCATGAACTCTGCCTTTTGGAGACTTGCCTAGAGCTAACTAAATTGTGTAAGACACTTGTTTAATTTTAGAAAAGTTGGTCAATGTCATTAAGAAACAGAGATAATGACTGAGACAGTGTTCTATATATTGTTTTTTCTCAAGAGGTTTTGTAAGGATCAAAGTGCCCGTGAGCAATGGTGGCCAGGAATAAACATTACACAAACTCAGATTAAAGAAGCCAAAGAAGATGAAAGAGTTGGGCTGGAGGCTGGTGCTGTGTAGTGCTCCCTGTAGGAAGGCCAGGATGCAACAGCCCCTAGCTCCCACTGGGGACAGGGTATGGTCTCTATTCCCTCCAGCTCATCTTGGAGAAGAGCAAGAGCTGGAAAAGAATCAGCTTTTTTTTCAGTGAAGACTTATGTCAATTAAAATAAACTTCAGAATGTGAAGAGTTCAGATATCACATGTCTTCCCATTTCCCTTGGAGTATAAAAACTAAAAAAGGAGACATAATTAGACAAAACAAGTTAATCTGCAAGTGAAGGGAAAAACTGAAAATTAAATATCTCCCTACAGAAAGGGATACTAACACATACTGGAAAGTAAATACATTTATTTTTGGAAAACAGAAGCTACATGGCTAGAAAGGAGCAAAGTACCTTCACTTGTGTCAAAAAATGCTAATAATGAAAATGACATTTAGAAATTAGAGTAGTGGAAAGAGAGCACAGCACAGGCAGTTGAAAATGTACATTTCCTGCAAATGCAAGAAAAGCCTGCAGGTACTCCAAAGGCAACCAGAGAGCAACATCCACATTCAAAAAGCCAAAGACAAGAGAACCTCATAGGTTCAAAACATCTTTATATATATATGCCATCCCACATACTGGCTGAAGGGTTTAATTATATACCAAAGGTGGTCTCTTCTTTGCAGGAAAGGAGTCCAGACTGTGAATATGTAGAGAAGCATCCAACATGCAGCCCCACGGGGCTTGAATTGAGACAGATCCCATAACTGGTGGTACCCACTATTTAGCAAGTTCTAGTCAGAGCCTGCCTCATGTGCAGGATTTAGGTATCTTCTACCATGCAGGAAAATTTCCCTGACCTTCAAGCACCCTATTTTGGTCAAAGACTCATTTCTTTGAGCATTGCAAGTCCCAGATGGCAGGAACCTGAGCAGGCTTTCTGAACCCTGCTGCACTCTTGCATCCGTTAAAACTCACTGAGAACTTTGAGCCCTTGATTATCTATCACTTAAAGGACATAAGGAAGCAGAAGCAAATCTCAGCACAGTTATTCCATGCAGGGAGGAGGCCTCTGTGCCTTTGTATTTTAGGTTGTGAACCAATTATAGTTTATAATTCTTCGTTGAAGTGCAGAGTTTTCAAAATGACACACACAAAAGCAAGCACAGGGAATGCTAATTTGTGGGTGTGCATCAGAAATGAATCATTCCACAGTCACCACCTCCTCTTCATCTTATATTAAATTACTAAAACAACAGTGACACTATTCATTAATTTAATTGCTCAACTGAGCTATTTTACTGTATTCAACCCTGAGAATTATGTAAAAGAACTGGGTAAACACCATGCCTGCAAAGTTACAGTTTACCTTATATAAACAACCACAGCATGAAACCAACATAACACTACAGCTGTTTTTCTCCTTCTAGACCTCACCTGAACTTCACATCCCTATAGGGAAGAGGAGCAATTAAAGAAGCTTGAGTAAGGATTCTTGTACTCACCACGTATGGCTGAACCAGTGTGGAGGAAACACTGCTATGAGCAGGCAAAATGATCATTCCTGCAGAAACAGAAAGAGAGAGAAGATGGTTTACTTTTGCTACCTGGTCTTCCCTGACCTACTCCAGCCCAGCTATGAACAGTTGCATATGCAGGATGTCATATTAAATGCCTGTAGTTCTATACAGCTGGCTCCAGCCAAATGGCTATCTGACTGGAAGACACTTTGCTCTCCAGAATTGGGGTAGAAGTTTACAAACGTGTATCTGCCTGCATGTGCATGCCATTCATTTTATCCTTGTGTTGTTTTAATTTCCTGGGGAAAGCAAACATCCTTCTGCTTTGAGTCGGCACATTGCCAGGCAGAAAAGGTCTCTGCCCATAGCTGCAATTCCCAAGCTGCATGACCAATAATGCACAGCAGCTACACAAGCCAGTGGCACATTTGTCAGCCAATATTCAGCAGGAATTCTACCACAGAAAAACCAAAACCAGTGCATTTTAAGCACCAAGAACACCGACAGATCTCTCTGGTTTGCTTTGGCCATTGCTGTCAGCCCTCAGCTTTCATGAGCACCTCTTTCTCCTTTCTTCCTGGCTGCCTTTTTTCCCCATTCTGCTGCTCTTTAACTTTGAATAATGGTAAGGGAAATTACTTCTGAAATGATTTGTGTTTTGGTAGTTGGATGAACAAAATTCAGTGCTGCTTGGTAATAAAAGGTTGGGTTTGATATTCTTGGCAGTTCTTCCTGTGTTTACTAGAGCTATTTTACTTATGAACAGAAAGAAGAGTCACCACAGAGACCAGTTTCATGGGGTCTAGAAAATAGGTTCAATAGTTTTATCACATCCACCAATATGCAAAAGGAAATCAGGCTCCTCTCTAGACAGGGTACTCTGAGCACAGGAGTCAGCAGGGTTCCCTTTGTTGTGTGGCATCTCTGGGTTTAAGAAGCTTGGGAGGGGAACCAGGGGCTCTGCATTTCAAAGAGGCAGGGTAGGATTACGTGTGAAAACTTTAAAAGAAAAAAACCAATATATTAAAAAAGAAAACTAAGTTCATTGGACATGAATGCAAGGTAAGTCCTTCCAGGGATAAGTGTAGGAGCAAAGGATGCAGCTGATTGAGGTCTGTGTAGGATTTAACAGTGTGAATAGCAGAGATCTGTGAATATTTCTCTCCTTCCATCCTTCCTACAGGGATGAAACCCTGACCCTGAGAGCTGTGGCCCTGCAGTCTATTCTCTCTCTTTCCACTTGGTAACTTTGAGAAGCAAGGCTTAGAATACATTATTCACATCTAAGGTTACTCAGAAACTAGATAAACAACATATATCTCTATTACCTAAACTGATAGATAGAAAACCAAGAGCCAATTACATAAAATTACATACATCCATGCATATATACATACATAGCTATATACCTATTATGGACTGGAAAACCAGCCATATGGTGTTTTGCTTAACACACCCATACTTTTTTTTACCTTTCCATCCATAATCTCTCTTTCCAAAGAAACCCTAAAGAAGGCAATTTATTCTCCAGCAAGGATTTAAAAAGCCTTACATGTGAAGCAGTTAATTCAATTATATCATAACCAGATGACAAAGAACCTGAGTAAGTATTAAAAAGTGAGTTAGAGCTAGATGAATATGAGGAAAAAAATATCTGTCACTTAGAAACTGGACTGGAATTAAAGAGTTTTAAAGCAATTCTCAAATCCTCCACAGACATCAAGAATGACCTTTGGACAATCACTGTGTTTCAATTCCCCTTTATGAAATAGGGATGGCAATAATATTGACTCTCTCTTGCTTTGAGGCTGTCTTGTCTGCTTAATGGTAAGAACACCAAGTGAACGATGACTCACTCTTTGTAAATCCAGCCCTAAGCGTTTTCCTTTCTCCAAAAAGTTAAAGATCAGCGTCATTGAAAGTGCCTCTTATAGAACAACTTGCCAATAAGCAGAGAAAGAGGAAAATAAACCTTAATTATCATTAATAAATTAATCCAAAGGACAAATCCCCCAGATTTTATTAAAAACTCTACCTTGCAAAAGATCTGGGAAACACAGGCTGCCCCAAAGTGTCTGCTGTTCCAGGGGCAGCTACATTTATCCAGATGGTAGAGGATGTTACTTGGGGAACTGAATTTGATGTTGACTCATGAATTTGATTCTGACTCATAAGGAGATGCTAAGTAAGAATTTGAAAGTAGAAAGAAATTTGGGGGAGGGGGAGAAAAGAAACTGAGATCTCTATTGTGAAGAGCAGTGCAATAAGACCAGTGAAACCCAACAGATTCAGGGAATTGGGAGGTTGAATCTTTCAGGAAGAAGAGTATGAGAGCTGGAGGTTATTAAAACAGACTATATTAAAAACACAAAGGCAAAAGAATTTACCATGGAGGAAGAGGAGTTGGCATGACTCTTTAAAGGACTTGAAAACCTAAAATGAACACATGGTAAAGGGGGAGTAGAGAGGTATTGTACAGCTAGGAAGTTACACAATCAGAAAAAAATGAAGGTTAAAAAGGAATTACTAGCAAAGAATGTCAGAGATAGCAGGAAAATGGTTCTTTCAGTACCATGAGAAAGTGGCAAAGGTATAGATTATTTAATAGGAAAAGAGCATATAGGAGATGACAGAAAGGCTGCAGGATTCAAGGTGTTTACTAGCTGTCTTCCCCCAAAGAGCCAGGTCTTTTGTGCTGATTTCAGTAGAAAGACCAGAGCAGTATGCATATTCAGATACACTGAGAATCTGAAGAAATACAGCTCAGAGTAGTTAAGGAGCTAGTCAAAGCAATATTAGGACCAGTATTAATTATGTGTGAAGGCTTGTGAAGAGTCTCACTTCCTAACTGATGGAACAAATACAGAATCTATTTGCTGACACACTAAAGTCCAGTTAGATAGTATTCTTTTCCTCATGTATGAAGCTGACAAGTGGTATAAAGTGATATTTAGTATCTAATTAAGAGCATCAAATCCTGACTCAAAAAACCCACAGCTCCAGGAGACAGAAAAGCTCTGTTTTCTCTGCACTTCAAACCAAACTTCCCATCCAATAATACTTGGAAAAGAAGATGGGAATATCAATAGCAAGGCAGCTAGGCAATCTCTAGCTTCAAATTCTCACATAAAGTGTTTTTCAAAATCAGGTCACACCATTTGGGGATGAGCACACCAGCTTAACACTTGGCCATAAACCCAAAGTTAAACAAAGCAATCAGTATTTTACATTTAGATTAAAAACTTCCTTCAGAGACCCAACCACATCTGGTTTTCTACCTAAAAGAAGCTGACACCGAGCCTTTTGCAGGGATCCAAGCATAAATTTACTGTACTGGAACATAAGACACACCACTTGTCCCCATTACAATCCTGGAACACGTACAGTTCATTGAAGAACCCCACTCTGAAAAGTAAGTTAAGTTTGGAGTCACTTCAGTGTTTAGGTGAATTATCATTTAGCAAGCCTGGCCTGCCCATTGGTATCTGAAACACAGAAAGGTTTCTACCAGCTTTTTTAAACTCAAATTCAATTTTAGAATGTTTAACTCCCTGGACTCCTGATTTTGCCTATAGAAGTGAGTCAGAGCAGGAACTTAACCCAGCAGGAGCCTGGCTCTGTGTAAGGAACATCAGTAAACTGGTCTTTGAAGTCTGACTGACTAAAGTTACCTTTTCTTCAGTACCTCAACACAACCTTAATTGTGTGTAACTACTCACAGATGGAAGCTACAGCCTCTGCAGAAACAGCCCTGAATATCAGATCCTCTCTCATCATTCTCATGTGCTTGAGTCACTTGAAATCCACTCTGACAAATGAAGGATGCTTTCAAAAGGTCCCAGTTTTTTTTATCAAGCAGCAGAAATAACTGACCATTGAGCAGATACAGAGACTATTAACAAAAATCTTAGGTTTCATTTATTTACTGCTTTCCTCCCCCTATTCTTTTGTTTTATTACTTTACTACAGTTTTAACTTTGGAATCTTGGTGGGTTGGTTTTGACCAGAGATGTTTGGGTGGTTTAAAAAAACCAGTAGGGCTTTTTTAAAATTCAGATTTTTCAACTTTTTAGTGGACTACAGCATCAATGGATAAGAGCTTTTATCCATTTTCCCTTCATGTTCCTAACAGAAGACATATAAAACCTTAACTTCAGAATATTCCTTTTAAGCCAGAAGGACTACACACACACTTAAGTGCTAAGTGCTTGCTAAATTGAACTGTTTGTTGGTATTTACTACAATTAGATGTTCTCTGCTCAGTTTATTCTTTGGAGCCACTCAGGCAAGTGCTTGGCAACAGCCACCACCCAGCCAGAATAAACTGAAAAGTCAGTAATTCTGTGGTATGGTGGTTCTTTCAAAATGTTATTCAGGGGAATAATTCCTGCTGCAAGACAGCGACAAAGCACGTCTCTGTCAGCTTTAGAGCCACTTAAGGAAAGCAACATGCACCAGGAAATTGTGTAATTACATGAAGAGATAAAAACAAACATAGAGCCATTTCTCTCCTTCATTATCTATGCTCTAATAATTGGACAGTTATTAGTTAATAAACTATAAACCAATTTCTGCCTTCAAAACATGCTATTCCCATTGATTTCTAATTCCAGCATCAGGGAAAACTGTCATTGTGATCAATCAGGTGTTTTGACTCATAACTGCAGATAGGATCTGGCAGTGCTGCAGTCCACAGAAACAGGCACACCAAGCTCTTCATAAGCAATCTTAAAGAAAATCTATCCATACAGAAAGATGGCATCACCCCTTACATTTGAAGTGCATATAGACTTGTGCACCTGTTATCAAATCCTTCCTCCTAACTCTGAGTTGGGCTGTGGAGACATCTCTGAGGGCTTATTTTAAGGTCCCTGGAAAGAACTGGTCCTCCAGACTGTTATGATTCACCAGTTAGAGAAATAATGGAAGTCTGGAGAGTGTCTGTGTCTTACACTCTCAGTGATGGGCGCAACAGCTTAACTTACCACAGGTGAAGCAGCACAGGGAGTACCCAACAGGTCTCTGGGGCTGAAAACTCTAAGTAAATTTCACCAAGAACATTGAATTCTTTTCTTTCCTTTCCTGCTTGTGTGTGGTACTTTCACTCCTGCCTACAAGTCCCCAGCTGCAGCACCTCAGTGCCATTTTTAAATATCAGTGCAATAGAAGTCAAAAGTACACTTGGTGATTATTATAGTAAAGATAACATCAATTAGATGTGTTGTAAGGGAGATTATCTAGATTTAGCACCATAACTCCACTCTGTATGAATAGCTGAACATACTGATGGTCCCATGTTTTTTTTCCAAACAGAACAGTTTTTATTTTTCATTAAAGGTTATTCAGTAAAAGGTCTTCCTTTTTTATAATTAGTGTTACTTTAATTTACAGGAAGAGATGGCATTTTACCCTTTTTCCTCCTAAGAAACGTAGTATTTTATTACAACTCAGCACTCTTTGGGGGGAGGGGAAAAAAGTTTAACAATGCAGCTCCAGCTTGCAGTTGACATCTAGATACCCTTACTAACAAAGATAATAGTTTACTCCCTTAACTTCCCACTGCAGCATTTACTCAATAAGACAGTATATAACAAAATGAAAAGATCAATATGTGACCCTATGAATTTACAGCCACCAAGACTTACCCAATATTTTTATAAGGCTCTAGGTATAGTTTAATCTATGTGCTTAGACTGCAACTTGGAAGAGAATGTAAACATCCATTAGAAGTCTAATGTGAATACCCCATCACAGACCTACAGCAAACAGCAATTGCTGGGCACCTATCAGCCTCTTTTTTTTTGAGAAAATTGGGTGGATTATGGGAGGAGATGAGTAGATGCCTAGATGGTGCAGCATGTGTCCTGTTTCACCTCCAATACAGCCAACAGTTCCTAACTATGAGATCTAATATACTGTTTTCCTTGAACTCATTCCAGCAAATGAATTTTAGAGAACTTAAATTTTAATTTCCAAGTATTGAAAATGTGATTTGAATATCTCAGAATCACAAAACCACTAGGTTGGAAAAGGCCTTTGAGATTGAGTCCAACTGTAACCATCCTTTACTAAGCCACATACTTAAGGACCTCATCTACCCATCTTCTAAATACATCCAGGGTTGGTGACTCAACCCCCTCCCTGGCAGCCTGTTCCAAAGCCTGATAACCCTTTTGGTGAAGAACTTTTTCCTAATGTCTCATCTGAACCTGCCCTGGTGCAGCTTGACTCCATTCCCCCTCATCCTATCACCTGTTGCTTGGATGAAGATACCACCCCCCATCTCTCTACAACCTCCTTTCAAGTAATTGTAGGTGGTGATATACACCTTGGGTACTCAGAAACTAAATAGCCATTGGAGTGAAATGAAAAATTATTTGTAAGGCTCCCTGTGACTTCTAAGTGAACCACATACTGATCTGGCTCTTGATACCAGCACTGTATAAAACAGCAACTTTCACTCATCTTCTGTACTTGCACACTGGAACTGGGGGAAATACAGAGGAAATTGTACCTAGAAGCATATATGATTCATAGTGCCTTGGGACAAGTGGTGCAATTTATGCACTGTGCCCTGCACAGCCTAGCCCAAAGGCTGTGGGTAACAGTTTGATGAAGATTTAATTTACCTCCTGTAGCGATAGCATAGTCTGTCAGATCAGAATTTAAGTACATTAAACAGCAACACCATAAAACTTCTCATTTTCATTTCTAAGTCAGAAATCATTCCAGCAGGAAAAGAATTTAGAAGAAAGGTATTTCACATCAGAAATGGGTTCTCATCTTCTGAGACGAATTCTGTTTTGGTTGGAAGCTGTAACATTGACACCCCATGTAACCTTCTGATCCTGGGCTTTGGAGATACTGGTAGGCAGCAACAGCAATATATGGACAATGTCCTAACTCCTTTTCTAGTACAATAAATTAACACTGTGTGCAATGAGATGCCAGCCCTTCTGAAACAATCATCAGGCATGTTTTCATCTGAGACCTCATAACTGACTGTCTGGGCACTCCTAGTCTCTGCTAGCTCTCAAACTGAATCACCTAAGTTATCAGAAAACAAGCCCCACACGCTTCGCCTTCAGAAGCACTGGGATCACTGGTTGGAGCTGGGAGATGAACTGCTCACGAGGGACCAGGAGCTGCTTTCTACGCAGCTTGTTAGTGATAACATTTCAGACTAGAACTTCCCCACACTCTCATCCATACAGGGAGATAAGAAACAGGCTCTCAGGTCTGAGTCCTGGTGGCTTTGCTCTGCCAAGTGATTTCATCCACAGAGAGGTTCTGAGATACCTGTCAGCAAACTACCTGGTTGAGGTGTAATGTATACCAAATGCCACATTGGTATGATTAGGTAGACCCAGTCAAATACAACATGAGGGATTCCAGTCTGGCATAAGACATTCTTAAATGTCTAGTCCTGATTTCACTGGATAGAAAAGGTAATGGGTTCTCATTTTCTACAGACACTTCAAGAGGAACATTCAAAATATCTTGACTAACAGATGACACATGAACACAGGTTAAATGGAATTACTCTAGGCAAAGTCTTTCCCTTCTGCCCAGAGTACCTGAGGCTGATACAAATACACACATCAGGCTTACAGGCTCATGCCACAGTTTAGACACGGACTTCCCAAAGGGATGAATTTTTGCTCACTTGCACGTGTAAACTGCGCTCACTTCATATGAGCTTTGCAGACACTCTGGTTTATTATTAGTAATAAAGAGAAAATACTTGGCTAGGCTTAGCCTGCAACCTGGGTAGATTGCTTTTCACATCCTTATTTTTCCAGGGAAACAAAACCTTGTTTAGCAAGAGTTAAGTATTCCTGATATGGATGCTCACATGGGCTGAAAAAAATCTCTCAGCTAAAGAGCTGTGTAAAATACCTAAAGCACCAGCTTCAGAAGGCAGAGTAAATAGGATAAAGTCTCACCTATTTCCCTTAAGCTTTTTTGCATGCACTTGTCTTCACCTTATTCTCAGAAAGCAACAAACTGAAATAACTTACTCCTGTCAAGCATTCTCTTCTCCAGTTTCTGTAAACTCAGGAACCTGTGTGAAGCTTAAACACTAAATTAACTCAGTTATTAATTAATAAACTCAGTCATTAATTAATATAAAAAGTTTTGAAATGTGGCTGCTAATAAAATAACAGCAAATTTGTTGGAAAATGACTTGCAGATCACTTGTGACAGAGAGACCTGGCAAACAGAAATGTCTTGTTATACAAAAACAGTATCCTTGCTTTAGACTAGTTGCTATTAGAGAAAAATATTTCATTAAAACAACTAAACAAACAAGACAAGTCTCTTAGAGGCAAGACTGAAAAGAAACTAAGAAACTTTCAACCATTAGCCACATGTAGTTGACATTCAAACTAAAGGATGGATCTTCCAAGAGGAAAGCTGAAAACATCAAATTACCACTTGGGAATTTCTTAAAGTCAGAACAACATTTGGGGTGAGCTCAGACCCATTCAAATCCCATGGAATTGCCCTTGAAACAATGCTAAAGGCTGTGACACACCAGAACCATGAGGGAACTCCTATTCTGAACAGTGCAGAACAAAAATGAGTTAAGTATCAGAGCAGGAGTGTACCTTCCCATCATAACACCTTGAGAGATGGAAATTCGACAGGTATTTTATCTTTTTCTTGAGTTCCAAGTTACATTAGTTTAACATTCTGCAATTTATGTTTCTGTTCTTAATGTAAGTGATTGGTGTCTCCTTTCCTGAATAAGGCATTTCTCTCTAATCATAATGCTACCTAAAACCCATTAAAATCAGAGACTCGGTGTTAAAATGTCAAGTGTGTAATTGATGTGTGAAATAAATGGACTCTCAGGGCTATGCAAAGGGTGAACAGGCACTCTGAAGGATACTTCAGATGAATGCAGTAGCATTGTCTGTTCAAATACAACAGACAAAAGCCTTTTAAACCAGCTTTTACCACTGCCCTTCTTTTCTCTTTCCTGACAGTGGCTGTAACACACAAACAAAAATTCAACAAATTTTGGAAAAAAATTCATTTCTCTGAAGCAGATGCAAATTGAGACAGATTCAGAAGCAGAGCAAGCAGCTGGTTATTTTTTTCCCCTATGATTAACAGTAGCTGATCATGAAATTGAAGTTAGTTCCTGATTTCTTTTTTCAGGTTGTAGTAGGAACAATCACTACTCACTGAAGTCCTGACCAAATACTGAAAAAAAGGAATGCTCCAATTAGCTAGAAGGTAGTTCTAGAGAAGCCTAACTTCTGATTCCTTCTCATTCTTTCAGAACCTGAGGAATAATTATGGATTTTATTCAAAGAAAGTTTCTATCCATCAAACAGCCATAGGCCTACTTTCTCCTTACTATTTCTCCTTTGAATAAACGTGACACTTTTCACATTGAAAAGCTATTAAGTCTTTTGATTGCAGGAAAAATGGCACTTCTGTATTTGAGAGATTGAGACATTGGTGTGGATATTTATGTAAATAATATCTCTTAATACACATTCATTTTTAAGAAGTTGGGCCATTTTACACCATGATAAAAGAGTTGAAATTATTCTGTAATTCAAGGGCACAGATGAACACCTTTGAAACATCTAAAGAGGACAGATAGCTGCAAGGATAGATGTATAGATTGTGGGGATTAATAGAGCCTAACCTGCTTCTAATCAGTCTGAAGATTTTTAATTTCCACTACTACCAGCAGAATTTAAATGTGTATTTAATTGCATAAATGTTGCCAAGTATCATACTTCATATCTCTAGCATCCTTATGAATATTCATATAAATAAAGATTGCAAATAGATTGTCAATAGAGCACATAGACAGTCTGAAATGCTTAATAATCATCTTCATTATAATAATTGACCCTTGTATAGCAGCTCCCATCCAAGGTATATAATGGCCCTTTCTCTTCAAATTAACAAAACTTAATTAGGATACTTCCCAATTACCTTGGGGGACAACATCATGAGAGAGTAAAATGAGAAAGATTGGTCTACAAGAAAGAAGTCTGGTCAACAAGCAAGGAACTACAACAGAGGAAACCTGGAATTAAAAGAGCCCACTGGCACATGTGCCAAGCACTGATCTTGGGCAGGATTATGTGTGTTTTGAAATCCAGGATAACTAGGATTCCTTATCCCTTCATTAAAGCTCTCCAGCAGTTTTGAGTTAAAGTGAATACAACATTTTGGCCATTTGATGCAACAGAAGTTATCACCTCTCACACTGTCAGTAAGGATTTTGCATTGTTTCACTATGAAGAAGCCTGTAACAGTTAGATTTAATTCCTCCTAATAATCCATGAGACAAGAATGTGATTTTATTTCTTCTGTTGCCTTTTTTGCTCAGGGCTGACAATACATATCAAATTCTAGGCTGTTAAACCACTGTGGCAGTTTAGCCCCAACCTGTGGCTGAGCACCACATACCACTCACTCATTCCTGAGGAGAAAGAGCCTCCACCAGTTGGGATAAGGACAGTTTGCTGACAAAAACACCATGAAAGTAGAACAATAACAGCAAATTACATTCACACCCAGTGATAACACAGAGTACTTTACCAACCTTAGGATTACAGAGTGCTGCACAACACAAGGACTGACCCAAACACTCTCAGACTGCTCAGGAGACAGCAAGCCCATTCTCCTCCCCAACCAGCCCCTTTTATGGGGAGTGATGTCAGGTGGTGTGGAAACAGCCCTGGCTGACTCAGCTCACCTGGGCTGACTCAGCTCACCTGGGCTGACTCAGCTCACCTGGGTTTACTCAGCTCATCTGGGCTGACTCAGCTCACCTGGGCTGGCTGCTTGGGGAGGGTAACTCTGGCCTGGCCAGAACCAGGACACATACTGCTGCTCAAGACTATACAGAGAGCACAGCAGTCCTGCATGCCCAGGTCTTTCCAACCTGATATCCAAATCCTTGGTTTAATAATAATGTCTGTTCTGCTAATGATTTATTCTTTAAAATAATACTAGATGCTCTATTCCTAGAGGGTTACAGACAATTTATCATTCCTCACATGAAATAAAGAGATTGACCTTGTCCTCCTTCACACTTCAATGCAGGGCAGCATGCACTGTGTTAGCTTAAGCCTTAGGAGATACAATCTGCCACCCTACCCCAAACCTGCTACCCAGGCTTGAATTATCAAGGGAAATTCAATTCCCTGCTTAGAGTGCCTCAGGGTTTGTACATTCCACTGGAACCAGGTCTCATATCAGGTCAGCCCATGCAAAACAGTATTCAGCAGTAACCATCATTTCCAGCACAATTATCTTTGATCACTTTTCCTAAATCTGCCTGCCAGTTCAATGAGAGCACAGCTGCCAGCATGCAGATTCACTCCCTCCACTGAAAGAGCCTTTAGCCCCTGGTAGGGCTGTGTTAGAACAGTAACCTTCCACTGATCTCTTCTATCCATTAGACAGCCATTGATTTTTGTTGTCAGATTCTAATGAAACTTGAAATTAACATGTTGGGGTTTTTTTTCTTTAACAAAGGAAAAGAGTTTTTCAATTAACCTGTGTTCCCTCTGCATAGAAAGTAGTGTAGGTACACCTGAGCCAGCAGAGCCTGCGTGCACAGTAGTGTCTGTCCCCTTAATGGGTACACATGTACACAAGTGTTTTCATCTTTATTTTCTGGTTCAGTTTTAGTAGGTCACTCTTTGGTTAAAATGATCTCTACCACTTGAGAATCTGAACTCTTCCCTACAAAGCATCCCTTCTGTGGGTGGAGGAAAGGCAAGGGTCCTATCTGACATCAATCACCAGAGGTCAGGACCAGCTCAGGACCTGCCAGCAAACATCTGAAACACAAAATATGTCCTTTTTCTTTTCCTTTTTTCTTTAAGCTGCTCCATTTTTATTGCCCTTTGGAAGGAATTCTGAAGTGTTTACTTGTCTAGAAGATTAAATATTAGCTGTGCATTCTGTTAAGTTTTAAAGCGATTGCCAGCTTTGCAGAGGCTGTTCTTCTCCCCGTACTGACCCCCAGTTCCAGTACAGAGACATCAGTTAATGTTTAGAGGGAAAGTGAGCCTGCAAGCACAGAGAAGGAGCTGTGTGTGCCTGGGAGCCATCGTGGGAGCTGCTGGGACATGGAGGCACTGCTCTGATCTATCCCCACCTAAGGAAATATAAAATACTTCAGAAGTTTTATCTTGTGGTTGGAATTTATAAAATTAATAATAAAGTAAACCTAATACAAATTTTTTTAAAAAAATGTTTACCAAAAATGCCAACTTTCTCCCAAAATTTTCACTTTTCCTATGATGTGTTATAGAAAAATATTTAATTACCACCATGAGCTGAAGCTACACGTTGCTCCTATGCAAGACAGCTCACGCTCAGCTGTAGAGGAGTGTGAGGGCTGGGAAGTAAGAGCACAAACCATGTTACTCCCTCCCTCCTCTCCATGCCAGATCCTTTGATTTTAATAAGCAAAGGACAGGCTCCTGCTTTTTCCTTGGAGAACCACCAGTATGCCCATTGCTGTGCCTTGCCAAGCCAGTAATAAATACAATAAGCAGCGAGTTCTAGACCTCTGCAATACAAACTGCTTCAGACTTCTCAGCAGTAGCAGAATGGAAGTGTGTCAGGAGGCTAACAGTAATGCATGAATATCCACACCCACATCCATGCTGATGTGCATGTATGACCAGCACACCTTTCAAACCAGAAAGTGTTGTATGGAAGGAAATTAAATTTAATGGTCTGCCAACTTCAGCATTTGCCTCTTGAATGCCAATATCAGAGTAAGGACAAATAGCAACATGCAAATATGCAGGGGTTGATAACATTTAAACCTTCAGCAAAACCTGTAGATAATTTGTTCAGTATCTGTTATCCTATTACCATAAGGACTCCAGCACTTTAGCATAATGCTTTATAATACAGTGATACTGCTGCCCTGTTTTGCAGAAGGGGAGAAGAGGTTCAGCAGAATCCATTGCTGTATGAAAAGTCAGGGAAGAAGATAATGGCAGAGTAGACTTTCCAGCTCCTCAGTTTATACCAGTGGACCAGATTTCTTCCTGTTACACTTTAGAAGTTAACAAATTTTTTAACAAACCATTGCAGGGTGTTCTTTAACACCAGCATTGTCTGGTCCTCTGGATTTCTAGATGAACTGCAAGCATATTGTGTCCCAAACTATTATAGCAAACATGCTTTTAGCATCCTTTGCTTTGTGCGACTTGAGGGATGGATAATGTTCCACCTGGGAGACAGAGTGCCATTCTAGGAAGGAAAATTAATCAGCTATTAATCAGTTCATTCTAAGCAAGAACACAGAAATCACTGATGTAAGAAATAATTTGATTTCCTCTTTTGGTGAGATGCAAATGTCCAGTTCAAGATGCAAATACAGAACAGGGAACTTCTGTTGTGAGCAGATTTTGGGGTGTTGGACCAGATGATCTCTCAAGGTCCCTTCCAACCCCTACAATTCTGTGGGTCTGTGATTTGTTGTGGACCAGAAAAGAGAACTTTGCAGCACTTAACAATATCACTCCTGTGTGGTTCACAGGACTGGCTGAGATAATGTATCTGCAACTACAGCCCGATTCCTAAAAGTCCCTGGATCTGCCGTAGCACCTTCCTGCTGCAGCACACAGCAGCATGTGCAGCTGGAACAGCTGTGCTGGCAAACAGAGGGCAAGTCCCTCTCCCTGCAGCAGGGCTGCCTAGCAGATGAGAACATTCAAAAAAATCCCTCCCCTTCCCACTATCATCCATGAAATTAAGCAGATCCTCACCCCATAAGATCAAGAAAAATCATTTATTAGATGAGGAACGGTCAACTCAGGGCTCCACACAATGAAAAGTTCACTGCTGATATCATGGAGCTGTTAAAAGAGATACTGTATCCTAGACCAGCTGCAGAATTACAAGTGGATACTGACTGGTGTGATTTCTCATGTGGATCACTCCTTAGCTCCTCTGAATTGTCAGTCCCTAATACCTAGTTTAAGCACACATTTATGTGTTGGTATCATTAGGTTCTGAAGCTTCCCTAAACTCAAATCTTCTAGAAAGCATTTGACTTAATTTTCCAAACCTATATATAATTTTTAAAATAATATTTCTATAAATACTTGTTTATATTTGTTTCCTATGTGGAATCCCACTTTTCTTTCAACTGAACGTTGCAAGGACATGCCTGTATTTGATAACACAAGTTCAACAAACTCCAAGTGTTCATTGCTTATAAAAATCAATCCCTTCCCTTTCCTTCTCTTCCTCCTTCAATCAGCCTTTGGAAGGTTTTCACTGGAAGTCTTGTACTCTGTTTTGTCTTGATGTACTTCTTTGGGTCAAGAGAAAATCAGGTCAAGAGTAATGTATTGCACAGATCACATTGGCCTTGAAAGGACCAAATGAAACAAGACTGACTGTCCAAATCTGCCAGCACTGGGATTTGAGGGATCTCATCGCTCACTCTTTTACCATTCTGGCATGTAATTAAGATAAGTGCTTCAGTTTTGACCAGAGACCCAATCCCAGATCCTAGAAGTCTCACAACAAAGACTTTATTCAACCTAGCACATAGAATTTTTAAGGCAGAAAAAATTTTATGGGGTAATGGCAAACTTGCTGGAGCGTGTGTGATAAAGTACAAGCATTCTCACTGTGTTGAGATTATTGTAGTCAACTCCAGAAATCCTTGAGAAAAATCTTCTGCTTTTTATGCAGATAAAATTACCAAAAAAGGGAAAAAAAATATCTAACTGGCACAATCCCCCTTCCAGACCCAAAGGCAGGTAGGCAGGCAGGACTTCCCAGCATCTGAACTAAAGCACACACCATGTATGTTAGCATTTGTTCTACTTCCCCAGAGAGCCAGTTGCATTTATCATTAACTTCCTGGATGCTGAGTTGACTCGTTTGATAGCCTGAGAAGGTTGAGTGGCTGCAAAGCTGCATTCTGACATGCTGTTTCCTTGATATTTTTAGAGATCACCCCCACACTTCACAGTTGCCAAGCTTCTTGATCTTTTTATAGTTTGATTTACATAAATGCAAGTGTTTCTTTCCTCCAAATAAACATCGAAGCCACTCAAGGCTTAATTGATTCCCAGCCTGTTGCAAATGGAGCAAAAAAAAGGCTAAAGATGAGAAATTATTCCCGGTAAGTGAATGATGGAGACAGTCTGTGTTTCCCTGAGATAATATTTGTTGCAAGTTCTGTACTGGCTCAGTCAGGGAACAGTCTATTATAATGCTTAGGGACTACCAAACAAGTTTGAAGTCCAGGCACTGCATTACTTCTAACCCCAGAAAAGAGTAAATAGTCCAGCGCTGGAGATGTAAAGCAAACTGCTAATAGCTCAGACCACCTGATCAAAAACTAATGCATTCTGAATGAATTCATATTGTGGCTCTCTGTTTTATACAGCAATCCATAGGGATGCCAATGTAAGACACAAATCAGCATCAAGCATCAGAAATTAGACAGCAATCACAATCGATAACTCCTCTCTGAGTGCGTGTATCTACCAGATCAAATCTCTCAGGGGAACCTTACTGAGGTCTGGCTTGTGTAGAAGGACAGGGAGCCAGACCATGCTCGCAGTGCACTGCTCTGCCAGCACGCTCTCACTGATTTGTAATGCCAATTCCCAGCTTAAACTGGACCTCAATCCGCTTCTCCCCCTTAGAATTACTCTGCCAATCTAATGTTCAATCTGCAGCTCCAGAGGCAGCATGCTGATTTCTCTGCTCTGTCAAAATTCATAGTAATTTTGTGAAAGGACAGACATTAAGCCAAAATTTCCATCCTGCAGAAATGTCTCATTCTCAGAAGTGCAGTGAGAAGAGGAGGGGGAAAGGGTTAAGCTGCTTTTTTCTTCAGTATCAGACCAAATTTCAGCACTGAGAAATTTTCCAGGGTAAGAGGAAGGTGGAAGAATGTAACCAGAGACTTGTTAATATTTCTGGCCCAGCAAGGAGGGTCCACAGGCAAGCTGAGGGAGCTGGCAGTGATGCTGGTCAGCCTTCAAGTCCAGAGCCACAGGCACACGTGGGTTTCCAAAGGAATGAGTGGCCCAGAAACGGGTCGGAAGGGATTCTGCCAGCACGGTTCACCTGGGGGAGCTAAGAGAAAACTCCAATTCCATTGAATTAAGCGTTTTCAAATGAAAAGCTGACTTCTTTAAAAAACTTCAAGGGGCTCTAATCGCTTAGGCATCACATATCTCCTTTGCTGTTACAACGTTCATGTAACAGCATTTGCAGCATGTCCTATTCTATTTATATTGGATATTCCACTATAATGCTGTCTGAAACAGTATTTCAGTCTGGTTTTCTTCTTCCCTAGGTTGCTAAGAATTGCTCCCTAGAAGCCAGTGAATATAGAGTAAGTGTGAAGATAGCCAAAACTCTGCCTCCTGCCTAATTCCAAGTGTGACGTGTTTACTCTTAGCTGCTTCTTGCTGTTTGCTTTCAGCTGTTATTTGCTGGATGAAGACAGCTCGCTAATGGCCCATTATGAGATGAAAAAAAGTATTTAGTGATGGATTGTATTTATTTTGGTGGCACATTCAGAGCCCAGAATGGTATAATACCTTTTTTTCTATGCATCTTAATGCACTGGAATCAGGTTGCTTATATTGTATTTGCATTTCAATATCAATTATTTTCCAGCTTTGTTTGTAAACAAGCATTCAGGAGAGCTGAATAGTGGAGTATCACATATAAACAGGAGGGGAAAAAACAGATTTAATAGAAATATTCTGAGGAACAAAGGCCACATGCAGAAAAAAGATAAAGCTAAATATATTATGCTCCATGTATACTATTTGAAATGCAGTGATAGATGAGCTCCACAGAATGCCACATGTGACCAAGTCTTTTTACCTGAAGAAGTTGCAATGCTTTATGTGTTGAAAATCAGACAGCACATGTATTATATCCACACTGAGAGCTTTTTGCCATGGTTACTGTGCAAACTGTACTTCAGTTTATTGTCAGGTAGAACTGTGTGGAGTGCTTTTTGTCTGAAGTATTCTGTGAGCATGAAGAGATGCTCTACCAAACAGTGTTACCCTGAAGATACAGGTGAAGCATGTGTTCGATGGCTTCTTTCCACTGATTAACTAGGAAGTGTCTTTATACTTTTCTGCTGCTCACACCTTAAAATAGTGGTGATCAGCAGCACAGGACTAGGCATTACCTGTAGAGATACAGCAGTACTGAGCCTGGCTTCTGGCCTTCAAAAATGACTTTATTTTTCGACTTCCTTCCATCACTGAAGACCTAATTGTTGCAGTCACTATCAGTGACTCCCAGTGTTCCAAATTCCTTGTCAGCTCAGTATTTTAAGTCCATTTTCAACTTTAAGTTAACATTGTTTGCTAATAGAAAGGGTAGAAAGTTATAAAAGTACAGAGAGGCAGCAGTACAAGACAAATCTATTGTCTAGCAGGACAATCTGATCAATACAATTATTATACTGACGTAGTAAGTGTATTTTTCTTCAGACTTGTCATTTTAATGTTAACTTAAACCAGACAGAAAATACATTACTTTTAAGGACACTGAATTATCTTTGTCATAGAAAATAAAGTAACAAACACATTAATTACATCTTGCTCTTCCTTCTGTATCAAGATCAGACATTTCTATTTAGAAAATGTTCATTTTGTTGAATAGCAATGGAATCAATCTTTTTGTGCTATAATTTGACAGTTTATCTTTTTTCACGAAGAAATAGATTTATGAAAGAAAATAATATCAGCTCTAATACAGTTTTTGCATCTTAAAATTTCAGAATTAATTGTGCATATTATTTATTCTATATAAAATAAATTATTTCTGTGTTTATACACAGATATTTTATTCTGCATTTATATAGTATATATATATATTAGATTTAGACACTGGAGAAGTAATTGGTCCCTGAGAAAAAAATTAAGCTATAAGAAATGGAAGATGCATGTCTGCACTGGAAAGGAAATACACAGATTATGAAACAGGCCTCTTTCAAAGGATACAGAAAGAACAAAGATCCCCAGTGTGAATTAGACCAACTTCATCCTCTTGTACACTTAAAAAGCATGGAGGAGGCAGAATCACCATTCTTTTTCACAGCACTCCTGTTGGCAAAGGCTGTTATCTGATCTGCTCTCAACCTTCTTTTGATTTAACCATTCCAGTCCTCATAATTAAGGATTTTGTTGTTTTCTTTAAAACTATTTCTCTTGTTTTCCTCAAGACTTTATAAAAAATGTGTACCCAAAATGAACAACCAAGATAATGTGACTGATCAAATTCCACCAGAGAGATTCTAGTGAAATGAAGAAACCTGTTATAATACTTTTTTTTTCTGCAAATTATTTTCCTTTTGGATTGCTGCCAGTTATGTACCATATTTTAGAAAGATTATTCTGTAAGAATGTTTTAACTCACTTGAAGATAGCTTTTTATGTTACGCACTTTTTAACCTTTACTCAATAATTTATATCTGAATATTAATTATTCAGTGGGTTATTTTACCCACATGGTTTTCAAGGAAGCTATTAATTGGATAAATTATGTCTTTAAAGTGTCAGGGAAGTAATGCTCAATACCAGCCTTCTTCTATCAGATGTATTGCTCTACAAGCAGATAAATACCTGCTTGACAAATGCATGTTAAGAAGCAGCTTAGAAGGAATTGCATTGTCTAAAGTTTAATGAAATCTTTAAAATTGAGGTCTAAAGATCATCACAATTATTCCCCATCATCTATTTTTACAAGAGCTGCAAAGTCAAAACAGGAAGATAGGAGCTTATCTGACAATTAACCTTTTGTTCTAAACAGTGTTAAAAGTCTGCAGAAAGGAGAGAATTCCTTCATAAGCATTTTGAGAACATTTACATCACCTTCAGTGTCTAACAGGGTTGTTCTATTGTCACTCTGAAGGACACAAGACCTCAGGGAGATATTTGGCAGGCAGTGGGAATGAGCAAAGGGTGCTGTGATAATGCCACCTGCATCAAAAACATCCTGGTGAAGAATAATGCACTCTTTTTTTTCAGTTATATATAAAATTGACCTTTTGGTTCCAAGGCAGCTTCTGGCTGTTGAGTTTCTCACAAACCATGGACGAAGTTGTTATTTTCTTTCACTTGCACTGCCAGACCTCTTTGATCCTTGCTGAAGAGAAAACAGCCTTTGTCCATTCTGTGTTAACAGAGAGAATTCATTAAATAGTTAAACCTTTTGCTGGAGTTTAGTCACTTTGTTTTCCACATTTTACTTTTTTATAGCATTGGTCATTTTCAGAGAATAAAATAATTACTTCCTGGAAAGGCAAAATGGATTGACACAATACCATGCCAGTAATGACCAGATAAGGTTTGAGCAAACCTGCCTCCTGTAGATCATATACAAAGAGATTCTCATTAATAGGAAAACTGCAAAGAAATTCCATCTGTCTTACAATTCAGAAATGTTCTGGAGGTTTTTCTCTCTACTTGTGTTTCTTCTGACTCTATTTAGGGCTGGATCTCACTGCATGGCAGCTCCCGTGACCACTTAGCCCACTACAGAAAAGTTCTTGGAGAACTGTCCATGTAGAGTCACAAGGCTGGAAAAGACCTTTAACATCATCAAGTCCAACCATTCCCATCCTATGCTAAACCATATCCCTAAGTAAATGTAGATGGAGTATGTGCAAATCACCACGTAAGATTTGGAGAGGCCTACAACATCACTCAGACCTTTGGGACAAACCAGTTGTAGGAAAACTATCACTTCAGGAGAAATGTAAACAGCTTTTTCTTTCAGGATTACTGGTAACATCACTAGCTTTTAGATATGACATGCAATGCTGAAAACTTTTTCTCTACCAGCATAATAACAAGTACTGACAGAGAATCATACTTCTCTTCTAAAAGCCTGTTTTCAGGCTCCAGCTTTCTGGGATTTACCATCCAAAGTACAGTGATTTCCTCTTTGGAAATTCAAAACAAATAGATAACATGAACACATCCATTGGGAGCAGTAAATATGATCATAAGGTCAGGTTTTATTCTAAGTTGATCTTTCATGTCCACAAAATCCTTGTCCAAGGCAGGATGAAATTAAGGCCTTACCGTGATGCCTCCAGACCTGGAGGTTGGTGTCCCTGCCTCTGGCAGGGGGTTGGAGCTCTGTAATCCTTGGGGTCCCTTCCAACCCAGACCAGGCTGGGATTCTATGATTCTATGCCTAAGGGTGAGAGTAAGCCATGGCAACACCAACAACCACCACTGCTCTTTCTTGACACACATGAGTAATAAAGAAGGAGAACAGCAAATTTGGATGCCAAGCAGTACTGATGAAGATCAGATAGACTGTTATTGGTGGTACTTAAGGTAAAAGCATAGAGAGTGATAGTCACAAAATAATCATTATTTTCTGAGAAGGAAGAAGGATAGAAAGACCAAAGAAGCTCAGAGATAAGTTTTTTCATACACCTTATCTTCAAGACCAGTTCACACTGTTATCCTTGATAGCCTAACAAATCAAGCAGGGTTATTAGAGACTGGTGCAAAAATAAAGTTCAGAAATGCAGAGCGTTGGGGTTTTTTTCCCCCACAGAAATAATACAAGAACTAAATGTTCATTAAAACTAGAATTCTATTAGAGGCTTGTTTTACAACTCTTGAAGCCAACTGAGTATAAACTCTAATAAAATATAATGGTAGTTCAAACAGATAACAGGTTAAACAAAGCCTCATGATGTCTTGTTGCATGAAGGAAAAGGTAACATTTACTCTTGCAATTTATAAACAAAAGTAGATAGCAGGTACTTAACACTTCTCTTCCCCTGACTGGGGAAGTACAGAAGTGATTCAAATATTCAAGTTCATACAGGGGGTGGAGCAAAATGCTTCTTTAGAAAACAGAAAGGGTCAAAACATGAGCTATAAGCAAATCTGAATTAATTTTTCCACAAAAAAAGAATAATCCCAGTCTTGGACATTGCCTCTTCCTGCTTCCAACAGGCACATCTGAATTGTATTGCCTTAGTCCTATCCCTGCCCCTTGCAGACCTCTCCTACTTCTGAACAATGTGCAGTCCTTCCTACAGAAGACATCACAGCACTGTTATCACAGTCCTTAATATTAGGTCTGTCCTGCACTTGGCAAAGAAAAGGAAAGACTCGGTTAAAGAACATGCAATGAAGCTGCAGGCAAAAGCCAAGTGGCAGCAAATCCACCTAGTCAAAACCTTTCTGTGTCCCAAAATAAAACACCTCCTCCATCAACAAGCAACTAAACCAACACATGTAACTACAGATGTGAATTCATCTGCTTTCAACTCAAGGGGAACAGTTAGTGAAATAGCTATGTCAGGCTCTGCTGAGGTCTCTCTGTTCTCTTCCTGTCAGGAGTCGTGATACAGGGGTGAGGCACCTGAACCACATTTTCAGTCTCATCTACCTCCTGATCATGCTCTAGGAGCAAACTTCCTTTATGCTTTCTCACCAGATTCATTCATCAGCAGCTCAACCAAATACAGTAATAGGTTGATTATAGTTCTTTGGTCACCTTGTAGCATCAATAAGTATTCACTGAACATTAGGAATTTTAATTTAACCCCAGTTCCTTCTTGCACTTAGTGAGTGCTTAATTAATACCTAGCTTCCAAAGGATGCAGTTTCATTAACTTCTACAACCTAATGTATTAGTAATCCAAATAAACAAAGTGCATTACATTATTCCACTGGTTCAATGTCATTTTCCAGACCAAGGAAATATATATGTCCAGCTTGACACCTATACATAGTAAGTTGGTTACTTTTAGTCTACTCTTAAAGGCAAGGGATCCTCCACTATTAAGGTATCTTCACTGGCACCTCTGCAGACACAAGAGATGTTTCTTATTGGAGCCTGAGTTTTTCCTTACTCTTTCACAGAGTTTCTATCTGACAGTTAGCAATCAATTATTGATTACAAGCAGCTTTAAATGAGACTTAAGGCCAATCCACAGAGGCATTTGGGTTCCAAATTCCTGGTGCTTTTAGCAATTTTCAGAATTTTAATTGTATAGATACCCATTTTACCTCTAGGTAACAATTTACAAAGCTGCTCCTATGGCTCTCAGGGACATGGGACAGAAAAGGAAGGAGACATAAAAAAAGACACAGAGAAAATGTCTGAAAAAGAGGAAACAATGAGAAAGTCTTGAGTCCATCATCACAGCACCCCCCATGCACTAAATACCCCATATTAAACCCCTGTCAAATCACTGATGTTATGATGAGGCCTGCACCATTCTTTTCCATACTGGTTCTGTACTGGTCTGTCATTTGTGTTGTATATAAAAGACCTGAGCATGCTGATGCTTCTGACAGCTTGATTGAACTTCCTTTTCAGGATTGCCATCTCATTTATGGGACATTGTTGCGATACCTGACCATCTCCTGGAAACCGTTCTTGGCATTTAAATCAGATTTAAGATGTTCCCTTACACTTATTTGCATCCTAATCAGCAAGTCCTTTACTTCCCAGCGGGAATTTATTGCCATCCTTTAGCCCTGCTGCAGCTTATCACTTTCCATATATCAAGAATGTCCTTTCTCCTTCTAATCCCTATTTACCTAACTTGCTTGTACTAATTTCCCCACAAATCATCACTGCTTATCCTGAGAGGTAACTGCCATAATGACTCTCCTGCATTTAACTTCAGTCAAAGCCACTGAAGGAAAAAGAAGGACATGGTTTTAAAAAGCTTCTAACGATCTTAACACTCAAATTTAAAAGGCCTGATTTTCAGAAAGCTCCTAGCAATTACTCTCTGACAACTCACTTTGATTAGGTATTAAGCTGATTGCCTGGAACGTGTCTCATTCAAAAGCCTATTGCTTTTGAAAAAAAAAAAGATCATAATTACTTGTGATACTGATAAATGCCTCTAAAATGATTCTGTGATGGACAGTGGGCATTTGTTTGAATTCTAAAGTCTACATTCAAATAAATAATGTCATAAATAACCAGATGCAAAAAAAAAAAAAAAAAAAAATCCAGGCAATAAATCTCTTTCATCAAACATTAAAACCACATTGGATTTGAAAATGAACTGAAGGAATTACTGTTATAGAAGCTTCCTTTTCAGGCAACGTTTTACCTCTGCCAAATGCTTGTGAAGGGCAAGTTGCATATATTACGTATGATTCTTAATGTCTCTCTGAAAATGCATGTGATCTCTGCTTTCCAAAATGTATAGGTAAGAATGAGTTGATTAATGCCTAGCAGTCTTAAAATGCTTTGTTCATTGTTTTTCTGAACACACTCTAATCAGTATTAGCTGTAAGCATACTGCTAAAGGAACAATTCTTGCAAATCTTAGAAAAAAATTCCTGGTGAAGATAGAATATCATTAGAGAAAAAATAAAAAGGTTTTTTGTTTTTTTATTTTTATCCACATCACAATAGAATTTTAAGTATTAATTTTACACAGCCTTGTGGTTGTTGTTGGGTTGGGTTTTTTACTTCCTAAATGTTAACACAACAAAATAAAATAAGATATGCAATGATTTGTTTATGGAACTTTGTGCTCAACATCTACTTTTTTAAATTGACTATGGATTGTAAATCATAGTTTAGTTGGAAAGAAAAAAACATTACAGTGGACATTAGCAAAAAAAAAAGCCCCAGCAAGTTAATTCCTTCATAGCCTAGTGAAATAAATCTAAAAAAAAAAAAAGAAGACAAAAAAAAAGACACTTCTGAACAGCAATATAGGGTAAATATTCTTCACTCTTACACCACTGATGGACGCAGAACAAACTCTTACACTCATACCTGAGGTTACTATGCCAGGCTCTGGCACATATTAACTAACAATGAATCACTTTGATTTTGCAAGAGCAATTTTGAGAGAGCCAGCAGTATTGACTCTATCTCCATTGTTTTCTTTTTAAAAAAAGAGGGTACTGTGTTTTAATGTTTCATCAGTCAAGGCATTAACTTTGTAGGCATGAACATCTGTCACCTCCCTGCCCCATCTAATAGCATCCACATCCCTGCTACACTAATTACTGAAAGAGTGATCAATCTGAACAGCCAAACTGTCTTTTGTATTTCTATTGGAAAAGCAGTTCCATAAACTAAAGTTGCAGAAACGACCAGCTATCTTATCCCATATCAAGTTCTAACTAATATTTAAATGGACAATGGCATCAAGTCAAAACAGTGAAAAAACAGTGAAAATTTCATCCAAGTTCGAATAGAATTTTTGCTTTATCTAACTAGAAACTGAGAAAATGGCTGTAGTAAGGCCTTGCCTGAAATTAAATTGAAAATTGGGCTTTGGGTAAAAATGGTGTAGAGCAGCAAAGCCTCTTTCAGAGGACAGAGGGGCATCACCCCTAAAAATACCTTCAAAATCTTTCTCACCCAGTGAAAAAGAAGTACCCATGTTCCTGTAATTAAGCAGCTTCAGGGATTAACCCCTGCTCTGCCCTGGTCAGGCCCCACTTGGAGTGTTGTGTCCAGTGCTGGGCTCTCTGGGATAAAAAGGACAGGGATCTCCTGGAGAGAGTCCAGAGGAGGGACAGGGAGATGCTGAAGGGCCTGGAGCATCTCCCCTGTGAGGAAAGGCTGAGGGAGCTGGGGCTGTTCAGCCTGGAGAGAAGCAGCCTGAGAGGGGATCTGATCACTGGGGATCAATAGCTGAAGGGTGGGACACAGGGGGACATGGGCAGCCTCTTCTCAGTGTCTGTGGACAGGACAAGGGGTGATGGGCTCAAGTTGGAGCACAGGGAGTCCCCCCCAATCTGGGGAAGAACTTCTTCCCAGTGAGGGTGAGGAAGCCCTGGGACAGGCTGCCCAGGGGGTGTGGAGTCTCCTTCTCTGGAGAGATTCCAGCCCCGTCTGGACACCTCCCTGTGTGCCCTGTCCTAGGGACCCTGCTTTGGGTTGGACCCCATGGGCTCTGGGGAGCCCTTCCAACCCCTGTGACTCTGTGATTACTAAATATTTTCTCTTCCTGCTCAGCACTGAATTGCAGCTTCGATTGGGAAGAGATGAAGTTCAGCAACAAAAATTGAAGAGACTTGCAGGGCAACTTACATGATGAGTCTCAATATATATCTTGCATATTAACTCCCTTGTCAGCAAGAGAATATTAATGTAGGCATTTGCAGCCCATCAGGGACAGCCAAGTGTTGGAGACAGCAACCACAAAGAAATATTGATGTCCCACTGCCAAACACCATTCAGAGTTACTCTGAGTGGTGCTAGGAAGCATGCAAAAAACTGTTTTGTGCCTTGCTTCTCCACATATTGGTACAAACGACTGAGGTTTCTTTTCCAGCAGGAGAATATTTCACTCATGATCTTCAGGAAAAAAGAAGCCTGAGTGACTCCTATCAGCAGAAACTGCAGTCACAAGGTCACAACGATTTAGAAATCGTTTCAATTATATTTCCTAGGGTTATACTGTTTCTTTTGTGAAGTTGTCCTACTAACCTTTAAAGAAATCATACATTTGCAAAAAAACAAGAAATGGCTTGAGGAGAGGAACAGTAGCCACAGATTTATGTATTATTTATGGATCTACTTCTCAAACTAAAGGAACTGGAAAAATTAATACATTCTCTGCCTGAGGTTTTTCATCAGTAATAATACATCAGGTTTAATAATACTAACCCAACGATACCATAAAATTCAATTCAATCCTGTTTGCAACAGGTTTTTAGGTAGCTTTGGATGAATGCCTTCATTAAAGGCAAAAGTGGAGTATCCCACAGTGTTTTACCCCTGGCAAAGCTTGCCAGAGGCTGGAGGAATACTTTGGGCAACATTTCATGCACCCCTCAGTTCAAGTACCTCAGAGGTAGGTCTGCATACCAGCTGTTCTGTACAGAGACACAAAACGAATAGGGTAAAGCCATGTGCCACAAGACCACTTTGGCATCAAATTCCCATTGCATTTTTAACTGCAATCAGTCGCCTAATTACATTTGGGGTCTAGGTCTAAGTGTTTATACAGACACCAGCAAGATGTCCCATAGCTATCATTCAAAACAGCAGAAGGCTGTTTACAAATACAACCTCTGGATGCTGCCTTTACATTTACCTCAAAAATGTTTGAGGGAGGGAAAAATCACTGATCAAGAAAATAGACATCAGCAATGAGGAAAGCTGACAATATTGATGATATGCCTTCTGGCAAGAAAAAAGGGTTCTTCATCATCTTTCAGCGTGCCTTGGGCTGCGAGCGTGAAGCACAGGAAAGGACAGAAAACTTTCATTACTGTTTTACACAATGTATTTTCTTTCAGGTGAGAGTGGGGAGAGGGACTGAAACAGCCACCCCTCCCAGTAAGGGCTGGTTTGGCTACCTAATATAGACAAATATAATATATAATATACTATATAGTACCTATATACCTATATATATATAGTATACTCTATATGGTATATATATTATACTATACTGTATATAGTATAGCATATACCTATATATGCTATAGTATATATAATATATATAGTATACTATATACACACTATATATACTATAGTGTGTATAGTATAGCATACTATAGTATATATACTATAGTATATATAGAGTACACTATATATACTCTCTCTATATAGAGCATACTATATATAGTATACTATATAGTATGTATAGTATATATACTATATAGTATTCTATGTATACAGTATACTATATAGTATATATATAGGTATACTATATACCTATCTATGCTATAGTATATATAGTATACTATATATATAGGTACTATATATAGAGAGAGAGTATACTACCTATATATAGTATACTATATATCTATATATAGTGTATATATAGTATACTATAGTATATAGGTATACTATAGTCATATATAGATATATATAGTATACTATAGGATATAGGTATACTATAGTCATATATAGGTATATATAGTATATACTATACTATATACCTATAGTCAAATAACTGCTGAAGCATAACAGAATTCAGGCTTGGAAAAGGATACTTTTTGCCTTTGAAAAACATGAGAGTCTCACCAGAAAAGAGATGTGCATCTCTATACAGGGGGAAATCAAGCCAAAATTCAGTGTTATATTGACTTTTCTGTCAAGCACTAAACAATATGAGAAACTCAAAAGTCTTCCAATCCAGGGTCTACTATGTATTTTAGGATTTTTAAAAAGTCGGATTATTTCATTATGCTTAATGGGCCTCTGAAAGGTGTAGTGTTCTGATTATTCCTGGATCCCTAAAGCCATGAATCTGTAGCATCATGGGTTTGGAAGTATTGGTTTTGCTGCATAACAGCAAAAAGGAACTCTGTTTCTTGTGGCAGGAGAAGAGTTATGTTGCTTTTGTAATTCAGGAAGTTAAATGGATTTTTCTTTCCTCACTATATGAAGAGACTACAGAAGTGTAAAAAATAAGGTTCAGAGTCTGTAGTGGCACTGCTAGCTCAACTGAAGTCAGCAGATGTTCCCATTTAGAGGAACAGTGATTTCATCTCTGGATTATCACTCTCACCACATCAGCATCAGATGTTTTAACCTCCCTGTGCCTCAATTTTCCCACCTCTAAAATGGTGGCAAATGACACTGATGACTGCCAATTGTCAATCTGGCTATCCTTAACCTTTCGGAACACCTTGTGAGTTGTGCAGAGGAAAAGTACATTTTAAGATCACAGGCACCATAAAAGTCCCAACATATCTAAAGACACCATAGATTAAATCCCTTTGACTTCAGGGGGAACTGTTCATGTTTGATTAAATATGGAAAATGCACAGAAGGCACTTGGCTGTTAGAACTGGAAATGACTCAGGGATTTGCTCAGATTTCACCTACGTAGGAAATAACTTTTTTTTAAGGAAGCATTTTAACCTGGATATCAATGTACTGGGTCTAGTATTAAGTGGAAACCATTTCAGAATTAAAATGATTTTTAAAATTCACATTTAAAGACATTCTCCAATGCTGAAATTCACTTAAATTACAGGAGGGGAAAAAACCTATTGACTTGTATGTGGAAATTATTCTACATGCTTGACTTTTGGGGGTGCTCTCCCCTAATCATCTGCTGTTGGTCTCGGTTGTGAGGTAGACCTTTGTCTTGACTCAGTACCACCACTTAAGTGTGCAAGCCATGTGACATGAATAACAGAGGCATTACCATTTGAGTTTTCCAAGTGCACTTGACTCCAACTTTGTTTTGCATCAGATTGCTAAATTGGTCATGACATAGACTGGTTCCCACAGCAATGACTACATGCCAGGTCATTAAGAAAGCACCCTACAATTCACTAGATATCAATGAAATTAAACTGCTCTCACAAAGACTTTAAAAATCTTGGGGATTTCAAAAAGTGCTTAAAAAGTTGTAATTTTAGAGAAAAATCCTTGTGATGAGTAATATCAGCCTCCTAAGATCTCAGAAGACAGCACAATGCATCAGGTCTTGAGCAATTCTGGTTTCTTCTGAATTTTACCAGTTCAAATCTAAGAATTTTACATGTCTACTGGTAATGTTGGCATGTGATTTGCTATGATATATATTGGATTTCAGCATATTAAGCAGCCTTTATGGATGCAAATGTTGTGACCTCAAGATTTTGTGGGCAAAATCCAAGAAAATATGACCTTTAAAAAAAAAACAACAGTTAAGTTAGCAGCTAAACCAAACTCTTAAACAAAAAAGAAAACTTCATGGAAGTTTGAAGCGAACATAAAGCTTTTTTTAAATTAAAGGTCAACACCAAGAACTCTCTCAGAAGGAAAATTAAAATTCAGTAATGTTCTAAAGGTTCCTAACTTGGCAAGTATCTCAATGTTTAAAAGGAAAATGGAATGAAGGGAACATATCTTTACGCCTGAATTTCCACTGAGTAAACAAGCAAATGATTTATTGAGCTTTGCCTCTTTCTTAGATCCTGGAATATCTGTGAGCCATGTTTGATCTCTGGGAAGGAATCCTTTTGAAATCGACAGAAATATTCTTACTGTGTAGATTGATTAGAAAGAGCTGTCAGTGAGGTTTGCTGTCTCTATGCCCCTTAAGCCATTAGTCAGCTGGACCATCCATCACTTGTCAGGCTCAGCTGGACTTCACATGCAGTCAGTAGAAATCTTTCCAGCGAGCTCGTGATAGGTAGGGTCAAGCCCATTTGGCAGATAATTTTGCATGTGTGAGAGAGAAATCAATATTTAACAATACCTAAATATGCATTTTACTATAAATTCTAAAAAGCCTGCTTTATTTACTAAGGGTTCTCACACGAATAACTGTGAACATGTAAATTCTGTATAGAAATTGAGGCACAGACTTCTACTTGTATACTATTTGCGCATGGAAACCCAAAACCTGAACACCAGAATAACACGTGACAGTTCTTTTCCTCCCCTATGAAGAGAGGCTGAGGGAGCTGGGCTGGGTCAGCCTGGAGAAGAGAAGGCTGTGGGGGGACCTCATTGCAGCCTGCCAGTCCCTGAAGGGAGCAGAGGAACAGGAGGGGAATCAGCTTGTTCAAGGGCAGAGCCTGGCAGGACAAGGGGATGGAGTGAAGCTGGAGGAGGGAAGGGTGAGAGGAGAGATTGGGGGGAAGTTCTTTACAGAGAGAGTGGTGAGGGGCTGGAAGGGGCTGCCCAGAGAGGGGGTGGGTGCCCCATCCCTGGGGGTGTTGAAGGCCAGGTTGGCTGTGGCCCTGGGCAACCTTGTGTAGCTTCAGGCCTGGAGGTTGGTGTCCCTGCCTGTGGCAGGGGGTTGGAGCTCTGTGCTCCTTGGGGTCCCTTCCAGTCCAGACCAGTCTGTGATTCTTCCAAAGCATGCAAAAAAATGAATGAAAAGTAATCCAAGCAATGGATTCACTCAGTAAGATAAATAATATGTAAAATATGTAAATATAATAATTTACTCTGTACACCTGATGAAAAATAAATCCATTTTCATATGGTTGTACCCCTTTTCAGAGCAGAAGAAGTATTTAAAGCCACCTCCTTATACAGCAGATTGTCTCAGACAATTGAATGAAAAATCTAAGAGAAAGGTTAGAAAAAATCAAGAAGAAATGAAAAAATTGAAAATTTGGAGGAAGTTCTCTATGTCATTTCAAGTCTATAATAATTCACAAAGAGTTCTGATCAGGAATTACTTGTTGGTAATGTATATTTTCCTTTCAGACTTTCAGATCAAAAGCACTTTTACGTACTCACCTACAAAATACATTCTGTAACCAACTGCAGTACCACGTAACGCTGTCTGTCAGAGCTGTGTCTTTCTGGGAAGCACATTTGCAGTTAGAAGCAGCATCTGCTGTTTTGAAAAAAAAGCAAGGTATGTTCTTCTGTATGCATTAGCAGGTATAAAGGCTCTGAAAACAACAGTCATTCCTGAAATAGAAAGGAACACAGCCTACTCTGCCATCGCTGTAATAGCTCTGGAACAGAGACATCAGTAACATCGAAGTGTCTGTGCACTGACCATTCAAGAAAACAGGAGACTTAAACCTGTGTAAAATTCATCACTGTTTTGGTGCTGATTGATTTTACAAAGCGACTCTCCCAGTTGTATTGCTTCCTACTACAGTTTGAGACTACCTGGGAGCTGAGAGGGGGGTAAAAAGGCCATTGCAGAGTTCCCTAACAGATATAAATACATTCTCATTCCATCTCAACTGAATCCCTGCCAGGACTCAAGATGAGCCACTTTGGAATTGCCGTGTGAGAGAAGCCAGGGATGAGTTAGTGGGCAGAGTGTGTGGTCAGAGATTTAATCAGGCTTTTTTTTCCTCCAGCCTTGCTGTAGCACCCATGTTCATGTACTTGCAAATGCCATCGCTCTCCAGCCACCACCTATAGAACTGCTGCTCATGAAGACTTTTTATCCAAGTAGTCAAATTTCATATCCATGGAATTTTGCCCCTGTGCTGGGCACTGGTGAGGCTGCACCTCAAGTTCTGGGTCCAGTTCTGGGCTCCTCAGCATCAGAAGGACATTGAGGTCCTGGAGCGAGTCCAGAGAAGGGCAACCAGGCTGGGGAAGGGGCTGGAGGGCAAATCCTCTGAGGAGCGGCTGAGGGAGCTGGGGGTGTTGAGCCTGGAGAAGAGGAGGCTGAGGGGAGACCTTCTCCCCACCTTCCCTGCCCTGCCAGGAGGGTGCGGAGAGGTGGGCGCTGGTCTCTTCAGCCAGGGGACAGGAGCTGGGACAAGGGGCAATGGGCTCAAGCTGTGCTAGGGCAGGCTCAGCTCAGCTGGGAGGGCAAAGTTCTTCCCTGGCAGAGTTGTGGGGCTGTGGCACAGGCTGCCCAGGGAGGGGGCTGAGTCCCCAGCCCTGGGGGTGTTTAACAGAGGGGAGATGAGGTGCTCAGGGATGTGGTTTAGCACAGGATGGGAACGGTTGGACTTGATGATCTTGAAGGTCTTTTCCAACCTGGTGATTCTGGGATTCTATGAAGAAATGCAAAGTTTCTATTCGCTGATTCTGTGATTATAAGACAACCAGAGTGCTGAAAGAATCATGGGCATCTTACTAGCACTATGCACATCACTCACATGACATGTATAAGGAAGTGTGAAAGATTTTGAAAGTTAGAGAGTTAGGTAAGCAGGAATAAAGCTTAAAGCAAAGTTCTCAGCAACTCTGTATGGAACAGTTGACACAATGTTTTCCTCAGCCTCTCACAAAATGCATTAACACCAACTTGTGAAATAAGCTCCTGGTTTAGTGAGATTTAAGTGCAGCATTGCAAGGTGGTAAAGAATGACAGCTTGATTTATAGTAGACAACTTAATAAATATTATTCTTCGTATTGAAGAGAATATATAAAAACTTATGTACTCCATTTTTCATGATTCACATGTACCCCAAAATGCCAAATTTAATCTGAGACATTGTTATTCAGACACACTGTAAGCAGGATTCATACTGCATCAAATTGGTTTAATGCAGAAGTAGTACACAAAAGAGCCTGCTGTACCTCCCTATGAGGGGGGTAGCAGTGGGGTTGGAGAAGAAATGGCTTTGATTAACATTGACTAAACCAAATTAAACAATTAAGAAAATCTGTCTTAATCTGAGACAGAAAAATATCTTCACTTTTCCAGAGACCTGTTTGCTTTATGAAAAAAGTCAAGCATTATGCATGTTTGCTGGTGACACTGGCCTCTTCTGTACCTGCCTTTTCCTCCTGATCCTGCCTGTGTCCTCATACCAGCACCAGCCAGACTCTGAATATGCTAAACCAGTGGAACACTGATCTCATAGAGAGTGAACAATTTGTAGAAACCTTTTTCTTGGTCAGCTTAACTTGATGCTGACTCAGCACAGAATTGGCTCAGGGCTGCTTGTGAGCTTAGCCTGGCATCCCTGAGGCCACATCCCAGATGAGAGTCCCAACCTCCTTTTGAAATCAGCCTGTCCCTGCCCTCGCTAACATGCAGAGGGGAAGAGAAGAGTTCCTGCAAAGGACTGAGCAGGAACAAAATGAAGTGGAACAGGAACCTGCCCATCTTTCCCCAAGTCCATCTGAGTGCACACAGAGCATTATTAGCCACTGTGAGAATGCCTTTTTTCCTTCCACCCTTTTTATCCCAGACCTCAGACACTCCACCTATTAAAATTTACGTTCAGCTGAATACATTTCTGTGCAATTTTTCAGTTCCAGCAAACCAGCACATCCCTCACAACCCCCTCTCTGGTTTGCTATTCGAGTCAGCTCCGCTCCTGGGACAAGACTTCACCACACACAGCCAGGCAAGCCTTCCAGCCCTCAAGAAAACAAACAAATCCAGTCAACCTGAAGCACTTAAGAGTGTGAGACCTTCTTCCCATTTAATCCAAAATTGTTCTAATTTATATGCCTCCAGCAATCACAACTCCTTAAGAGGCCTTTGCAAATGTCTATGACATTTAATATATTAAGAATCATAATTCAGGTCAGTTAATTCTGTAAATATTATTTCTCAGCATTTAAAGGTCTTGGTCATGTTTTGTTTCTTTTTTAAGTGGAGAGAGTTATCTGTTGCTTATCCATTGTCCTATTTGGGGAACTTGATATATGAAAGAATGTAATATTTAATATTGCCTATACTCCAAATTCTTCAGAATTCAACTGCATGATAGGAAACAAAATTCAAAATTATCTTTAATTAAAATAGCACAGTTCTCATTCAACAAAATTCTAACTTACAGAAATGTCTTCATGGCTGTATGATGCCACTGTTTAATCTTCCAATTATTATATTCACATTATGGGAATTAATCAATATTTTTACTAGAGAAAGTGTCCATGTTTTTATCTGTCTGTCTCCAGAAAAACAGTTGCATTGTTCTGGGAAACATTTATTAAGAAATAAAGAAGTGATAAGAATAAATCAATACCTGAAATGATAAGAGTAAACCAATATCTGAACCAATTTTACAGAGCCAAAGCATTTGCCTAACATAACCCCGATTAAAGCAATTCATTACCTATGCATAAGATTGAGTATAATTGAAGAGTATGACCTTCAAAATATTATTACATATTGATTCTGCCAATTTATACCATAGGATGAAAAAGACTTTTGCAATAAATTGCACTATTATTGCAATCAAAGATTTTAATTTCAGAAGAAACAAAGGTTTAGAGAAACAGCTGTAATAAGTGAGCTTATTCAGATAGGAGATTCTGGATGTGTTATGAATGCAAATCAGTCTCTGATTGCATAACACAGCACAACAATCATAGAACTAATTGATTTCACACTTCTTTAAGGTTTTACTTCTCATTACTAAGCAAAGGCAGTGATCATCACATTTTGTTTCAATGCAAGAAATGACAATTGATGCTAATTAATACAGCACATCTTTAATAGTTTCTTAGATGTTTCATTTTCTGGATCTCTCAAATTTTTAAAAGTCTCCAAGTTGCAAGCCAACTTCTCTCATAATTGTACAACTTTTCTTTTTATATGATCTACTGCAAATATGATATGAATTCAAGACTAAAGCCTGTGAATTTGCCATGACAACTGCTATGGTAAGATTTCCACCTATCTGGGAAAACCATCTTATTCAAGACCTGTCTGGACATCTATCTGTGCAATATGAGCTGGGGAGCTGCTTTGGCAGGAGGGTTGGACCCGATGATCTCTTAAGGTCCCTTCCAACCCCTGTGATTCTATGATCTCTTCCTGCAGTATGTTGAATTGCTGTTAAAGTGGAGTTAGTCTGAACAGCGAACGGGGAAAAGGGGAGGGGAAGAAAGAGGGAGAGGACAAGTACTATCTGTAACCATGCTATTCTAACAGCAGGGGAAATGGAAGGGTAAAAGGTCTTTGAACTGTTTAACCAGCTCTGCTGCCAATGAAACCAATGCACATATAAAACTGATTTAGCAGTTTTATATCAATATAAATCTTTTCCATGAGGCTGGTGGGCCCCCAGAATGGCGTTAGGAGAGCAGACTTGAACTGACACAGGTCGTGGTGGTTTAACAGCACCGTATGTTGCGGTGTGTGTGGTTAAACTGTCACCTTTCCTATGTCATTCACACTGCCTCTGCATTCCCTCCTACCCTGGTATTACTTCATTTTCTTAATCTATGTCTTGCCAGGTTCACCTGCCAGCATTTGATTAAGCTGAACCATGAAGCATTTGTTGTAAATGGTGTATGACCAGGATAATAAATCTCATGTCAATGTTTTGAGCTTTCCTTGGCAGTTCAGATTCAGCCAAACACTGACACACAGCTTCGACTCCAGGTATGGTTCAATTCAACAGGACCTGGGTGTGCCTGAGTCTGGGTGCGTTGGGATTTAAGAGCAGCAATGTGGGGAGCACAGCTACGTGCCTCTCCGTTGCCCAAAAATATTCCAAGGCTTTGGGAAGCTCTATTGTTTACCTGTGATACAACTGAACCTCTTTGCATTTTTAGAGGCATAATATGAATTCTGCCTGATGCAAGAAGGTCACATCTTTAATATGAACTTGCTTGGTCATACTTTGTGAATGGAGATGGGAACTGCACTTAAGTTTATCCTTAAACATCAAAAGCCCAAGGGAACTTTTTGCAACTTTGTTTTTAAATCAATGGCTTTAAAAGATGAAAAATCAATTAATATTGTTTTGAATTGATCTATTTCTCAAGAGATCTTGCTAGAAAAGTTACAGAATGGAATCCTCTCATATGCTCATTTATATTCAGGGAGTCAATGCAGATACCCCACCAGATCATCATGCATCTGCTTTAAGAGAGAGTTATATTCTGTTCAATGCCAAATATTTTCTATCCCACACAAGAATTTTTAGCAAGAACACGTCACACAGCCATAAACCTACACAAGGCAATGGCAGTCATTTGAATAACTGTGTACAAATATTGTGGCAAAACACCACCCACCATGTCACAGTCTTTCAGGGAACAGCACATTTTCCCCCTGCACATAGAACGTGATTGATCGTGGGTTTTCCTCACAGCATTATCTAGTCTTTCCTTCCTGTCACCCCAGTTCTACAGGGGCTGGGCATATATTACTGAACCTATTTTGTGTGGAGACTTTGAAATCCATCATAAGCCTGCCTGTTGATGAGTTGTTTCATCTGTTATAAGATAAAGAAACCTGAATGACAAAACCAGTATCTTTTTATGCTGAATAGAGGAGAAAGAATAGGTACAATACATCCCAACTCACCTTACGTAAGCTATCAGCATTTTTTAAACTGCTTTTTTTCTTAATTATGTGAACAGCCCCACAGTACTTTCCATTTTCTTTAATAAGGTATTATTTAGAGATATTTTTTTTTCTCTCTAAAAGACAGGCTATTTTTTTGAATCAGAACTAAGTATTTTCTGCATCCCCTACCTAGACAAAAGCCATACTGAACGATTAATACTTCTCAGGACTGACACTTCAGTTGGGAAAATAACTGAGGTAAATTTTTGATGGTGTTTTCTTCCCTGTTATAATAAATAGCTATGATTTTGGGGTTTGAAAACTATATTTAAAAAAAAAAAAATGAATCTGTCATAGTATATACCAGGATAAGCTTCATGTTACACAAAACACTTTTTTGATGAGAGAATGGGTCTTCAGGCAGTCCTGTTCTGTTCTTTTCAACAATTTGTTGTGGACATGTTCTTAAAATATGACTTTTGGCCCATGCAAAGGTCTGAGACACTCTGTAAACCAACTACTTTCTAGGAAAATAATTATAGGAGAGGTAACTTTAGCACATTAAGACTCATCTTGTTTCCTAAGGTGATTTTCTAGCCTAAAACCGACCCCAAAAAAGGTTCAGACAACAGTTGTGTACATGAATATCTAGCAAACCTGTCAGAAAGTATGAATACCATACTAAGTTACATATTTTTACCTCTGTAGCACTGCACACTTATACAGAAGTCAATTTAGACACTACTAAAACTGTACTACATCCCTGGCTGAATCAGGAGATAAGGAACAATACTGACACTCCACTAAACTGCCTTCCACCTTTTAAAAGGTCAGGGTTAATAGTGCTTCCCACAGCTGCTTGTGCAGTGCCACCACTCCCTCTTCTTCTGCAAGACAGGAGCTAGGCAGCCTGTCAGAGCTTGGTTCAGATGTGAAATGCATCATCTGCTTTCGATGATACCTCAGCTTGCACATCCACCTGTGTGCCGTAGCAACGCGTTGGTGATCAAAATCTGCTTGAAACATAATGGTAAATGAATATTCTTTTATTCAGAAAGATTTGGGGGAGATATTACTGGCAGGAATGACTTGTCATTAGTTTAGCAAAACGGGAAATGGAAGCACAGTTCCCTATGTCATGATCAGCCTTTGGATAATGGTCTAATTATTGCGAGCTACATTTTCCCTTTGCACTGTAACTGTAAAATGTGTACTCTTACACTCTAACATGCAGCTCCAAGACAAAGGGAAGATGAAGCAGAGCTTTGTTTGTAAATTGTAAAGCCCAGATTTAGAAGTACACGATACCCTGTCTATGTTTTTTCACAAGAGAAGGTAACAGAATCAGAAAAGCAAAGCGAAAAGAAGGAATTAAAAATGAGCAGCATGAACAAGGGGAAAAAACGTGTAACCATCCAGGCTTTCAGCCTTGTATTTACAGTTTCCAACTGATTCCAGTAACAGAGAAAAATTGGGTTGTCTTCAGATCACATTTTCTCAGATGTATTGTAATGGGAAAACAGTTCCTTTCTAAGGAAACAGTCATTTTCTAACATCTTAAAATAAAGTTTACTTTCTAAAGTTTTCCTCTAAAATAGCTGATATTAACCTTTCTCAGCATCAAGATAAATGTCCCTAATCCTATCCAGTATACTAATACTTTCATTCCTATTAATTTCAATCTAGTCACTCTACAAGCTTATTGGAAATCTGTTTTCTGTTGCTTTTCAATATTGATTAGTAATTATTTTGAAGGGTATAACTGAATGGGAAATCGGTAACTAAATCTTAATCTTATCTTTTAATCTTTGGGCATCGGTGTCCAGCTAGTTAGGTGATTTTCAAGTTCTTGCCTGATGTATTTTTCAAGCTCATGCATATGGTGATTGATTGGCTCAGCCAGTGGATCAAAACACACACAGAACTGTCATTAAATGTATACAACAAATATCCGAGTTTTCCTGACTGTATCACATCAGCTTCTATTATCAAAAATAAGAAAAGTATCTTGATTCAGGGATACTCAAGGCACTGACAAGTCCTGATCATAAAGCATATGACCGTGCCTGTATAGATTTCTACAAATTCAATAGATGAGTATAGTCAGCAGGGAATAAATTCTATTAAGTTAAAAGTTAAGAGACTTAGTCAATATACAGAAGGTATACTCAGTAGCTAGAGAGAGCACAACCAAAGATCTCTTAAGTTTTCCTTCTTTTGACAGACAGCATGATGTACAATCTGATACTCATGTATTTATCATACTAGTTATTAATCTCACCTCATAACCACTGAAGAATGAATTATGAGGGCTCAAAGCAAGCTTGAAATATAGCGCAGGTGGAAGACAGTGTAAAATGCACCCAAAACCCCATTCTAGGAGGAGCTAGAGTTTGGAAAAAACATAGAAAAGCTTTCTTAAATTAAATAAACCTTTAAAGAAATGTGTTATTCAGCATCATTACAAAGCAATGGAACTGACACATCAAGATGAAGGTAGAGATCCTCACTTCAAACAACAGCGTGCTAACAAGACAGAAGGGTATGTCATGCCAAAAGACTGATGACAGTACCAGGCACTTCATATAGATGAAGATTTTTTTTTTTGGGTGCATTCTCTGTCATTTATGCACATCATAAGTGGGTTTTTTCTACTAAGCTGGCAAAAATCCCCAACTATAGGAGAAGAATGTTTTGGTAGTCCACAAAAACCAGGCAAAACCTGGAAGCCCACTGCGTGCAGTTCTGCAGGCAGCAAGGCATGCACAGGCAACAGAAACTGGACCCATGGACACAGACAACTGTCCAAATAACTGGAAGTTATTTTGCTTGGTTTGTGTTTACTCAAAAAAAAAAAAAAAAGAAAGAAAAAGAAAAAAGTAAAAAGCATTGGACCATTTTTCAATCTTCTGTATTTACTCCTGTCACATTTCAACTGTGACTTTTGTGATATTGATACTTGCAAAAACTGCCTGGCAGTTATAAATGCCATTTTTATGGTGTTTACATAAGAGTCAGCACTGGAAGACCATTCCAGAATTCGGATGTTTTGGCTGAAATAATCAGTAGCAACTTGTTTTGACTTGTAGTTAGAAGAATTATAGCTGAGCCTCTGGATATTTTATTACATTTAAACCACAGCGGTGGTTCTCTTGGAAGTTAAACTTTGCTTTAAAAAATAAAAGCACTATGAGGCAATGTAGGAGGAAAATGTTGAAAATTCAGATTAAAGAAAGGTAAGAGAGGCAGATGAAACATCTGCTGGTTTATTAGAGACATGGTTTGCAGGACTGAAGAGGGATTAGATTTCATTTCAATAATATAATTTCAATAGAACATATTTAAGAAGTTAATGCCCAGCCTAAATGGGGCAAACATGTTAAAATAAACTACCTAAATGATCTCTCTACTACACATATGAAGTATAAATGGTGTCCTGTAATGGGCTGTGTGTTTTTAATGACTGTCCTCTGGTCAGCCATAATAGTTTCATAACAGATGAAGCTTATTTGAAGAACTTACTAAGGAGGAAAGATCTGACCTTCATTTAGCTAATATGGAGGTAACTTTTCATATGGAAAGTACAACCAAAGCTGCTTCACGTATTTCAGATTCCAAAGAGAAATGATTAAGAGACGCAGCAATTCAAGGGAGGCAAAGCTATTCTGCTACCATAGGGACAAACATGCCCGGGCTCAGTGGAGCATCACCTTGCAGAGCCACCTGAGCTGGCTGTGGCGAGTTATCTCTGGAGCCAGAGGCACCAGGGCTGCCTCAGTGTGGTGCTTTGACTAATTACCCTTCCAGGGAGGCAGAACTAATTGCCTTGGCTGGAGCCCAGATGGATATTGTTTCCAGGGTTCAAGCTACTAGCTCTGCGTGGCGCGGCACAGTGTGCTGGATAGACTTTTGTATTCACTTGATTATCTGTACCATGGCATTGCTTGAGCTAGATAAGCATATCCCACTTGATAACTGCTGGAAATGCTACAGAACCAAAGGTGCTGAGGATATCAAAGTATTATTTGTGGAATAGAAAAATAGGAATTTATTTTAGCTGTAAGTTTAAGTCAGTAAATGGCTATCAACACATCTGCCTTGTGATTGATTATAATTCCGATTAAATATCAGCTATAGCTTTTATTATATAACCTTATCAACATTAAAATAAATCACTTGAAAATATTTTTGCCCCCTGGCACCATGTTTGGTAAACACCCTTCCTCCTGGAAGGCAAATAAAATGATGTGAAAATCTGTACAGAAGAGAACTTCTATTGAAGGCTAAAACTCTTCTTTTCCATCGAGACACTCAGGCTGGGTTTTAAACTGATTTTCATCTTGTTGTCAAACACAATAATATTTGAGCCTTGAGGAATATTCTAAGGGTGAAAAGTATTTAGCAACATGGCTTGCAAAACGCCCTTCACTTAGCAAATATTGACAGGGAGTATTTCAGTTCAGGAAGCCCCACAAGTCAAACAGCAAGTGAACATTAGTTTTATACAACCACCTACCAAACACATTTATCCCAAGCCTGTAACATGATTGGAATAATTAGTGCAATTTTAGTGCGGTCAGAAAACCAAATACAGAAATGGGAGGACTACATTCTCACAAAGATCCTGATCTTTGGGTGAGAACTGCAGTTATTGACCTGAACATATAAAGTGTTTTGAAGAACTAGAGGGATGAAGCAAGTCATTTTCTGGATTTTATTTAGAGGCTAAAGCCACTCAGCAAACTCACTAGTAGTTTTGGTTTTGACAGGAAAATAGGATCAGATTGAAAAGGCAATAACATAAAACCAACAGTGGCAAAGATAGCCTTAACAGGGGAAAAACGAAGTTCTCTCAGGAAAGTGGGCTATCTTTTCACAAAGTTTTAGATTTTCGGTGATTGAACACTTATCAATCAGTTTTATGAAGAAAATCTATTTAAGTGAAAACTGCATTTGTTTCCTTACCTCTTTTGTTGGAACCTTTCATATTTTCCTGCCCTTCTCATCCTGCATTTTTGTAACTCACTTTTCTAAGCACTTTTATCTACACAGGCTGGTTATCAAATAGACAATATCATCATAATTTCCAATAAATACATTTGAAACTCCACACTTCTTCCCAATTCCAAGTGCAACCTCAGACTGAATTATATATTCTAATCTTACCTGTTCAGAACAGCATTCAGAAAGCTCTGTCTCTGCCCTGAAGCCTACCTTCAGTGGACACCAGGCACTGGCTTAAAGCACCCCAGTAAGGGCTCTCCTGACGTAGTTCATGGCCACAGGACATCGCTGGATGCCTGCACTGCCAGAGGAGAGGGGCACAGTGTATCCTGTGCCGGTCTCTGGGCTCTCCAGGGCCTTCTGCCCACCAACAGCTCCATCCCTTCACACCTTTGCCTACATCTGCCATCTGACCCAGGACATAGCCAAGATTTCCTGACAAAGCAAGCCCTTCCAACACATCTCCATCATCTCCTTTTTCCCTTCTCTCCAGCTGACAAGTTACTGGAAGCCCCACAGGTGCATCACACTGAGCTGCTCACTCACACAGTGCCTAAACATTCCTCCCAGTGCTGAGTCCTTGTGCACAGACCCACCACTGCTATTTATACTTCAGTATCTCTAGCTTAAGGTGGTATTAGTATTGTCACCTGCAGTAAATAGTTCCTGACATGATTTCATGAAGTGTAACAATTGGGAGCTCAAATGTTAAGCATTAAATATTTACTTAAAACATTAAACAATGAAATTCTCCCCTGAATTTTAAAATCTTATCCAGATTTTGTAACAAATGAAAAGGAACCTGGAGATTTTTAGCATGAAAGATTTACATCCCTTAAACAGGAGAAAGAAACAGGGAGTGGGGCATCAGGGACACCAACACATTATAAATATTGCAGATTGTTTCTGTAAGAGAAAAAAAATTATTATACTATCTCATATCACCTCAGGTAAATATTATCTCTGGTACAAAGAATTAGAAGTTTTGATAAGTTTGACAAAAACACCTAGGTGACACTTACAAGCAGAATGCTAAAAACATTTCAGCTGTGTCCATACTACAGCCCATCTTTGTTTCCCCCTGTGGGATGAGGCCAGAAGTAATGCAAATTGGGAGATTTCTAGGATAATTTAGAGCCCATCAGCTGCAGAAGGGACAGTCACCATCAGTTACAGTTATATGGGAGTGGCAGACTCTTTTATTGCTCGTTTCACTTGTCTGAACCATAAAAAGCTCGTTATCCTGAAAGCTGCATCCTTACATTATCCCTTCAACAAAGTCAATACCAGAGAACTGTCTCACACAGACTACACTGGGCAATATCTGACCTATCGTGTTTGTAACCAGCAAAACATCATCTCCTCCTTTTAATCTTGAATCTTTCTTTCCATTGCTTTTTCACCACCTTCTCAGTAAGAGATAAACGACGTTTTGATAGAATTTTATACTGACTAAAAGAAAACGTTCATGGTAAAGTTTAATGAGGCACAGTGCTGCTTGCCACACTGCCTTGATTTTAATTATAATCTGACTTCTTTGTTTTTAATTATTATCACTCTATCACAAACTTTCCTGAAATTTGCAGTATACCAGGACACAGAAAGTAAGTGTGCAGAGTAACGACTACATGCCCTGCTTCTAGATTTGGGGAATTCAGGTCTAAAAATCAATAAGCAGCTTTAAAACAAGTTTTAACATAGAGAGATGTAACTGTCATTCTTCTCTTTGGGCATAAATCAGAAATGACACCAGCAGTCATGTCACCAATCCTTCTTTCTGCCTTAATATTTATTTACTCTTTTGATCACTGGGAGAGTCTTCAGAGACGGATAACGCATTTTGATGAAAGTTGCTTCACTCTCAGTTGGAAGCAGAAAAACCTGGAGTTTACTTTCCAGTTCACACTTCGTGCCAGCTACTGAATTTTCAATTTGAAACAAGAAAAAAGATATTGATAAGTAGAAACTCTTCTTTACATGAATCTAGACAGCAATGCAATGGATTAATTCAAGTGATTTCCACTCTTTATTAATTTTTTACCTTATTTGCTGTTTATTTATCAACTCTGCTGTGCTGTCCTGAAAGTGAAGGATTAGAGGGAGAGCTGAAGAAAAGAAAGGCCAAAGGAATGCTGCCTTCATATAGTTTTGCTCTGGCCAGAATAAGAGCATGAATGTATTCCACGGAAGCAGTCATGACTGAGTCAGGCTTCATATAGTATTTTGTTTTCCTTACGTTTCACTCAAAATAACAAGCGACCCTCAGCCTTGTCAGGGGCTGAATATCTAAGCACAATGCCAAACCTTGATCTCTCTCTGAACCCATGGAATCTTCTCCTATAAAGCTGGAAAGATGTATCTGAAATAAAATACATAACACTCTGTAATATGCACTCCCCCTCTTGTCTTTTTCAAGCCTTAATTTGTTGGGTATATTTTACATGTCTCCTTTACAGTCTCCAGTGTCTTTAATTGAACTCACTAGAGTCCTCCCTTGTACCTGGTGGACAGCATTAATCGCCTGTTTGCTAGCCCCCATGTGATGGGTATGACACAGTGAAGGGAAAGTGTGGCTCTCACCCTAGGAAACACTAGCACAGGAGGTAATATTATCAACTCTCCTGTAGAAATCTAATGCGCTACACATTGGGGAAAAGATTTACATTGTCTTCTAGATACCTGCATTCACTCTCTGTGGGCAGTCAGAAAGGCTGGAAATAATTGATTTTGGTGGCTTTTTTTTTGTCTGTGTGGATGGTTCCTTTGGAACTGCCCAGCTCCCCGACCGCAATAACATGTTCAATCTCTTCAGTCACACGTGCACGTATTCCGTTATCTCTGCTCTTACATTTTTAACAGATAAACAGAAACAAGCTGCAAAACCTTTTCCAGTAGCGTGGTTGTATACTCTAGCTATTGATACAGCTCTAAATTGCATTTATATTACATTTCAGACTGGTCTTGCCTACCATACAGAAGAGCTTTATAAACACTTGTCTGGAAACATAGTCATGAGAATTTATTTTTTTTATAGTGCTACTGGTACTTACATAATATTATTTTGACCCGTTGTAACTGGGATTGCAAAAGCCAAACTAAACAACTGTCTTACACACTAAACACCTACACAAGCCTTAGAAATAGAAATTAAGTATAATGTCCAAATAATCTTCTAAAACATCTGGATTTTATGTCATCAGGTCTTGATTTACATTTACCTTTAGACACCGTACCCAGAAAGCATTCTTTCCTATCTCAACTAACTGAAACTTCATATATATATATATATATATATATATATATACACACACACACATATATATATATACATTCACACCCCCACACACACCCCAGAACTAAAAAATATTCACTGCACTGTCTGCCAAATTTCTGTCATCTCAATACAAGCCCAGAGAGTAGTCAGCTGAGGCTGAAAATCAAATAAGCTCCATTATATAATCCAATAGATTACATTTGTGGCAGTTGTGGAATATTTTTTATTTACACACATGCCAATGCTTTAATAAAGGTGTATGTGATTCACCACATTTTCTGGAAGGGTAAAATCCAGAAATAAGCCACATTTTCAAGGAATATTCAAGCCAGTCAGAAGGAAATGTGTAGTTCTAGCAAGTAGTAGGATTTTTTTAATTAAATATCCTGTTTTTCTGGTATGTAAACATATCTTAAAAGCCTTTCAAAGCAACACATGCAATACTGGAGTGGTTTAATGCTGTGTGTTACTTCAGTTTAAAAGGATATCAATTCATTTCATTAATTGCCTTCTTAATGCAGGCATATGTATTTGAATTTTTTACTACATTAATTTCAGCAAATTATGTGATCCTTATCATTCTTTCCAATTCTTTTTCTGAATCAACAGTTATTCTTAAAACGGAAACCAGTGAGAGGCAGCAAGTGAAATATAATGGATGCTATTCTACACAAGGTGGGGAGTCTGAAAAACCACAGGATTTTCAGGAGCCAAATCCTGCAGAATAGGTGAGAATTCAGAGCATCTGTGAAACAACAAGCCCAAATAAGACAGCTAACAGTAACATTAAAAAAAAAAGGCAGGCAGAAACTGAAGTCACCAGTCTTTTAAATCTACAAATAGTTAAGAAAGACTTTAAAAAAACCCCAGAAATCTGACTTACGATATTATTTTGAGACAGCAAGAGCTCTGTCAGCAAACAACAGAAGAACCCACAGGAAATTGTGGTCTGACAGCCAGTTGAAATCCATAGAAACCATATTCTCTTTATGGACTAAAAAAAAATAGAAGGCTGAAGGCACATTAGAGGCATATCACACGCTGGTTTTGTTTCTTCCATAATTACATGCTTATTGTCACTGTTGTACAGGCTGCTGGACTGGATTAAACCCTCAATCCATACAGCCCTTCTCACGCTATGGTCTTTGCCAGTGGACTAGTACTTTTTCCATGTATTCAAAGCTTTTGTTCTGTCTAGAACATCACCAAGACACCAACTAAGATGAACACATGCAGCAGCTCGGTCACATCAGATGGAGAAGAGCTCCCTTCCTCTAGAGGACACATTAAGGGCTTTGAAAATCTTTCAACAGATCATTTTCCTGTTTTCTTTCCTTCAGAAAAAGAAATGCTGTGGAAGTTGATATGCAATGGTTTGGTCAGTTGTTTTTTGGACCCATGCTTTTCCTCTAAGAATAAGACCGGTATCATGTTTACCTCAGTTCTTACTACTGCTGACCCCTGTGCAATACATACCTAGCACAGGCTCAGTTAGGGTGTTTTGTGTACCTATGTGTTTAGAGGAGGTGGGACAGCAAGGAACATTTTATTTTCCAGGGGTATGTATTTAGCTGCTAGAGCAGGATTGCTACATCAGTATGCGCTGTGAAATACCTAGACTTTCACTTGTTTAAAAAGAGGGGAGAAACACTGAGTATGCTTATGTAATGGGCAATCAATTAGGGTAGCTAAGAACAAAAAGATTGCTTGCTAAAGAGTAGTCATGTCTATTATCTCCCCCAGCCTGTCGTCACTGCCTATGCTTTCCGATGCACTTGTTATCCAGGATTAATGGAGACTGATGACAACTATTAGTCTATTTTTTCACATTTCCTGTGGTTCAGTGCCTTTCTTCTTGAAAATGTTGTGTAAAAAGGTGACATCCATCAGCTGTATTCTTCATTGTTTCAAATCATATGTTGATGAATATCAGTGTAATGCCACTGACTCAAAACATAAGAGTGTAAGAGGCCTCTGGGTCACCATGTCAAACCTCTGTAATCACAGTCATTAATATATAATCTCATTAAATCCGGAAAGTTCTTGACCATATATCACAAGCCACAAAAAACATATTAAAATAAAACACTTATATGCAAAAAACAAAAAGCCTTTCAGTAAGTAACATGCTCCAGAAAAAAAGAGAAGACAAAAGGTATTAACAGTCATCTGGAATTCTTCAGTATCAGAAATTTGTTAGGTGCTAAAGACTGTCAGCTTTAGCTGACAGAAGCAGATGGGGGATGCTCCAACACTGGATGTGTTCAAATCCAGGCTGGATAGGGCTTTGGGCAACCTGGGCTAGTGGAAGGTGTCCCTGCCCAGATCTAGGTGATCCTTGAAGGTGCCTTTCAACCCCAACCTTTCTATGACCTCTAGGACAACAGTGTGTACTCGTCACCTAGGAACAATGTCTCGTTCTATTGCTTTTGGCTTTGTTTCTCATCCGGGACATCACAGCAACTCTAGAAGTAAGAAAGGTTTATAGCTGCCCAGATAGTAGCACTCATTAGATAAGAATGCTAGTAGAAGCTGTACTCCAGATGTATCCATCTGAAATCCTGGTATTGCCAGCAGGGGTATCTTTGAGGAACTAAGGACCTTTTGGATCTTTTATGTCTTTTCAGGAAAGCAGACAGGAGAAAAATATGTGCTAGAGAAGAAGTAAACAAGACAATCCACTGACTTGCTTACTAAGATAATGTAGTTTGCTTTTGGATTCTCTGAATTTATAACCATCATGCTGAGATTGAGCTGACAAGCAGAAAGAAAAGGGCTCATCCCCGTTTGTAATCTAAACCAACAGCAGAGCATACAGAATGCCTAAATACAGTATTAGAGTAGGTCTTGATTGGTAAAAATGCCTTTTTTTTTTTTGAGTAAATTTTCTGCAATGCTGACTCTTACTGAATCTGAGGGAAGTTTGAGTTAATCAGAATATTTACAGTAGAATTTTGACCTAAAACATAAAGTCTTAACTAAAGACTATAGTCACCCAATCACTGTAAAAATTGATTGACATATGATGCCAAAATGCTGAGAAGACAATGAGATAATTTAGTGGAGTATATGCAATTAAAGTGTTTAAGAGCCACGAGGAAGAAGTAGGACTCGGGAGGGTTTTGCATTAAATGATTGTAAACAGATCATTATAAGTAGTCAAATTCCTGCAGGAGCCAGCAATGAGATGGCAGTGGTCGAAGGAAAATTGGCAAGTCTTTCTATCAGCAGTGCAGTAGCATTGCCTTTTTAAATTGGTTACAAATTCTTAGGTGCAGATTTGCATACATACACATCAGGATCTTCACAATACTGTGAGCAGAAGTTTACTCCTCTGAGTGTTTGGTGTGTTCCCATATAATTTGATCTAATTTATTTCATAATGTGAATCCTTTAAGAAGCCCTGTTTACTGAGGTGTAAAATGATCATAGCATTTCACATGTTTGTGATGGGTTTGAGATATTGCTCTTTTCTTCCCACACAGCTTTTTAATAAAAGTACTGTTGGTTTGCTGACCTTCCCCTCTTCAAGGTTAATGGTTTGTTATCTATAAATTACTTTTCATGATACAGCTTGGGTTATGAACTCCAAAATTGTCTTCTGTGGGCTTTCTCTTCAATTTGTTTTAGGCTCAGAGAAAAGCACATTTCCTACTAGCTGAGGCAGATTTCACAATAGGAAAAAAGTGCTGCAGAAATGAAAAGAGATAATGTTGGCTTTAGAAAGTTGCCATTTTGTTCTATAAGAAGACATACAATTATTTCAGTTGGTCAATGTTGTGGAACAACTACTGTCATGTTCTCTAGTAAAGCTGAATGCCTACATGACTGCTATTTCCCAAGCACTGCCCTCACTCCCTTTCTCCTGCAGACAGAGCCTCCAGGCTAAAGATGTTGCAGAGAGACAATTAGTGGCTTTGCATTATTGTGAAGGTTTAGAAACATGTTAATAGTCAGACAATTTATAATATGCAGCCTTTGTTATCGTTAGGGAACATCTGTTACTTAAGAGCCAACTCCACAATAAACCACATCCCAGTATTTTAAAATTCTGTCACAGTACAAGAGAGGAAAGTAGAGTTGATATTAAATTTGATCTTGAGAGGTGGCAGACACCATTTTCATCCCACTGAGGACCACATAAGCAGAAGATATTCAGCCACACCTCACAGTTTTCATATACTTTAATGATATACCACATATTTCTTTACTAGTTGGTCCTTTCCAGCCTTTAAACTACAAGAGTGAATTTTATAAGGAACCAATGACAAGACTCCAGTGCCACATTAGAACTCTGTACTCAAGAAATACACATCACTGTCAAAAAATATCACTCCACCGCTTCAGCTGTAATGTCAGTCATAAAAATAGCTGCAAGAGTCTCTCATCCAGTCCAACTGTTGTTTGCTAGAGATAGTTTATTTTACATGATGCCATTTCAAAAGGAATGCAAAACGCTGACAGGGGTACAGGCAAAGCTTTCTTGGCGTATTTGCAGTACCTTTGCACATAGTGTATTGCAAGCTGCCTAATTTGCTTTATTTTGTATAAAGCATCTATCACACATGGCTTTTGAGTGATTGTCCTGGTTTCAGTCAGGATAGAGTTAACTTCATTTGTAGCAGCTGATGGCATGCTGTGTTTGGGAGTTACAATGAAAGCAGTGCTGAGAACACCCTGATGTTCTTAGTTGCAGTCAGACAGTCAAGGACTTTCTCAGCTTCTTCCTATTTCTCTGTTCATGAGAAAGGAGGGGCGAAGCCAGGACAGGTGACCCAGAGGGGCCAAAGAGAGTATTCCATGGCAATGACGTCCTGCCCAGGAGAACGGGGGGCTGAGGGGAGGAAGAAGAGGGGCGGTGGCGGGACGCGTGCTGCTTGGGGGGACGGTCGGTTCCGGGACAGCTCTGGGTGGTACCTGAGTTGTGTGGGTCGGGGAGAAACTGCATTGGGGATCAAGAGTTTCATCTTCTTTTGCTCTAAAGTCCTGTTAGCATTGGGATATTTGATCTTTCTGTTCTCTTAGTAAACTCTCCTTATCCCAACCCACGGGCCTCTTAGTTTCTTGGGTTTGGAGTTATTTTCCCTTCCTTTTCCCTTCCCTTGTTTCCCCCCTTTTTCCCTCTTCCCCTGCTCTTTTACTTTAAGGAGCAGGCAGCTGCGTGGATCTCGGCCCACAGCCGGGGGGAAACCACGACAGTGATACACAGACATGTACTGCAGAATTACAGGCTGTAATGAGTCTTACCACTCTATCAATGGAGATAGCAATGGCCAGATTTTTGTTTATGGTTAGCTAATAACAATTCCATTATTGCCATTCTGAAACTGCTGGAATGATGTCAACTAATTCCAACAGGCAATAAGCCCAACTGTTTGTTGGGGTTTTAATTTTCCATCTATTTCACAAATACATCTCTTCTCACAATCACACCTACATGCTTCTCCCATTTAATGACTTCACCAGTCCATTATAGTGTTGGGTCAGAGCAGGTGAAACTCACTTTTATCTTCCATTCTCTAAGACTGATATTCAAAGCCTGTGATGTACTACTTTGTCTACAGAGATCTCCAGTTACAACCATGTATTCAATGTCTTCAAGGTATCTAAGGCCAATTTTATCCAACATTCTAAAAAATATTTTAAAATGTATGCTTTTTTTAAAGGAAAAAAAAATGGGCATTTTCTGTGCTTCCAGGGGATTGCTATTCTTTCTCGTTACACATTTTTATTTACATTTATTTCCACTCCATTACATGGTGCACTGTGATTGTGCTTTCAAACAAAAAACCAAAAAAAACCCCCAAGACAACCACAGACATATCATATGTTATTTGTGAGGGGGAAAATGTCTTAATTATAGCATTTTCCATATTTTGTTAATTTTGTTATGGAAATACACAGCCAGCTTTAAAACACATTTCAGTGTTTGACACCTGAACTGCCAAAAGTAACCTAGAAATCATGTTTTAAAATATAATTTTACCATCACAAAACTTCATAGTTGTCTTACTGTTTCTTAAATAGTCTTTTCTGTTTAATTACCAGCTACTTGTGGACAGTAAATAGTATTTTTTTCTATCAAATGTGAACAACTCCTGTAATGTTTTGCAGAGATATTTATTTTATATCAGTCTTGTTTTCTCCAAGCCCTGTTTTCTAACATGGTTTAGAACATGACAGTTTCAAACTGTCCTCCTTAAATAAAATACGGACTGAATTAAACAGAACTTCCAGGAGTGATGGATCTGATAGTGGTACCCTAAAATATCAGCTTAAAAGCCTCACTGATCCATTATGAAATAGATTCTACAAGATTAAAAGCTTTAGGGTTAAAGAGAAAGAACAGGGTGTTGCAACATTTCCATCACAGTAAATCAGGACAGTAAAACTATCAATTCTTTAACCACTATGCAAAATTTATGTTGGTTAAAACCTTAAGCCTTTCATTATCTAAATTAAAAGTATACTGTGTTTATCGAATTCAGAGATTAGCTTGCTGTTATACACAGTAGTCTCACTTTGATGTCTCTGGATTAATATTCATGAGGTTTCAGACTATTAACTACACATGTATAACATCTGACAAGAAACATATCTTACAGACTAGAATTATTGTAGGTGGGTTTTAGTTCTGATTTTATCTTTCATTTTGCTCTGGATTTTCACCGAGTTTACAGCCTGTCAAACAGTGTTTTAAGGTTGGTTCTGGCACGTTTATCATATTGATGGATCTGGCTAACACTTAGGCATTCAAATCTGAAGGACATTTTTCAATTTCTTTCTCATTTGAAATAGTTTTGCATGACTGATAGCTTCCAAACTCAGTTGCCTGGAACTCAGTTTTCTGAACTATCAGCAGAATGGGAAATCACCAGAAACTGTTCACTCAGGCAGTTCAACCCAGAACACTGGATGACACTAGGCAAAATATCAGCCAATATTGACACCTGTCACTTCTCAGAAAGTCTCAAAGACATGAAAACTTTGTAAAGTATGATAAAAACCACAATGCACGAAAAAAAAAATTGACTTTTTTTTTTCCTCACATGGCACCAGTGCTTTAAAAATATGAATCAGAAAAATAGCACCAGAAAAACCAAGCACTACACGAGGAAAAGCCTAGAACCAACACGAGCCACTCTGAGAGCTCATATTATGCTTAGCTCTAGCTGGCACAGTGACCACATGAACACTATAACAGCCATAAGTCAGAGAGTCAGGCACAACAGGCAGACAATTAAATGTGCTGGTATCCCTGATTAACTGTTTGTGGTTGAGAACAGTCCCTGAAGGCTGCCCGGGAACATCAGCTTTTGGCTGCAGGCTTCTTGGGCTGTTTAGTGCAGCTTCTTATCATCAGATTCCAACCACAGAACTGTGTAAGGTCTCAGTGGAATAACTAAGTTCTGAGAAATCAAACCTGAGAAATTTAAATAAGAAGGTAGAAGCAATATGAACAACGATTTGCAGGTACATCGAGGGAAGGCCATCAACCACAAGAGCTCTGAGACACCGAAATGCATGGTGGCAGTTTGTGGGATAAGCTAAGGGGAAAAAATGTAAATCACTAATTTGGAGAGAATCTCATGCTTAAGAGGGATGTGGCCCACAAGCAGCCATAAACACAAGCAGTTGTAAGCTGTCACATTTTTCTGAAGGCAAGCTGAAACTCAAACCCAAAAAGCTGGTGTTACCTGTACAGCAATTGCCATACAAGACAGGTGCTGTGCAGAGCACGCTACCACCTGTGATGCTGTGTAAAAGCTTCTCCCTGTTTCCCATAGTGCCAGAGAGGAAGTCATAAACTGCACAGCAATAGCAACAAAAAGCAATAGCAAAAACAAATGTCAGAATTTGAATTGCAGACTACAGATGAGACTCGACTGCTAAAAATAAATCCAGATTTGAACATTAAAGGTTGGAAGTTGCTCTGCTGGGGCTAGAGGTTGTTTCTCCTCATCCCTTTAATAAAGTGCTAGGTATTGCAGGTAGACTAGAGCTGGTAGGGATGGAGAAACCCTGCATAGCAAATCTCAAGGAGAAATTCACAGGATTCATGGGAAAGATTTACTCTTTTAATAGAGAATATATACCAAATTACTCCTCATAAAACAGAGAACAACTTTTCTAGTAGAGTTGTGGTGCGGGAATATAGCTTTCCAAAAGACAGACTAATTTCTCCTGAAACCGGTAGATATTTTAGAAAAATACAGAATTAAGCATCAATTTGAAATTTTGAGTCTTCAGTTTTGCTGTCTTTCAAATTAACTTTGATGAATATGGTCTGTGCACATGCATATTATTCCTTACATCAGTAAATCTATTAAGCTGTTTTGTTCCAACACGGCAACGTCATCACATAAAACTAGTTTCAGTGTAGCTCTCAGTGTAAAAGATTAAATGGGAATGAAACAAATGCCATTTCAGGCCTACAATTATTCCCTGAAAGCTTGATGGAGAAAATGATTTTAAAAGCCCAGCCACAAAACAATGAAATATTAACTGCTAAGAGCAGTTATTTCCCTCTAAAAATATTGATACTAAATTAGTTTATTACATGCATAGTCACACCTGAAAGAACTCAAAATCCCCAGGTTATGAACCTGGAAAAGATAATGGAGAAAGCAGCTCTCTTATTGGCAGCTGCTGTACTCTCAGGCCGTACATTATAAACATCATAAGAATTTATTTACATGCATATAGTAATAGGTAACATATCTTTTAACTCATGCCAGCTTGTAAAATAAGCTCTGTGATCCCACATTTAGGAGAAAAGCTAAACTGATGTTATATGTGAGTGATTTTTTGTGGAATACATTCCCAGCTTTCTTATTAGGAGTTGAGGGTGAGGCCTGCAGCAACCCCAGAAGACCACAGGGTGTTTTACACATTTATACTTCAGCTTTTAGCATTATCAGAAGAATATCATATAATTCATATATATGGCACTTTGGGTTCTAGGTAGTTCTGATTTTAATATGAGATGATGGTGAAAAGTCATTGTTGTGTTGTCAACATGATTCTCGAACTAAAGGCAAAACACAGCACTACACCAGGTACTGGGGATAAAACCCAACAAAACAAAACAGAAAACCCACAAAAAAAAACCCACAGGGAAACATATCAATAAAAACAAACAAGCAAACAAACAAAAAAAACCCAACAAACAAGTAACTATCTCAGATGATACCAAGACAGGTAGGAAGGCTGAAACTCAAAGCACCCTATATGCTCTGTATGATCAGCTCAGTGAACTCAATCCAGTGCTGATCAAGAGCTATTTACATCCATTTCATAATGCTGATCCTTTACTAATACATTCTGTAAAAATCTAACAATTTCAAGGTTCTTGCTTTGATGTTATGACCTCTTCACATCAGAAATGACAAGAAATATCCCTGCGTGACACAGTCTCGTGCTGTGCATAGAAATTTAATGTTAACTCCACAAGATCTAATACAGGCCCAAGGTCAGAATCACATCACTTGGCCTGGGCCTGAAAACAACCTGGGCTAGGGAGAAACCTGTCCTGTGCTCAGGAAGCCTAGTTCTCTGATAAAGGTTACCATTTCACTGTACAGAACTGAGGGATCAGCGTGCTCTGGTGCTTGGATTTTTAAAGGAAAAGTACAAATTATTTTATCAGGGCATTCTGTTCTCAAGGAATAATGCCTAAGAGATTAAGAAGCATCTCAAGAATTAGTGTAGATATGTCACCCTGGTCTCCTAAAACTCTGCAGGATTTGCAACAGCTTAGTGAGCTTTCTGTTTTATTAATAAAACTTAGAAGTGCTCATATAAAACCACACTCCAAATGTGAACTCCTTTTTTCAACATTAATATATTGAATGAACGTTCTGTATCAGTTCTCCTGTAAACTGTTGGAGACATACAGTACATTTATTTTGGAAAAAAAAAGAATAATGCTGTCAACTCCTTCATGCTGGTATCAGCAATAGAGAAGACCTTAGAATAGAAGATAATTGTTTCCAATTGTCTTTTTTATATGTTTCTCTGTGCTACAGGTACAGTACAACAGTGCAATTGATCTGCCACTCAATCCAGTTATTGTTTTGCCCAGCTTTGTTTGCCCATGGGCTACCACATGGTTTAATCCCTGGCAGTTAAATGAATCCTCAGCATTGTACAGGGAGGTTTCAGGCACTTCAGTGGAAACCCAGAGTGAGAATCACTAGCTAAAAGCTGCAGGACTCTTGGAGTTCTTCCCCAGGGTTTGAGATGCTACTAAGAGAGTTGTGATTGATCCTTGTATTCCTGGACAAATTCCTTTGGGCTTTGTTTGGTGCAACATGTTCCTTGGGCAGCTACAAAATCACAAGATCAGCTTTAAAATGGTTTTAGAATATCAGAGACACAGCAGTAGGCACAGGGATTTATCACTCATCTTTCATTATTAGTAGGAGGAAGGAAAACATACCAGAAGTATATTTTGCTTGGTTTTTGTCACCTTCAAGGTCTTCTGTGAGTCCTACTTCACCATTGCCTGCTTGGGGGACTGATAGAAACAAAATGTTTGGGCCATGCAACTAAATCATCCTATAAAATGGGAAAGGGAGAAGTACATGTCTAAAACATTCCCCATCCACATAAAATCAACTGGCACAACTGTCTCACACATCAATCAAAATAGATATTCATTCTCTCTAAGGGAAGGGAGATGGAAATCCAGGAAGCATTACATCATAGGGAAGCACATCTCAACTCGGTAACTGGACCACACTTGCAAGCTTTAGAATCAAAATTTCAGTGATAAAGTCTGACTCCTTGGAGAAATGTATACAATTAGAAGCACTCAGAGGACAAATAGCATCCAGTTACTTCCTGTCAAAATGTCTTCATCATTGATTTGTATGCGCCAGGGCTGCCTTTCAACTTCAGTGTTCATCCCTCTGATGCACATACAGGTAGCAAGCATGCCCTCCTTGTTTGATTTTGTCATGGGAAAAAAGCTACACTCTCCTAGTCTTTCTTTGTAAGGCCAAATTTTCTTCCTCCAGTCATCCCACTGCTCCACATTTTGGTTTCAAATGATCCAGTTTGGAAATGAGAGGCTATAATTACCAGATGAGGATGCAGTAGTGTCTCATATGAAGGATACAATCTGGCACATGTTTCACTGCCCCAGAGAAAATCCTCCTTATGAGTCGGCTTGCATGATCACAATAGTCGACCAGGAGCACAAAGATTAAATATCAATTTACTAATTCATATTTAAGTAGTTTTTTCATGAGCTATGTGCCCTGTTCAGTTAAATGACCTAATCCAAGTATATTACCATGTTTATTAGTACTTGCTATCAACTAGTTGCAACATACCATCTCACTCAGCAAATTATACCTGAGGGAGAACAGTTTCCTGTTGCAATATGAGCGTCTGGGACAAGTTTTTTTTTTAATGGAATAGTTCTGAAAACTCATGAGAAAACTTCCATTCTGATCAGTATTGTTAGGAGAAAATCTGCCATCTATAAAACATTCTCATGTTGAAACAACTAGTGAAGATGATAGTCCATGGAACAACTGACTGAAAAAAGGGGAAGCAAAATGAAACTTGCATTAGAAGCAAACAAAAGATGGAAGAGTCTAGGAGCTTAAAATTGCTCACAAAAGAAACTTTGACTTGCAAGACAGAGACTAGGCATTAAGGAGACGAAGTTAAAAACTGCATTATTCAAACACAGAACTGGCTTAAATGTATGGGTGTGATTTATATCTTAACAGTAGCACAACTTACAAATATCTTGCTTTTAATGTTACATGTAGCTTGTTGTCAGGCATCAGAGTCAGATAGTCCTGCCAGAGAAAAATCAATACAATTTTGCCAATGACTCACCTTCACCAGTCCATCTTTTCACAGTAATCTCTTGTTTGATCCATTTGTTTGCGGCTCTTTTCTTCTTGCAATTTAAGAGGAAATTGCCTTTTGAACTTTTGTACTTGTTGCTAGGAAAAAAACAGTTTTAAAATCCACTATGCTTCTCATTTGGACAAGGGGGGAGGTGTGGCTGGGGGTGTGGGGGGTGAGAGAGACATGTTCATCAGTCCAACAAACTCCACATTGCCCAAAAGCTAAAAGGAGGAAACCCATACAGCCGCATCTCATCTCAGTTTAAAACCAGGTCTGTAAATGTAAAACTACTCCAAAGTGTAATGCATGTATTTAGAACAGCACAGTCTAATTTACCCACATATGTACACACATAAGTTACCTTCACTGTTATGCACAGGGCTTTTTCCTGTTATCTTTCCCAGAATCCAAGAAAAGCTCCTCAGTATGCTGGAACATTCAGTTAATTTTAAAGCTATTGAAAATGTGATATCCAGCCACTAGAAACCAGAAGCCAAATGTATGCTAGTGAAAGATGATTAAAAATATTGAAAGAATCTATGTTCCAGTTACATTTATTGTTCTTCTTGTTCTTGCCTGTATCTTATTAAACCCATATCAGAAAAGTACTACCCATGCACAACATGGTATGTGATGTGACACTGAAGTAGTTGGTGATCTTGATTACATTTAAATCACAGTCAGTACCATTATGCTGCACGCTGCACCTTTTTATCTATGTTGCATATCATTTTATTAACAGAGTCTTCAGCCACTGATAAAAAAATTCTATAGACGTAATAACTAACAAAAGTTTACATTTAATTTACTAGGCTTTCATCTCTTTAGTCATCACTTTACTGTGATAAAATCAGAACATAATGAGCTGGTAGTACAATAAACCTTTCATTAAATATGAACTCATGCAGCTGAAAGAAAAATACACAGTAAAGGTTTAAAAATAGTGTGCCTACCCTCCACAGAGGAAAGGTTAGTTCCTCTTTCAAGAGGAACAGCCATTCTTGCCCTTGCTTACATAGTGTACAAGCTGCCTGTTTAAAGAAGACAGGCAAACCCTAAACCAGATTTTCAGGGGGGCTTAAGTGGTGCTAAGCTGCACAGAATGTTCCCTCACATCCTCCCTCACAGCAAGGATACATCACTGACTCAGAATCTCCATCCTTTCAGGCCAGGAGAAGAAACTTTGGCTGCATTAAGGGCCTGAATGAAATGCAGCTGAAGTAAAGGGCAGGAGACTGGGTGTGTGGATGCTCCTGTTGTCATACTATGAGTAAAATCTGAGGAGTTTTGTAGTTTAGAGATGCAAAGGCTTCAGAAGGTGTATGGTGGGGCAGGGGGAAGCATCAGAGACCTTTGCTTGCTTCGCAGAAGTTCAGATAAAATATTGTCAGAAAAAAACCTGGCTATCCATATTTGCATTAAGTTATTACAGAGGAATAACAGTCATGCACAAAAATAGTTCAAAAATATGATTGGCCAAATTAGCACAAAGATAAAAGGAAAACAGAAGAGGCTCTCCTCTACCTGGAAACATTATACCTTCTGCATCTATAGCAATCTGCAATTAAAATAGCCTCTTTGGTATTAATGCAGAGGAACATGCTTTTCAAGGGAATATATTTAATATCCAATTCAAGAAGGAAAAACTCAGACCTATCAAGGACATCAAGGACTTCCAAGGACATATAATTAAGCATTTTACATCATATTTTAAGCTCTGCACTATGGACAGTTCATGTCTTGTCCTCTGCACTGCCAAAATGAAATGAAGTACAGATTATTATTTAAAGCAAGCAAACCTGCAACAGTACAGAACAGCTGAAATGAGGACTGAGAAGGCTGAAACCCAGTAGTATCATCTTCAATTAAAGGTAATTTAAGTGATCTGGAGTCATTAACTTCCTAATTTGCAGCTTGCCCCATTAAATGTGGGGTGGTTGGTAGGTTTTTTCTTATCAAAAAGTATTAATTCATACAAAATAAATTCTCTGAGGTAGCAGATATATTTGCACTACAAAGAAGCAGAACTTGAGCTCTTGACTTTCACTTGGCAACACGACTTTATAAACTTGATACATAGATTAACATGTATGCTATATTTATAAAGAGATTTTACCATAATGATGATTAATGGCTGAAAATCAAGAGTAGCTGGCATCGTATTTTGCTTTTGTAATAATAAATCTATTTCAATTCCTTCAGTGAGTTTCAGGGTACACAAGAGCACTTTAGAAATGAACATTGAGAAGTGAATGATGACTGCCATCAGGTAATGAATGTTGTGAAATGGACATCCTACTCACTCCTTTTGACATATGAAAACTAGTAGGTCATTTCAAAATCTCTCTTTACCTTGCTTTTTCTGTTTGAAAAGGAAATAAAAGCCTTACATTTCACTTCCTTTGCTTCAATAAATTTTTGTATCCTACAGAAACTCAAAAGAAATCCAATGTGGATATTAACACAGACAAAAGAAGAAATAAAGACAAAATTTTTAGTTCCATAGAGTGAAAGGTAAGAAAAAGAACCCTAAAATCTGATGAGGGCTGAATTAGTTTATGCAGAATCTTTTCCTGTATCTTCCCATGGTTGCATTTTAGATTAAATGTGTTTTCATTGCTTCTATAAGGACTACAAAATAATTCTTAGTCTCCTGTTCATATCTCCAGACTATGAACAGTATTCTCTAAGAGGCTTAGCTGTATGGGCTTAACAGCTCTTCAAAAAGCTAGAGGCAACACACTTTGAACAGAAGATTCTACCCGAACCAAAAATTGGTCTGTGTGGATAGTTTAACCATCCTTTGCTGTATTGCTAACTATTGCTCATACTCCTCTCATTTTTGTACATTTATTAGGTCACTAGGTTTCAAGTGACTCTTGGTGTACTTAAATACCTACAGGTACCTTGTACTTCCACACCATGGATAACTTACCTTCTATATGTTATAAAAGGGGGGATCCTATATTTCAGAAATCAATGGGCTGTTAGATCTAGAAATAGCACAACTTTGAGCACATGATCATGAGATCTAGGGAAAAAAGAAGGTAAGGCAGGAGAAAAAGAATCTGCTCTGGATACCAAAGGTCAAAGCTGCTGAAACTAGATCCTATGGAATTACACAGATGGTCTGTAGGACGGTGGCAGGTCATGTTCCACTCCTCTATTCACCTTCTTTCCTATTAAGTAGCACTAGAAATAATATTTTTAAATACACTGAATATTAGTTTATTAAATTTTCTGAATCAGTACTGTCTGTGAAGAGGATGGGAAATCATTAGGTTGAAAGTAAGCAGGATGTTCAATTATCATCTGATAAAAATAAAATATGCAGAAGACAATCCATCCTTAAATGCAGTCTCTAGTCAAAAGAGGGCACAGGTCACCCCTTTTGCTGGGTGCTAATATCTCACCATTATTAGCCTGTTGGGACAGCGTTCATACATTTGTCAGATGTATCATCTAGGGATAGTTTAATTTGTCAGGCTGACATTTATTCTTTCTTTGGATTAATTAGATTGGGAGGATTAAAAAAAAAATTAACAAGCCCCCTTATCTTACTTTGTAACTCTTCACAGGAAAGGATTAATTCTTCAATCTTAAGAGAATTTAAATAAATCTACAGCCCAGCTTTTATGTCTGAGTTTCACTGGATTCTGCATACACTACTCAATGAGGGTAAAGTACTTTGGGCTTTCCATAGTAATAGATTCTTTAACTAAAAGAGCATTCTACTAATCCACAGAAGTTAACTGAATGTTTTCTTTCAGTAGGTTTGTATCAATGCAGGGAAAAGTTCAGGAAAGTGTCACTCCTGCAAAGGGAATAGGCATTGGAAAGGATCTCTAGGCATCTCTAGTTCAACCCCCACTTGATAAAGGTCTATTGACAACACCAGCTCCGGGTGGCCTGGAGCCAACTGCAGAAAACCTCCAACCCTTGTGTGACACTCCTTGCAGTGCAGGACTAGCTGCCTCACCAGTATTTTGTGAATATACAGCAACAGAGGCTCAGAGAACTGTCAGCAAGTGCAGCAGATACGATCACACCTAGACACCTTCAGAAAAACTCATCCAGAGTGTGAACGCCCTTTGTCTTTTGCAGTGGCTGCATCCTCTGCAACGCAGCACTGTGTGGAATCTCAAAGGTGCCTTGCCAATTGGCAGTATTCCCTTTCATTAATAAGCAAGCAGATTGAACTGCAAAGACAGTTGTCATGGTCCACAGATATTTAACATCAGGAAGAATTTGATAGAGTTAAGATTACTTTCTAATCTTTTTTCCTTATTAACACATGAAGGTGTATCAAAATACAACACAGCCTCAAACCATTCATCCTGCTGTGCAAGTGGAGCTACTCAGTAGGGAAGAAAATTACATTTATTCTATATTATATGTATAAAGCAAGTTGTTTTGTGGTCAACCTGACATTTAAATAAAGCAGTGCAGAATGGTTCCATTTTCTGCTTTACAGCAAGAGTAATAAAACCTGTATTGGTCCCAATCTCCATCTGCATTAAAAAACACACTGCAATAAACTCTGGATTTCAGAAAGATGTTATAATTAATGGCTTTCTGCTGGCGGTATTTTTAGTCACTATGATTTGCATGGAGTTGGATCTTTTTCTAGATTTGGGCAAATGACAATTTTTTTTCCATCTTTCACAGCAATATTATGGCCACAAGAGTTTGCTGAGCACTTTTAACATAAATGCACCTTTCTTTCATGTATATGGTGAATAAGCATAATGAAATTGGGTTTAAGCAGCCACAGAGGACTACAACAAAAGCTCTCTGGCTAATAGGGTTACACTTCAAAGGGAGAAGAAAACTGAAGCCAGACTGGGCTGGATTTTCCAGCCTGTGACAGTCACTATAAAGAGCAGTGGAACTGCACTGGTGTAAGACAAGCTGATATATTCAGCAAATTTCCAAAGAAGTCTTTCAGTAGCCTAAAGATCAGTTCTACAGGCTGCCAGGTACCTCAAGAAGTGGTACAAAAGTTGAATTTCAGAATTCCAAAGCATCTTTTCTTTTCCAACAAAATCGATGGAGAAACTGAGGAAAAATGACATACACACATAGAAAAGAAAAACTTTAAAAAAGCCCAAACCAAACCCACACAGTCACCTTACCCTCTTTCAGCCTAAGGAACAGTCACCTTACCCTCTTTCAACCTAAGGAACAGTATACTTTAACAAAACTCATTCCTGCTGAGATACCCTCTGTTTGACCCTATTCCCCACACACACTTTCAAATGAGATGCTTTAAGTCCATGGGAGAAGAAATAGGAGCCCTTTTACTGACTGTGTCTTATATAGGTTATTTGTTCCTTTTCTTTTTTTAACCTTTATGTCATCAAAGAACATGAGACCTGCACATAGCACTGAGACATGTATAGATTAACTGCTCGACTTAGCTTGTGCTACGGACTCCTGAGCATCCAGCCCTCCTCTCTACAGTTTTACCTGGAGAACTCAATCGATGAAAATGAAAAGGAAGAAAGAGAAAGAAAATAAAAGAGAGAGGAAAAAAAACCCAAATAGAGTAAGTTCAGGGTTATGTTTTGTTGGAAACATTTAGTGCAACTAATATTCAAGATGATCCTGACAGCAGGGATCCAATGATGCTGCTACAAAAGCTGCTGTAGAAGATGCTACAGAAAAAAGGACCCCACAGATTTAATAGTGGGGAAAATTGGCGTATATTTCTTGCCAACTTTTATACCTGCTATCTGTTACTGTTTTAAAAATTACTATTTCTCCTAGGCCAAGAGTACAAGAGCTATTTTAACAGGAATCTCACAAGACAATAACTTTGGTTCCCACGTGCAACTGTCCTGCACTGGATTTATGAAATGTCAGCAGTAGAAGATTAATGGCCAATACGGGAGAAATCTACTACCCAAACCAAAATTAACACCTGGAAAATCTATTTTTTTATTTTATTTTTCAAGAACAAAGGCCACATATTTGTTGTGGATGCCCCAGAGTAGGATGTTAGCCTGCTGATCAGCTACAAATTAGTTTGTGTGCATGAAACAGAGAATACCAGAGATGATTTATTTCAAACCAGATTTTGAAGGGCACAATAAATGCAGAACAAATACCCTACTTGACTGTTCTGAGCCCAGTGTTTGGTTTTTGCAATACTTTATATTTTGTTCTTTCTAGCATTTCAGATTCCTTGTCTCTGCCCTCTCTCATACATTTTAATATACTCCAACCTAATTCATACAGTGCAGTAAACAGGAGAAAAGCTCAAATAGAGAAATTTATAAAAAAAAAAAAGGGTGTTTTGTAAAATTATACAGCCCCACTAAAACAAACTTTGCAATGCCCATCACTATCCATCACAGAGTGCATGAGTCATATTTGCATCTTGTCTCTTTGTACTATGTTTTGCTGTAGTTTATCTGAATAATTAAAGTAAGAAAAGCTCAAGCCACTTTTCCTAAGGAAATGAGGCTTAGATGACAGCAGTTTTATTTCTCATTAACAACATTTTTATTAATTATTGGTTGAATTCAGTTGAATCTGGCAGAGAAGGAGACATCTCAAACATAGGATGTTTCCTAGATAAGAAAATCAATGGCTGGATAAAGGAATGTGACTCAGATCAGAGGCTCCAGACTCCACAAAACCTCTAAGGCTGCAAGTCTCCACCGTAAAGATTTAGTATCAGGAAAGCATGGAGTACATGTTTAACAGCATCAATAAATTGGCAAGAAGTTTAATTCAGATTTTTTTTTTCCTCAAAAATATGTCTATTATATGTTTCAGAGAATTCAAAGTATAAGCATGTCAAAAAAAGGCTCAAGTAATTCTTTCATTTCCTTTTCTGCTACCATCTGTAGCTGAACCTCAGTTTGGTGTAAAACATACACACATAGTCTGGGATGACAAGTCGTGACAGAAAATTGTAATATTTCAAATAGTTGAATGGTATATACTGCACCAGCCCACAGCATACAAAGCCTGGGTGCCAGGTTTTATTATGAGCCTCTGTACGATATGTGCCTACATATGTGTATGCACGTAGGTTCAAAACACATGACTGAAAGTATTAGGGACACTATTTTTACTTTCAGCCATCAAAGTCAGGTGCCTTTTCCCTGTGAGTTCTACTGTATTGACTTCAAGGTTTTTTCCAGTATAGAATACATATAAAGCAATCCAAAATATGATTAATTTTGCTTTTACCTTGGCATCTCTACCTTACTCACTCCTCCAAAACAAAAGTATAAACCTTTGAGGAGGGGGAACCAATTTTTCTTGCTTCTCTTTTGATTTTCAAGCACCAGCCAAGTGAAGATGCTCAGGGATTTTTAAGGTTGAGGTTAATTCCAAGGAATTTAATTACTAGGCAATACAGCTACTGAGGAAAACTAGTGTATGGCCATCAGATCTGTACATAATATATTAAGCAGTACAAGGCAGCTATCTTCTCTGGGTCTCATAGCCTGGAAGAGAGATTTGATGACAAATGTAAAGAAAAAAGACCCATTGGTTTTCAGGAAAGAAAGCTCAGAAATTTTTCCTTTCTCATTTAAAATTCTAATACACTATCACAATGACAGGGAAAACCCTGTTAATGTTACTAATTAGCTTTGTACTGTCAGTCTTTTATGGACTGGTGAGAAGAAATAAATAGGAATCCATCAGCAAACCTGCTAATTGTGTCACTGACATGCTAAAGAAGAATAGAAACTCTCCCTGCAAATTTGTATTGTCAAAAGGAAACATTATTTCCAGTGTCTATTTAACCATCATCCTTGCAGATATAGCAGAAGGAATTTCTACAAATCCATTACTGGTACAAGGGAGCCAGGTCCTGATTGAAACCTGACTATGCTGCCAATCAAAGCCCTGTCTCTGGGAAGGGTTCACTCCACTCATCCCTGCGCTCATTAGCAATTGCAGCATCTTCACAAATTCTCATCATAGAGAGGGCTTCTCTTTTCTATTGCAAAATCACCAGTGCTCTTTGGCCATATACCATCCTGCAAAAGGAAATACATATGCACACAATAGCCACTGAGCAGCAGTGCCACTACCTGGGATAAACAACACCTCAATTATATTAACAAACATCTCCAAGGAGAGGAAGATTTCATATAAAGGAATATGTAAATTACTTTTTATCCATTAGGAGACAAAGGAAGAAAAATGCCTGTAATTAACAGAGAGCACAGCAGTAACTAGCTCTGTCCTGTAACTGTCTGTTAAGAACAGCAGGAGAAATGCGTCTGTGAAGCCTTCATGTTGTACATGTTCTCCTGTTTAATGAGCACCCCATTGCACATGTGGCTTTCAATAGCTCTAAAGTAAACTTACATCTGCACTGCCTACTATGTATGCTGAAGAAATGGCAGAGAGTAACAGTGGTGGTGCCATGGTACCTACTGTCAAGGTGAAGCCGCTGAAGCTTGTTAATTCCAAACAGATTATCAGACCCCCTCAGCTGCAGATGAACAGAAGGAAATCGTTTTGCTACTGCAGGGAAGCAATAACCCTCCTAGTGTGCAGGAGATCTCTCTGGCTTTCAGGGGTTCGCAAGGTTGTGCGTGGCCCTGCTACACTCAGGAGGGTACAGTGGGACAAGGTGCTGCAGTGAGATGATGTTCAGACACATTTCAGGATTTTAGGGGTGAGTGTTGCAATAATATGACTATACAGATGCACAACATGCACATTAAGACAACTGAATTGCTGAAAGCAACTATGTGAGTGCAAGTCACGCAGTTTTGATCCAAATGCATTCCTTCCTGTATTACTTTTGGCAGCGAAATATAAACTTGTTTTCTTATGGACCTGAATACTCCTCACATCTCACCTACACCTGGCCTCTCCTAAATCCCCTTTTCAAATCTGAATTTGAAATTGCATTGCCCACCCAACAAAAAAGTTAGTTTATATCCTTAGGAGTAGTTCTTGCATTGAAGTAATAAAGTCAAAGATCCTTGTCACCCATAGGATTCCTATCAGTAATTACATTCCATACAGTTCTAATTTTTCCAGGTCTCTGGCAGTCTCACACTCACTGTACCTATTTGTAAGCATGTTTAGGTTAAATACTCTCAAAACTCTGGCTGACCCTTAATTCAGGGTATGTTAAGTGGCTTGGGCATTTGATCTATGCCTCACAGTTGCTGAGCCATCTTTCTATTTTGGTGCTGGCTTTTATTTTCAGCCAATAAACCTGGCACAATTCAGTTGAAAAGTGTGAAGCAAAAGCACTTTACGCTCCTGGACACCCCAGACCTTTATGCCTACATTTCCTTGATGCTTTCAAAACGTATGGCTGTATTTCTGAAGTGCATAGGAGCTGCAGAAGCTCAGTGAATAAACAGTAATTCATTGTTCACTTTCTAAAAATCTATAGTATCGTTCTCCTATGGACACTACTAACATAATTTTTAATGACATCAAATACTAAAAATATTTTAAAGAAGGCTTGCTGCTGCAGCTACTCCTGTTACTCCCCATTGCTACATAATTTTGCAGAAATATACTACAGCAATCACCTTTTGTGCAGGTAGTGAAATATGCATGCTGGTACATGAATAGAAAATAACATACATTGCATTGAAGGCATTAGCTAACTACAAAGTTTCCCCAGCTCCCATAGACTCAGAACTGACAGTAAGAGGCACAAAGATAAAAGAGACATAAAGATAAACAGTGTTTTCCCAAAGTAACTCTTCTCCAGGTACTGACAGTTCTGATGTTTCTTCCAAGCACTGGCATTCTTTATTTACTGTTGCATTTCATTTTATGGATTTTTTTTTTCCCCCCACATTGAGTTCAAACAGAATAAACAGAAGTTTGAGTTATAGCGTGTAACATGGTCAGAAAGGGACTTTATAGAATTAGATCAATTCTTGTTTCTCATCCTCCTGGATTCATAAAACACTCATATTGACTCTCTGGTACTATAATCTTTGTGTTTGGTTGCTCATGCTTCACAATCCATTACAAGCTAAAGGAAGAGCTTTTTATGAGAAAGCTAGAAGTCATGGGACTTCACTAATGCTACTCCTTCTTCTGCGTGATTTCTTTCTAAAGCATTTTAAGAAAGTTCTCAATGTCTTATTTCTGCTGTGTCTACATGTATTAAATAAAGCCCTTCAAATCCAATAAATCTATGATCTCACAGTAAGGGAAGCCAACAGAAATACTTTTCCCCATTAGCTCAATAACAAAAGAAATATATTTCCAAAGAAATCAGGAAAAAAAATGGACAAATCGTAGATGTGAGGGAGTGAAATGAAAGGGAGTGAGTGGGTGCAAGGAATCCTACTCAACCCACTTCTAGACAATTCCAACAGCTTGGAATTCTCTTGTAATTACTCTTGTAAGAGTTCAATGTGCATACCTTCTCCTGAGTTATACAAGAAAGGAAGTAGGAAGAACTGATGCAATATTGTCTTCTGAAGGGAATAGAGAGACACATCACTGACTCTCATGGTGCAAAAGATAAAATATCCAGGATGCTTCTTAACAACTAATCATAGAATCACAGAGTGTCTAAGGTTGGAAGGGACCTTTAAAGGTCTTCTAGTCCAATCCCCCTGCAGTAAGCAGGGACATCTCCACTAGACCAGGTGAAGATTGCTTAGACAGATTTATGATTTTGAAATACGGTGTTAGGAAATGTCCTCAAAGATCTCTTTGTAGTTGTATCTCTTAGATTCTTCTAATAATTTACTAACTGACTTTCCTTTCCTTTACTTCTTTACCTTTCTTAGGAACCTGAAACAGCAGTGGCTGGAAGGACAGTTTAGGATATGCAGTTTTTCACTTCTTTTGCTACTTCAGGCAAAAATGAATCTGCTTGGATTACTTCCAGTCTGGCTCTCAATATGTACGAAGGAAGAAACAATGGTGCCTGTGATTTAATAAAAGTGATTATCTCTAATGAAAAGCTGTGACCCCTCTGTAATTCATCTAAATGAGATCTGCACAATGAAAAAGGAAAAAATTTTTCCTGCTTAGCTCTGACATCCTGGCTGAGAGCATCATTGTTCCGAGAGAGATACTGAGATAAGCCCAAAAGCTATAGCCTGTTACTCAGCACAATGGTGCAACTAGAATTCTAACTTCACTCTCTATAACCCTTGATATATGTTCCAGTGGGAGTGGGATTAGCCCCTAACTATGAAGAAAGCTTGATTATAATGTGTCTACCAGCAAAACAAATAAACCAATCAACAAAGTCATGGGAGTTGGGCACATAAATCATGTGGGGATTTAAAGTGCTGGAAATGTTTCATTTCATTCCCACAAAAATGTTTTTGATTAAAATAGTAACCACAATGCAAATTGTATCCAAGAATTAAAATTTCATCTTCTGTGAAACACAAATTAGGAAATTTTTAATATGGGTCAAAAGAAGTGCATAATTTTGAAACTACTACAGTGCTCTACAGTGTATCCAGTAAATTAACATTTATATGACCCTACTACTACATTTTGCAGTAACAAGACTTTAGATTCCAAAATACTTAGTTAAGGTTATCTAAGCTTTATAAAGAAAAACACCTTAAGATAATATCAAACACCTAAAACCAAAAAAGTTAAGAATACCTTCTGTTCTGGAATTTTTAAATGATACTGGCACCAAAAAAGGGCACCGTGCATCAGAAGGATGCTATCCATTTGCCTGAATATAGTTACAGTGATGCAGATTTCCATTTAATAATGTTACTGGCAATTTAATTGCTAACCTATGCTTTCTTTGGCAGACAGGGAACTGTATTGCCTTTGAATTTCCTGTTTTATCTCTAATTTCTTGTCTCCTAAAATAGCTGGACTTGACATGGGAAAGGACTATGTAGGAATACATCACCTTACTCGCTCAAGGTACTGGTATTTCATGGACAAGTCCTGTTGTGAATTAGGGTCTGTGACCAGTTCTTTAAAACATTCAAACAACACTGACTAAAGAATAGGCTAGCAAACCCATTTTCTCCATGCAAATTATGCTAGTTTACTCCTTATATTGAGTTAGAGTTGATTCAAAATGATTTTTCACAAGATGCCTGAGCCAATCCAATGATCTATTTAATTCAGATCATGTGTTATGGCTCTGAAAAGGTGACTTTCTTAGTCATTTCAAAATTACTACCTTTATAGAAAAGTACTAAAGAACTGCCTAGAAAACAGCATACTATTGTATTTGGTTTAAAACCATCCTATTGAAATTATTAGAGATTTTTTTTTCCCCCCAGAATATTGAGCACTATAAAAAGCATAAATAAATATTTTTAAATCTTTGGAGCAGTTTCTATAAAAATGCATTATACCTTCATAAAATACAGTAGATTGAATCTCAAATTACCAGAGAATTCAATGCCTTAACCTTTGTCAGAGTGAGACAGCTCATTAACTATTGGTGAACAAGTGTTTTTTCTCCCTTGATTCCTCAGCTTCTAAGGTATGTCTAGACAAGCAGCATCCCACAGTTTCCTAGCAGTGTTAAGACCCCGTTATTCCTTTATCATCATCTTGTGTTTTGCTCACTGTCTCACTAAAGCAGTAAGTATTACATATTACATTTTCTGTGCAGACCAATATTAAGATTCATAGCCTTTTAAATCTAACACTGACTGCCTTCGCCTCCAAGAAATTAGTAACTTTATATTGAACTCATATAACCATAGCAATGAAAATGAAAGGAAAGATTGTATCCTCCTGTGCTGGTACAGCCACTCAGGCTGTCACTAAGTTACATGAAAAGAACTTTTAGCAGTTGGCTCAAGAAATGTTGCATGTGAGAACATTTAAAATGGGAAAAGGGAAGAAAAAAAAGAGAGTTCTGAATTCTTGTTGAACACAGGAGCCAGAAAGTTTTGATTTATAACCCATTTCCTTGGGTAGACAATAGATTCTGTGCTTAAGAAGCAAAATATCTCAAAAAAAAAAACCCAACACACAACCCAAATGGAAATAAACAGCACCCACATCTCAAGCCTAGAGCTGTATCTATTATTTTCACAGCTAGTTTCAATAAGTGGCAATGCTCATCTCCTGGGCACCGATTCACACATCATAACAGCTAGCACTAGGCTACTGCATTATAAAAATGTGGCTGTTATCCAAGAATCAGCACATTGCTGGATACATGAATGACACAAATGTATTTAATAAAACATTGCCTACAAGAAAATTAGCTTCTTCAATATTTGTACATCAGTGAAACTACAGAAAGTGAAAAGAAAGTTGTCCTTGCCATAAAACCAAGTAGGAATTTAACACTGAGGAATTAAGGGAAAGGAGTGGGCAAAGCTATAGTCATATGATCCTGCTGACAGACAGAAAACAAGTGCTGTCCAAACTGAGTCTCAGCCTTTCAGCCCAGAGCATCTTGCTCCCACAAACCCTGGGGGTCTCCCAGTCACTGTCACTGGGCTCAGCCCAAGTAACTACAGCTGGCAAGGGTGTTCTTTGTTGCTGCTGATGTATGATGTCCTTGAGAAAGGGGGAAAAGAAGGAAGAAATTCCTTCAGCAGCAGAACACTGGAAGCAAGCAGTGCTAAAGCCCTTCTTTGCTATCTTTCCTATCAAACTGCTTACTTGGCAGCAAGCCTGTGCCCCCCAACAACAGCTCACCCCCATAACTGCCAGCAGTACACAGGGTACAAAGCCAGACAATTTTTCCCCCACAAAATCTCCACATTTATTTGAAAGCACTTTAAGATATTATGGGTTATAGCAAGTAACTAGAATAATTTCTTGAAATTTGATAGGGAAAAGGCTTTGGCTACCTATTGCAAGAAGGGATGCAAGTTGAAGCACTGGTTAGACCCACTGTGAAATCCTCACACACTATCACACCTGATTGAAATTGTGGCTTCTCCATTATGTGAGTTGTCCTTGTGATAAGAAAAGCATTAGCAAACCAAGCCTTTGGGCAGCTCTGGGTTTGGGGGGTTTGTTGAGGTGTTTTGGTTTGGGATTTTGTTGATGGGTTTTCTCCACCCCTCCCCAATACGAATCCTGAAAAGAATATCAAGAACAAAATGCAGGTTGGTCTACTGAGTCATGGCAAAGCAAATCTGCTAAATAGGTAAAAATATAATCCACACAATAATATTATTTATAATAATGAGGGTGGTAAATAAATAAGCAGTGCAATTTGCTGGCTTCCTCTGCGTGCAATGTATGAAGCCATAACTGTTTTGCTAAACTAACTGTGTCCTCCTAGAAAGATTTCCAATATCAATTAGAGTGCTGATTGCATTGCTACTAAATAGATTTCCCTGTCATGTTTCCTTGATTATATGTAAATATTTCCTAAATTAGACATGTTTCAAGCTCCATTTAAAATGTACTACAGTTGGATAGTGTGTCAAAATTATGCAAGGTAGAACACAACTACAAGGACTATGAGACAAAGATTATACATTTTAGTTTGAAATAAAAGGGAAATGACTAAATGTAAAGAATGACAATTAACAAAACACTATGAGGATACCATAGTTTTATGCTATGGAAAGTTTGCCAACCTTTCTACCCTATAAAAAATAAAGATAAAACTGAAGTTTAGCTCACTGAAGTTCTTAAAAGTCTCAGACATTGTTCCAACACTAAATTCAAATCATAAATTAAGCCATTCAGGTAATGGGAATTTCCTATGTAAAACAATGACATGTGGAGGAACATATTAATAACACCCTGAAGTTTTTCATTGCTCACTTCAAAATTCCTGGATTTCTTTTTATTTTTTTTTTAAGATGTAAAGCTCTTAACATCTGATCTTGATCTATTTTATTGGGTTAGAATTCTGCCATAGTCATCTTTTCTCTGAGTACTCAAAGTCTCCACAGAAATGCTGAGAGAGTATTAGAGACTAGTGGATCAACTGTAGGCAGCTCAAAACTGAGATGGTTTTACTTTAAGCACACAAAGAAACTAAGAAGCTTGTAGTTAATGTAAGATTTCTTTCTTCTTATTTCTGTGAAAATACGCTTTATAGCTATCTATATGTTTCCTCAGAAGCTATATATTTATTTCCTCAGAAGTTATTGGCAAGTCACCTATAATTTTACTTTCTGTTGACTTCCTTCAGATTTGTCTGCTGTTGGGAAAACTCAGAATTTTATTACTTCCTCAAAATAAGAAAGTTAGGGAAACTTAAATTCACCGGTTTTCTCCTACACTATTTTCACCTCGAGGATTTGAAAGATAAGGATGAACCAGGGAGTTTACTTAAATTTTAATACCTTCTTTAAAAATTTACACCTCATGCCATAGAAAATATAAATCAGTTTTAACAGAGCACAGCCTTAAAGTCAGCTATTTAGAAGTGCTGAGTAAGCAGAGAAACATATCAGGCTTGGGGAAAATTCTTGACCTTAATGAATGAAAATCCAACGTGAAATTCACCTTTAGAGGAATATCACAAAAATGCTAACAATGATTTATGAGTACTGATAGTTTTCTCAATGAAGACTGACACTTTAAGAAATCCTGCTTAGAATAAGACTGCACCCAAAGGAAGCAAAATCAACTCTACATCGTTTGTCAGTCGCCTGACCCTGTTTCCCAGTTTAACATCTGGTCTCCACTCTATACAACTCAAAACCCAAGGGGTTTTATTCCTGAGGAAATGTCAGATAATTTATAAATAAATTTTGAACGGGACTAATTATAACCTGATTTATATTTCATCTTCTCTAAATGTATTGAGACAATCTGAAATATTATGGACAACTGAGTTAATCTGGGGGCTTTTAGGGTAGAATCTTTTACTCTTCAATTGGCCAAGAACTAAACTCTGAATACATACACATGCACTTCAAAAACTCACTGGATCTCTCTTGTTTAATCCAAAATTGACAGAAGACTAAGACAATCCCATAATACTCACCCCTTGACTGTTCAGCCTCCTAACAGAATTGCTAAAAGCCAATGAATGAGTCCTCCCACTGAGTTGGAAGTTTTGGATTAGGAAAGGACAGCACGAATAGCAGAAGAAAAGATCTGCTTACTCTGAGCACTGAGCTTCTTCAGGGCATTAAAGGGCCAACAAGGGAACAGATGCTTCAATAAGAGCAAATAAGTCATAAGTCACCCAGCAAAAGCCACCCCTCTTTGGTCCTGGGAACCATTAGAGAGGACACTCATAGCGGACACTAAAGTGCTCCAGCAGAAGACACGCTGCTCCAAACCAGTCAGAAGAGGAGAGAGGTGACCCTGACTCTCTCAGAACACCATAAACATGAAAATGAGGATTTTTTTCCTTCCCCACTTCCACTGCTTCGTGCTGTACACTCAGCCTGGCACGTTCTGCTGCAGCCAGGTGGCTCACGAGCAACGGGCCGTGCTGCAGAACTGTATCTATCTCCTGCAGGTAATTAGGCTACTCCATAACATGCCTTGCTTTTTACTTAACAGACCTGACACCTTGAAACTGTATTTCTAGAAGCATCACCTGACACCTAGACGGTACACTTCAAAAATCAGCCAGTGAATTAGCATTTATAGGGATAAAATGCCTCTTCAGAACCATTGCTAAAACCTAAAGAGCTTTTTTTTCACTGAAATCTTTGTAATAAAAAAAAACCTATGTAACCTACCTAAGGGTGCCAGGTGCACCTAAACATTATGCAGTTTGGGCATAATTAAGCCCCCTGTTGCTACCCTACTGCTCCTTGCCGTTAGCAGCTGCTTGTTTTCCTTCTGTAATAGAGCCACACACGCTGATGGCTCCAGGAGCGAAGAGCTGCCTGACAGAACATCTTCTGACTGTAGATCTCATCGCTGCCTTTCTATTTGAAAATGCAAAAATGTTAAATCCCACTTCTGAGAGAAAGCTCAGGCAGAACGGCACTTCAGGAAAATAAGGATGCAGGCACAGACTGACAATCCAAGACATCAATCAATACTCGACCACTGGCATTATTTAAAGTTTTCAGCTCTAAAAAAAAGCCCCACAGGAAACAACAAAAATTTTCTAAACTAGACCATAAATTGCAATTCTTTCAGCTATCCCTCTAGTAAAAAGACATCTCTCTTCTATTTGAAGATCAATATGGAAGCCTTTATGGAATGTCAAAATACTCTAAAGCTGTATAGAAATCGATCTCACGCTGCTCATTTGAAGTTTGCTTCATCACCTTTATAATTAATAAGAGTTCCAATTCTTAGAAATTTCCCATTCATGGGCTTTTAAATTATTAACTTTAGAACATCTAGTTTCTCCAGAGAAGCAGCCTAAGTTCATTACACAGACCAGGAATCCCACAGAAGATGAAATCCCATTTCCTCCTTTCTACAGCATTTTTTGGAGCTTCCAACATTCTCCTCCCTCATGATAAAACCTGAAGGATTAGCAAAACTCCTTACTGCTGGATTGGCTAATTTTGTTTTAAGGACATAGCATCGCTGAAATCCACGATAAAGCCTGTTTCAAAGCAGGAATTCATTTTGTGCTTTAGCAGGGAGTATAAAAACACAGCCCTTCACATTGGAGACACCTACCAGAACTATTGATTTTTCTTTTTTGCCAACTTCAGGATTTTACCAGATAACTATTCCTTTAATTCAAAATATAGATAAGTCCATAATTCCTTAAAAGCTGCTTTTCCAATGTCTAGCTGAACTTGCATCTTTGCCTCTCACTCTCAATAAACTGCATCTAATTCACATTTATAGGTGTGACAGGGGAAGATATGTTACTATCACCTTACCCTAATTTGGCTCCTCCATTTCCTCTCCATAAAAATCAGAGCGCCACTTCCATAACCAAGATAGGTGTGTGTGGTTTAATAATAATAAACCATAAGATGCTCTTGCCAAACCACAAATTATTAAAAGTTCCCCCCTTAAATATACCCTGCAGATGTTTAAAATCAGCTTAAGTTAATGCCATGGTGTTACTGTGCCTGGATTCATGATTACTGAAACAGCAATTTCTGTTTTCTAGCTGATTCTTAGATTCCATGAGATTTCTAGACAGGTAATTCACTGGAAATTTTTAAACATTTGGAAAAAGTAAGAACGGGCCTTGTAACCCAGCCATGAGTGACTCTGCAAAGTATCTTAGAAAGATGAGCTTTGCTTCCAGGTGGGACTTTATATTTCACTTACCCACCTGACCATCTACTGGGATCTACAGGACTTTAAGCCTCAGGGTCAGGGCGTGATAGTTGTTATCAACAACAACAACAAAATCATCATGAAAAGACATGACACAGCTACAATGCCATCAGGCGGTGACAGAGGATATGGAAATTTGACCACGTCAGTGAATACATCTGCATAAACTAATAATATCTAATAATAACTGGATCCTTGTCACCCACAGTTCTGGGAAATCACATTCTCTTCTGGATGCATGGCGAAGGGGGAGGGAAGGAGCAGAAAAATACTGTTTCTTCTTTCATTACCTGACAGTTTCATTCTTCTCAGAACCAGCAGAAGTTAATACTAATAGTGAAAGGCAGGAAATACACTTTTCTCCAATTCATCACTCAGGAGTACATAAAGAAGCCCTGACATGCCCGAAGTGAATGAAAAAGAGCTTAATTATTTTAACCACTGAAAGACAAGGTCTCATTACCAGTCTAAAAGGAGCTTTTACATTCTACACTCATGCTCCTGAATGGATCTATTGCTAATTGACCAAGTACTGACACAGAGGGTAAAGGACTGTAAAATAAGGCCATGTAAATTCCTGACCGTGCTCTGCAATAAAGTTATCAGGTTTATTTACTGAGAAGATAAGGAGGGAGTTAAGGAACTTAGATGGAGACATCATTTTACTGCAGAATTCTGGTAACATTAACGGCCTAAAAGCTACACAACAGGAAGAAGAGCCATTTAGATAACAATGATAACGACTCAGCAACAAATGAAACATGCTAAGAAACAATATAATCAATATATGTCACATCTACCATAGCAAGAAATCATCTATCCTTCTCAAACCCAAGCATGCCAGTTCAAACATTGCCTAACCATAACTTGACCACTCGCTTCACTATAAAGACTGGACCTGTCCTCAGAAACAAACACAAAAAATCCACAACCAAGACAAAATAAACCCAAACAAACAAAAAAACCCTTGCCATCAGCCCTTGTTAATAGCAGACCTATTCATAAGCTGGAGCTATTTTGGAAAAGTGGATCTTTGAGTTCTCAGCAGAAGACCTGATGCTTTGGTTCTGAGTTACACCTGACTGCAGTGCTCACCTCAGTGTCAGCATGAGCGAAGGGAGCTTTCTGCAACAAAAAAGCCAATAAATGTCACTGGCTCCCAGTAAAACCAGTCTTTTCTTACCACCCTGTAGGTTCATACTACAGGTCCCAGTTTTTAACCTCTTTGAAATGGTGACTGTAACCCAAACCTTGGAGTCTGCTGGAAGGAGGAAACCCATGCCTCTGTGAAAGTAAATCACATGATATGGACCTGTTAATAGCAGTTTCCCCTTCTCTCAGTTGGGTCTATATCATCCAGACATCCAGGGGACCTAAGGTTGTGTATTTTGGGGAAACACAGCATGATATTCCTATTTATATTAGCTTCTCCATTCGCACCGTATAGAAGGCTGTGGAAGTGGGGAGGCCTCTTGGCCATCCAAGGATTGTGAGGATGAAGTTGAGAGCTACACTGCCAACTTAACATCCCTCTTGGCCTTTTGCTGCTCTTGAGATTTCTGTTGCTGACTTTTCTACTCACTTGTGTTATCTAAACTAATTTTGGTGTTCTGACTGAGTTTTCATGAGTCTTGACAACAAAATTCCTTCTTTTTGGCCTCTCAGACAGGCAATTCTTGTCACTCCCTTTATGTAACTTTCTGGAATTCTTTCTCTCTTTAGATTTTTGAAATATATGCTGCCTCACATTTGTCACACTTAAAGGTTCAAATCTTCCTGTGGCAGTAACATCTAGTCATTAAGACCAGAATTAATTATGTTAAAAGTAATATGCAGCTCATTGCTGTAAATAGAAGAAATTGAAATAACAAATAGAGCTAACAAGGAGGGCAGAATATTTCTGTGTCTAAACAGATGGCTTCTGAACACAACTGAGTCTCCTCAAACACGTATTGGGACATTTATTAGGCAAGGAAATTAGGGAGATTTCAAAAACAACAGAAAATTTTCCATCACTCTTCTGAACAGAAGCCTTTTCTTGAGGGAAAAAAAAGCAATTTTTTTAATGCATGGACGATTTGGGAAGTAGCAGGATTTACTTAGACACTGACTAATGTATCTGTCTTATCTGTTTATATGTAGTTTGTACATCTGTTTTCTGGTAGACATCTGGACTCACATCTTGAAGCAGACAGCTAGCTGACAAAAGAGATGTGCTATTATTTCTTGATTGTAGATATTCTCACAAAAATGGCACTGAGCTGGAAGAAATACATGTTTTTACAGATTAAAAATGCTACCTAGGACCAGTTGCTTCCACAATTATAGTTTATTGTGGCTTTTTTACAGCACTCTGGTAAGGACACCAATAAATGAAAACAAAGAAGTCCAACAGATCAAGAAAGCTTTCCCCTTCAGTCATTTACACCTAGCAGTTCCTCTCTGTCCTCTGAATTGTACAGCAGAGTAAAGAAGCAAAGAAATGCACTCATCAGAAGTATATCCTAGAAAATAAACATTCCATGCCTGAAGCCCCAAGAGAAGATGCTGCTTACATTATGATCTTGCAAGGATCAATCTTTAACACATCACTTAGACTGCAGCTACTGACCAAGTAGTGCAGCTCTGCCTTCCCTCCAAACATGCAGGAACCACAGTGCTAACCCCCACAAAGCAACATAAAGAGGATGGCGTTATTAAGGTGAGAAAGAGGACACTTAGGCGTTCAGCTGCTGCTTCTGATGCTGCAGCAGAGATGCTGATAGAATTTGACGGAAGTGGTAAGTAGCAGCCAAAGAACATTCAGAGCAGGGAACTCCAGCACAGGGGAGAGCTCTACAACACAGTTATTCCACAACCATCCATCAGACAACAATTAGCAAGCCAGAGTGACTGAAAAAGAGATCTCAAAAACCAGATATGGCTATTAAATTATTCAGAGTCAGGCTGAAAGAAACCCTCATACACACAAAGTATTCCAATTTTTGGTTTAGTAGGGTGTTTAGTAGGGTGTCTTTGCAAGACAAGTCAAGTGCCCTTCTAACATCAGCACAGAGGTGTTGGACAACCTGTCTGGCCTAATCCAATCACAGAATCACAGACCTCAAGGCCCACCTAGTCCTACCCCCTGCCATGGGCAGGGACACCCTCCACTTAGACCAGGTTGCCCAAAGCACCATCCAACCTGGCCTTGAACCCTGCCAGGGACCCAGGAGCAGCCCCAGCTTCTCTGGGCACCCTGTGCCAGGACCTCACCACCCTCACAGGGAAGAATTTCTTCCTAATATCTAATCTAAACCTATCTTCTCTCAGTTACTTCTTGTCCTAAAGTACTAACACAGCTGTAAAGTCTTCTGTGCACCTACAGCAGAACAGGACCCTAGTATCTTATTTTCTTTAATTTCTTTTGGCCTTTCTAGAAAAATCTGGAAATACAAAGGTTTGATTTAATACACATTTTTTTTCTTCTTTTTTTTTTTCCCCCCTGAAAATGTTTTAATTAAAAAAAACATTTGGTCTGGGCAAGAAAAAAAACCAAACACCAAGCACAACTCAGTAACACAGCATTGGCCAAACCACTGGTCTTGCCATACAGATGGACATGTCTTCACCCAGGCCTGAGAAGGTCTGTGGATCAGTGGCTCTCTAAGCAAGTCTCTGGACAGATAACAAAATCTAGAGCCAAATACTTTGCTGTTAAAGAAACTAGCATAGCTTAATTGAAGTCACTGACATACATTAGTCAGACCACCTGAGAATTTGGCCTCTTCCATTACTGCTTTGCATCACCTTCAAGTTTTAAATCCTCTACCAATTTTAATTAATTTGTCCCCTCCAGGCTCACTGGCTCAAAGCTCTTCAAATAAAGAAGAGGAACAGGGACTCAAAGTAGAGGCAGGTTTTTTTATTCCAAGCTCAGCCAGCTTTAACAATTCTAGCTAAAAGGGAGTTCCAGGGCACTGAGTATTCTCAATATTGTTATGAGTTTGTTTTTACTATCAGGATGTAGTGGATTATGCTTCATATGTGTTTTCTGATGCCTTATCTCCTTGGACTGACTGAATTTTCAGTCTCTTCTCAGCAAACACGTCGGGGAAAAATAAAAGCTCGAAACCTAAGTGCCAATCTGATAGAAACTCTGTGCAGAGCTCTGTGTGAAATCACAGAAAGAGAGAAAAAGCTGTACAACTGTCCTCTGCAGCACAGCAGTGCTCATCCTTTGTGGCATATTGTACAATCCGTATTACGTCGGTAGTTTTCACTCCAGCGCTGACCTAGGCTCTCCCTCAGGTAACCTCCAACTCCTCCCCCAGCCAGGCACAAACCCCTCGGAACTGGACACTGGGTGGCATTTTTTGCTGGGTTAATCTGAGTGGTCTGGGGATATAAAAGCAAACTAGAGCGATGTTTTCATTCCGGGGAGAGGCTTAGAGAGGTTTTCTCAGTGCAAGTACTTACCATGTGCCTTCCCTATAATTCATCACATGTTCAGAGGCCAAACAAATTATCCCGTAATCCAGTGGGAAAGGATCAAAGCTGATTCTTTCTGCCTTATTGCGTTTGCTTCCAGAAGCCAGAGAGGATATATCTGTGCTAAGAGCACAGATCACACAGTAACTCCAATATAGCTTTGAACCAGGGATAATCACAGCAGAGCTAAATTAACCTGGATGCTGATTTCTTTTTCAAGGAAGATCATTCTGAGCAGTGAGTAGTTGGGAGCCCTGCTTCCCATGAGGATTGCCAGAGCAGCAGAAGAGTGCTCTGGGGCAGCGCTGAAAGCTCTCCTCTGTGTTCATAGTTCTGTTCAGGTTTTAAACTGGACAAACTGCATTTAAAAAGCTCCCTAACTCAAATGGAGAGCAAATCCTTTCCTGTGAGGTGTTGCTGATTAGAGGAGCAAGACTGGTGCAAGATCTGCCTGTATGTGTTTCTGATGACTACAGAACAGTCACTGACATTCAGATTCCTTGGTGTAGCTCCACTAAATTGGTGAAGTATAGACATATTTAACTACATTTTAGAAGTTTTTTAGTACTATTTGCACATTGTATTGTTTTATAGGCAGAAAGTAGAGTCATGTTTTGAAATCTATGTCATTTTCCAACTCCTTTGTTATCTGTCTAGAAGTTTAGTCTGAGAAATGGGAAACAGAGGTAGTGCTGTAATGGTCCTGCCTCACAGCTGGGATGCTGTTATGTTTAATCTTAACTAAATGAGATGAACTAACTCTAAGCAGCTTAGATCTCTATCTGTCTAGCTGTTAAATTTCTCCCTATTCTCAGATCAGAACTTGTGTAAATTCTGAAGCATAAAAGATTTAACATTTAAGGCAGGAAAATCAAGTTAATTCTACAGCCATTTTCCTATGTCTCACTTAGTGATAAAACAAGATTTCTCTATGCTTCTTTCCAGTTCCAAAACATACTACTATTTTTTTTTCAATCCAATCAGTCTTGAGCTGAGGTAGAAAACAAGAACACAAGCCCTGAGGACACTGCAAGCACTGAAAGGTGTGATATGATTTTTAATTGCAGGCAGCTTTTATTTGGAACATTTTTTGCCATTTGGAAGAAGTATTGCAGAGAGAGACAGGCCTGTGAATCTCATCAATTATAAAGCTCTCTTCTTTACAGGTAGCACAGACTGCACAGTCAGGCTTTGCTTGAAGTAGTAGGGAAAAGTGGAAGTCTAACATTTTTAAACTGGGGAGTCCTATCAGCGTGGACAAAGAGGCAATACAGGCATGCAACACTGAAATGTAGACATAAGCATTCAGCCCTCTCACCTTTTAATTTGCTGAAAAGGTAATTAGCAAAGACAATTATGAGACAAAGGCAATTTATTTTATGGATAATTGCATGCATTTCTAGTATGAGTAGATTTGGAATGGTTCACAAAAGTATTAAAGCCATTGATCTCCTAAGCTTATTTCCTGACTGTTCAAGGTTTCTTTTCCCATTCAGCTGTCTCAGCTTTGCCTGATGACATCCACTGGAAATTGGTACCCAGACATTGGGCACCACGGCACAGCGGTCACAAAAGCCAGAGCAAATTGTCTAAAACTACATATAACATTGTACTTGATGAGATGTTTTCATAAGCAGTGACACAGTTCAGCACACAGTCCATTAACTTAGTTACCTACTGCAATGTCAACCTTCTGCCCAGAGAGGTGCCCCATCCCTGGGGGTGTTAAAGGCCAGGTTGGCTGGGGCCCTGGGCAACCTTGTGTAGCTCCAGGCCTGGAGGTTGGTGTCCCTGCCTGTTGCAGGGGGTTGGAGCTCTCTGATCCTTGGGGTCCCTTCAAACCCAACCCAGACCAGGCTGGGATTCTATGATTCCCTATCACTTATAAGGAAAAAGTAACACAAAACAAAATCCCTCCTTCAAAGTCTGTATCATTTAGAAGATCTTTTAATTTACTGTATGACCAAAGCAATACTGATAATTCACCAGTGTTCTAGTCTGTGCTGAATTGTGTTTGCACAGCATGAGCTCTGTTTCTCACTCTGCCCCCCAGTGAATAGACTGGGGTGTGCAGAATAAACTGGGAGGGACACAACCAGGCAGATAACCCAGACTAAATAAAGAGATATTCCATACCACATAACTCAAGAAGAGAATGGAAAAGAAGGAGTTTTAGAAAGGTTAGCCATCTTTTCCTTTAGAATTGGCTGGACATTGTACCCATGGGAGGTGGTGAATGATTGCCTTATTTCATGGTTTTCTTCTCTTTTCCTGCACTTACCAACTTTTTGTTGCCTTTTTTTCTTTTTATAAATCTTGAACTCCAAGTTTTCTTACTTTTATTTTTCCTGTCCTCTTCTCCTATCCCAGGAGAAGTGAGTGAGAAGCTACCTGGTGCTTAGCTGCCCAGCAGGCTTAACCCACAGCACTTGGCACTGAAAAAAACTAAATGAATAGAGGAAGGATCCAAAGAGCTGAAACAGGTTGATTTGACACAAACTGCTGGCATCTAATTATAGAGAAAGACCATAGCAATGTCCCAAGGACCCATAAGGAAAGCAAACACACAGGGAGAGAACACAAGGTAAATTGGAATGACAAGTGTGCCAAGGTAGATTGGTTACTGATGTATTTGGGAGGCAGCTTGTCAGTGTGGTACTATGATAATAAATAAATAATACTATATCACATTTATGCAGTGCCCTTCAGTGACAGACCAAGGTGCTTTTCTAGGTGAAACACAGATAGTAGCAGCAAAACACTGCTGGCACATCAATGCCTTCTCACCACTGATGTAAAAATGCCCCAACAGAACTGATTTAAATTCAAAACTATTTAAGAATTAGGCAAGCCTTCATCATCAGAAATAAATAGAACCTGCTCTTGACAGCTTCAAATTAGATTTAAAAAACATACAAGGCAAGAAAGCCTTGTAGAAGTCAGTAGCAGCAACAGCCAAGATCAGAGGTGATCAAAGCAAGGACCAAATGGATGTTTATGCAGTTATGCATGTAATATTGTAATGAACTAATTTAATAAAAGAGCTTTCATGCTTCAGGTACTTCCTAAGGAATAGATGCAATAGCTTTAATCCATATTAAATACAAACACCAGGGTTCAGAGCCAGGCAACTCTGTAGTAGAGAGTAAGAAAGTTGAAATCATGCAACCTAATGAGTCCACTCTCATTAGCATTTAACTGTTACAAAACATGCCTTGGAGTAGCAGTTCAGAGTCCAGGTTCAACTCAAGTAGTTGATACTGACCCTGTCCAGTGTTAGACTCCAGAATTCTTGATTCCACTTGAAAAAGAATTACATAAAAAAAGGAATCCAGGATGGCTGACTTAAGCAGTCTGGTTGTAATTATTTGTCTGCAACGGCTGGAGGCACAAATGGAGCCAACAAAGCCCTTAATGTGCCAAACTACCTCCAATGACACCAGTTACACTTGTACAACTCTCAATTCCATCAAGTCAGGAAGTTTTCATCAATACTGTTCATCTATTAACATAGCTATTCCAGTGCTGCTTTGTAATATAAGGCAGATACGACTCTCCAGGATACACCAAAACCCTCAGGTATATAAACCAAGAGATGAAAAGAAGCCAAGTTGATTCTTTGAAGGAAAAGCTGCCTACAGTTTATGATTTATTTCAGCCCATGAGCTTTGTGCCATGAGTGAGGGCTGTCAGCACGTGCTGGGCTGCCTGCGTAGGGCAGGAGGAAGACTCCTGGTGCACATCAGGGCTCTGGCACTCAAGGCAGGATGGATGAGTCTTTCATTTAGTCTATTTAATACACATCTATTTTATCCGATCACTTTTGATTAGTGCCACGGTTTTCCCTTTTTACTTTGACTGGAGCACTCTGATAAATGTAAATGGGGTGAAGAACTGAATGATCAAGGTCACAAGAGCAAAAAATTAATTTCAATAAATCAAGCAATATGGAAAAAGATATTAATTAACAGCTCTTGAAATCTTCCAATCCCACTACTTTTCCAACCAGTCAAGGAAGGAATGGAATTCAGGGAAACAAAATCTCTTAAGCAGCTTTCCTCTTTTTCTTTTATCTTTAGTTTTCAAAATTGCTAATTTAAAACAAAATAGCTAAGGAGACTGATGCTAAGGATGCACACAGCCTGTTGTTATGCTGCTTTATTGTTCTTTTTCCCCTAGATTTGTTGATTAAGTGTCTACCAAGCAATTGGAACAAATAAGTTTCAAATTTTTAGTTACTTATTAATTGTTCCCTTAGACTAGCTGGTAAACATTAGTCATGCTGTCTGAGAGATCACTCAGCATCATACAGCCTTGGTTCTGCCCTTGCACAGGGTAACAGACATTTGAAGTGGGAGGACAACAAATGCCTGAGAGGGTTGGGTTTTTTGGTAGAAATTCCATTCACTGCTAAGATTAAAAAGCTTTGAGGATTTGCAAGAACTGATGAATAATGCATTTCACAGGTATCAAACAGGGGGGCTGTGTGGATCACAACAGACCAAACCTAGCAGTTTTCTTTCCGCAAATTACCTGTTATTGCTGCTCTCCCCCTCCCTGCCCTGTTCTCCTGACAAGCAGGAAAGATAAAACTAAACCCTTGGCAGAGCAGTTTATACAAGACCACTTTAGATTCCTCAGAAAGATGAATTTCACTTATTTTAACACTACATATCATGCACAGCTTAGAATTTTACAGCATTACAATAAAGAATGGTCTCTCTTAGTTGAGCTAGACTTAACACCACAATAAAAGTTTATTTTTATTCCTTTTCCCATAAGTTTCAAAGCATTGAAACACAGGCTAAGGCAGTAGCCCACACGGATTCTAATACTGGTCATCCAAATGAAGATGTCTTTGGTGAAAAGTTCCTTTTGCATTCACATCTAAGCATCCCTACTCCACTACAGAACATTCAGAGAGTCTCTTCTACTTTTGACTAGCCCATTTCTGGAGAGCTGAGACCCATTAATCTAAGAGCAGTAGCTGCCAATCCTTAACCATTGCCAAGATGACAGAGATATTCCTCTGTGCTAGTGAAACAGAATCACATTGGCAGTCTTTTATCAGATGCTTCAAGTTGGTCTCATTTCCTTTGAGTATGAAAAGCACAGAAGTTGTTATTCTGCCAGTCCTATTACATTATCACATTAATATTATCTCCCAACAATTACACACAGGGCTGAGATGGTTTGTTTCCTCTATATTTGATATGTGAGCTACTGCTTCCTCTGAATTTGACATGAATTCATGTGAAATTTGAAATTCAAAGCTGCCCAGCATAACAAAAGTACCCAAATCCGAATATCCTACGTTCCGGTTTGAATTAATTCCACCCATCTGAGAAATTAAAGCAGTCCCTTGCAGCTCTGTCCACAGACAATGGAGAGAGAAAAGTCCAGAGGGCATCTCAATCTATCAAAGAGCAGACTTGGTCTGTGTTTCCAGGTCCATATGTCACGCAACTAATCATTCCTTGACGTTATCTTTTCATAACAATTATGCCCATCAAAATCTCATTGGAAAAACCCATATGCTCCATCAAGCCAATGAAAAAAGACTGATAAAACATTGCAATTTGGATAAAACTTTGCAATTTGGATTTCAGGAAGTAGGTTAATCTTGTTAGGGTGTGGGGGGGTGGGGTTGCCTCCACGTACACACGGTGTCTAACATCCTTTGGGAAAGGAACTGTCCGCTGAGATTTGACCCGTAATCACCTCATACCCTTTGCCCAGGTGACACCCCATATTTCAACACTAAAAGGGGATTTGGGAGGGATCCACTCAAGGTGAGAACGTATATTACACGCAGAGGGTTCTCCTGGGGAGTCAGAATAGACCTGCCTCCTAACAGAAGATACAGCCCACTGGTGTTTAGGTTAACACATTAATACCATTCTCATGCAGGTTCTATTTTTGAAACCCTACCCAGCTGAAAGTCGGTTGAGGATATCTGGTTGGATTTTGCCGAAGGCACTAGGTGGCACTGTGTTCTGTCTTTTGCGGCACTGCTAACCCTCCATTTGCTAAAATCTGCCCAGGTTTCACCAAATTATATTCTCTTGCCAATCCCTGATGATGTGTTAGCAAAGGAGCTTCTTCAGCACTCATCTCTAAACCACCCAGCTCTAAGCTTTTTCCATCCATCACAATGGCTGGGGCTACTGACCTCAACACCACACTTATTTTGAAATTATGTTTGCCTGCCTAAAAACATGGCTTTCCTCTGGGTCCCTTTAGAATGGAGAAGTTCATGGTTTCCATTTAGGATGGGAAAGGAAAAAACTTGCAGTGCTGATTGCTCAACATCCCAGCGAAGCAAACACAACTACCCCAGCTCTATAGAAAGATTCACAGGCAGTCTTTTCTTCTAAGGCTGTGCCAGGAATGTTATTAGAACGTAGGACTGAATGTTAGAACTATAAATCTACACTTTTGGTTACTTGCTTTCACCCTTACCATGCAGTTTGTGACTAAAAGCTTACACAATCCTCCCTGCCTTTTGTTGTTATTGCAACGGTCGGATCAACAGGCCATAAGCAAACAGGTGATGAACACATAATGTGTATTTATACACACAACTACAGAGAAGGAAGGAGGGGTTTTTTTTGCAGAAGAGCTTTTAATCCATTAAACTGTCTGCTCAACAATGAAGCAAGCAGATTAGAAGGAAAAGTAAGTCATCTTCTTTTGTAACTCTAGCCTATGACCGTTTTTGAGGTGTGCCTGCACTGAGCTTTTCCTGGCTTGCACATGGTATGTTACCTTAGCATGAGGTTAACTGCCTTTGGAAGCTATACTGATCTGTAAATATTTAATCAAAACAAGCTTTAGTCTCTGAGAATAAAAGCATATATGATAGAATGTATGCTTTAGAGATAGTAAAAATAATTACAAATTGAGTTTATCTCCAACAGACCATTTATGTTCAATTTCTGGGCATTTAACACTAAGTTTTCCTTTTGATTTCTTCCCATGTGTGTTGACAAAGAACAATTCCCTGTCAAATGATCATTCAGTCCTGAAACACAACTATAACCCCTTCTCACCAAGTACACAGCACACAGACACACACTTTCAGGCTGAGCTGCACATAGAGCAAACCTGCCCAGCATGTGGGTTACCACGTAAGTTCCAGGTCCAGAAGGATCAGGCAGAAGGCAAAGAACCATCTCTGAAACAGCTCCTGCTCAGATTCAAACTCTGCCTGAAAGTTGTGTAGAGTACTCAGAGCACTGGAGTGCCAAAGTAATGGCTCCACACGCTGTTCCTACCTGTGCTGTTGGTCTCAGGAAAGTCATTGCTCCTTGCTCTCTGGTTAGTCCCCTTCTTCTGGTCCATCCAAGGAACAGCTGGGATGGTATTTCATAGAATCATAGACTCACAGGGGTTGGAAGGGACCTCGTGAGCTCATCAGGTCCAACCCCCTGCCAAAGCAGGGTCCCTAGGACAGGGCACACAGGGCGGTGTCCAGACGGGGCTGGAATCTCTCCAGAGAAGGAGACTCCACACCCCCTGGGCAGCCTGGCCCAGGGCTCCCTCACCCTCACTGGGAAGAAGTTCTTCCCCAGATTGGGGGGAACTCCCTGTGCTCCAGCTTAAGGCCATCGCCCCTTGTCCTGTCCCCACAGACACTGAGCAGAGGCTGGCCATTTCTCCCTGCATCCCATACTTAAGATATTTATAAGGTCCCCCCTTAGTCGTCTTCTCTCCAGGCTGAACAGCCCCAGCTCACTCAGCCTTTCCTTATATCAGGAATCTTTCAGAACTGAAGTAGCTTTCTTAGAGCAACATGCTTACTGCTTCCATTGTACTGTTTGTTAACTCCTGAAAGATAAAAAGCCCCAAACATAACCCAGGCCAAAGCCATCTTTCTTTTACAGAACAAGAGCATGACTAGGTATAAAATGAGTGGTTCTGAAGTGCAACTTTTGAAATTTAATTTAATTAATGGAGCCAGAAAGAGGGACCATGTTTCACAATTCAAGGAAAATATTTGCATTCAGTTTTTCTATGATTTGAAATTATAGAGAAATTAAAAGCTATACTACTAATAAATCATATTTTAATACCCTATCTATATGTAAGGACAGATTTTTTTGTCTTCAAGTGTTTGTTTTGGCTGCCTCAGGGATTGCACACTATTTAACACATACAATAGCAAGGAGGGGGAATGCCTACAGTGCTGATACTTTGAGAATATCCAGCCACCCAGCAGCTTCATACACGTGGATCAGAGAACTGTAGGAATCTTTACATGAACGTCTTGGCACCCAGCATCCCTCATTAACAGATTTACCAATTTTCCACCCCTCAATAGGAATATTTTTTTGGCACTTCTCTCTCATATAAATTATTCCTAATTAATTAAAATGAAATTCTTAAGATGTGGGAGTTCATTAACTCCTTTAATGAGAAAGAACATTTTGGACCTTATTATTAGACTGTCATCAGTATCTGTAAGACAGTTAAATTAATAAAGTGATTATATTCAAATAACTCTGGCATTTGCATTTTATTTTTAACATTACATGTGTCTCTTGCTTGCTCTGAGACCAGGGATATTTTCCTGGTCATGCAAAAGTACAGTCTGGATGGGTTTCAGTGCACTGTGTGCCTGGACCTTTAAATCTATTTAGGAGTCAGAATAGCTGTGGTCTAGGAGAGGTTTACTTCAGGTCTACCAGAGCCTCAAGGAATGATTCAGGCAAGCAAGTACAGTACAGACATCCTTTAGAAATAAAGACATTGTGGTCCCTTTATTGTTAGAAAGCAAAAAGCCTTGGAAAAAGGAAAAAAAAGTAGAGTGAATGGACATTTTATATCCTTGAAAGCATCAAGATAAAGCAGGACACAGCGGTAATTTGCTTCTGTGCTGCACTCTCTGTGTAATACTGACAGGCTGTGAAAAATATCCATTGGCTAAAAGCAATATACAAGGTGGAACTAGAGCTCCAGATGTCTCCTATTCTTGTGAAAAGCCATGGGTGTTTTGTAATGATCTTGTCACGCATCTTTCTCCAAAGCCATCCTCCAGCTATGCTGTGGCCCTTGAATGCTTTTCTGGGACGCTGATCTAGGCAAGGCATATGGAAGGGACACACCACCTTAGTTCAAAAAGAGGAATGCCACTCCTTGGAAAATCCTCAGTGAGCCAAGTGAAAAACACACCTGGTACCAGTTAGAACATTCAGTTATAGATCATTTCTACTCACAAAAGTCTAGATGGGGTTTGTAACAGCAGGTGTCTGCTTTATACACATATATCCCTGCAAACTGAATGGCAGAACCACAAGTTTTGCTTCCAAGTATTATTCAACAGACAAGGCAGGCATCTTCCCCCCACCCCACCAACTCCTTAGCACTTATGGAAGAAAAACAGGACTTGTCTTTCCTTTTCTCATGTTCCCCCAGTCATAAACTTCACCACAATCGATAATCATGAAAAATGAAAGTGAGATCTCCCGTCTGGCTCCTGCATGAACTGAATCGTGTTTGAAACTTTGCAATCTTTAAAACCAAACAAGATAAACTGCTGCTTCTTAAGAGCCTGTTAGATTTACCATAGCTGCATGGAAAAAAAACCTACATGAGTGAGATTTGTTACTCAACAGACAAGTACAAAGGAGGAAAGTGGAAGGGTTTTTTTCAATTTAATTAAGAAATGGTTCTGTGTCTCAGGCACTAGTGCCTCCTAGACAAGTGCAGCTGATGAGGAATTTAAAAGCACTGTTTCTTCAACTAAGCCTGCTTCAGTTAGACATTTACAAAGAGAGATTTCGCTGAAAAAATAGTGTAACACCTGTACAACTGTTTAAATATTTATGTCACAGCTTATTTCTTTCTTTGAGGCTTCAGTTAGCTGCACAATTGAATACCACAGCAGTTGCATGAAGATTCATCCCAGAGATAACGACTGAAATTAAGTTATGTGCATCAGAGCTGTCATCATTTCAAAGTAGTACTGGATACTTTGGCCTGAAACGATGCTGTCAATCACTGTGAGGATACATAAGCTTGGTACGAGTGGTTTTTTGAGGGAGGAATGCCCAAGGAGAACAACCCCATTGGTACCTCTGTCCTACACCCAGCTCTCACATAAACATCCATGCTACTTTCCATTCCACTGGTTATTTAATCATAGGAAAACTATAAAAGATCCCAACTGATTCACTGCCTAAAAAGCCCATTAATGGTGGAGCTATGAGAGAGGAGGGACCATGCGAGCACGGCGTGAGGCAATTCATCCCTATCACTGGCTAGAAACCTGAACAATTCCAATGGGCTGTGTTAAGTGCTCCTACCTGTAGGAAACACTTCTTGAGATACTTCTGAATCCAACTAGCTGGTAGCTAAACGAAGATGAAGTCCAAAGAAAATCTTAGCTCCTCCAGTATTCTGAAAGCAGCACAGATGCTGAGTGTGCCTCCAGAGCTGGAAATCCAAACTCACAGGTAGGTAGGAAGGTTCTTGAGCAAAACACATAAACTAAGAGTAAAAAAAAAATGCCAGTTTGCCATTTTGTAAGATAATTGCACTTTAAACCTTGCCCTGTGCTTCTCAGAACAGTTATACAGTTGACCAGTAAAACCAATTCAAGTATTTTCCAAAAATCCATTTGAAAACACACTATATTTCTCTCTGCATTAAAGCAAACCTCATCAGTTCAATTACAGATCCACTTATACAGAGGGGGAAAAAAAAGCAGTTGCATGTGTGTTGGCCTATTTGTTTCTCCTCTCACTGAGAGATGCTATTTAAAACATCCATTCAGTTACGTGTTGGAAACAGAACAAACATAACACTGTAGGTACAGCATCACAGCTTTGTTTTTCTGTAGGAAAAACACCAATAGTAAATGCACTTCAATTTCCAAATACAGAAATAAAATACTGTAACGGATAAAATTAAGTGAAACAAAATGTGGTGGGGTTTTTTTCCATAAAAGTTTTGCAGATACCTGGACAGAGAGCTGTTACCTTCCACACCAGCCTTTAGTGAAGTAGGAGGTCTACTGAACTGAATAGCAAATCAGGGTTTTACCAACGACCTTAATTCAAACTGAGAAGACATTCAGTTTCTGTACACTGAAATAACTCCCTTTTTTATTGCAAAACTGTTATGTCTAATGATATATCTATCTTTAATTACTCAATGATGAATATTAAGGATAGGCTGAAATTCTCCAACATAACTAAAATTACAGCATGAGAAGCCTGCTCTGATTTAAAATACCATTATACTTCACAAGGCTTTTAATGGGCAGCTTTAATTTATTGCTTAAAGTAACTACAGTTCTTCGATTTATAAAGCTATTTCTTGTTTCACCTGTCATATCCTACACACTCTTATCTTCCTATGTGCATCAGCTGGCTTTGTATTAGAGTCCTAACAGACCTTACATACTGTTATTACTGAGTTACATGCCTACATCCAGACTGGATGCTACCATTCCTCTTCAGCAGGTGAGAATGATTTATATTTTTACCATAGCATTTAAAGCACCAGAGACAGTGACTTCAAATCCACAAAGTGCATGTTTCAATTTTAATGAAGTTAGCCTGAAAATTACAAGGAATTCTTTTACAGCCTTTCCAGCTTTGGGTTCCCTTTCTGTACCATGCTTAAAAATGGACTTAAATCCAAGACACTGAGAAAGAAATCTCCAGAGGACTTGAGAGTGTTTGGGTAACTCCCAGTCAGTGTTTGGGTAACTCCTCATTAGTGTTTGGGTAACTCCCAGTCAGTGTTTGGGTAACTCCTCATTAGTGTTTAGGTAACTCCCAGTCAGTACAGCATCTGTGACAGAAGACTGATAAGGCAATGCTGTTCTTTTTCTTTCATAAATTGAGCACAGATGAACAGAAAGACTGCCCACAACATTTTTAGAAAGCTCTCCAGAGCATGCATTTCAGTAAATGAAGCTGGGATGCTAAATTATTCTTCAAAACAGCCTGATTTGTTCAATGTCACATATAAATATTATGAGAGAACCAACAGAATAAGGAACTGTGCCTTCACAAGCCTCAAGCTACTGCCTTTATCTCTGGGCCAAGGTTTTTTCCCATTATAAATGTCAAGAGGATATAAGCATGTGCTCTGCTGAATAGGGAATCAAGTTACTGAATCGAAATCTAAATCCAGAATCCTGAAAAACAGGGCCAACTATTTATTTTTTCTTATTTTGTGGTACAAAGCAGCAAGAATGGTGATACACTGAATTCATTTCTAAGGCAAAAAAGAAAGTTGACGCTGCACAAATGAGTAGTCAATTTTCTTTGCTCATCCTCATTCCTAATGTTAGAGCACACATGGTGTATCATATCATGTCTTAGTACAAAGAACCTAAAGATGAAGTCATGAGGTCAATGCAAAGATATAAATCATGAGGTGATTATGCAGGATGCTAGGGAGACACTTAAATACAAGAGTATTCCACAAGAGATGCAGGTTTCAGAAGCAAAACTTGGGCATTCCCTCTAATGAAGCTGGCATTGCCCTGAGGTAACTAATTGAAATTAATGTAATTTGTGTACCCTGGACTTTCACCACTATGAAAATAAACCTACTGAAATAAGCTTCTTTCAGTCATTTCAATGAGCATTTACTTTCCAAGTCTTGAAATCGCTGTTGTTGCAGAAACCTTCAGGGATTCCTGAACATGCTTTGTGCAGGAATTTATTCAACAGAATTGAATTAAAAAGAATTGCAGAAACAAGAGCCACCTTGGTCTTGAATCCAACAGTACACAAGTGTTAGCATAATGCACACTCTGTGAGTATAGAAAGCTGATAGAGAAATGAAAAATTAACCACTGATTAAACAAGGACTGGGCCATAGAGAGGATATTTAATCAGGTGCTGGAGCTGTATGTTATCCCTAATTCCAGTAACTCTTGTCACAATCGCTGCTGTGCCACGTTGGAAAGGACACTGCACTAAGTCCAGACTGGTTCAATAGTCTTCCTGAGAAGAGACTGTACATACACAGTCCTCTCTTGCAGGATCTGCAAACCAGTATGCTTTCAATTATATCCAAATGCAGGATACAGACAAAGGAAAAAGCCCTCAGTAAGAAAAACTAGGACAGCTATTGTACCTTTTACATTCAAACCTCCCATTTCCATTCACTAATGATTAAGTTCCAGTTTATGTAAATAGCAAATTACAATAAAGACCACCAGGAGAGTCTGTACTTCTAATCGTTATGCTCTGTACTAGTGTATCAGTGGACTGTACTGCTCTGCACAGAGCTACCTCCCTAGGGATGTGATTTTGATTTCTGAAGTTCTTCCTGCCAGAGAACCTCTCCTGACAGAGAGAAGTTCAAGGTACAGAGTTACAAGCTGCAGATGCAAAGGAGAGGAAAGGAAGAGAGCAATGAACTGAACAGTGTCTGCACTCTCTGCACTCCAGCTTCTTTAGGGACTACTCTACTTTCTTTTCCAAAGTGACTGAGATGATTCAGTTTAGAAAGCGTTGTTACAGGTCTTTTAAACACAATTTTTCTTGGCAAAAAAAAAAAGAAAAAAAAAAAAAGATGTCTGTGGCCCATACTCTTGCAGGAACCTAGAGATGAACTTGCACTGGAAATTTCACAGCTAATGAAAGGTTGAGCCACACAGTATGGTTTGTGTTTCTGTCTGTGAACCCATTTGACAAAACAACTCATCTGGATATTGCTGTCTCGAGCCATTTGCTGCTTTTCTTTAGTCTTTCCTTGTGCCAGACAGATTATTTTGTGCAGTTGTTAATGTGGGAGAAAACTAGTATAACCTAGTTTTTAGACTGATTTAAAAGAAAAGGAGGATTTGATCAGTAGAACATCAGCACAAATTCAAGGACAGCAAAAAAAAAATATATCCCTGCCATTTAGGACAGATCCAAAACAATTATCTCTCAAATAGCTTAGAGGGATTACAAATGTGCATTTCAGCAGACCTGAGATTTGACAATGAATACAAGGAAAATGCTGAGCCCTCCTTTTTTTTGGGGCTGTGAACTGTATTCCAGGAATGCAAAGTGAAGAGTTAAATAACTGCGAATAGAGCATGGAGATTACTTTGCTTAGCAGGAACCAGCCAACAATTATATATCTGCATTATGAGCCATTAACTGGGTAGCAGTCTTGTAGGTTCAGAAGGATGTTAATGGAACAGCTGCCAGATAACAGGGTGGCTGCAGAAATAAGTATTTAGCCATTTGTTAGGTTCATGTCACGGTGTGCATCTGTCTGCAGATCAGCCTGATCCAAAGACCGCCTAAGTGCACAGTAATCTCCTCAGTGACTTAGTAGCATTGGAGCAGGCTCTAAACAAATGTAAATCAAGACTGGCAACCTCTGGGTAGACGTTGCTAAATCCTGTTAAAAGAGATTTAATTAGACTTAATAACCTGAATTTGTTCTTAATGTGTTAGATAAGTTGTGCCGTTCCAGAGTTCACTGTGGCAGCTTAATACTGTAGTACTGAAAGAGCTTGCTCCTCTGCTTAACTCAGTTCCCTAATCCTTCCCTGAGATCATTGTCACAGCTATACATCAAAGACACAATGGCCCTATATTATTAGACAAACTCTTCTCTAATGTTAGATTTGGCAAAAGTATTTTCTAGTGCTCAAGTAAAGAGGTTCAGCCCCATGTTTCATCAATGAATTCTTGGCATCAAGTTTTCTGTAAAAATGTTTTTCATTTATTTGCAGTTTCTTCAAATTCATTTCATTAAGTGTTTGTTACTCAGTATGCAAAGGGCAATTACAAGAGCACTTCAGCAGCCTCGTGGGCTATTAAATATTGAGAAACAATGCTATACAGACACCACTATCAAGACTGTCACCATCTTTGTACTATAGTGTTTTAACCTAACAACACCTTCTCTCTAATTTCAATATTTTAACTCCATATTTTAACTTGTCAGCATCTCTCCTCTGCCAAATGCTGCATTAGCTACCAGTGGAGTATGACTGCTGTATCATCTTTGCTGTCATCTTCTCTGACAGAACAGGTAACGCCATGGTCTGACAATAGGCAATCTCCTGTAAATAACAGGTAACAATGCTGCCTTCTGGATGTGATATGCATCGACTATTAATGCTATGCATACCTCTTTTCTAAACAGACAAGTAAGCTGACAACCAGGAGCAGTGTACAAAGAAAGATCCTATTTCCTTGCTTCCAGAAGTTGTCTATGGGGAATGATAATATGGGGGTATCAGCTGTATGAGATGTAAGACAAGACAAGTGAGAATACATGGCTGATTGCCTCCTGTGCATAAGCAAATGGATGAAGCATGCAGCAGCATAGAAAAAAGACACTGCAAGAATGAAAACTAGGACAGCATTGAGGACATTGTTAGTACCCACATCCTATTCTTTCAGAGTAAAAAAGTAAGGTCTTTTTAATTCTTCTTACACAAACCATCTTCTAAATCCCATTGTGAGTGCCTTGGTTTGCAATCAGAGACTCTTCAGCTGTCGTTAAGCTTTATAACTATCACAACTTGCTCCATGTAAAGCCCATCCCAGTTGTCTCCCTTTCTTCTTCCATCCTTCCCTGTTCTTCAACTACAAAAACCTGTAGTTCTCTGGAGTTAGGTGCAGCACTGTAGTTTTCTCTCACTAGCAGCGGTCTACAATACTCCTTAGAGATATCTACTCCTTTTTCTCAGTGCACTAATAGCAGAAACACCAGAAATCATGGTCAGTGTCACTGATATTTTTGTGTGTAAGTCTAAATTCTGCTAGGTTTTCCATATTCACATATATAACTTAAATTACAATGTGGGGGGAACTTCTGAGGTTTTATTTTAAAACAAACATCACCACAAAGAGAAAAAAAAAACCACCATAAAACCCCAGTTTTAATTAAGACCTGCAGTAATTCCTAATGAATAACATTGTGAGCTCAAGCAGCATTTCAGCATCTCATGGTGCTGCACCAGCACATACAAATCTCTGCAGTGCTTTCAGAGCGGAGCAGCAGAGCGTTTCACAGTTTCCTGCTTCTGAGGAGAACGCCTGAGAGTGTTTTGTAAATACACTCTCTTCCCTTTGGTTCTAAAGCAGGGCCCTTCAGCACCTACTTAAGTCTCTGTTTATATGGATATTTTTAACATTTTAAATTCATTTTTAGTTTAAAATCTCCAGCTATCTCTTGGGCTCCTGTGTTTTTGCTAAAATAAAGCACTTTTATGAGTAATCATGCATAACCATGCTAATCAAAACTTCTGTGCCTGTGCTGTTCAGACAAATAGTCAGGTTAGTTGAGTTCTCTGGGGTTGTATTTACACCCTGCCCTTAGCATGTAGTACACAAACACTTCTGCTGACACACTCCCTGTGCACAGACAAACCAGTCCCATTCTACAGACCTTATTCAAAGGAACTTCCATTTTAATCACCAGAGCTTTATCAACAAAGAGATGCTGCTTTGTTAAAACTGCCTGTCAATAACATGTTTAACTCCAAAAAGCTTTGAAATCTAAATTCCCATTAAATTCTGCCAGATACCCCTGTAGAAAGGAACATACTGAAATGAACACAGCAATTCTTTCCCCCTCTACTCTGCCCTGGTCAGGCCCCACCTGGAGTGTTGTGTCCAGTTCTGGGCTCCCTGGTATAAAAAGGACAGGGATCTCCTGGAGAGAGTCCAAAGAAGGGCTACAAAGATGATAAAGGGCCTGGAGCATCTCCCCTATGAGGAAAGGCTGAGAAAATTGGGACTGTTCAGCCTTGAGAAGAGAAGACTAAGGGGGGACCTAATTAATGTTTATAATTATCTTAAGCAGGGGATGCAGGGGAATCAGCCAGCCCCTTTTCAGTGTCTGTGGGGACAGGACAAGGGGCAACGGCTGCAAGTTGGAGCATAGGAAGTTCCACACCAAAATGGGGAAGAACTTTTCCCCAGTGAGGGTGAGGGAGCCCTGGGACAGGCTGCCCAGGGGGGTGTGGAGTCTCCTTCTCTGGAGACATTCAAGACCCATCTGGATGCCTATCTCAGTGAAATGTCCCAGGGACCCTGCTTTGGCAGGGGGTTGGACCCGGTGATCTCTCGAGGTCCCTTCCAACCCCTACAATTCTATGATTCTAGGTTTTATTTGTGGTTTATTAACTTAGAAGAGATTATATGTTCCAAACAGTGATGGGGCAAGCTCCCAAACCAGTGCCTAACATAGACTTTCAAAAGATCTTTATACCAAAATTTTTAACTTTTTTGAAATTCATTCTGTGCACTGAACAGTTGTGTTCAAAGCCTAAAGAAATAAGGAGCAAAAACCACATTTTAAGTGCATTTAACACATAAATAGAGACCAGAAAATTATATTTCTATACATATTAGAAATTATCTTGTAGAACAGAAAGTGACACCTCACAGGGAATTCTAGACTGTGCAGAAACCAAACAAAAGGCTATTTTCTATAAAATTCATTCTATATAGCACTGTGAATTGGACACCATATTGGCTTTTATCTCTATTTTATAATTCTTTATAATTTAATTCTTTACAATATAATATTACTATATAGGAAATGTATAATGAATAAATAATAATTTAGCTACAATTCTATAGTTTAAATAAGATATATAATAATGCAATGCTATATGAAATTAAATTATAAATTATCATATTATCATTCTCCTAAAGGCATGCAGGATGCTTGTATCTATGTAGGAAAAATACCTGATACAACATCTCTTTACAAAATTCCCTGTCCTACCTATGGGACTCCACTAGGGGGAGACCCAAGTGGGTCCAGCACCAGGGAAAATAAGTTAGGCACACTAGAGATATTACCAGCACTCTGTTTGGATGCACATTATACCATTCGTTGCTGTTTATTCAATATTGTATATATTCTGGCAGTAATAACAACTTTTATGTATACATCATTTTTATTACATGGAGGCCAAAGAGAGATTGCAGCCAAGAGCAACTCACAGGAAGAATGGGAGGAAGCATTTACTGCATCTGTGACAATTTCAGTTTCAAAGTCACTAACTTTAAGTAATTTCAAATTATATTGTTAAATATAAGACTCACACTGAAGTTGACTTTGGTCTTTTATTTAGCCACCTTCCTTCCACTGCAAAGAAATGCTCCTAACCAACCACTTCTCATGGCTTCGGAAGAGGTGGCCATGCTAATGCATGCTCAACTATACACACTGCTCAGCTGGTGAAACCTCTGGTCAGCTTCATACACCCACATTTTACAGACAGCAAGAGCCCTACCTTCCAGACTAAAGCTGCTCCTGCTAACAAGCACACACTGGAATGGTATATTGTAACAGATCCCAGCCTCTCCATGCCCAGACACCAAATGCAAATCAAGACTCCTGCAAAAGCCACCAAAAAAAAAAAAATAAAAGGCTAATGCTTTTAAAATAGCTATCAACATTAGGAAATGCTTAGATAATAAGAGAGATTTACACAGCTAGATTAGGAATTTAAACATTCCAAAGAGATCATTTACTTTCTATGTATTAAAATCCTATTATAAAGGAAATTAACAGAAAAGTATTAAGAATGGTAAATCTCCAAAGCAAAGCATTGCAAAGCATACAAATCAGCATGAAGTTTAGAGGAGCTGCTGTGTAATCTGACAGAAGGACGTGGTTATTTTTCTCTCTGCCACAGCATGCTGAACAAGCCCAGTGAAGGGCTGGCCCAGAGTTACAGCAGGGAAAGAAGTACTCTCCTTGGAGAGAAAGGGAAAGCAAGCTACCCCTCTTCAACAACACATAGTAGTGTGCTGAGCCAGAATAAGTCAAGCTTACACAGCTAGTTTGCCTTACTGGAGTAAATACCTTGTAGTCATTTCACAACAGATAAGGCAATCTTTGTCATCCCTTTATTTCCTCAGTGGTTCTCAGAGTAGGACTTGCTGCAATACAGGCATTCCCCTGAACTCAGGGATCCCAGAACAGCCTTAGGATCAGCCTGTCTCTGGAGGAATTAATGAGAAGTGTATGGGGAATGGAATTTAACAACAGATGACAGGGGGAAAGCAAATGCTTTAATTCCTTTTTTGATCTGCTACAATGAGTAAAGCAAGCAGCGTCAGCCACAAAGGCACAGAAAACCCCTTGAACTATAGCATGCAAACCATGGGAAAGAGAGGACTTTAGCAAGGAGCAGTGGAGTTTGCAGATTTTAAACAATAAAAGCAAAAAAAGAGCTAAATATCTGGCTTTTTTAAATCTGAAAAAAAGCTAATTTTTTTTTGTAACAACACTAGCAAGTAACCAAGACCTGTCTTCCATATGATGACCCCAAAACACCCCAAAGAAATAATTATAAATCTAATAATCCTTCAATATATGATGAAGAAACCTCTATCTGAAAGTTGTACTTTAAATTCATGGGGAAAAAAAAAACCAAAAAAAGAAAAATCAGTGGTCTAAGAAATATGTTTCCATTGGCAGGAAGACTCTTCCAAGGGGTGTGGATCCAGGTTCAATGTCACAGACAAATATTTTGATATATATCATTCTCATACTGGTTGAAATTGGGGCTGTCATGGTAAGAGGTAAGGCTAGGCAAGCTCTTTTGGAAGTTTTTCTCCTGAGATGGAAAGGACACCCCTGTGAACTGCAAGGGTATCAAAACCAAAATAAAAAACTACAGTCTGGCAAGTGTTCAGGGATCATGGAGACATCAATAATGCCACACGTGAGGAACTGCAGCTTCAGGCTCCTTTTCCTTACGATACTGCTGGAGTATAGTCACTCCCCCCATCCCTCACTCTACTGAGGCTTCTGAAGATCTAGAGAAGAGTTTTCAGTTTTCAAGAGACTGGTATATAGTGTCTTGTGAAAGTCTCCATATTCTTCCTTTGTCATGGAAAACCTACAGACTCTGTTGAGGTTAGAGCCTCATCTGATGGTCTCTGCTTGCTAAGGCTCTTAATTACCTCTGCAAGTATTTTTCTCTCTGTAAAATCAAATCACAAGGAATATCTCTTGTATAAGCCCCTTTCTGAAAAATTCAATGACTAAGGGTAGGTTCTTCCATGTTTGGTCCCAGTTTCAGCAGTTTACCTGCTTCAGTTATTCAGAGACAGTTTTCTGAGCTTTACTTTGGAACACAGCACAACCATTTCCTATCAGTGTGGGGGGCACTTAACTTAGACTGTAGTGGGGTTTTATAGTAGTTTTAGCAGTTTGGAGTGATGCTTGGCAAATGCACTAATTATAATTAGATGGCTTTTTCAGGCAATCATTGCATGTAACTGTGTGTGCACAGGATGCTCAGCCCAGCTGAGTCCTCATTTCAGACAGCACCTCTTCTGTAAGAGCAACATGCAAATTTTCTGGCTTACAACCACAGCAACACAGGGTAAGCAATTACCTAGACCTTGTACAGCAGAAAACCAACTAGCATAAAGTCACATAAAGCCAAGTTGAGAAAATACAGACCTAATTTTAACAAGGTATGGAAGCCTTGTAGGGAGTCATGGCTTTTTAAACACTGACCAATGATTAAATTGAAATGTTTGTCCTACATGTTTTTGGGTGAAAGGAAGAAGACAAAAGTATTAGAACACTGATGCTCTCATAGGTTCAAAGTTCTTACGCATTCTGTACATCAGACTTTTTATATTAAACCATGGACATGGCATTTCTTGCTTTGATTGCTTTAAATATAATAAAAATAATAATTACCACTCTAAGATGTTCAGTAATTTTCATTTTAGTGTAATTAGATGTAGTGATTAGAATATCTTCTATTGCACTGCAGTTCTTCCTTAGCACCAAAGAACAGAGATACAAGTTATTTACACAATTATCTTCAGTTACAGGAGGAGCTCAGCTTACGACGTGCTTTCATTGGAGCTTCTACTATTCACTGTGCAATGACTTTGTGAACACTTTGTGTCACTTCATTACCTGTAGACTTTGTTCTATTAAACATAATCTTTTCAAATAACCTGTCCATAGGAACTTTTGGCTGATCACAGGTTCCCTCAGGGAAAGATCTCTTTTACACCCTGAAGACCAAGAGATGTGCTTCAGGTTTTAACTACTTCTAGACTGCCTGCCTCACCCATCAAGTCTCAAGCACAGAGAGGACAGCCTCATATTCTGATCAATTCCCAAGTTGAGAAATGGATGTCTGCATCTTAATATATCATAAACATTTGACGTGTCATTAGCATTGTGAGTTAATAAGAATACTCCTAGGAACCCCTCAAAAAAATTGTTACAAAGCTCTCATTTATCAACATTTATGAACATTTAGCTTCCAATTTCTTGGACCATTAATCCAAGTTTTCTTAATAAGCTATGCCAAAAAAGTTACCAGGAAAAAAGTAATTTATAGAATGATTTTTGCTTACTAACTTTTTCAGAATAGAAACGATGTCAGCACATGAATTATATGCCAATAAAGCAATATACTTGAATAACTTTCCAGTCACATATTGGAAGAAAACGATTTCAGCCTAAAGAAATATGGATGAGTTCTTTACTCTTTGACTCTCGCTAAACGTAACTAAATGACAATGATGCTCTTGATCAAGGTCTAAATTATATTTTGATCTATGTGTTCTGTGTCTTCCATCCTAGGACTTCAAGATAAGGAAGCATAGGCTGTTTCTCACAGACCTTTCTTTCCTCTTTATAATACTGTTGCTAATTTGTTCAGCAATTGATCTCTATCTCTATCCACCTCATTTAGCATTGTGATAGCAAGAACTGCTTCCCACTGACAGCTAATACCAAGCAATGAAATCCCAACATAGCTGTAGCTGAGATTTTACTACCAGGGGAGTTAGATGCATGTATTCAAAAGCTTTGAGCATTTTAAGTGTGTGCTGAGACCTACAGTGGGATTTAAGCTGCCCCTTTTAGTCTGTAGCCACAGAGCAAATGCAGCAAGAGAAGTTTGCCTGGACAGACTGTTTGAGTGATCTTCAGCACATAGCCCAGTTTCTGTGCATGTATTGTTCTTCACTAAAGCTGGGATAACAAGTATTTCTCCTGTCTCCCTAGTGCTATGTGGCATGAACTTTCATACCTTTATCCTTTTGCAATACTTGTGCTTATTGAGTACTCAGCTGCTGGTACTGTGGAACTCAGATGTCATGGGGAGATGGGGGCAAGGGGAAGAAGAGTTTGATGCTTCACTTTATGGTAGTTTGATGCTTCACTTTATGGTTTGATGGTTCAAAATCAGAAAGTAGAGCAAGAATTGGTCTGGGAGGTGAGGGAAGGAGGTAGAAGCTTCTTATGTCAAGCCAGTCACGTGTTTAGAGGTTGGTCCATTTCTATTCCACAGCAACTATGCTTCTTTCAGACAAACCTGGGAGAGTTTGGATACAAAACTATTTGTCTACACCAGGGTCTGTACTGCCATTGCAATAGTGCTAATAAGAGCCAAAACAATTAATTTATAGCTAATAATCTACTAACAATCCTGGAATGCTATTGCATTCTTGGCAGTTTTAAGTCAGCTGGCCTGTAGATGGCTGAGTTTTACTCACATGGGCTGTGAATACTGTCACTACATTATTAGAGACAGGGACTGTTGGCTGCTAGCACACTTTCTGCAAAGCATGAACTGATTTGGCTCTATTCTTAGTTCATAGATCTAGCTTGTACAGTATAAATATCACAGGTTTGGTATAGATTTTTTGGAGACTAACACAGCATTCCCCAAAACTTAAAATCATAAATGCAAAAAGTTAAATACATACATCACACACAACATGTGTTGCAGAAAACCTTATTCTCCACCCCTTTCTCCCAGTCACCTGCTGAATTAGCAGGAGCTGTCTGAAATTGTGCCTAATTTCTATCCTTGAGTCATTTGCAAGAACAGGCTTCATTTCCACATTAAGACCTCCAACGTATATTATATAAACCAATCATCTGTAGAGAAAATGCATTGAAGAATGACCACATTGTGAATTTTCCTCAAGCATGCAAAAAGGATTGAGGAAATCAGCCTTTATCCAGAAAAGTAATTATGTATATTCTTACTTCCCCACAATGACATTTTAAACTGAATTTAAATCTCAGTGATTTTCTGAATCCAAGCAAGCCCTCCACTTCTGCTACTCAGTGCATCATTGGAACTTTTCTCCTAAATTCAAATTTAAACAGCTACACATTGGAAATTGTTCCAATAGACATTTGTGACAATGCAAAGAACTCCAAAAGCCACTTTAAGTGGCATTCCATATGCAGACCAGAGATCTGAAACCTTCTCCAAGATCTTTTGCAAGAGGACTCAGTTTCAATTCAAGTGAAATCTAACAGTGAAAATGGAGACTGCTGTTGGAACGTGCCAATATTTAAAACAAAACTCAGCAGCCCACCTCCTGATTGCAAAGAGACAGCCTGGCACAGAGGTTATCTATTTGCACATCTTACCATGAAATCTTTTTAATGGCACCTGGGAAATCATTTCAAAGGGAAAAGGTTACATTAAAAAGGCACAAAGATACTCTGAAATTCTCTAACAGAACTTCCAAGCTGTTTAAGCCTTTACTGAAGTTGATGATTTTAATGTCTGCTCTGCTATTTTCTCAACATTTTTTCCTCCATTGTGTACAAGCAGCTGATGAAAAATAGCAGGTTAGATAACAAGTGAAATGCTCTATCTAGCAAACTGTCACAGCACATTTATGGTTCAAGAAGGTCAGGATGAATATATCCTGTTAAATCAATCCAAAATAAATCTCTGCTCTCTTACATCACTCACCCAGCTCATTACTCATGATGTAACTTTAATTCAGCTTGCTTTGCTTTTGAGGAAACTTTCTTTGCAGCTTGCATTAGCCAGGAAATTCCATAAATGCTGACTGATCTTGCCCCTTAGTGATGATGTGATCTCTTTTTGATAACGATAATTTATCCACAGAGTTTCTGCACTTTTTTAAAAATCTGAAATTTATTTCTAATTTTTCAGATATTGGAAAGCATTCAGCAATGTTTGTGTGAGGCCCTCTCTGCTGTATGTGTGATTCAAAGCAGGTGGCTACTGCTAATTACACAGTAAATCATAAATCAGGTTTATTTTCAGACAGAGCACATAAATGAACCAATCGGCATGATGCTAAGTTTTAATATAATAGTTTTAAATATTTAACAGATATTTAATTAGAGTCATTGCTCAAGCCCAGTGTGCTTTTAGCAAATGCATATACCAGCCTGGAAAATGGAATTCTCCTTCATGAAGCTACATCTGTACTTAGGTTGGAGCACAAGGGAGACTAGGAGACACGTAGGGATGCAGGAGCCTGTGCCACATACCCTGTTGCTAGCAGGGATGAGCTGGCTCTGACATCGGACTGAGCTGACTGGGAGCCATAGGAATGTGCTGGTGAAGGACAGCTGGCAGCCTAGCAGCACGTTGCTCTTCCACAGGCTTGATTTGTTCAGGCTCAACACAGCACTACAGAGTTTGCATCTGGCTGCAGAGGACTGAGTACAGATCTAACATACAAGGGACAGGGACCAGACTCCAGCCACCCACTCACTCCACATTGTACCCGGAGGATTTGTCAAGGCTGAAAGTGGAAAAAGGAATGGAAATGATTCATGCTAAGGAGAAAGCCCAGAACAAGTATCTTGCCATCCCTTAGTAGTTTATATTACATAGACTTTGGTCAAACATGAGCTACGGGACTCAGCAGAGGACCTGCTGTATGAAGTGCAATAGGTTGAGCTCCCTAGGTTGGGTAGATAATCAAGTTGCTGAGCAGCAAAGCTGGCAGAGCCCATGACACAGCTTGTCACAGTCACTTTTCTTGAGAACATCATGTACCAGCATTCCTAGGCCAAATGCAAGTATCACATGTAAGGATTCCCAACGCTCATCTGTAAAAACACCTTAAACAGTCAGTTAAACAGAACAAAACCCCATCATGTTCCATTTCCCTACCACGAAATTATTACTTTTAACAGGAAATAAAGATACTCTTTCCAGACATCAATGGGAACACAGGCCACATCAGAACTATCCACCAACAGACTGCTAGAATGAGTGTGATGTGCACAAAACACTGCAGTAGAATAAGCTGCATCCAGGAGTATTTTTAATTTAAGCTTCTGAACTTGCAGGGAGAAAAAAATTCAGTGTGAACCAAAGAAACTTTTTCATATTGTTAAGCCTTTTCTCAGAAGAAGTTGGCTTTCTCTATGCAAATCTTGTATCACTAGAAAAATGTCTCTCTGTGTATTTACATGTCACAACCAAACCCATTTCCGCCATTTGAGGAGGATGGAAACAACGACAGAAATGTTATAATGTCTCACTTGTCACGGTGAAAAAAACATGTTTAACACACACAATATTTTATTTTCCATTCTGAAATCATAGAATCATAGAATTGTAGGGGTTGGAAGGGACCTCGAGAGATCATCGGGTCCAACCCCCTGCCAAAGCAGGCTCCCTAGGACATTTCACTGAGATAGGCATCCAGACAGGTCTTGAATCTCTCCAGAGAAGGAGACTCCACCACCTCCCTGGGCAGCCTGTCCCAGGGCTCCCTCACCCTCACTGTGAAAAAGTTTCTCCCCATGTTGGTGCGGAACTTCCTGTGCTCCAACTTGCAGCCATTGCCCCTTGTCCTGTCTCCACAGACCACTGAAAAGGGGCTGGCTGATTCCCCCTGCATCCCTTGCTTAAGATAATTGTAAACATTAATTAGGTCCCCCCTTAGTCTTCTCTTCTCAAGGCTGAAGAGTCCCAATCTTCTCAGCCTTTCCTCATAGGGGAGATGCTCCAGGCCCTTTATCATCTTCGTAGCCCTTCTTTGGACTCTCTCCAGGAGATCCCTGTCCTTTTTATACCAGGGAGCCCAGAACTGGACACAATACTCCAGGTGGGGCCTGACCAGGGCAGAGTAGAGCGGGAGGATCACCTCCCTTGACCTGCTGGCTACACTCCTCCGGATGCACCCCAGGATCCCATTGGCTCTCTTAGCCACCGAGGCACACTGCTGGCTCATGGCCACCCTGTCATCCACCAGGACCCCCAGGTCCTTCTCCACTGAGCTCTTCTCCAGCAGGAGAAGGAAATGGTCTACAGCTATTCAGTGAGTATCTTTATGAGTAGTCTGTGCACATGAAATTATTTAACTTTGGACTGTGTGGATGCATGAAACAAAAACTTCAACAGTAAGAAAGGAATATTTCATGTATGTACAGTGCTTCCTCCTGTCCCTTGTTGAGATGGTTCATCCCAAATAACATCACTCTATCTAACCTTTACTCCTATACCTACTACTGGTCACTGTCAGAGAAAAGATGTTGGACTAGGCAAACATTTAGATTTGTTCTCATTCATAAACCCCAAAGTGAAAAGGAAGCGGTTTCTCCTTTTCTTCCTTCCCTTACACAGCAGACTAATGAAAGCTAAATCCTCCAGGCTTTGCTTATATTTACACATGCAAAGAGTGAAAGAAATTTAATTAAGGCAGCTGAAGTATAAAAAGCAAGAAAGACTGTGTTGTCTAGTTACTGCAGCTTTTTTCAGCAAGAGATCAAAATACCTCCTAACAAGAAAAGCACTTCACAGAAGTGCTCTGTCTGGTTTATTGTCTAAAGCAGGGCTTTTTGTTGTGAATGTCTCTAATTTTTACTGTATTAAAACCCACATTTTACTGTCCTAACTGCTGTTAACACCATTCTGGGTGAAGTTTCTATCATAGCTCCCATCTAAGTTCTGCAATCAAACCCCATGACTAGGTCAATCAACAATCTTTTTTTCTCCTCTATCATTAAATATGGAACTCCTTCCCATTGTCCTGAAGAAGCTTTCTTAGAACTGCTTCAGATACATTCCTATATCAGTTGCTTACCACGTGATGAGATAATCAACTCTTCTGTGAGATTTGCTTTATTTGCATTTTAATATGCTCATCAACCTGATTAGGGAGTGGGGATCCAAATTCTCTAGAGGACAGCATGCTAACTGCAAAGTACTCTGGCTGCTATAATCCAGAGAAAGTTTTAATAGTATATTCTGAATCAACCAATGAGTAAACCTTTTTTCCCATCCTACAGGCTCCTTACATCCATCTTCCATGTCAATCAAGAATTTATATCCTTCAGACATCACTAAACCAGCCAACTTTTTATTAGGTACTTCACACTTAATAGTTTTAACCTGATATTTATGAGAACTTTGTGTTTCCAAATACCTAGATTCTCAGGAAAAACAGGCTAAAAGTCTAGCAAGGTCTTCTCCAACATTTATTGCTCTTAAGCTTGATTCACTTTGGAAATAGTGAACTGGTGGAGCAGGCATGCACTCCTTGAATACTGATTTTGGTTGCCAAATCAATCACATGTGTAGCTGTATTTATATCTGTTGGATTTTAGACTTTATATACAGCTTGCATATAAAAATCACCCACTTTCTAAAAAAAAATTCCATGCTAAATACACATTTGCTAAAGCTGACAAAATGCAGAGCAGACAACAAATGGACAAGTCTGTTTTAGATGATGTCTGGAGTCTTCACTTACCTACAAGAACCACCTCCAAGGTAGGAAAAAATGTGACTGTAGTGGCTCTACAAACCTTCAAGACCAGTTGCTTTTGGTTTTCTGAAAAGGCCAGTGTAACAAAGCTCTCTGGTCTCTACACCACAAAGCCTTCGCCTTCAGGAACCTCAGAAAACTCCTGAGTAGAACAGTAGCCTCACCGTGCACAACATATGTCTTAAAAAGTGTTTGCTGCAATACAGCAATGTTTATTCCCCTCCCATAACACTAATTAACATGATAACTCTCTAGGAAACCACAGAAACATAGGGGTTGGAAGGGACCTTGAGAGATCATCGGGTTCAACCCCCGATAACACCCTTCATTTGAAAAAATATTTCTGGTATGCTTTGACCACTACAAAGGCAAAAATGATAATTTTCTGCCCAGAAACTCTGCTGTCATTCTCAGAAAAAAAAACTTTGCAGCTTCAATTTAAGATGTAACTTCTCAGAGCAGATAATGAGCGGGAGAGTGGAGAAGGGGGAGACTGTGCAATTTAAAACCAGAGCAAACCTCTTCATGCCTTCTGTCACGTTTTGCTCCTTACATTCCTGTCTTTAGGAGCATTTAGTTATTATTTTCCAAAAAATATTGTTCCAACCAGCCAAATATGTCAGGGAAAACCCAAGCAGACCAACCATTGTATTCTTCTGCCACGTTACACTCTTGAACAACTTGCTTCACAAATTAACAGGCTTGTCAATTAAGCTTTGAGCTTCAGTAAACCATCTGTATTAAATGTGACTTGGATATGAGGGAAGACTGTCAGATCAAATGAAGAAGATTAATGTGGGATTCTTAGAGCAGACACATCATCTGATGACTTTTGGGTGGAAAAATACATTGTGCTGTTAATTACCCTTAGTTCAGAGTTCCACCCAGTGCTCTGGATTGGCAAGCAACTTCAGAGCTTGCAATATTTCTTTTCTTAACGAAAAGAAACATTCTTTGATAATTTTGGAGGCTAAATATTACATTCCTTTTCATGTCACCATCTAATGAATCAAATTGCCAAATGTTTTACTTTTTTTTCATTAAGCCTCATATTCCATTGCAATTTAGTTCATCAAAATTCATTGCTCATGGTTGTTGGTTTTTGGTTAAGGTATGTGTGTATTTTTTTTCCTGTGTTAGTTTTGAGTAGTTTTTTTACCTGAAACACATGCACCACTTCTCCTTCAGCACCTATGTACACATTAGCCTGAGTACTACAGCCTGTCTCACCTATCAGGCAGCACTAAAGAGAGACACTTTGCATTTCTCCTCCCTATCCCATCTCAAGCCCTGATTCTTCACCTGGTCCTGGACATGTTTAAGCTGGTATTCAAAGTTAACCAGATAATAAGCATATTTGATACATGGATATGATAGATGCTTAACAAAGGAAGGATTTAAATTAAAGATTATGCCTTCAAGTAAATCCAAAGGACTGATAAGTCAAAATCCTGGCTGTAGTCTGTATGTTCCAGTGTTACATCTTTCTGATTTGACTGTATTTCCATGTGGAAATTAATTCTGAACAGAAATGTGTTAGGCTTTAAATAAGCAAGAAGGACAGATTTGCAAAACTAACCTGATTTACATCACTCAAGACTTTTTACCCACTACCTGTGGCAAAGCAAATTAGCCTGTTGATCAGCAGGAGCTTCCTGATGAGAAGCAACAAATTTCTCACTGATGGAAGTCTTTAATGTGTCTCTCAAGAGCTCAGAGTTAGCTGCCTGAGTTTATTTTGGTTTACACAGCACTTTAGCTACTTTCCACTGAGGATTTTGTTGTGTGCTTGCTTGTTTTGAAATCTCTTACATAACAGACCTGAGTTGGAACCACCATATAGCTAGAAGGAAGATCAGCAAGTGAACAGGATCTAAAGGTGCTTTTCCAGGGAAACTTGAAGCCCATTTAATAATCAGTCTTGGGGAAAAGAATCCTGACTTTTAATACAATGTACAACACAAATTCATTTTCCTTTTTGTATTTTATTTAATTTCTACACACAGGTGGTATTAACAAAGGACAATACACCCTTAACAGTTATGGGGGATTGATTTTGACAAATGTTTTGGACAATTTCTACCATAATCGTGTAAATTCCAATAGACATCTCCCTGTTTTATGGGCAAAGGAAGAGTTTTGGATAATTTTTCAGTCTACAAGTTCAATGTGTTTTTTTAAGCAGATTGCTACTTGGTATCCTGATGAACTAATAAGATCTGTTGTCTCCCCTAGAGCTTAGCCATCATGTCACATCACCCACAGATGCTCGGACAGGAACCAGCAGAAACTACTCCAACCTGCCACATAACTAGTTCTGCACTACCTTGTGCTTTCTATGGAGCCCTTTTAGAAGTGGGAGATGATTCCCATTAGCTTGTGTTGCTCATTGCACATAGTCCTTCAGGCACTTCTACCAAAGTGTTTCCTGTTCAACACTTTCTAAGATGCTATAAATTACACTGATCATAAGATCTCTAGGGAAATTTTCTACTCTTTATTTAAAGCATTGATTGAAGTTTCTGAATTATTTATAATTCTTACAAATAGCTAATGTCATAAAAATTATAACTCATTAAAATAGTCTCTTTATTTCCATATGTAGGTCTATGGCTCTACTGATAATTTAATAGAATTGTGATTATTTTTTTCTCCTCAAGAAAAGCAATGAGAGCTGCAGGGACAAGGTGCCCTTTCACTCCATGCACATCTAGATGAAGTGGATTTTTGTTGACTGTGAGCATTAATTGTGTAGTGATTTCATTTACTGGAAGACCACGGGCACCTTCCTGCACACAATGCAGTAGTAATTTTACTTGTCCGTCCCTTTTTCAAAGAAACATTGGGAAAACTGATTTTAAAAATGCTAAAAAGGTAATTTCTTCTAAAAGTATATAGTAAAAAAAAAAGCCTGAGGAGGAAAAGTTTGTTACAGGGGTTGTGATTTGCTGAAGCTGGAATCTAGTCAGAATGTCAGGTAACAAGTGATGCACAGAACAACAGAAGTTGTCTGGCCCTCTGAATTCAAACACTGAAGCATTCAGGTTTCAGCATAAGGTTTTCTCTCAACTCTAGTGTTTTCAGAAAAGTACTATACACATTACTGGTCAATGTTATCCTGGAGAGATGGTACTACTGGATCACTGTCAACCTTAAAAGTTTCCTCATTGTTGTTCTTGTTTTGGTGGTATTTCTCAAAGCCACATTACCGACTGTTGCTGTTTCAGACTCTGCAGAGGTTGGCAAATGGCTGGGAAGTTAGCACAGAAATACTGTTCTATAATGTATTTGTAGTCACTCTTAGAAAAGATTCCCTTTGTTATTACTTTCATTCTGTCCTTAATAGGTACACTCTTATTACAAATTATAGCACTCTGAATATGTAAGACCCAGCTAGTGCACTGTAATTACAAATGAAGGCTAATGATTCTTCTAATCTTGGGCTTTTTTTGTATAGTATCATCCTATTTAAGATCACAAGAGCAGTAATAATGGAGGATGAACAAGAGGCACAGCTTCAGCCACCATTTAAAGAGAGGCCTCTTTCTCCGTTGTCTCCTGCCTTCAAAGAAAACAGGGGGGGATAAAAAAAATCAAGAAAAAGAGAAAACTAAATCTCATCCCAAACCTTAAGACAGCCCAGAATTGCCCTGCCAGCAGTGGAAGAAACAACGTCAGGTAACAAAACCTTACGGATGACTGATTCATCTTATATCTTCAGGTACAGTAAACACCAGAGCTGAAGACAGCTATAAATGACACCAGTATGTTGGGTCAAAGGCTGATGCACTGGCTGCCTCCCAAAATCACAAATCCTTCTCCCTTCCACCCACAGATACACCCCCTCATTTCTGTGGCAGGGAAATGTGGTGACACAGACGAAAACACATTTGGGGTACACTCCGCTAGTCACCCCCAACCTCTGTGACTACTGTATTAAGATATTCAACAAAGTACAATTAGGAGCTGAGCACAGTCATAAAGAAAATGAAAAGTCATGTTCTTGATTAGCCCAGAACAGTCCATATTACTTATTGCATTGAATGTCACCACACATTACAGAAAAATTGAGAGTCACATAGGAAATACTTGAAAATATTACTATTAAAATTATTAAAATAACATCAGTGGATAATGTGCTCTGGCCTTGATCCTTCCAATCATTTAAATACACACTTAATTGAAGCTTTTGGGACCGAGGAATTAAAAAGAATATTTTTTAAATGGTCAGAGAAACCTACACAAGATTTCATACAATACAATGTCATAGTGAATAATGCATGAGAATATTTGCTGCATTTAATGTTTATTTAGTATAACAGTAGATCTGAGTTTACAATCCCACTCTCTGACTAATTTAACTCCTGAAGTCTGACTGATCACCACTAAGTCTCTTGGCACTAGTTAAGGATATCTCCACTAAGAACATTTGCTAACATTGTCCCCAATAAGCAATGGCCATTACTATTCACTCACATTAAGCTAGAGACACTCCCTGGCAGATGTCCTAGTTAAACAGCCATCCCAATTCATTATATTTCCCATTAAAGGAACAAATAATATTTTTGCTATTGAAATTAGATCAAAATATTGAAAGCTTCATAAAAGTCCTCCCACCTCGTTTGGGGAAGAAGAGATACACATTATCATAAGCACTTCACAACGTATTGCTAGCAGCACATCAGTGTCACAGTTGAATTATGACATTCCAGAAATGCCAGCCTTCTTAACTGCAAAAGTAGCCACTATTTCAATAAACTGGAAGGACACATCAAGGTCTATTAAAAAATGGGATGAAAGGAATGTGGTATAAGCCTTCCACCTCTTCTCCACCCCTTCTCTGCCATTAGCAGTCTGCATTTCAAAATCAGCTGTAGTGAAGGTGAGCAACTTGTCTTTCACAGTATTTAATTCAGCTTTAAAGACAGATCACTAATACATTAGATGTCCACATAAATCAAATCACCAGAGGGCAATAGCCATGGTGGTTTAAGCAGCAACCACACGCAGTTTCTAACCACATTAGTAGCAAACCCATGCAGATTCATCAGATACAGCCCTGCAGTTGAAACTTCAGAGGTCTACCCGTGCAAGGTGCAATGTTCCTGGTTACCTTGAGAACAAACAGGACGTGAAAACAAGCACCAGTAAACAAGAAGCCTGGCACACCTCAGCAGGGCAGGCCTGACAGTCAGTGCCACAGGAGAACAACGGGTCTGGACTGTGCTCCATGAAGTTTAAAAAGCTTGTTTTCTGAAACAAGTGTCATTGTATTGGGCACTTGGAAGCAATAATCAGGCTATAAAAATTTACAAGAGACCATGAATTTTTAGTCTGATCTTTCCATTAGGATTAATTGTAAGCAGTGTAACAGAGTCATAAAGCAGCCCCAAAGAGCAAATCTTCCCTATAATTAATTGTGCCATTTGACTAATAAAATAATGCATATTTCCATTAACAAAGCTGAACACAAACAGAATTGATTTTCAGCTTTATTTGATGTAAACACAGCTTATTATCTTAATTAATCCTTCTCCAGACTATGTTTACTGGAACACATTTGTCTTAAATAAAGCAATACATAAGCAGTATTTTTATCTTTATATCCTCAGATATAATGTAGGCCCTAAGACCCCATCCAAGAACATATTCACGTTACTAATGCCAACATCACCTTGTAAGTAGGTCCCTGCTGAAGTAGTTGTTCCAACCCTGGGGCTTCCTACCAGACAGCATCAATTTGCAACAAATGGTCTTAGTGCTCTGCTCTGTAACTAACTAACATGAGGTAAGTGCTTCCTGCCAGCAGGGCAGCCCCAGGCAAGCTGCTGGGCGGGTGAATATGGAATTTGTCATTCCCTTCTTATCTTGAAAAGGCTCTCGCAATTATTTGTACCAGTCCTTTCAGAATTTGCTGTGGTACCTCCTGAAAAATAAGTTTTCAAAGTAACATGTTTCTTCACCTTTGTATTGGGTACCAGTGGCGGGAGCCGCAGGCCCCTCTGTGAGGAGAGGCCAGGGCTGCCCACACCAGACAAGGCTGTCCCAGCCCTCAGCCAGGCTGGTGGCACCTCTGGGAAAACACATTTTGAAGACGGCAACACCTGCACAGAGTGAGGACAAAAGTGTGAGAAACAGCCCTGTGAGTGCACAGGTCAGAGCAGAGGGAGGAGGTGGTGATGCAAGCACAAGAGCAGAGGGTGCCCTGCAGCCACCATGGAGAGACCACGGGGGAGCAGATCTTGACACTGTGGCCCGTGGAGGACCCCATGCCAGAGCAGGTGGATATTTCCTGAGGGAATTGCTTGGAGAGCCCATGATGGAACAGGTTTACCGAATTCTATGATAAACCACAAACTCTCACGTTATTTTGCCATCTTGCATCTCACTCCTTCCTTTTTCTTCCCCTCCCTTCCGTAGCGGCACAGAAAGGACCATGCCAGAATATTGTCACAGTGGGCCAACATCTTGTTTCAAAGACCTCAGAAGACCATTACCATTCTGACATTGATAATTAGGCAGAAATATTTCCCTTTGGAGGTAGGATCTGTTTCAGCCTAAAGAAGCAAATCGAGGGTTTTTATTTACCTATTTGACAATCCAGAATAGAATTTTTTGTTAACAACATAAACAGGCAATACCCTTCAAAATCTAAAATCAGTCTCTATGCCCTCAATTTACTAAAAGACATATGAGCAGAAAAAAAATATACACTTCAATGCAAAAGATAACATGCAAAATCAGCAGGACTGAAGCCTACATTTAAATACTTTCTAGAATCAAGTTTTGAATCAAATACTACACAGTTTAATCAAAGAAATACATTTGCATTCCTACCTTTCACTGAATTTACAGCACATTGTTTAATTGTATTTTCTAATTATGACAAGCTACACAATATCTCACTTGCTACTATTCCTTTACAACATCTTAATTTGTAAAGCCTCCATCTGTGAGAAATTTCCAAGGAAGTATTTTGAAGTCTTTCATAATTTCACTGCTTCCCTCTGGCTTCTCCTCTCTTTTGCCCAGTACTGATTAGTGTAACATAATTCAAGAGGAAAACATGCTGGTTTTCAGTGCTATTCTCATTTCTTCTCCTAGTCTCAGAAAAACAACCAAAAAGCCAAACCCAACCAAGAAAACCCATCAAAAAACAATGTTTTTATGATAACAAAATTACTCTCGTCTGGAAACTGCACTATCTGTAGAGATTTAATATTTTTTTAAAAACCTAGAAGGAAGAAATAAATCTATGCCTTCAAACAGCAACTAGTTTTTATTTTCTTTGAATGAAAATCTTAAGGTACTGGTACCAGCAGGAGACATACCTAGACAAGCACTTACCTTCCCAGAATTTCCAGAAATGGACATAAAAGCAGAACTTTATCTCTTTTTTGAAATTTCAAACTAAGTGCAAAACTTCCTTTACTCCTGTTCTGAGGGCTTCTACTCTGCTATGACCCAACCAGTACAAATTTCTCCCACTAATATGACCAGGATTTATTCAGAAAAAATTCAGTGGAATAGGAACCAGCAGGGAGACAAATCAAAAGTGCTGCTGGGATTATGGGCTGTGGAGAGCGTATCAGCAGCTAAAGATATTAAAATTAGATTAAAAAGCTAATGCTATCTGAAAATTATAACCAATTTTAAAAATCCTAGTTAATTGTAATTAGAAGATGATCTATAAAATTGATGGGAATTACACAAGTGATTGAATTAAACCAGCAGTATTTTTGCAACAAACCTTACGTAGTACAGAAAGACAAATTACAAAATAGCCACTCTGTGTTTAATCAAATGAGACAAGTATTTATTCACTCATTAGAAGTGCTTTCCTCTATAAGTACTTTCTTCGATGTAAAAATCTTTACAGTTTGCCTAATTTTTCATTCAAAATAACTGAAATGCTTGAGATGCAGGAATATCCCTTGTGTTTTCTGAATATACATTTTTCAAATTAGAATTTTTCCAAATTCCTTTCAGACCCATCATGATAGCAGGACAGTGCACTGGAAGGTTTAGTAACAGTGTTAGGATGAAGAATATATTACCTCTACTCAAAAAGGTAAGTATGGAACTACTAAAGTAAACTCAACAAGCCTGCATATGAACAACAGTGCCACAGTAATAAACAGATTCAATGTATTTTTTTATCATAAACAGTATTTAAAGATATTTCAAACTACTGGCTAATTTAGAACAAATTCTGTTTCCAGTAACTTGCCTTAAAATCAGCCAGTGCTTGCTCAGCAGTTTAATGATGTTCTCCCTTTAGAAACTGTACAGAGCAGCAATTCCCTCATTAAACAGAATCATAAATAAATTGCCTCAATTTTCTCAGCACAATCTTTCTTTGATTGCTCCTGTATAGGTTTTATCATTATTTAAAGATGTAGTTTTAAGATACAAGTTTTCTTGTGTTCTGCTAATCACACTGCTCTTTCAAGATTTTAAATCTCCTCTGAAAAAGCTGCGTGCTATGTGCTGAGCAGCCAAGAATCCTTCTGCAGGATGTTTTCCCCACCAAGGATGACTTCATGCTGCTTAAGGCCAGAAGGGCTTTTAGATTGCTTCCTTTTATTTTGTGTATATTCCACCAGGTTATCTGTAGAAATGACCCTAAGGGCATATCACAAATGTATGGAAATTACCATCCATATCATCCTTTTTCTTTCTTCCATTATTTTTTTTATTGACTAATGCAGAAGAAAACAAGGGCAGGAGTACACAAGGGTTCACACTTCTGGAAAAGCACTTCTAACATGTTGCCTGCTCTTATCTGAGCAGCAATGGCTGGGTGCCTTCATTTCTATTCACTGTAGTACAAAGCACATCTATTTGCATAAAACTATTATGGAGGCTATCTGGTCTCCACTGCCTTGTCTCTTGAGCACCACCTTTTATTCTCATTAGTGAAGAGATGCCCCTGGGAATTATTTAATCTCAGAGATTAATCTCAGAAAATGTTTGTTTTGAGGGCATTTGTCTTAATATACATAATAAAAGCAGTGGGCTGTCTTAGAAGGGGAAACAAATTCTCATGTAGTTTTATCAGACATGACAAGTCAGCAACTCTGAATCCTTTACTTCATTAGAATTTCAGATGCAAGATAGAAATCTAAAATATATAATCCTCAGGCTTTTGCTCCCTCTCATAACTGGAGAAGAGAATTAATTTAAGAGCAATTAGGATTGTTGTATAATAAGAAGATTTAAACCAATAAAGGAAATTCATCGTGAAAGGGTTGAATGAAGGCATAATTTGAATACCTTTTCACTCAAAGTTCCTAAAGCATCTCACCTAGTATAATTCTGACCCTTCTGTTACTGATGAAGCAATTAAGGCACAGAGTAAAAAAAAACCTCAGAATCTTCTTAGAAGCTTTGTTTTGATATTTATATCAGAAAAACAATCACAATTTCCCAGTGTATTCAATGAAAAGCTGAGCTCAAACCTTTTCCACTATAGGGGTGCAGACAAAATCGGCAAAATAATAGAACATAATGGAATGAAAATGGAAATTATAAAATACTGTAAATATAACACCTAAACTGAACATCTACCTCCAGCTCAGCCTCTTCTAGAAACCCTGGTATATCCATATACCTAAGCTGACTCACTGCTACTTTCTCACTGGCTCACATTAATTTAGATGTCTGTGCATACAGTTAGCAGAGTTTATGGATAACTGAGAACTTATGGCAAAAAGAGTGTTTAACCCATTATTCAAAAGCTACAAAGTCACAGACACACAGCAAAAGGGTATCTACAGCAGCAGTTCAACAATATCCATGCATCAGAGCTGAGCCAGGGAGCACTGAGGTTTCCTGGCATTTATGTATTTTGTAATGTAACCCCACCTTATTTTTACCTGGCAGAAAAAGTTTTAGAATTTAGACCTGGACCTTTCTGTCTGCCAGCTCTTCAAATCCTTAAAAAAAAAAATCCAGGGTCATCACTTTCTGGGACACCTCCTCAGGAATCAAAGGCTATAAAATTGATGCTATTTATATATGAAAGAAATATAATTTAGACATTACCAGATAGAAGGCAGGGGATGGAAAGCAATCACTACCAGATTAAATTATTTGCCCAAGGTCAGTGCTTGAGAACAGTAAAAGTGAAAACTGAACTATTTGGATTCCTGGGCTGGCAATTAAGCACCTAAAAAAGCCATTCTTTCACTGTTTTTTGAGAACTAGTATGTATTTTACTCAGCACATGGGAAGTAGAATAACATGGTACATATGTGAAGTGAATAAACAGCTCGAAGGTGCCAGAGATGATGGGCTTAGATATTTTGCAAGTGTAATAATGAAGTGTCAGAATTGGAGTCAGTCAAAGAATAACTCTTTGAAGTTTAATGTAATAACAACGGGGAAGTTCTGCTATTTTCCCCAAGCAATTATCCAGGCATCTTGGGATATCAGAGGCTGCTTAGTAGGATGATAGCTATGAAAATTACAAGAAAGCCATATTTATATGATCAAAGATGTTTTGTTGGCAATAGCTTTACTGGTAAATATACAGAAGGGTCCACTTTTTCTTATAGGAAGATGGATGAGCAACAGCATCTCACAACAACTCTTCAGCTCAAAGTGATTTGGATAATACTGAAGTTGCATCCTTTTAAATGTAGAGTAAAAGTGGAAATTTGTTTTATCACCTTATTTCATCATGCCTGAGGGCAGTCATTATCTTTGCATTTGAGCATCTCACACCAACAGATTTATCTGGAACATCTAAAGGGGGAAAATACAGATCATATACCTCATATTGTGGGAGGGGTAAAAGACAAACCAAATATTTTCACACCGTGAGATTGAGCTACATTTCATTTATTTAATCCTCAAACTCTCCCTAATCCTGCCACCTATGAGGAAATCAGTATTTTATAAGAGCCAACCATTCAGTCCCCTTCCTATCACTGTAATTTTTCATGGGGTAGGTCACGCTGTCAACAAGTCGTCAGATACTAAACAGTTATCAGCTAAAGCAATACACATCCAACCTGAACCCATGAACTTCAGCTTATTGTCAGTCAACTGAGCTATCCCCATTTAACAAAGTCTTTAGCTCATGACTTTCTACAGGATTTGGTCAGGACAGAGTATTGCTTGAATTGAATTGAAAATTGAACCAACATCTAATTACAAAGCACTATATCAAAACTGTCGAGTAAATTGCTCTTACAAATCATTGAGTTACTTATGGTCTTCCAAAGAGCAAACTCCACCACTAAAGCACATTCCTTGTAGCCAGCCAACAGTAGCTGTGACAGAGTAAATCACAGGGGATTGCAGACCCAATCCTGATCACTGACAAGGGGTCCCGAGACAGACACACACTGTTAGTCCTGACTAGGTTAGTAGGAGCTGCAGATCACGTGACAGGGAAAAGGCAGCTAATTATCCCTCCTTCTACCCTACTCCACTTTCCCCACTGTCTCTAGAGCACACAGACTGAGATTACTCTTTGTTGATCTAAACACTTTGATGATCTTAAGAGTCTTTTCCAACCTAAATGATTCTTAGGGCTATGAGTTCAATTATCAAATAATAGAAATAATATTGCTATAACAAATTTCAAACATATAAACCAGTTTAGAGTCAATGGATAATTATAAAAACAGTTTAATGCAACACTTTCCAAGGAAATGATTGAAAAAATCACTAGTGTGGTTCCATCTGCCTTCTTCCAGGAATGAGGAATGTGATGTTCTAAAGTCATTCCCTGCAAGCTTTTGTTCCCAATGTAATGAGGCCTAGATGCCCTTCTGAAGAGCTCACATTGGACTCTGTTCATGCTGCTGAAGAATTCTTTATGGCATCAAATTAAGTAGTAATGCTCAGTTTGGAAATAGAGAAATGAGACTTCAGGTCTGTCTTCAGAAAGATCTGGAGATCCTCTGAAAGCACCACTGTTACATCACCCATGATTCAACTGTTTTCAAACTGAGAATCAACCATGATTTTTTTTTAGGTGTCAAGCATTTACCTCAGAACACACAACCATTCAAGAAGTATTTAGCTTAGCACTGCAGTTATAACGCTCTCTGTACCACTCTTAAGGATCCAGGGATATTTATACTGCACAATATTCAACAGTCAAGAGCCACGGTTAATGATGAGTTTTCTAATTTTCATCTTACAGTTCCAGAAGGAAGTGCTTCTAGGGCATTGCTACCTGTCTTGAGAAATCTCACAAGCTCAGCACAGAACACGTTGCAACTGTCTTCAATAAACGCAAATACAGTTAATGTGTATCAGACAAGTCCTCTTAGTATCATGGTCCTCAGCTCACTAAGAGATCACAGAATCACAGGGGTTGGAAGGGACCTCGTGAGCTCATCAGGTCCAACCCCCTGCCAAAGCAGGGTCCCTAGGACAGGGCACACAGGGCGGTGTCCAGACGGGGCTGGAATCTCTCCAGAGAAGGAGACTCCACACCCCCTGGGCAGCCTGGCCCAGGGCTCCCTCACCCTCACTGGGAAGAAGTTCTTCCCCACATTGGGGGGAACTCCCTGTGCTCCAACTTGAGCCCATCACCCCTTGTCCTGTCCCCACAGACACTGAAAAGGGGCTGGCTAATTCCCCCTGCATCCCATGCTTAAGATAATTATAAACACTAATTAGGTCCTCATTAGCCTTCTTTTGTCAAGACTGATCAGTCCCAGTTTATTCAGCCTCTCCTCATAGGGTAGATGCTCCAGGCCCTTCAGCATCTCCCTGTCCCTCCTCTGGACTCTCTCCAGGAGATCCCTGTCTGTTTGATCCCAGGGAGCCCAGCACAGGACACAACACTCCAGGTGGGGCCTGAGCAGAGCAGAGGGGGAGGATCCCCTCCTGTGACCTGCTGCCCACACTCCTCCTGATGCCCCCAGGATCCCATTTGCTCTCTTAGCTACCAGGTCACACAAACAATGAGCAAGTAATGTCTGCACAGCTAAGTGTTCAGTCTTAGAGTCTCTAGGTTCCCAGTTTATCAGAGAAAACATAATTTGGGAATGTAAAAACAAAGTCTTTTGAACCAGTTATTAAAAGGATGCTTTGGTTTTCACTGAAGACCTAATGATGTTTCCCTCTCCCTAGCTTACTGCAACACTGACCAAAAATTTCTGTGAATACAAATAAAACCACCCTACCTAGCAAATCAGTCATTCAATAAATCAATTATTCCAGAAGATAACTAAGATGTAAACAATTTATTCAAAATGCCCTTAATTGCTTGCAAACAATTCATGAGAACATTAAGGTCCATCTATCAATTTAAAACTTCACTTGAAAGTTAACTGTTCTCTGTCAAAACATTCAAAATGCAAAATTCAGATTTTTATTGTCTGTGTGTTTCACAGAGAATATGCATCACCAGGCAGTGATGGAATAATAGAATCATAGAACTGTAGGGGTTGGAAGGGACCTCGAGAGATCAATCGGGTCCAACCCCCTGCCAAAGCAGCTCCCTAGGACATTTCACTCAGACAGGCGTCCAGACAGGGCTGGAATCTCTCCAGATAAGGAGACTCCACACCCCCCTGGGCAGCCTGTCCCAGGGCTCCCTCACCCTCACTGGGGAAAAGTTCTTCCCCATGTTGGTGCGGAACTTCCTATGCTCCAACTTGCAGCCATTGCCCCTTGTCCTGTCCCCACAGACCACTGAAAAGGGGCTGGCTGATTCCCCCTGCATCCCCTGCTTAAGATAATTATAAACATTAATTAGGTCCCCCCTTAGTCTTCTCTTCTCAAGGCTGAACAGTCCCAATCTTCTCAGCCTTTCCTCACAGGGGAGATGCTCCAGGCCCTTCATCATCTTCGTAGCCCTTCTTTGGACTCTCTCCAGGAGATCCCTGTCCTTTTTATCCCAGGGAGCCCAGCACTGGACACAACACTCCAGGTGGGGCCAAAATGGAGAAACAGATAAAGTCTGAGATTAACCATCTTTTCCCCCTGTGCCTGGTGAAGTCAACAGAAGCTTGGTGTAAGTACAGAAGCAGCATTAACCAAACATTGCATTACAGGAAGGGAAACAATAATAATTAACACAGACTGCCTTATTACTACCTTAGATAACTACCTCTTACTACCTGGATAACTACACTAGCTAAAACATGAGATTATAATTACAGAAGTACCACTGGCACATTCAAACTGCATAATCTGCCAGAGAGGTTCCTAACCAGAGATTCAATATAGAGAAGCAAATCCATTCCTGAACGCTGCATCTTTCCCCTATCACATTACTGTATCTAATCTGGGATTCTGGGGGGAGATTAGACTTTTCAGAGCTGTCTTTTGGGATAGCTAAATACAATAAATACCCTTCAGAGTACAACTTGGTATTTCAGTCACAGGATTTACTGTAGTTGGCTTTGCCACCAAGGTATATTTGTCAGACATTTATTTCTTCTCTGCCCATCACCATTAAAAGATTGTGAGTAGTTAAATAGAACAAAGGAAAAACAGCCAGAAAATTTGTATGATTTAATTAAAGAAAGAAATCAAAGGGATTATAGCCAACAAAGGAAGCTTAAATGAAAAATTTACTACCTCTGGAAGTAACTCCCTGTGTAAGGTAATAAAATACCTGGCACTTGGGTTTCCTTGTGAAATGAATCATATATCTTCTGCTGCATGTTGTTCACTACACAACTCTTCCACAGGTCTCCAAATAAAATCACCACTTCCAACAGCTGCAGCTGGATCTTGTTTTGGGCTGAAGAATATTTCTTTAATATTCATCTCATTTTTCTATTGACACATGAAACCTGTCTAGACTCTGATCAAAATTCTTTTCTTGTTTTGCTAAGTCACTGATGGCAGAGAAAAACCTGGGTTTCCATCCTTCCTGAGATGGAGGCAGGCTGAGCTACTCTGGCTAATGCTCACCCAGGAACTATTCATCATTTCAGGACACTCAATCATAGTTCCTAATGGACTCCAGTGAAAGAAAAAAGTAAATATTGAAGTAATTTTACTTAAATCCAAAAAGAATATGACACACATGGAGAAATTGCATTTGTAAAATTTGGTTGGATTGTGATGGGGCCCAAGGTTTGGGCAGACAGACATTTCAAGCCATGTTAACGCTGACGTCAGGCCACCAGAGAGAAAGCATTCCTCCTCCAAAAGCATGGGTAATTCAGACTGAAGAGCACTCAGACCTGATAACAGCCACCTGGAATCTTCACACTGATTTATGTACAAGGCAGAATAGCACCCAGGGAAGAAAAAACATGGGCTGGAGACCAGTGTGCCAGTCTGGGATATGTAAGCACCTGCTGCGTTTCCTCTGTGATCATGGGCCAGTCTTCATGGCTTTCTGATCTCTCTGGATTTCAGAGACAGCCTTCCAGCAATTCTCTAATGAAAGGTATCACAGAGATTGTGGGGTGGCTCCTGCTTTTTTTATAGGAAAGAAACTCGAAAAATATTGTCATAGTCCTATTTCAATGCATTAAACATCCAGTTTCATTATTACCTGAGTGTAAAACTTCAATTAACATAACATATGAATGCCTGGTTTTATTCATGTATAAATTGGGGAAATCACTTCTCAAGTTTCATCCCATTTAAAGGAAAAAAAGTCTCTGAAAGTTTCTACTGATCTCTCTTATAGAAGTAGAATCATGGGGAATTTTTCTGGGCTGACAAACAAAAGCCACCACCCAAGAAAAAACCCACATTTATTAATCAGGCAGTACACTGCAAAAGAGCTTTGTCCTAACTCAACAGTCATCTGATTTAACTTCACTGCTTGTGCCTAGACTCAGTACCTATAAGCACTCATCTTTCTGAACAAGGTAAACCAAGAGAAAAGCAAATTATTTAACAAAACCCAACACTTTTCTCTTTTTTCTCTATATATTTGTTTGGAAGGGAATTTTAGTGATTTAACCTATTCAGGGAATAGATGAAAACCTGTGCTTATTAATAGCAAGAATATCACTGCCCTTAGGAATACTGAGATCTCAGCAGCCACACTTTGTGTTATGGTGTGAACTTAATCAGTCTAAGAGGGTCACAGCTCTTTCCTTTGCCATTAATAATGTCTGTATCTCATTTCCAAAACTATTACTCTGCAGCTCTGTTAACTCCCTCTTTGTATGTAAATCACATATAAATGTACCCAATCTTTATATTTAAGACATCACTCATGAAAAAAATTCCCTGATGCCAATAGAAGTGCTTAAAATCAGCTTCCTATAGATTGATTTTATGTGGAATCATGGTGAATTTTTTCAATGACATCAAATTGGAATTAAATTAAAACCACTGCTTTTCTTTTTCTTAAAATTTCACATTTATTAATAAATGCATGTCCAATGAGATCTAAATTTCTATAAGTCAAAAAAATGATAGAAGCAATTGGAGACAACTGCAGAGTTAACATGCCTGTAAGGAAGTTCACAAGCAAAGCCAGAAAGAGAACCAAAAGTTGGGGACAAGCAACCAAAATTAGAAGTAACTGAGAAAGTCATGCTGTATTTCAATTACCACTGCCAAATGTCATTTGCACATAAAATTGAAACAGAATGCCTGTAAAAATCCATATTTGCTTGCCAAGTCCTTAACAAATCTTTGGTTAAAATTAAGCTTAGATTGCATTTCTTATATTAGAGAAATTGATTTTTAACCTAGCTAATCTTGTTTCTTCTAAAAGTCTTCTCCACATTATGGAGTGATCCTTCTATGTCCTTGTTTCCCACTGAGCTCTATTCCATTTGTTTCTTAATTCTATTATTCCATTTTAAAAGGTGGGTTTTTTCCTCCTCATTCCTCTGCAGAAGCATACAATGGACAGATCACATCTGCTTTAGGCAAGCAAAGCTTCCAGTAAGTGTTAATAAGAACAGTAGGGACACTTGGGTAAGGGTGGAAGGTCCCCCCAGAAAGAAAATCACCTGAACAGAACTTTCTCTATTAATTAAAAGTTAATTTAAAGATGAGAAAGGGATCTATGTGGTACTGATCCATTGGCTTCCAAAGATACTAAATGCTTGCTTTAGAAGGTTGGAGTCTTTCCATAGGAGGAATGGTTCACAGCTCTTTCCCTAGACACACACAGGACTGATCAGAGTGAAATATGCTTTTCCAAAAGTCTCTAATTGAAATCAGATGAAGGAAAAATTCATATTTTCTCCAGGGAAAACCAGGTTAGGACAGTAATAAACACCAGAAAAATCTTTGGTTCCACTTGGCAGAGAGAAAATATCTTTGTGTCCTCCTCTATGCTGGTGAAGTATTGTTGAGGGTTTGGTAGTTAGATTGTCTTCCAAATATATACAGCACTATGGTTTCTGACCTCAAATTTTGTTTGGTGAGCAAGGGTTGCATTAGAGCCTACTCTTTCCTACCAGCACAATGATGGTGTCTGACCACACCTGGTGTTGTTGAGGCATCACAGTGCCTTCTGCTGTTTATCAGTGCTGATATTTTAATCTTATTAATTACTTGAAAACAAAGAGAGAAGACTAATTTTTGTCCAAAATGTAATTATATTACACATATTGTATTGGTCATACATCTTTATTCATCAGACTGAAAAGGGACTAGGGCTACAAGTCAGAAGAGATCAATATAGATATTTTTCTTCCCCAAAACTGCTTTTCTCTTCTCATTAAAGCAGCAACTAGCAGTTACCACTGGAGCTAACCTTAATTAGCTGTGACTGATAGGCAATGTAAATCTCAATATTCAAATAGTTGTTAGAGGAAAACTGTTTCTTTCTTCCATTTTTGCCACGTTTTCCAAGTGTCCATTCTCTCACACTCAGATTTACCCAGTGAAGCAACTTGCTGTGCTGTTGTTTTACATAGTACTGGCTACTGTAGTTTTATGATGGGATGTTAATGTACAGGGCTGTTATCTATATCATTCAGACTCTATTATTCCTACTGGCATAAAAGTCAGGTCTTTGTTATCCAAGTATCTGAACAACACAGAAGGGAATATGCTCATCATTCCTTACAGATCTCTTGCTGGCAGGGATTTGGACCTTCAAATCTGGAAGGGAAAAACAACCTGGAAGTTTCCTTCTCCCACCTGAAAATTGCCTCCTCCCTCCTGTAAAGGTGTGCAGAGCAATTAATCTCAAAATTTATTGGGCTACTTGATACAAACAGATTCTTTGAATGACACAGAATCACTAAGTCAGAAAAGATCTTTGAGATCAAGTCCAACTATAGCCATTATTGACATTATGAATGAATACTATGAAAGCTGCTTTGCTTCCTCCTTTCCCACTGCCTCTCTCACTCCCTTTGAAAACATTACCTTTAATGTTCATAAAGAAATACTTCCTTTCTAGCTAACATGCACTAAGGCCATCTTAGGCTGAATTTGAGTGATGTCAGGTCACTTATTTAGTAGATATCCATGAAACAACGAGCTATGAGTGGAAAAAATCTATACTTTACATGGCAACAGGTGAGATAATAGAGTTGTAAGTGTTCTTTCTAGGTTTTGCATCATATCTGTAAGACATTACTACCTGAAAAAACAAAAGCAGGAATATTTTAAATAGGCATCTGAAGCAAGGCTTCAATACCTGTATGAAGATCTGTAAACAGCAACTTTGTTTTCTGAAGTGCAGCAAAGCTAACAGCTGCAAAGAGCCTATTAAAACACTCCACTTCAATATATGCTTCAGTAAAAAAAGAATTGGAGAAGTCATTTCTACAGCATCTCCCAGATATTACTAAATTTGAAGCCTAAAAATTTATGTGTTGGCTAATGGAGACAGCTGTGCAGATACAAGCTCAGAAACACAAGGAGCATGCCAATCTGCAACACACAGAGCATCTCATCTTCATTTCCTTAATTTGTGTGCCAGCCCTTGGACACAGCAACCCTCAATGTCTATAGCATGTATGTAAACATCTCCTCAGTGACCACAAGAATCTAAGTGATCCAAAAAAGTTTATTCGCCATTGTTGATCTCTGATGGACATAAAAGTGAGGAAGGAAGTAAATTAGATGCCTGTCCCTTTCTAATTTAAAATTAGATACTGCATAAGGGTGTAAAATGGTTTGATTACAGCATTTTATTCATTTACACAACAATACAGCTCCAGACATTGTTGTGCACTTTATAGTTGTTTCAGAATCCTGGTGCTTTACAACTTTCTGCTACAGAAGTTTCCCAATTAAAATAGAAAAAATATAGTTTGCTGTGTAACACTTTTAAAATGGATGTACAATTTAAATGTTATTGTTTCTTCCAAAATGGGTCTCTCTGGAATATACAACAGTTGGGATTTTTCAGGGGAGTAAGAATAATATACATAATATGGCTCTTGGAGATAACAAACAATATGACACTGTCAGTTTTACATATATAAACCAAGAAGGTTGCAGAGAATTATGGGCAGTATTTTTAAAGGAATACTTAGTTAGAAGCCTCGTCTGACATTACATATTCCTGCTAGTAAATAGCTCTGGAACTACTTATCACAACTTGCATGGTTTGCATATTAATGTTGTAATCACCAGGAATGCAAGGTAGATCTCAGCAAGCAGAGAATGTGGGACTGGGACACAGAGCTTTAATGCCAAGGGAAAACAGTTTCTTACGTGGGGAGTGGTGCCATCTCCCAGCAGCAGCACCAAAACAGCAGCTCCCATCAACATCTGTGGGGGCTGACAGCAGTCAGCTTCTGGGCTGACTCCAGAGAGGAGGGTTGCTCCCAGTGAGCAGTGAGATTTCGCTGGCCAGGAGGAGTTTCTCTGGTCAGTAAGAGTTTCAACAAACTGTGTATGTGAGAATGCCCACACACAGGCTTCTTGTGAAGGAAGGACACCACATAAACCAGACACCCAGTCCTCCCTGTAATTAAACTGGTGTAACTGCACCACTCTCTCTGACTAATATCTTTGAGGTTTATAAAAGTCAAGCCAGGAAGACTCGGTTACTGCCCTATCCTTTGTTTAAACTCTTTGCAAAGACACTTCCCTGTGACACTGCAGCAAACACATGCTCTTAATGGGGCCATTAGGAATTCCAAATGCCTCAAATAAATAACTAATTGCCAAAGCCCTCATCTTCTTCCTGCAGCTTTTACAGCCTTGCCAGCTGAGTTACCTACACATTGTGTGGCTCATTCTGTGAGCCTATCAATTTCTAGGTATTGCACAGACAAAAATTACAAATTCAGGTCTCAAGGACTAGAAACAGATGGACAGGAGATGTCACAAATTCCTTAAACCAAGGAAAGAAGAAAGAAGGCAGAGGATGCAATAACATTGTGAACCCCTTTTCTAGACATAAACCAGCGCAATCCAGAAAACAGAGATTCACAGATCAATTACAAAAGCTTTTTTGTTTGGCCAGGATTTTTCCACATACAGAAAAAAAAAGACACTTTTCTTTCCATCCCAGAGTTTTCCCATTTCATTTTCTTAATGCCCTCTTAAGTGCTCTGGAGAGAGAATTGGTGTTACAATTGTGATCTGCTCCTCAAAGTATAACACAGGCTCAGCCCCCAGCAAAGGCACCAGGTACATGTCAAAAGAGAACTCAAGAGAAAAATACAGACAAAGATGAGGCTCTTGCGTTACAAACACTAAGGGTATCCTTGTAATAACTTCAGACTTTGAAAACTACAACAGACATGCACTGTTAACTGCAGCTTATATTTGCCCACCTCACTATTGCAATTTAAAAACATCCCACAGAATTTGCCTCACAAGGTTTTCTTGAAAGTTAATACAGAAATAAAATAACCCCCTGGCCAATGCAACACTACACCCCAGAGAAAGTGTAATGGTTTGACTTCTTAACAACCAAAACCAGCAAGAATGAACTATAAACATCCCTTTTACAACAGGATGTTCTTGTTGTGCTTTGTGTGATGCTCACATCTTACCTGGTGCTTCCCAGAGGACAGGCTGAGCTCAGCATTGCCACATAAAGTTACCATGATGAGGACCCTTTCATTACATCACCACGGGCAGAGTCCTGCTGCAGAATAGCCCCCAATGAAATGATTGATATAAAACAAAGACATCCGTTTTGTAGCTTTTAAGAACCTCCTACTTCCTCTCCTAGGGAATGTTTGTCTAATTCTTCTCCTCTATATGCATAAACTATGGAAATCAGTAGGAATCTTTCCAATGACACCAATGGGATTTGAATTAATCCTCCTTATTTACAGTGAAATTTAGCCTGTCAAATCCCTGCAGTAGTATTTCATATAATATGCAAACCCAATGTGTTATGTGGTTAGAAGATTAAGTTCTTATTAGGATATGGAAACACTGAAGATGTAAATATTGGGCCTAATTTAGCAAAGCACTTAAGTGCATGCTTAACGTTAAGCATATGAGTAACCCCATTACAGTCAGCTGGATTTCAAATTAAGCACATTTTCAAATATTTTGCTGGAAGCACTACTCTCCAATCAGTGTCCTGGAACCAGCTAAGACAGATGATCTATTTTTTTAGTCATAAAAGGATCAGTGAGACAAAGGAAAAATGTTATAATTGGATTTAGACTAGAAGAGAGATATGCTGTCAGGGTAGAAAACATTATTTGTTTTCAGTGCTCCATTTCCTTTGAGACCCAGCTGCCACCCAAAATATTTTTATATCTTGCAGCCTTTATTTCTGCTTTTATTTTATTCTCTCTGGGTTTTTTTTCTTCTTTATTTTTGAATAAGCACATCCCCTGGCTTCCTTCTGTTCTCCATTACATATTTCCCCTACATTCTCTGCCTACTATTCTACCCTGCTCTTCTGGAGAAGGAGGTGAGAAAAAGGCAGTGTAAAACCTGCACTGTGCCAGGCTCTCAGCTCCTAAGCTTTGTGATATAAATTGTGTTTGTCAAATGCCTCAGGCTCATTATATTTGCCTTCCTTTATTGATTCTTGATATCTGACCATTACAGATTATAGAAGATGGCCCACGTAGTAGCCTCTTGAGCATCCCCACTCTGCAGTAGGAGTTCTCTCACTTAGCCTTTCTGCACATTTTGTGAATGTTTTTTTAAACACAGTTTTCATCCTGGTATTAAAGGCTAACATTGTTTTCTAACAGGTCCTATTTTCCTAGAATCTGAACATTACTTCCAGGATCTAAACAATAACCTTCACTGAGATAACATCAACTGCCTCCTGTGCTTGGAGAAATGAAGAGTATCAGTGACCTCTTCCTGTTAGCAGCAGGAACTGTGAGGCAACACAGGGATCCTAGGTGCTGCAGCCCAAGGGTAAAGACTCTCTTTACTGTATGTTTTATGAGGATTCTGGAAAATAATGGATATCTCTGCTGAGGCATGCAGCATTCAGCTGGACTTCCAGTTTCCTGAGAGCAAGCAGAGATGTTCAACACAGGGACTGCAAATCATGATCATAGAAGGCACCCCAAGGACTATGGAGCTCCAACCTGCTGCCACAGGGAGGTTGGAACACATAATGTATGCAGGTTGGAGATTCTCATGGGAAAAGAGGGGAGTGTGTGTACCAGCCACTTGCAGGTACCTCACTTGGGCACCTACATCACGTCCCCCAACAGTTAATGGACAGAAGTGGTGACTCTGGCATTTCCAATGGTCTTTAAATGACTTAAATTCTGACACTCTTTAGTGCTCAGTCTCAATTAAATGCTGAATGGAAAGCTGGATGTGATAGGGATTTTACTTGGCAGGTTTTAAGTAATTTACCAGGAATCAAGTGAGAGGGGTAAAAACAAATAAAATAGGCAGGTAGTGTATCTTTGCAGCAAGTATGGAATTGAAATGCCACTGTGGGGCAAGTTGGTGTGAGTAAGTTTACCTGGGAGCATCACTTGACAAAAGTCAAATCTTTAGTAAAGCCGGAATGCAGCCTACACTAAGACTCTTACTCTAATTCTGACAAGGAGTGAACACTACCTCAGTATCACCTCAGCCAGAATGTGGTCTCCTGTGCCCCTGTAATCCCCTTATCATACTATATGCATGCCTTTTGTTTAAACATTTAGAACTCAAGGTAGAAGAAAAACTTTTCAAACTCCCAACAGCTTGAAAGATCAATGAAACGAGGCACTGAGTGCTCATCCCAACTCCTTGCAGAAACAGCCTTGCAGGGCTCATTTTCAAGGCTGTCTGAACACTCGGTTGGTTCAAAGACAAAGCTCTTTATCCAGCCTGTTTTCCACATTTATCACAATTCCACACTAACACACACACCAGCTTAGGGCAGGTTAAACTAAGAAATGATATCTAAATCTCAAATTTTCCTTTACAGGAATTGGACATGTTTACTTAAAACCATCTATGCTTATGAGCTCAGCCTTACATACAAGAGAAATGGTTTAAAAGCAAGTAGCAGGATCCATGATGTGCTATATAAAACCTAGCATAACAGTAATCTAACAGAGTGGAAAAACAAAGGGATCTGGAAAATATTAGGAAGTATATTGCAATTAAAATAATGGCTTTTTACTTCACTCTGGACTGTAAGAAAGATGTTCAAAATTACAAGAGAACATTCATTTATGGGTGAAAAAAGGGTTGCATCATTTTCCCTGCAGTAATAGCAGTCTATTTTCCCTGCAGTATTTATTTATTACTGAGACAAAAATAAGGATGATGTGTTACCCTAGAACAGTCTGTATGGTGTATTAGGGTTGTCCACTTACAAAACTTAATAGTAAGTTTTAGCAGACTCCAGAGTCCTTTCTAGATGTCCCACATGGGACATTACTGCAGTATCATTGTTCTCAGGATCTGACCACACACAGAGTTTAACAAATGAATCTTCTGTCTAAAGGCACCAGCATATTAAGAGATCATGGCAGATCCAGCCACGATACCAGTTCAAGGATTTTTTTAGTCAAGCAAGAAGCATACGTGTAAGATACATGCTTTTATTTTCTTAAAATGCTTTTTAAACCAGGATACTGAAATCTCATCATAGACAAGTGCTAAATATCTAAATAGAATTAAAACCTGCATAGCTTTTGTCCTGGCTCTGAATAAAGAGGGATGAATTTCTCTGCAGAGCTGGATCTCATGAGTAGGAGCAAATCCACTCCTCCTCCACTCTTTAGCAGTGATTTAGTTTAGTTTAGTTCTGTAGCTTTTGTGACAGCAACTTTAGTAAATCTTTCTGAAATAGGCAGAAAAATAGAATTCACGGTAATCCAATTTCAAAATAAATTATACCATTTAATTAATGGAAGAGTATTTGAGAAAGATCTCAAAAGATAAACCAAAACCATCAGCTCCAGGAGCTAACTTAGATGCGACTTCATTTTTGTTTGCCTTCAAGTGTGGTGACCTATCTTGGTGGCTAACTTGTAAGATCTGGGATTCAGCTGGCTAAAAGTTTAAAGATCTTCTCTTGTCTTCCAGAGACTTATCTGCATGGATTGGTTTCTTCATATTTTTCTGCCCTTTCAAATATTACTTGGAAATGATAAACACAGGCTGACTGTAGAAAACAGGCAGCAAGAGTCAGAGATTTCATATTCTGTCAGAAAGACCCAGATGTGGCTGTCAAATTAAAAACCTCCACCAAGCGATAGTATTTTCACTGGAAATATTCATAAATACATTATTAAAAAGATCAAGACATCATTGGCATAGCAATACTGCAGGTCATATACAGGTCTTTCCTGTAAAAGAAATTGGTATACATCTAAGGCAGATAACCCACCTTCCATTTGACATTGGTAGGGGAGAAAACTCATACTTCATATTTCTAGTGGAAATCAGACTTGCATTAAGCAGCCCAGCCTACGTGCAGGTACTTTGTGCCAATGCATTAATGTGTGCTTAAAGTGGAGTGTTACTTTGTGTTTCAAAATTTATGAAGTAGCACTGGATTTCTCAATTTTCCTTCCTTCCCATGCAGAGTCAGGAGGCAAATAGCCCTGCTGGGGGGTATCAATATATTACTGAATATCACACATCACACCAATGACCAGAGTAAAGGGTATGTTGGAATTATGTTGTATTTTAGCCATTTTTGAGTTTTCTTTCAGTTTTAAAGGACAGGTTTATTTCTTCATATCGTTATACTGGTATAAAGGCCTATACAAAAGTAAACAAAAGATAAAGAGACATAGTGCAGTGAAAACTCACCTCTTTAAAGCCAGCTGCCTGCTATGTTTTTCAATGCAATTTATTTTATTGCTTCGTGTACTAACACCAAACCATTGCATCATTCACCTGAAAGGGTGAATTTGGGATCTGTTCAGCTCCCAGCATCATCCCTTGTGTGCTGCAATTACAGAAACACCTGGCTGGAATAATTTCTCTGCACTCTACTGTAAAAATTCAGTGCTCAACAGACCAAAATTTCACCTCAGTCTGCAATATACATAATGTATGGATAATGGACTCAGATTTGTGAAGGGCTGTGGACTGCTCCTCTGTGCCTGCTGTTACCATATTCATCATGGAACAGCTTAAAAGGGGAAATGAGATTTGTTAAACTTTTTTCTGACATATATGCAACAAGCATTTTTTTAAAAAAGAGATTAATTTGGAGCTTGGCCAAACCCTATCTGTTCCAAAGATCAGCCTGGAATTGTCTTCTGGGAACACGGTAGCTCTCATCCCAGACATAAAGCAACAGAGATGCAGCTCAGCCTATCACCTACCATCACTTGATGGGACTAACAATGTTTTTGTAGGTATATCTGAAAATAAAATGGGGTTTATATTTCTGCACTACCCTCTTACTTGCTCAGAGCTCATTTTCCTGATTGCATTTTATCTGATGCTCATTTTCTGTCTCTCCTATATGCGATTTTTATTTGCAGAACACTGACATCAAACTCTATCCCTACAGTAATGTTGAAACATTCACACAGTCAATAGTAAAACAAAGGTTTTAACACACACCTACGGTGAGCCCAACTGTGAGAGTTCAAACACTTGCAGCCCTGATATTCAGAAATCACACTAGTTCTGAAATCTTGGGGGGTTGGACCCAATGAGCTCCTGAGGTCCCTTCCAACCCCTACAATTCTGTGATCTTGCATGATGCTTAAAGCAAGACAGAAGGTGAGCCTTGTCATGTCACCTACAATGACTTGATGACAAGGTTATTTCTGTACAAGACAGACTAGCTGGCTGGTTCTGTCAACATTATATAAATGTGGTAATCTGCATATGCCACTATTTTGTCTGTGGCTTCTACCATGCTCAGGTCTATAAACTTCAGGGTGCTCATAGCTACAAAAAAATTACTTTCCAGTCACCATGAAGTTCCTCAGCCAGTTAGTAAGTATTTGCACGTTTCTAAGGTGACAAAAATATATATCATACACACACCATAACCTAGAAATTAGATCACAGGGTATTGGACCAAGACCAGAAGCTATTAACAGCAGAAATGGAAAAGTTTAGTCATGCTACTTTACCTCTCCGCTCACCTTACCTGTAAGAATCTGCTCCATGGTCAAGCAAGCTTCCTCTTAGTTCTTGGCACATGTACAAAGACTAGAAGCAGTAGTGCCCAAAAGTGGCAGCAGTGCAAATATTACTTGGCTGAGCTTACCAGTTTCCTTCTTTTGGAGCACCCACTGATCTGCAAACACTAGCAACTCTTTGGTCCTCTTGAAGGAGAGCAGTTATAAGCAGCAACAACTCCCACTTGTACATCTGAGAAGGAAGTTTTGAAGGTTAAAAATTTCATCATGGTAAATCCCTTGTGGTTTACATGGGAACAGAAATATCCCCACCCATATTGATTCCAGTGTTTTAATGAAATAAATATTTTCCTCTTCGTAAAATTCTCATTAAAAAGAAAAATTTCCACTTCCTGATGCAGACATAGTCAAAACAGGGCTTCTTGCTGCACTATGTAAGCTAAAAAATCAATTGCTAGTACTTGTGTGAATAGGAAACATTCACTTCACAATCCTTACTGGGTTTCTCTTAGTGACCAAAGAATTGGATGAGTGCTAGATCTCCTCTAGTTCACATGCTCTGCATACATATCTTTCTTCATCCTGGCAACATATTCCTTTGTTCCAAGAACCAGTGAAATACAGCAAAATTATTCCTTTAAGAAAGAATACAAACCCACAAATATTACTTGACCCAATTTATTTCTAAAATGCAGAAAAAACACTCACAAAGTCTTCCTAGAACAAAACCCCACCTTAACACAGGCATCACAAACTGCTTCAAAGAAAGTTGCAATAAACACCAAAAAAGTTACAGAAAACGCTTTTTAAGTCTTTTTTTATATTTTCCTTTTGGTTGTTCCTTAGTTCATGGCACAAGTCTTTGGCCATTATGTTTCTTTTTAAAACAAAAGAATTCTCTGCCCAAAGAAGAGGGACATTTAATTTAATGTGAGCCAACTTCTGCTAACTGTCTCTCTTGGGAGTGAGTTTGGCATGTTTATTATATGGATGCAAAAAGATTTCCTATTTTTTTTGTCTTATGGATTTACCTCTTATGTGCATGTACTGCAAAAGGAGAAATATGGTCTCTTCTCTTGCATTGTTATTCATCACCTCCTACACTGTTGCTATTAATCTTTTTAATTACCAATTGCAGATGGAATTGTTCCGATGATCAAAGGTTGGGAAAAAATCCAACCACCATCCAGTGTTCTCCAGAATTTTCATGTATTTAATGCTTTTATTATTACATGTAAGAAGTTTTACTGGAATTCTTTAAAGAGCCCCTTTCTCCTCTGGGGCAGCTGGAGAGCAAGCCCACAGTTCCCAGTGCTTTATATAATGGCTCCTCTAGGAGAAATACATCCAGGGCTGATTTCTTAACTGTTGTGATTTCATGGATTAAAAATTACTTTAAGCATTTGGTTTTCTAAAAAAATGTGACTGGGGACACAGAGGTAAAAGAAAATTGACATTAGTATGTAAATTGACATTTAGCTTGGGTGGAAGTTAATGAGCTCCATCTTGTCAAAGCCTGAAATTGCCTGTGAGCTTTTCTAGAAGATGCTTCAACAAATGAATATGAACAGTTTCCAACAAAAGAAAAGCTTCTGCAAGCTCAATTAAAACTTATCTTCAGGCTCTGACCATTGCTAAACATGAGATTGAAATTTACTCCAACTGCTGCTGCGATCAGTGGTACAGAAGATACAAATACATCAACCGTCCACTCCTTGTGGGCAAGCCAAGGAGTGTGGCTACTGCCAGTCTTGCAGGAGCTGACCACATGGAAGACCTGACCATCTCTTTGGCTTGTGTTCAACACACCTGATTTCCAGTCTAGAGGATGAGCCACCACATGAGGAGACAAAAATGTCACAGACCACAGCCTCTGCTGGAACACCTATGTCCCCTGAACACAGAAAACTCTGTTGCATGTGAAGTACCAGGTTTTCCACTCTAGTTTGGGGTGACAAATGTTCTATAGCTGTATCTGCTATAAAAACCCTTTCTGACAAATGAATGGACAAGAGATACAATCTTTATAGTAATGCCATTAAAAAGACTGATTGTAGCCCAAGTGCTCCTCAATCTCTTTAGAAACCTTTTGAAAGAGCTATGCAATTCTCAAAGTCCCATTATTCTGCATAGCAGTGTGGTGGAAAAAGGTCTTGAATTCCCTAGAGAACTGAATGCCCTCGAGGGAAGGTTGCTGATGCTTGAACTTTGACACCCAGGGTTTCCTCACCCACTACTATGTGAGCCCCTGCAAATGGCTGATCTCAAATACTGGATTATCTGCAGTATTAATAAGAGGATGTTGCAGTCTGACAGGGCTGGCAGTAGGGGATTGCTAGCTGTGCCTTTGAACTAGGTCTCTGGAAATGAAACAGCAGCACTTTTCAGGTTCCCACATACATTTAACGTGACATATAGCCACCTTAGTGTGTCTGCAAAATAGATGTATTTTAACTCCACAAGAGAACAACCAGAAGCAGAGTCTGCCACCTCACAGGGGCACCCCAGAGACATTCATGGATTTCTAACACAGGTTGTCACAGAGTTATTAACAATTGCCATTAGCAAAGTGTCCCAGGTACAACATGTAAATAGCAATTTGGATGCCTACATCTTCTCAGGAATGGAGGTTCTAAAGCCCAGCTTCTCACTAAGCAAAGAAGTCTTCTAGTAGGAAAAGAATGGGAAAGTTCCTTTTATGAGAGGGGCAAGAGTTTTTCAACCTTCTTGACCTCAAAAATGCACATGTTGGAAACTGATAAACCCCTTTTTTGAGAACAAGCATGTCTCATCCTATTCTTTTCTTGGTGTTGTTTCTTTTAAAGTGACAAATAAACAACATCTGGGCTGCAGAGTAGCCATCTGGGAAAGCCTTGGAAATGAAGTGTAGAAGGGCCCCCAGAGAACCTTCAAGAGGCAGAGTAGAGAAATTTGAATAAAAAATAATTTCAGGTGCACTCACAGAAGAAAGGGGCTCCCTCCCCCCAGACCCACGTGTGCCTTCTGAGGAGCCCATCATTCACACGCTGCTGGGCTGGACTGAATCATCCTTCCTGATGTTGACAGAGAGATGCAGGTACAAGATGGATGTCTCTCCAGGAATCTGACTGATGACAAAACCCAACTTAATGCAGGCATACCACCACCCCACACCCCCCAGCCATTGTCTGACAATTAGTTTTGGAACACAGCTCTGCTTTAGACATGCATTGGAGGGTTTTATACCAGAGCTCTGAACAGCAATTCATTATGTGGTTTATTAGACCTGAAGTGTCGTTTCATGGTCAAATTGATTTAATGCTGATCATGCCTTTTTTCTTCCCCATCTGCCAGCTTGCACGCTCTCCCTCTTGTGCTGGCACCCACACGCTACGTTGGGCCCTGCAGCCAGCTTAATCAGCAAGTTAAGCTGAATATTAACAGTGTTTTGCTTTGGGGCCAGATGAGTTTCCTGCACTGGCTGATTGCTTGGCTGCACAGAAACTAGTCCTGGGTGAAGGGAGCAGATTAGGTTGTGGTACAGGCTTCCTCTACCCCTTTTAGCAGCACCACAGACCTGGACTATCCAGACTTCTTTGGAAAGCACATGTACACCTGTAATACAACAAAAGCCTCTTGAATCTCCCTTCTTCTGGGACACTTTGCTTAAGGCCCAGGTGATGTGTTAGAACCACTTAGTCCAGATGATTTTTGCTGCCTTTGCTTCAGATCCCTATTTTTCAAGGTTCACAACTGGATTAAACTCAAAATTAAGTATGGGGAAGGTGAGGAGAACAAACCTTAGCATGCAAGCCATCAGAGCAATTACTTCAATGCACTTTTTAAAAGACCTCCTGGTTTATCTGTTTTATTTTTATTAGATCAGTTTGCAAAGGCTTTTAACAAAAATTGAGATGGTTCGTTATAAAAACAGCAGAAACCTCTCAGATGTAGCTACCAATTGAACTGAGGTGTAGGTAGGAAAATAATATTTAGAAGTTAAATTCTTCACAAGAATTTCATTCAGGTAATTTGGTCTAAATGTTAGTTTCAGACATCAGAACCATAAAATTAGGTTATATCATCTTTCACCTTTTTTCAGCTACTATGATGAGGTCATGGGTTAAATTGTTCCCCAAATGTTATCATCTTTGTTCCAAATATCTGAGTTACAGGATCTGTTACTCTCCCAGTTGCAACCACAAGAGTGATTGCAATGGGATTATATAGTGTTAAATTCATTCAGATTGTTTAATGACTTAAGAACTTCCTCCAGGCTTTTACTTTTCAAGCTGAAAAAGTGTTTTTCTTAAAATAAGTTACACTAAAAATTTTAATTAAAAAAACCCGAAGCAGCCCCACACCAAACTTGCCAAATGCTTGTGTTTAAGATCTAAATACAGAACATTTTTTTCTGCAAGCCTTTCCCCTCAGTGCTGTGGAAAAGTCCATCACGTGTGTGTATAAGAATCCAATTCCCCAGCAGGAGTGGGCAGTAAAACAACATGTCATTCATTGTCCCACTTGACTGGTGGGTTCAGAAAAGGAAAGATAAACTGAGGAGCTTAAAGAGGCTGATTCTACATACTACTAGGTATATCTACACATGCCTACACCCAAGTTCCTCAGAACAAGGCCCACGTCTGCCCTCCATACAGCTACAAGAACAACCTTGTCCAGATTCTCTGACCAGATCTTCTGGCTGCCAGTGTGAGAAGGGAAAGCAGCCCTGTGCTCTGCCCTTGTGTATTCATCCACATCAACACAGAGCCAATGAAAAAGCCAGCCTGGAACATTCCTCTTGACAACAGTCATTCTTCTGCTTGCACTGCTTCAGTGTTTTGAGGTTCATTTTAATTGGGATCATCCCTTGATCTGTGTTGCCAAACTGTCCCACAAGTGATGTTCCCACCTAACTTGGTATGACAGAGCAACGGGCAGCATAGCTGCTTCGTGCTTCACAGACCCAGCTCTGGTGTGAAGCTCTGTCCTGCTCCAGGAGTGCTGTGTCCCTGTTTTGCTTTGGCATAGCTGGTTAGGGAATTAAATATTCCTTTAGCCTCAGATAAACTTCTTGCTAACAAATTAGGAGAGGTTTCTCCTATTCTGTCCTGCACTCAGTGCACAGAATTTTGCTGAGGAGCCATAAAACTCACATAGAATTAGTATTTAGTTACATAACGTATCAATAGATAATCTGTGAAGTTTTATTGATCACGTTTCCTTCTCATGAGTAAGTGCTTGTGAAGCCAGTCAACTGAACCACAATTACAGCTTTTCCTTCTTGAAAGTATTTCTACACGGGCCTAAAAAGCTTCAGTTAAAGAGAGTCAGCTAAAAAGCCCTAATTAATGAAATAAACTACAAAGTCTCCACTGGACCTAGATGGAAGGATTGCATAAGATCTGGTGTCCTGGAAAGATGTGCTGCAACTTGGACTTTGATGAGCATTTAAATGGACTTCAACAGGTATCTGGCCTTATATCAGCTGCTATCCTGAACATTTTGAATTGCATCTTTATCTGGACACCTTTCTTGCAGACTTTCCTATTGTCCACTAACAAGTAAATACAGAGACAGCCACAGTATTTTTATTGCTTTGTAATATTTGTACCACATCCTCACCCTCTGCCCTAATACCTTCCAGGTGCAATTCTACTTTTACTGAACTGAGTGACAGACATTTATTTCTACTGACTGATAAGTGATCTTAACAACATGCTCTTAACCACTTTCCCCTGTGATATCTTCTAAAGTCAAACTATGATATTTCAGATACGTGAAATCTGAATTTAACTTACGTTAATCTTTTTTTAAACCACTTAATTGTCTCTTCTTGGGAAAGTAATAAGGTGAGTCCTGTGCAGGCAACAACTCTGAAGGATAAGACCAAATTTCAGGAGAGACAACACCGAAGTTTTACAGTGGGATATAGCTGTCCTACACTATTTGTCTGAACAGATATGTAATATTTTACAGTTTAGGCAGGAGTAAAAAGAAAACAATACAGCCAGTCTCACTCTGAGATGGTGACATTTTTCCACAAAACTGATAGCAATAAATAAGCTTCCCCAGTTTATTGTTCATGTAGCAAGTTCCAGCATTACAACTTGATGAAAAAACAGAACAAGACTATCTTGTCTCCAAAGGAAGAGCAGCATTTTACTGCCAGTTTTCTTTCAGTGTTTCCCCTTGTTTACCAAGTTGTGCACTCTGTCTCCATAGCTCATGATAAGTTATATATACACATGCACCAGATCAACAGAATGTAGATTTCTCTATCCTGTGCACCTGACTGCAGTGCAGCACGTAGCTGCTTAACTGAGATGCTGCTCAACTTTGTCTCCATCACAAAAGAGAAATTAAAGCAGCACCACCAAATTTAGACATCCAGGAATCAGATGCTAAGGCAGTCATCCCCTGTTACTATGAAGGGGTGGAAAAGGCATATAGTTTACAGACCTTTTTGCTCCTGGGCATGAACAACAGATTATGCCATTGCACCTTTATCATGGCTATGAGGTATAACTAATCCAGCATAGCACAATTTGTCTCTCCCTCCCCTCCTTGCCAGCCCTTGGCCAAATAATTCAATGAGCTTTCATGTGGCTCTCTTACAGAAAGACCAGTGGTTTCTCTTAAGTTGTAAACTCAGTCCTTGCCATCCAAAACCAGCATCACACCATTATATCCCAGCAGTTCCACAGCAGTAGGCAAAACTGCCCTGCTAGCCCTGGAAAGAAACTCCTATTTTTATCCTCTTGAATCTTCTGGATCAAAAGATGGTTGCATAGCCAAGCCAGCAAGTCATGTGCAATGACAAGGTGTGCTCAGCTGGAAACCTGGGTGACCTGTTAATCCACAGGCACGAGCTTAAAACCTGGGCCAGACTCCAACCCCTCACAAGCACATTTGCAGTTAGTTACAATCTTCCTGCACTGCCATCCATGCAGAACACAGCCTGAAATACTCTCATTATAATTTAATCTAAACCAATTGGGTTTATAATTTATTGTTATTTCTGGCTTGCAGAAAAATAACTCACAAATTAAAATGGAACCACTAACAAACAAGTATCTATTCCAACATCACGTCATGGACTCTTAAACACTTCAACACTGCTAATTCCAGTCTCATTTGGAGAATGCCTGCTTGCATTTCAGCATACCTATCCATCATTAAGTCTAACTATCAACCATGAATTCATTTATGTCAATCAGACTTTGTGCAATATGCAGACTGGCACATTGAAAGACAGAAAATGCATTGTTTGAAGTATCAGTTACAGGTTGATGGGAACAGAGTCCAGGAATGAGACTTGGGGCACTATTTTCACTCCTCCTGAGAAAATAAATGCTTTGTAATTTATTAGAAAAACTGAAAGGCTACCTTTCTCTGGTGAAGTTGTGGCTCAGACTCTCTTGAACACTGTCAGCAAGGGCTACAAAGCTAAAAGGGAGGAAATATTGTAAAATGCCACTAGAAGGTAGTGCAGTCTAAGATTGAATGCAAGGACTCTTGGGCTCAATTCCAGCCTCTAGAAATTTACTGGGGATGAAATTCATTGATGTGCAGATCACTGTCATGAAGCATACACACCTTTTACATTCCCACATCAATGAGAAATAAAAGCTACCTGATGCATTGGTCAACTGCCCTGTACATAGAGGGCAAAACTCTGCCTAAGGTACTGATAGCCTGTGCTCCTGCTCCCCCTGCCCAACTGAACACATCACATCAAGATAACCCAACATTCCCATGGGATATATCAACATGCATTTGGACATCATTGAAGGGGACCAGTGAGCATGCAGCCAAGAGTAATGTAACCACACCAAGAAAGAGACAGAAATTTTTAGGCTTAGTTTCAAGGAAAATTGTCTAAGGTCCATATGACTATGAAAGACTGCAGAAGAAAACAGTGGGAAGTCTCCATCAGCACTTAATGAACAAGGCAAAGCAACAGGAAGAAAAGAAATCAGTAGGTATAATGCATCATGCAGAAGGGAATAAGTCATTTGATTCAATTCCTTCTTCTCTCTGTGCTCTGCTTGACAGGGTGGTAGCCCTGCCCTGGAGGCATTTCTCACTATGCCTGGAAGGAGAAACAGCTCTGCAGTGCTCTGGGCAGCAAACAGCAAGTCCCAGGAGCAATCAAGGTAGAAGTGGGCAAAGTGGTGCTGCTGCTGTCCAAGCTCGTGGGGGAAGAGCTGCCCATGGCTCGCCAGGCATCAGAGCAGGGAGAGTGGTTGTGGGCAGGCAGCACTGGTGGGCAGCAGCATCGTGCTGCCTCCCTGGGCACTGAGCAGCAGCAGAGGATGAGTAAGAGGTCACCTGCAAATCCCTCACTGGAGTCATAGGAGGCAGGAAGGCAGAAGGGAAATAACTGTCATTTACAAACCCCAGTTGTAATTTTTTAGCCATACATGCATATTCATAGCAATTCTTTAAAGACAACACAATAATGCAAATACTTTTAATTATTACTAATCCATGACACATGTACCTAATGAGATCAGCTGAGAGAAATCCAAGAAGTCTCTTCCTCCCTAGCAGATGTCCTTGAAGTTTCCTCAAATGCTTAAAATCCATTCTAATAGTTTACCTTATCAACCCTGTCTCACAGAGCAAAGAAATGCATTTTTCAAAGATTATTGACGTGCTGTAGAATAGAAATCTAAAGGGGATACTGTCAAATTCATATGGTTAGAAATAAATAGGGTAATCTTCATAATGCTGAAGTCACTAAAACAGATGTGATACTTTTATCTGTGGCCACATATATATGCAGTTTATCAGTGCAATTACAGGTAGGGAAGATTATATTTATCTTTGCTTTCCTGTGAATTGGAAAATAAAGAAATTATTTGTCTTCTAAAAGACCTAAATTGAGTGGAAATTGAAGATCTACCTGTTGTGATAAACAAACTGGTTTTTTTCCCCCTGAACTATCAAGAGAGGAATGGTAAACAAACAGCTACAAATTATATCATTAAACTATGCAAGTCAAAGGCCTTTAAAAAACAAACCCCAACATATTTAGGTATTTATATATTTTTAATTATGATCTTAAACCAAAATACATTTCTTAGCAGAAATATTCAGAGTATTCAGCCATTGCCTTTACCAACCTTGTGCTAACACAAGTGGCTGGCAACTGTGTGCTGAGCCAAGAAAGGAACTGTGTCCCTTACCAGCCTGACAGCAGCTGCAATTGGCCATAGCAGCTTTGGTACTGCCAGCTTATTCTAGCCACTGTCTTGGGAGGACTTCTCATTCCAGTGTAACCTTCCTACTTCTGTAGCCAAACAGGCTACACCACGTTCTCCTCTTCTAGAAGTCAGCATAAAACTTGCTGAGGGCAGTTAGGGAAAATGTTGCGTTCCCAGTTCACTGCTCATTGAAATACTGGATGATAAGGTCTATTTCTCTGAGTAGGTGGCTGCTCTTCTACCAAAAGAGCCTGCAGACATGCTGCTTTCCACTGGGCAGCATCTCCTTTGCCATAACACATCCTCCTCACTGTGGCCATTCGCCTCTGCCTTATTTTCAAAGATTCCATTATCTGCATTTATTCCCCTTTTCCAATGGATATATGTGGATAGAACCTATAGGAGAGAACCTACAACACAGACACTGTGAGAGTTATCTTCCTGATAATGGTAGCTTGATCAAAGAACAGAAATCTGAGGAAGATGAAAAAGAAAAATGAGTCTCAGTACATGATGGATGGACTACTAATCTTGCTGTGTTGCTATGTAGCAGCATCATATAGGACTGCCATATGCATAACCAGATAGATCCATGAGGCTCTTTGGTTCCATGAAGCATTAATTATACTTCTCAGATGAAAGTTGCTCACCAGCTCTGGCAAATGTGCATTTATTTGTGCAACCTCAGGCCAAAACAAGCCCCATTAGAGTGTGCTTAAACCCAGCAAAACCAACAGCACTTTTTTTCAAACTGGTCAAAGAAAAAGAGATAACAAACCAGTTAGGAGAACCATGGGAAAGAAGATTTCCCAAGGGCTTCTGAGAAAAATAGTGACAAATGTGAGGTGTCTCTACTGGAAACATTTCAGCAGGGATGTTGCTGTCAGAAATGGTGGTGGCTGTGTAGCACAGGCCTTCCCACCATTTGAAAGGAAACAGCAGGCAATCAGTCTGATCAGCCACTGCCATAAGTTTCCAGGCATCTGCTCTTTTGAATTGCAAAAGCACTGCCCAGGTGTTTTTAGATATCCTTTCAACTCATTTTAATAATGCAAGTGACATTTTAATTTATGGCAGGGTTTTATAAAGCACGTTATTCAAATGGGGTGTAGAAGTGCTTTAAATAGCTTTTATCCTGCTAGCCTAACAAAAAGACCTGAGAGCCACAAGTGTCTCAGTGTAAGTTCTTGTCACCTTTGCCCCTGCTTGCATCAGAAGCATCAATAAGGCTCGGTGAGTGTGTTGGATGTGTCACTCTGCAAAGCCTCAGCACACAAGTAAAGCATTTGTTTTCCTTCCTCCTTTCTTTTGAAGTCAGTCATCCCCGTGGCTTCCCTGCTATTATGTTCATTGGAGTCTTTGTCCAAATGCATTTAGGAGTCAATTTGCAAAGACAAATGCTTTCTGCAGGCAGCTTGCATTACATATTCCTTTAGAAACTGGGGTTTTTTTAAGGTCTTGAAGCTGCCATTACCCAGGGGTTCAGAACTTGGTCTCTGAGACTGTCAGCATTTCCTAACAGTGACCTTCACAGTCATAGGGGTTGGAAGGGCTCTCCAGAGCCCATGGGGTCCAACCCCCTGCCAAAGCAGGGTCCCTAGGACAGGGCACACAGGGCGGTGTCCAGACGGGGCTGGAATCTCTCCAGAGAAGGAGACTCCACACACCCCTGGGCAGCCTGGCCCAGGGCTCCCTCACCCTCACTGGGAAGAAGTTCTTCCCCAGACTGGGGTGGAACTCCCTGTGCTCCAGCTTGAGCCCATCACCCCTTGTCCTGTCCCCACAGACACTGAGCAGAGGCTGCCCATGTCCCCCTGTGTCCCACCCTTGAGATATTTATAAACAGTGACCAGATCCTCTCTTAACCTTCTTTTCTCAAGGCTGAACAGCCCCAGTTTGTTCATTCAGCCTATCCTTGTAGGGGAGATGCTCCAGTCCAAACCTTCTTCAGTAGTCATGGCTATATACATCAGGTTGCCTGTGGCTCAGACTTAAAACGTGACTCCTTGGGACCAGCTTGGGACCAAACCTTAAAAGATTTCCAGATTCCAAGTCATTCTGGGGTTCTATTTGTTTGTGACAATTAAGTGACCAGATTTAAAGAAGTTTACAAAGTTAAACAATCACAAGGAGATAAGGGAATTTGGGTCCAAACTTCTGAGCTTAACTGTGGGGGGTTTAGGACAGGCAGGGGGAGCAGTGTTCATAGCACTGGGAATTAGAGACAGCACATCATGGAATGTACACACTGGGAAGCATTTGGAGCTTTCACCTATTACAGAAGGACTGGTCATACACCAGACATTCCAGAGAGGCTTTTGAGCTAGAAGATGGGAAAAACCTGTCAGGCACTGATAACTTAGGAAATTCCTGTGGTGTGTAGCTTTCCCTGGTGTTTCAGATCAGAACTCAGGGCTGCTGCAAAACTTGAAATCCAGCTAATGGGACAGAGGGATTAATGCAGAGAGGGATTTTTCCACTTCCCTAGAATGCTTTCTGTGAGGGTGGCAGCACAGATGTATGTTCATGGCATCACTTTTAAGTGTCAGAAGCTGAAGCTATTGAAGAAGTTTGCTTCTGCACCAGTACGTTATTCATCTCCTGGCTATTCAAGGCTTGTTTGCCCCTTGAGCACACTTGAGGGGAATATGACTGATGGCAATAAAACTACCTGCAGAAATGTGTTATTGCCAGCAGACAGTAACAGAGTTGCCTATCTCCCCACAGGCATTTGCCATATATATCAAGATGTTTGTTATGAACAACTGACTTCTCTAGAGGAGCCTAAATTCTTTCTGTACTCCTGTCGGGAGATGTTCTGCTGTACCAAGGAAACTCACTGTGACACACACACTAACAGACCTCCTTTTACAGAATCACAGGGCAGTGGAAGTCAGAAGGGACCTCTGGAGATCACCAATGGCAAATCCCCTGCTCAAAGCATGGTTAAGTAGAGTGGCTCACTCAGGACACCACCCAGGCTCTGCCAGGGATCACTTGCCCTTTGATTTTCATTCTTCTGCTTCTCCATATGTAATCTCTGCCTGGAAATCTTTATAGTGAGGCAGCTTCACAACATCCCAGTGTGGTCCAGCACCAGGTTATGTGTCTGCTGCAGTGCCCTATGAGGAATAACTGGGAAGAAAGCCCTGAATATTCTTGGAGTTGGAGAATGAGAGAGGCTAATAAAGCATTCCCAAGTGAACCATCTCAGTGGCCTGTCCCCACAATAAGCACTGTGAGATGCCCAGTGGGTTCACCTCAGAAGTGGTTTTATTCCTTTGATCACTGGAGGGATATCTGACTCAGGAAAAACCTTCTCCCCTTCCACAGGAACTGTGCTGTTCAGGCAGGGGTATCCACACATCGTTGGGTTTATATTCCTCACTCAAGCTGACTACATCAATTCCTGCTGAACAGTTTCTAGCATGCCTCCCTCTCCGCCAATACTTACAGATTTTATTTGGCTTCTTATTGTCATGCTTAATTCCATGCTGCCAAGTTTGTTATGCCTTAATTGTCAGGGAGTAAATAGAAATCTGCACCCTTCAGTCTGGAATGTGCAGTTTGAAAGGGGATTTTTTTGTCTGTGCAGAAATTAAACTTTATATCAAATCTGCTCTAGGATATAGCTTTTTAAAGGGGGAGCAGACTTCACACTGAGAAGGAGTTGCTACATTTTCACAACAGACAAAACTCAAACTATCATCAAAATCTTTAAAATTAAAATAGCTGAAGCACATGAATACCTAAAATTCTTATTTCAGTAAAGAAAATTCATTCAAAATAGGTTTATATTGATATGATCCAAGCTCATTATATAGCTGACACGTCCTTCACACACCCATACAAGAGTCTTCTATGGAAAAGAGCATTCTCCTAGTTCACTCTCATATTCCTGGGCCAAATTATCAGCTGGTGCTGGCAAAGGAAAGTCCTTTCACTTCAGTGCTTAAGCACTATTTCAGTGGAGACACTCATTTACATTATTTGAGAATAGAGCAAGAGACCACCCATTTGCCCACTGAAGTGCAGTGGATTAGAGATTGCTGCAGGCTCTGACAAGCATTAATTACACTGTGATATCTGGAGCAGGTCAGATCAAAGGCCCACTTAGCCCAAGATGCTGTCTCCAGCAGTGAATGCCTCAGGGAGCCTAGGAGAACAGGGCACACACCTCAGGATACTTATCTCAGCCTTCAGTGATCTGCAGCTCAGGTAGTTTGAGCTCTGAGGTAGTATCCTTGACTAACAACCTCAGATTAACTCCTTTTCCTATGTTTTCTCTCATTCATTGAGAGCACCTTGCATTTCCTAGATAATTTCTAGCCAGTAGCCAAAGTTAACTAGAACCCCCTGAGTGTCCTCTGGGAGGGATGCTCTTACTTTACAGCTTGGTGAATGCAGGTAGAACAAGGAAGAGAGCTTGAATTTCAGAACTATGATCACTTGGAAATCTTGCTGTTTGTGAACAGATACAAAATAAGCTGAACAAAACCACAACAGACACTAAACCATAATCAACACAAGGAAGAACTCAGCTTTCAGTCTCCCAAGGCATATCCTGAGGCTGACAGTGTTAGATACTGCTTAAACTTACTTACAGCTAATTACAACCAAACCTGTTCATGAAAACAAGCCTATTCAGCATGTTTTTCAACTCACAGGCACCACTGAAAACCAAACTCAACCACCACAAGAGGAAGGCTTTTGGGTCCTCAATGGGAATTACCTACAATAGGAAGAGTTAAAGGAGCACACTCATACTACAAAGGGGTTCTGCAGTGTACCTCTGGTCTTCCTGACTATATTTCCCACTGGCATTTAATCATATTTCAGCACAGGGACTTGAAATTAATATGCCTTATTTATGATTAAAATACTTTTTCCACTGGTTGTCTTCAGAGTCTTCTTCTCTGGAGAGATTCCAGCCCCGTCTGGACATCTCCCTGTCCTAGGGACCCTGCTTTGGCAGGGGGTTGGACTCTGATCTCTTGAGGTCCCTTCCAACCCCTACAATTCTGTGATTCTGTAAACAATATATTAATTTCTAAACTTACTTCTAGATCGGTTAAGCTGCCTCAACACATTTGACACTAATGGCAGCAGATCTATGAAATACATGTGTTGAATATTTTATAATGTGGATATAATAACTGGAAATTAAAGAAAATGAGTTAAGCTGTGACTGAGTATAGAAGTAGGCCATATCCTGTATATTTTTAACTCATTTTCTACCAATTAGAGCAGAGGGTATGCTTAGTTAGGCATATAATTAAGCAATAATACCCCAGTGGTTCAGTAAGCACTACTGGTAGTTTGCTAATTAATGACTTCATGAAATCTGATAGTAGTTCTCTTATCACTTTGATCAATGAGTTATTGATCTTATGACAATATGGACATTTGAAGAGGCAACTGTCACAAACTGTGCTCATAGAACCTCATTGCAAACAGAACCAGATCATTGGTTTTCTCTAAGAGGAAATTAGCATTTTGTTATATATTTTATAACATTTCCAACTCTGCACAGCAGCACATGATTCTGTCACATTACACTTCAGTTACTGAAAAGTGGCATCAAGACAGAATCTGCAAAAGCAAAATGAATACTGGGCTAAATTCATTCTTGCTGGAAAGCTTACATTCCCAGAGTAAGAGATTTAACAGGCCTATTATATCAACCTGATCCTCATTTTATCAATCAAAATATTATGCTATGCTGGATTAAATCAGGAGAGTAAGGATGCTTACTGCTGTTTCTGGACCTAGACTATCTTTTAGGTACTGTGCAGAGCTGAGTTTCTTGGGCATTGTTGGATATTTATAAAAGCTGCCCAAGAAAATCAAAATAAAATGGGAATAGCTAGCAACTCTCTTCTGTGTTAACACAGCTCCTAGCACCACCCCCATACCTCAGGATGGTGACCTGTGAGCATTAGAAGTTCTCCTGGTAAGACCAAAATTAACAGTGACAGTACAATTTCCTTTGTAATTATTCCAGTAGCAGAAATAAATAACGAGTCAGGCATCTCTCAGGATGAGATTGATGCACTTGATTTCAAACAATAATTTAGTTTCAGCTAATGAAGCCTGTAATATTTAAATAGTACTCCTCTCTGCTACATTAAGTGGTGCAAGAAGTCTACTGCATGATTAATTTTTAAAAATTATAATGGTTCCAGAATATTTCATCATTGAGTGATTCATTGGACAATGTCAGATTTAAATATCTGGCAAAGATTCCCTCCTATAAAGGATTACACTCTACTGCACCCTGAACATAGCAGGCCAAAGATGACCATTCATTTTTTTCTTCAGTTTCAAAGTGATTGGTCATTAAATATTAATCTCTATCCCAGAGGAACAAAAGCACAGTGCCTTGGGCAGTGAAGCAAAAGAAGGGATCCTTGGGCTTGTTTTCAAGACTTAGGCAGTCTCCAAGGGTTGATGGGAAAACAAGGGAAGTCTGTTATCCTCCCTTGCTGGCCTTGGTAGTGAAAACCCATCTTGTCCAGCACAAAATCACCTCCCCAGTGCCTCTGTCACAACAAACAGCTCTGGAGCACTACGGGGAGCGACGTCATATGCAAGTGGAGCACTTCAATGCTGGGCTGTGAAACCTAGAAACCCTTTGCTCCCAGGAAAACCCTCCACACCTCCATGAGAGCTATTGCTTCCTCCTGCCTCAGTTTAACTTTAAACCTTTGCTTTTGCATTCTGCCTAGGCAGCTCAGATGGAGCCTTCATCTTCCCATCCACACAGCCTCAATCCAGCTCATATCTCTGCCTAGGGAATTCTGATAGCTCTCAGTCTTTTCAGTTTGCCCAGAGAGGGGGTGGGTGCCCCGTGTCTGGGGGTGTTGAAGGCCAGATTGGCTGGGGCCCTGGGCAACCTTGTGTAGCTCCAGGCCTGGAGGTTGGTGTCCCTGCCTGTGGCAGGGGGTTGGAGCTCTGTGACCCTTGGGGTCCCTTCCAACCCAACCCAGACCAGGCTGGGATTCTATGATTCAAAGGAATCCCTTCATATTCCAAATGGATTATTCAAACAAGTTATCCATTCCACCAACACAAGCCAAATATGACTTGTTGTTTTAATGGGGGTTTTATCCAGGACACAGCCTCTAACTCCCTATCAGTGCTTTCCCACCATCCATTGCTCCATATTCTACCAAATTATCTCTATCCTGTCCCCAGGCTGCACAACTTAGTTTTACCAATCACCACAACTAAAGCAGCTTTAAAACATTGCTCCTGAGGAGGGAAATACCCTGAACTTTTCCAGGAGAGCTGAAGGAATTGTTCTCACACCTTTGAAGAGTAGTTGGAGGTCCCTTCCAACCCTCTACCATTCTGTCATCAGGGATGAGGCAGCAGAGAACACACATCCTGCCCTGCAACACATTGATGTTGTTCCTTCACATATAAATTAAGGTGAACAGGGGAAACATAGCTGGGTTTGCATCTGCAATATGAAGCCAAAGCAGGAGAGTTTCTCTTGCATGCTTAAGGGAAATCCACCCACCCATACAGAAGTACCTGGAGCTGCAGGGGCTCCAAGTGTGGCAGTGACACCCAGTTCATAAAGTTCATGGGTGAATTGGACCATGAAGAGGAATTTCCTCATTTACATTGGAAAGATCACCTTATGTCCAAAAAACCCTCTCAATGTGTGTGAGGGGATAATGGTATACATTTCATACATCCAGGGAGAGATGTAATCCACACTGCCATTTCATAACCATATCAAAGACCAGCTAACAGCTAGCAACATGCATAAAGATGAAGAAAACACCACAGAAAAGGTGGTGAGCCAAATTACAAAGCACTGTGTTCCCTGCTCTGAGAAGAAGGCGGAATGCTAAAAATTAAAAGGGAATTCAGCTGCTATGGTCCATTTATTCCTCCATCCTTCTGAGGCCACAAACTAGCTGGCTGTGTGCAGCACCAGCCCACTTACAGAAACAAATAAGAGCGAGCACTACTCTGAGGAGTGGACCAGCAACTAAAAGATTAAATGCTCCACAGTGTGTTACCAGCTGTGTAAATAACCCACTCCTACAAATAATTGGCTAAGAGGCAGTTTAAAGACCTTTTGGGTAATTACTATACTCTGTTTCAGGATCAACATAGCCTGTTGCTAATGAATTACTTGCATTAGTGGTTAGATCCTGTATTCTTTAGTCCTCTCTGAAAGAAAACAAATTATATTGCATCTAAAGATTGCAAAGAACAACAGTTCTTTGCAATCTTTAGATGCAATATAATTTGCATCTAAAGATGCCCAACAGTGGCCATATGTTGAGCTGTAACCTGTGCAAGCCCCAGCTATGACGCTAGAAATTTTAGGTTGGTTAAATTATCTGAAGAGAGGAGCATCATGAAATGTTGTTTTCTTTCTTCTCTCTAAATCCAAATGGTGAAAAATAGCAAAAAATGTTGCAGGAAATTGTAAAAAGCTGATAGTTTCAACCCAATTAGGGGAACATTTAACTCTGGCCAAGGACAGTTAATTCTATGGCCACATCTAAAAAAAATCAGGAAGAGCTGGAACAAAAGCAACCATAATTATATTAAAAGTGCCTCATTAATGTAGTGTTAAGCATCAGAATATTGTAAGGAAGGGAGGGTGCAAGAATTAATCATTTTATTGTAAAAATTAATTGCTCTGTCGTCCTTCTTTTTGTATTTCTATCTAAAGCTTCCCTAGTAATTGAGCTAGCTAAATATATCCTTTGTTAGATGAAAATGTGGCCAGGCTGTTAGCTCCCTTTTCCTCTGACAGCTTAATAGAATAAAACTCATGTTATAAAAAATGAGCACTGCAAAGGAAAATTAAGTTGGAAGAATTTACTAGGGATCACCCCATGTTACCTGTTAAGGTAAGTCCTTTTTAATGGAGCTCCATCAGTGCTACTGTTTCTTTGGGGTTTGATAGAATCCATATATCTATACATTACATCTAAAAACCACGATAATGGGATTCCTTGTACAGAGTGCATTGGATTTATCACTGGCACATAATGAAATTGATAAGATGTGCTGCCAGCCTGTTACAACATGTGACTGATTTTGTAATGACTTGCATGAGAGAAAGGTAATCAGATAGTCTATTCCCCCTCAGTGATCTTCTTTGATGTGTGGCAGACACTGATCACTTCTGGTACTTTACTGCTTTGGAGAGGGGGAAGAGGTTTGTGCTGTGTGTACTATGGGTTATTTTCCTGCACCAAGGCTGGTCAGTACCCTGCTCCCACAGTGTTGTAGACAGGATGAAGATGAGGCCCCAAGCACACAAGAGACCACACTAATATCAAGAAATTCACCCACAGGAATTACCAGCATAAACCATACTCTAAACCTGTGCTGGCTGTGAATATCCAGTTGTTACACTTAATTGTCCAAAACAAGCCTGTCTCCCAGGCTAAGCACAGAACTCAAGCACAGAACTTCCCTACCTGCTCTAAAAAAACCCTTTATTTTGTGGTTGATGTCCCCTTCCCAGGGTGAGGGGCAGGACTAAGAGAGAGAGAAGCCACAGTGATTCTCATTATACCCAACAGGTGAAGACCTGGGAGCAACAAGTACCTCTGCTCTAAGACAAGGAAATTTGCCTTCTTCATGCCATGATGCATCATGCACAGGAAACAGGCATCTGCACTGGTGAAGAGCTGCAGGTGTTAAGAGGCCTTTGTAGATCCAAGTCACCTTGACCCACCCCAGTGAGGGGTCAGCAGCAGCTTGGGCTGGGATGGAAGTTTTCTTCAGAAGAGCTGCAATGGGTCAGGGGGCTATAACAAGGAGGAACTCCCCCAGCACAAAGTTATGCTGCTGACCACAGGTTTCCTTCTGGAATTCAGCCCAGCAAGCCAGCCCAGCAGCACCATGCAGAGGTGTAAGGACAAACGAACATGCACCTGGGATTGATCTAATTTGCATTTTAAATCAAGTACATCCTCTCCACAAGCCCCATTCTCACTTCAAAACCTGAATTTGATAGATAATTTTAGCCTTAATTTGATTTTTTTTTTACTTGAACCCTCATTACCTGCACCAGGACTGATGCTAAGCCTTGGCTTGTCAGGAGCCTGTCATGAGTTCAGTGACAAGCACTGACTGCACTTTCCAGTTTTTCCTCATCTATGTTCCCTATAGCCTAAGAAGGCCAGCAAAAGAGGCTCCACAAGCACAGTCAGGTCTCCCTTCATTCTGAATGGGCACAAGAAGAGAAAGCAACAAACCAGAACAAATTCCAGAAGAGCCTTCATGGAAAAAAAAAAGTCTTCTTTATGCCATATAATTAACAGTTTTCCAATGACCCCCTTCACATGTGCTCTGCTTTAAGTGAGCATGGAATGGCAGTGGAGTCAATGGAATTACTCTGAGCCTAAAATACCAGTTCATGCTCAAGCAGTCTACTAAATCAAGGCTTTCAGGAGTTAGAAGCCTGGGCTTTACTACTTCTTTGAGTCAAAGTGAAGGGGGAACTTCTACAGAGATATTTCTTTGCTAGCTCCTCTATGTAATGGTAGGTCCTTATGTCACTTAACTCAGCACTTCTTCCAAGATGCAGGAGTTATTTCTATGCTGTGTATTATGTGCACTTTCTTCATTGACTTTTGAATTTGTCAGCTGCAGTTTGGCTCAAAGTCTCCTGACAGTATTTGAACAAGGGTATGTAACAGTGCAAATGCAGCACCTGCCACTGCCTCTGAGTATTCCTCTGCTTTCTAGAACACTTGCAGCTTTTCCCATCAATTTATGTCACTACCTGCCTGCAACAATTAATTGAAATTACACAAAACTAAATAACTGTGTGGAACTGAACCAGAAGAGAGGGAACAGCATCCCTTCTGTCTAACATGCATGGGATTTTCAGTGTATGCACTGACACAAATCAAGATTCTATCAGACAGAAAAAGAGCAGCCCCAGAAACAAACATCCTGTAAGATATTACTGGGGCAGTGGCTGAATTCTGACCTCAAGGAGGAAATATTTGCAGAAGGATTTGAGGGAGCAGGGGGAGGAATCAACCCCACCTGACACACAGAACCTGCCTCTTCTTCCAAATGGGGAAGAAGAAGTGTTCTTGGGTAACATCCACAATCACATTCAGTGTCAGGTGACGTGTAGATGGTATTTCTAACAGACTCCATTCCTGTCCTGCCCCAAGAAACATCACTGGCCATGTTCTCCATCAGAGAAGCTGCCACAGTGGAAGAGTGACACCTGGTACCTCCTCACACCACAAGGGCTGGCTGTGTGCCCAAACAGCAGCTGCACTATGGTAAGCAACAGGCACTGGAATTATTGTTCATATAAATAAATGCCACAGGAAAATAAATGTCATTCATCCCAGTCACTTGCTGTGGGAACTGAAAGACAGGACTGACTTAGACACCAAATCTGACCAGCTTCCTAGCTGCTCAGACTGAATTACACCATGCAACCTGCCACACCGTAGCCTGAGCATCACACCAGTTCAGAAAGTGTTCATTCTTCCACGGAAGAGCCTGAAAAGAGTTTTTTCCACATCAGTGTTAGAAACAGAGGGCTGATCCCCATGATATCTGGTCACTATTCTAAAGTTAGAAGAAATATTTGAAGACTTGAGACTCCCCCAAGTTGTATTCTTCTGCTCTAAGCTTTGGCTATTCTCTCCAAGCCTCACGTTTGCAGGTAAATCCTTTCAGGAACTGAGGACCACACTGACCCCTTCCCTTTCAATTTGCTTCCCAACTCCACACATTTCAAACTTTCTTGTTCAGCTCAGCTTGTTTCTCCGTTTCATCTTCAAGGCTTGTGGAAGATGAAAAAAATCAAAGTGAGGTGGAGGAACAGAACCCAGGTGTCAGTGTTCAGGAGTTCAGCCCTGCCAGGTACCAAACACCCAGGAGCTGCTCAGTGTCTCAGAGACACAGCTTCACCTTCTTTGACTTCGCCCATACGTTGTTATTTTTAGACTTGTTACTGCCTCTCTGCTGCAGTGTCATGACGTTGCAGTCTCTGAAGGCTCCTTCTCCTCAGTTCCTACCCTAACACAATGGCACTATCAAGAAAAGAACCATTTGTAATCATCTCTTGATTCTGATCTCTTTTCCATTTCTAATATTTCCTATTTCTCTGTGACTAGAGCAGAGGAAAGCTGTGTATCTAGGTGTCTGGGTACATGTTTACATACACTAATAGTCATGCCAAAAACTGCACATACAATCATTCACATTTCTTATTCCTTATTGACAAGAATTTTAACTAGCTAATTTTCAGTTTTATCCAAACATTAAATTACAACTGCAACAACTTCATTGATTTTCAAGGCTATCCCCCTCCCCCAAGGGATGGTTTGCTTTCAAACAAACCATGAAAATTCATGTATTTCAGAACCAAGTCTAATGATTGATCCCTTCCTATTGTTACCTTGCAATTGGAGCTCTCTAGTTTACTTCTTGCCATTTGAATAGTGATTAACATAATAATTAGATTTTTACATAAAGCCTTTATCATCCCAAAGGAACTGTAGAAATTCAGCTGAATATAAGCTATTCAGTTCTCCTTTAAACAAAGGGCAGAGCTTGCAAGTAGCTATATTAGGCCAGTTGATTTGGTTGGACAAATTAGAAAAGCTTCTAGTTACACAAGTTCTTCTTAGCATCCTTTGTCCAGACATAAGACTCATTTTTACCCACTTCATCACCTGATCAAGTACAAGATTTTACCTCTGCCTACAACCTTCTTTCTTACTTTATTTTTAAACAAACAGAATGTCTAGTGCTACCTCCATAACCTGGAAACTAGACTCCAGACTCTTCACAGTAGATTTTCTACATATTTATTTCATGGGATGACTCTTTCTTTAAAAAGACTTATAAAAAATGCATGATGATGTAAGGAACTGCAGAGGAACTATTAACAGCATCAAGCCATATTGCAGTGGAGCAATGTGACTGCCTGTCTGCACAGCTTTTGACAAGGAGAGGTTTTACTGAGTCCTATGAAGAGTTCTGGAAATCCAGGATTTCAGAGAGATTACAAAAATCCTCCTGAGATAGATTTTAGGGGATAAGGGCAGACACAGTCTCCCCAAAGCCTCATCGTTTGCAATGATGTAATCCTCACAGAGGATTTGGAACTGTACTCATCTATCTTGTTTGATGGGCAGGGTGAATGTTGAGCACCTAAAACAAAAACATTGGGGAAAGAAGTTTGCAAGCTTTTGTTACCAGTGCAGCTTCCAAGACATGATTAAAGACTGCCACGTTGATCTAACTATTACTAAGCAACTATTAAACTAAGCTAGCATCCCTTCACAGACCTCTTGCTTCACTCTAACCACAATTAATTCATGTTTCAAGAACCAAAGAAGAAAGTCTGGTATCCTTAGAATAAAATCCAATGAAAAACTTTGTGTTACAAGGTAGGAAAAGAACCTGGGCTCATGTTCTGGGGAAAAAAGACTGAATTGGAAGAACAGCTACATTTGGGAATAGTAAGTGTAGTCCTTTATCAGTGTAGTGGGTCAGCACTCTACATGGCACCATACGGACTGCACAGTAAATCACACTCCTGATAAAGTCAGTTGTGTCCCAGAGAGGTCAATGGCCAAGACCTCCTAGGTGTAGTTTCATTTCTTCCCTGTCCATATTTGTGTAAATGATTTACTAGATGGCTAACAGTGTAGGATTTGTCCATTTGAATGGCCAGAGAGAGCTTTGTTGTTTTTCCTCCCTATATTCAGATTATAATGAAGACATGACTATACCATTTTGAATTACTCAGGAAGGTACTGTAAGAAATAGAAAGTAATACAGCCTTACACAGTGCCAAAGGGTAATTTTGCTCCTTTTCCTAAGTAACACCAAAAATCACATGAAAATGGCAGAAGAAAGTTGGGCAAAGTTAATAACCTTATTGCTATTTGTACTGTAGTTAATAACACTTTCAAACTATGAGTTACCTTAAACATTTGGTCAAAGGAGTGTTTTGGATGACAACTTTGGTGGGACTTAATTAATCTGAAACTTGCTCCTAGGTAGCTATTAATTACATATATTAATTAGAAAGAAAAGCTTGGATGGCTGATACAGTTACAGTGTGATGTCTCAGAGTGGTTAACTGCATCATTCCAGTTTTAATAGTGGTTTCCCTCTTTCCCAACCTGATGCTACAACAGCAAAAGAAGCCAAGACTGAAGATAGAAAAGAAGCAAGGAGACAAAAAAACTGGAAAACCTGGGAGATGAAAGAGGTATTAAAGCTCTAGAGATTCCTATTCAGTCTGCTTAGCATCACTGCTGATATCACTATGAGAAAATCATTGCTATAGATAGCTCAAGCAACTTGCAGGGAGAACAACTTCATCTTCCCAGTCTCATTTTTGAGGTATTCAGTGGACAACCTCAGTAAGATCAATGGCAGCATCACACCATATGGAACAAAGTGCTTCACCATGGTATGCGAACAGCATTACTGGAGCAGAAAAAAATCACCATCTCTAAATTGTTTTATTAGTTGGCAGGCTATCCGTGGTGGTTTAGCCCCAAACAGTGGCTGAGCACCACATGCTGCTCACCACTCAGTCCTAGAGGAGAAAGACAGAACCTCTGTGGGTTGGGATAAGGACAGTTTGCTGACAAAAGCACCACAATAAACAGAACAATAACAGTAGAGCAATAACAGCCAGTCACACTCATAACACCCACTGATAACATAGAGTACCTCACCTACCTTACAATTACAGAGTGCTGCACAACACAAGGACAATCCAACACCCCAGCCACACTCAGACTGATCTGGAGGCAACAGGAACACCCCCTCCAACCAGCCCCTTTTATGGGGAGTGATGTCAGGTGGTGTGGGAACAGCCCTGGCTGACTCAGCTCACCTGGGCTAACTCAGCTCACCTGGGCTAACTCAGCTCACCTGGGCTGGCTGCTTGGGGAGGGTAACTCTGGCCTGGCCAGAACCAGGACACTAGCCTAACATGGAAACTGAAATTAAAGCCAAGGACAAGAGTACAGTAAAGAAGCATGGTTGACCTGGTTGGCAACACAGGAAGGAGTTTAAGTAAAGCCAAAAAGAACAGTTTATCATCCAGGGGAACCACGTCAGGTGTAAAACTCAATGGAAGAGATGAAGGAAGAAATGCAAGAGCATAAAAAGACAGCAAATTAAATGCAATATTTGGTTACACCACTAAAAATATTGAAATAATTTGGGGCTAGAGAGTGGGGTTTTCATCACATTACTTCCCCCTCTCTCCAGCCTGCTGTAAGCACTCAGTTTCATTATCATCATTATTATTCATTACCACAGAGGTGCTGAAAGACTGTAAGCAGTTCAGGGCACAGAAAAAAAATTACAAGGGGCTTAAGGAAATTTGTTTATGAGCAATAAAGTAATGTCAATGGGGATAAAATACTTTATTAATTGAAAGTAAACTTCAAAGAGTACATAGAATTATTTACTACGAGGCACAAAGCAATAGGAAGAAGGTAATGTATGGAAAGGCTATGGTGATAAAACGCAACACCTTCAACACCTTCACTGTGTCTGTTCCCTCAAGAATGTGTAGAGACTCCATTATTTGAGATACCAGAAGAGCAGATATTGGGCTTGCCCTCAAGTGCATCACTGCTTATTATCCAGCTGCTGCTCCCCTCCCGCCAGCAGAGATGGTGAGAGGAGTGATTCGTTCTGCTAGTGAAACAACCAGCCAGGGAAACATTAAAGGGAGATCACAAAAGAGCTGAAGAGGAAGGCATGAGATTCTTGCCTTCCCCAACCACTGGCACCACCAACAAATAACTCCTGCAGCAAGCACCTGCCTAAGGAACTCACTCCTTGAGGTGGCTGCAGCCTGCAGCCCAGCGCCAAACGTGTGACCAGGGACTGCCCCATGTCCCCTGTAGGCACTTGTCCTTCTCAACAGGGTGGGCCAGCTACAGATCTTCACTGTTCCCTTGATGGTATGGGAGGGGGCTGCAGGCATGCCTCATTCAGTGGTCTGTGCCAAGCTTCATGATACTGTGATCCCAGCCAGAGGGCACAAGGGCTGTTCTGCAGCTCCCCTGGAAAAATACACCACCTGAGATGGAGGTGGATATGGCATTGTCTATTATCTGGAGCTGTAGGCTATTTGGAAGGTGTACAAAGCACTGACTGGTGTTTTCATACTGGTTCCCCTTCGCTGCTCCACAAAATCAGACAGATGGTATTTAAATTGATTTTTTTAAAACATAAATAGAAGATGCTCACTCATTTTCTGGTTAATGTTCAGTGTTTATGTTTTAAAGTGATTATGAGTTTAGGATCAATGTAGCTTTCACTTGAAACTAAATGCCATCTCTATGTATGATTAAGTTATGTAATAACTTTTGCACAGGACCCAACTACATTTGATTTGTTCTAAAACACTCCCAAATCCTTTTTTTTTAACAAAAATTGGCTCAACTTCCTGCCCTGACATCTATTGTCCTCACATATTAATTAAAAATTGAATTTAATTTGAATGTCAATGTACATTTGTGGTTTATGTCACCTCTTTAAACTTAAAAAGCCTGTGTCCCTCTGTGATACCTTTGGAATCCCTGCCCAAAAACCCAGCTTCAATGAGCTGGTGAATCTGGTGCTGTAGTCATTTCCTTGCAGCCAAGTCTTGTCAGCTCCCACTTCAGAGTCGTGAAGTGTGATGAAGCACATCATTTTGGTTAATTCTCTTCTATGCCAGAGACTTTTGACTAGCAATGGCTGTCATTCAAATACCCCAGGTAAGGAACAGGGATTCTCTTGAAGAAGCCTCAGGACAAATTCATCTCCTCTGCCTTTTCCTAGGTGTTTTGTGGTATACCTCTCCATCCATGAATCCTCAAGGAAGAAATGGCAGAGAAAAACAAGACCGACAAAGAAAGCTGCTGTTGTCAGATCGCAGAGGATAAAAAGAGAGAAACCTCCTTCCCTATGGTCTCTAGAAATAACAAACACCACACCAATGGAGCCTGAAGAAGCTGGATTCCAAGTGAGATTTCACAGGGTAAGCAATATCTGTAACCACATGTCTTTAACGTGGGACAGAAACAGATCTCTCTGTTGTCCTTCCTTCTGGGATTAGGATACTGAGAGTGACAGGAGAGCTTTCTTCACTGCTAAACTAAATGTGGAATTAATCATTAATGGAATGGAAAGAAAAAAAAATATTCCCTGGTTAAGCCAAATGAAAAGCCCTGTGGTAAAAAACCTCTCTTGATCTTCAACAACCAATCCAGCTGACCCTAATCCTGAAAAACATCCTTGCCTTTGGTGATTGATTTTCAACAGATTCATGATGTGCTTCCTGTAGAACTAATTAGCATTTGTTGCTGTGATGTGACTAGAGCAGCGTAGCATCCTTTCTATCATTCTATACTGACACAGGTTTCTTCAAAGATCAGAAGCAGCTGAACACAGACAAAGCCTCCAGAGACAGGACTTTCATTCCAGGGGCCACAGTCAAAGTGACTTGGATGTCTGCGGTGTGCACAGCTGCCTGTGTCAGGCTGAGGATGGATGTCAGGCGTTCTCATCCATATGCAGTTGTCCAAAACCTCCTTCCCTCTCCTCGGGTTGCTTGATGTTATTTTGACATAACATTTACAGCAAACACAGAACAAGAGATGGTGATTCATAGTGCAATGTGTAATAATCAGCTTTCTGACAAACTGATACTCCCAGCTAGCTGTGTTCCCATTGGTTCCCTGATGGAGTCCTCAGAACTGACCAGGAGGTCAGTGCAAGGTGGGCAACACTCCATACAGTACTTGCTGTACTCCATTTAGACCACAATAGTCTGGATTGTCACGGTCCCCAGGGGATTGAATGGACTTTTTTCTGGTGGTGTGGTCAGTAGCAATTCCTCCATCCACAGCAGGCACCAAAATGCACAGAGACACTTCCCACACAAAGAAAGCACACCACTTCCCAACCTTGAATTGCACAGATGTGCCCCTTTAGTTTTGGCTAAAGGAAAGTCCTTTTTTCTCCCTCTTTGCCTGCATCTCTATATTCAAGAAGCTGGATGGTGCCAGCCTGCAATGAGGCCTGCAACTGGATCCTGGAACGTGTAGTTGAAAGAACTTGAGAAGACGAATGACAGAGATCCCATGTCAAAAAACAAAGCAGCACGTCAGTGAAGATTCATAGCTTGAACTGATCCCTGCTTTATTTTCAGGGAGTTAATCACACTATCCTTGTCAAACTCAGAGTAGAATTTACTTTAAGAAGTAATGATTTTACTAATACTATAATTTGTATCACAGGAGTTCAAGCCCTCACTCCCATTAAACGAAATGAAATATGGTTCCAGCCCCTAAGATCCTACAGTTGGATCATTTGTTTCTATCACTAAGCCCTTAGGAAGGTTGTTAGCTCTTTATCATAGGAAATGCTCTCAAAGAAAATTGATCTTCCCAAGCTTGCTACCAGCATTTTCCTTTCCTCCAGTGCTGCTATTTTTAAGCTATTATTTTGCACAAAACTTAGAGAGTTTGATAAATCTTTGGATGCTATTCAGGAACAGTCATGATGCTGTGTGGGCACATTTCTCTCTTAACCCTCTCTTTAGAAAGGTCTTCCTTTATTGTTTCTTTTTTCTCTTTTCTATTTTTAAATCTTTCTCTTGTTTGGAAGAGGAAGCATGAGTAGTAATCATCATCCTGATAACTAGCTTCTTGTGCTTAAAGAGATATTATATCAACCACCCAATACCTACAAGAAGATGGAGCCAGGCTCTTCACAGTATTACATGGTAAGAGGACAAAAAATAATGGACATAAACAAAATAGGTTCAAATTGGATAGAAAGAAGAGATTTTTCATGACCAGGCCATTCAAGCAAGAGAACAAGTTGCTCAGAGTGGAGTTGTGGTCTCTATCCTTGGAGGATTTTAAGATCAGACTACCTAAACCCCTGAGTAACCTGGCCTGACCTCACAGTTGACAATGCATTGAGCAGGAGGTTGGACTAGAGGCCTCCCAAGGTCCCTCTTAACCTGAATTATCCAGTCATTCTCTGCAGAGATCAGCGATGGGCAACACGCAATTCGATATGAATTTCAGGTGAAGCCATTTATTGGGTGAAATCCCACAGATTATAGACATTTGTTACTGCCAATGTGGCAAGCTACAAAACTGCTAATTGGTTACACACACTGATTGGTTAGTGATTATAACAAGTTCTGATAAGTATATCTTATAGCTAAACATTGTTAGTTTACCTTTGATGCCTAAAAGCATCCGCACACCTGCTGTTTTGACCGTTTTATTATGGTTGGTTCTTAACATGTTCCGTTACTCCCAAGTACCTTCCCATAACTTCTTCTTTGGTTAAAGCAGTCTGTACCCCTGCCTTCAGGGCTGCCTTGTTTTGAGAATGTGATTATTAAAATCCTCTCAGCATGAGGAACTTTTCCTGTCTCATGGGAATGCAAGGGTATTGTCAGGGCCTGTGTCTTGGGTGAAGAGAGCTAGGCCGCCAGCAGGCCTGCTGCCTTCCCCGCCAATTCTCTACCTCATTCTTCACACCACTTTCTAACTGAAGCTTGTGTCTAACTTCTCACCTCCATATGCATCAGATCTTAAACATGTTTTTATCATTTTGACTAAAGGATACAAAGATATTTTTATTAGTTACTGAAAGCATTTAAAAAACCCCCAGAAATAATTTCTTTTATACTGATTCAAAACCAGGATTTTTTAATTTTTTGTTAGCATTCCTACATTGAAAAAGTGACCCTCAAAGGCTAATCTTTTCCTGAAATAAATTATGGCACTTTGGGAGTTAAATATATCTACTCACAGCCATTTGATACATAAATGGACTAAATTATAGACAGAATTTTTAAAATGGGGAGGATCGTTTACTACCAAATGAAATTTAGAAGCATAGTGGGAAGCAAAACAGAAAAAACAGTAATAGCCCAGGCTTTTTCAGGTACAGCTAGAAGAAGCAGTTCCCATTACTAGGTAACACTTTCAATTAATTTGCTTCAAGGAGAGTGAGGAAGACAGCCAGGGAGAGTCACATTATGCAGAATGGGTTTTCAGCAAGTTCCTTGCCCTCTGTTCAGTATGTTCCAGGCTGGCTCAAGATATATGATGTAAAAACATTCTCTGAGGCAGGTTTCCTATATAACACACAAATGTCTACTCCTGTGGGACCCAGGCTACATAATCAGACATTTTCCTAAACAATATAAAATGATCAGTCACAAATACCCACTCCAGAAGCAAGTAGTAGTCACGGTGTGAGCAGCATAGCTCAGAAAATTGTATTATCATTAACTTAACAAGAAACAGTTCGCCATAAACTAAACTTAGACCTAATCTCTTAGTAAAATAGAGCATCTTTTCCCTGAAGAATTACAGAACAAAACACACAAAGTCAGCAGAGTGCTAATTCTGTGCATTAAGTGGAGTTTCTTATGGATGTACTTTAACACTATCCCCTTTCCCTCCCCAAAATGAGAAATTCCATTAACAGCATTATTAGGTCTCCTTTAAATAGCTAATTACAGCTAACTCCAGTCAAAATGTCTAATTACTGGTCTATTCATTCTAAGTGGTTTATAACACGTCGAGAAATTACTGAGATGAAATTAGATCAAAGGGTAACATAAGTGTGTTTGCATTTCAAACTGCCTTCAAAGGCAGAGGGGGAGTTGGAGGGGGGTTGGGGTGGTGGAAAAGAAACAGCAGGATGAAGGTACAGTGACATTTCCAGGAGCAGCCAGCATCTGCTCCCTTCTGAGCCCTTCTTCATCCATGTCCACACAGGCCTGTGTGCTGTATACGTTGGGGAAACACACCAGACCAAAGCAGTGAGAGCTCCTAGGGCTTCACCATGTGCCAAGAGATGGATGCAGATGCTCTTCTTGCCTTTGGAAGGTCACAAAAGGAAACTTGAAGCAAAAGTTTGCTTGGAGAATCATGGGGAGCTGCATTAAACCAAGCCAACCCTGCAGTTTTCAAGGGCCTCTGTGGTGTCACCATAATAAAAATGTGGTACCTAAAATGTGTGTACAACAGATGGATAATAAGTTTTACCTCATTATCTCACTTAAATTGCTTTCCAATCTATATGCGAGCTGATGGTGGGATATGGATGGAATCTGTTATGTTAGGATATGGGGAGGAGGGTTCATAAGACACTCTTCTATAAGTCTGAAGAGTCCTGAAATAAAATAGGGGGAAAAAAGCATTCCTCTTGAGCCTCTCTCCCAGCAATACTTTCTCACAGTCTTCTCATTTGCAGTCAAGTAACAACTTTTCCTTCTTACAGTGAGCAAAGCTGTATAAAAAGCATCTCTACAGCACCAAAGTAACTTCAACCCAAAATTATTCATCTTCTCTCTTGGTTGAAAGAATAACATGATCCTAGCTCGACTGTTCCTTATTTCAGCGTGGGATGTAAGGTTCACTTGTGTCACTGGGAAGATTCCATCAAAATTCTATGGAGTTTTTAAAGCCAGGTAGGTTAAAAAGGGATTTACCTTCGTTCAGAAAGACAATGCTCTTAGTCTTCTGCCAAGACATTTGTCTCCTCCAGCAGCATGGGATGCTTAATGCGAATAGCTGTTACACCAGGCTGCACTTTCATAGGAAGACTGACTCAGGGACCAACTCCATTCTAATCCAGATTCTGATAACATCTTGAAGGCGATTGCTTATGCAAGCAGTATCTACTTTGCTCATGATTTAAAACAAGAGAGACATTGCACAACAGTTTAAGAACATTTTGCTCACCTCATTCTTTGTCACAGTGTACAACATCCTCATCCTTCCTATCTCTGTCCTCTCAAAGACACATCAGTATAAACACTTTTCGAATGACTGATAGGGAGCAGGGGAGTTGAACTTCATGCATGGCAGCATCAAATTAACAGAGACAGAACATGAATTACACAGATAGTTTTTCATTTATTTCCTTTAGACTGTACAGCTAATTAAGACCTGTATTTTTCATATGAAATCTGTAATTACTCTGACACACAATAGCCAAGCCAGTTATCCCTGGTTAGTATGATGCTCCATAGCAGAGTAAACACTCATGGTGGTCTGTGGGTCTGATTTTAACCTGAAGCATAAAAACTAATAACTGAAACACTTTGTTATTGGAGATCCTCTGCGATCTCTTGCTTACTTTTGTTAAAATCACACACCCTCCTCTGTGAGGAAGAATGAGCTCATTAGAAAGTCCCATCTAATAGATGTTGAGGCCATTTCATGAAAATGTGTTTTATGCAGGAATGAGGCATTTCAGGACCTGAGCTGCAAGAACACACGTAAGACTGGATCTCATCCAAATTCATAAGTTATAAGCACCAATATTGACCTGACAACATTATCAATATTCCTTAAATACAATAATTGAGGAAAAATAGTTCTCTTTTGTGTGTTTATTGTTCCTGGGCTTTCCTCACATTACTAGTATATAAACATGGGGAAAACACAAAACCCTAGAGGTTGCCCAACAAGATGTTACTGGGAACCTGCTGAATGCAACACCGAAAGAGGCAGAGACCACATCAAAACCTGGAAATATTTTCCTCAGTCATCTTCAGCATAAAAACGCTGAACTGACCCTCTGCAATTGTACCTGTTCCTCTTACAGCTGTGGCTGCTCACAGAGAAGATGAGTAGACGTCGAGAGAAAAAACTGACACTCTTATCACCTCTACTTATCCAAATAGATGAGTCCATCTGAAAGGATTATAGACAAATTAAGAGTGGAACCAATTTTTGCAAACACATATTATGCATTTTTTATATCTACAACTGAGAAAAAGAAACCAAGGAATCTCAGTGCACAAATGACACCATTTATTTCTTAATCTCCCCCTTTTAAAAATTCATTTCCAAGTCAGTTATATCTCAGCAACTTTTCTTCTCTAACACGGATCAGCCAGTGTCAGGGAGCCCACAGGAAGCAAAGGAGAAAGTGGTAAGGTGAGGAGATGGAGATGTATGTTTCTCATTTGACCTTCTTGACAAAGATAAGGTAGAATATATTTAAGCACCTATACAAAACAGCCCTTATTCTTTTTACAGCTCTCTCCTATCTCTCTCATTTTTTGTGTGGAAGAAGATTTGCTGCTCTCCCACAAATCATTATCTCTCCTTGACATGCTCTGGCCTACGCTCTGCTGTGACTCTCAATAACCATCTGCATTCTGCTGGAGCATAGAGTTTTGGGGACAGAGGGAAGGAATCACACATCATTGCCACCTAATGACCAAAATAATGTCAGACCATTCAAGGATTTTCATATTTTTGTAATTCTTTCCTGGTGTTTTGTCTCTTTCTCCATGTGGCCACCAAATCCTCCTTCTCTTTGACAAATTAGGACTATGACCTTAATTTCTTAAACCTAGGTGTAAAGACAGATCCACAACTATTTTGCCAAGCACTGTACACACACCACTGTATTGGAGATATGGACACCTCAGCACACTGTTACTGTTAAATTTAAACACACAAACTGCATATGGAAACACTGCTCATTTGGGATCCTGGGCTGCATCAAAAGGAGTGTGGCCAGCAGGTCAAAGGAGGGCACTAACAGCCTCCTCTCTCTGAGCATAATTTATCTCAAAAAGATGAGTCTGTAGACAATATAAAAGCAGCATTAAATCTGATTAACTCCTCTGGCACCCCATGCATTCCTGGTGTTCCTCTAGTTGTTGTTGTTATCCATAGGAAAACTCTTCAGAGGATGTAATTAGCTCCTGGTAGTATGTCCCATCTAACAATTACACTAACCGGGCACCCAGCCCTCACTTGACTGTATCTGAAGGGAGCTGCCTATCACATACAGTTACACTAATTGAATAGGCAAATCCTAACTGCTCTGCAGACAGTCTGAATATCCACATCCAAGCAAAGATGCCAGTTAATGGTGGGATGAAGTCATTGCTTCTCTTTTCAGATCTATGTGTGATACCTTTAGGACAAGCAGCCAACTTTCATTGTGTTCATGCAAAATTTTCTATGGTGCAATTTAAACTGATATTTAAAGTCTTAGTCTTTGCTCTAATACAAGCAACAACCCATCATGATCACTGGTAGTGAAAGGAAGCACCTCAAGTGTGCATTTCTGACCCTGACAAGCAGCTCTGCTTGCTGTGGTGCCTTACAGAGCTTGCTCTTCTGCCTGGGAGGTGGCAGAGCAGGAATCAGCACTAACAAGTCATTTAGATACTCTAAGGACCATGCCCAAGCTAGGGAGTGCCATACTCTATGTGACCTTAAACCAGTCACCCCATGCTCTTCCCCCTCTGTGCCTTAGGTCCCAAATATAACGTGGACATAAAACTCATTCCAGTTCATAGAAGCAGTGTGCAAATTAACCTTTCCAAAACACAGTGAAAGCTTCTAATACACTGCTAGGTTTCTTTAGAAACACAGTCTCATAGCTACTGCTATTTATGAACTAGTGGGCTTTTTTGGGCTCTTTGCTTGTTAATAAGGAAAAAAGCTGAGGTGAATTAGAAACCCTTTGCTATTCATCTCACTTATTGCCTTCTATCCCTTCCTCTGTTGACTGCTTCTCATTACTCAACTCCCATCAGTGAATACGATCGCCTACCACTGCTCTTTGGTGCTGCAACCATTCACCTACCCCTTTAAATCCATTTTTGGAGGCTGTCAGTTTTGATTTCTTGCCTCAAAATGTCATCTTCATCTTTGGTGTTCTGTCATTCCTAATCCACAGCAAACTTAAACACACCATTCTGGAAAGCATGCCTCAGTTTTAAAATAAGCAAGCACTACTTCATGTTACAGTCTCACTCCCACAGGGCAGCTGATCAATCCAGACCCCAGATAAGAAGTGTTCATGGTGAGCCCTTAGCAGTTCATCATAATGACCAGAACCTACCCACAAGGCAGGTGGTAGGATGCACGTAGGGCTTGAAAGAAAACTGGCATAGCACACATACTGCCTGAGAGCCCACAGGCTTCACAGTTTCACATGACTCTACCAACTGCTGTATTAGCTGATTTGACATATGTCTAGTAGCCTGACTGCCAAGGAAGTAGAAAGACAGTTTAATCAAAACACTGGTCATGAGCAAAACCCAGGGTTCTGGATGATAATCTCATTCCCCAAAGTATTTTCTTCTGTGCATGAAAGATGGAAGGACATCAGCCAGATGAACAGAGAACCATCAGAGAGGAAAAAACATACAGCCCAATGTGAAGAGGAATCAGTAGTTTGGGGGACCTAATTTGGGCTCCTAATTGGCAAGAGAGGCTGAAAAATGTTCGAGGAACTTGTGAGGCAGGAGCAATCTGTTCATGATTCATTTGGCTGGCAGAAGACAAGCAAGGTGGCTGATGGCCTGACCTTTCTTCACAGAGAGCTGATAGACACTGTCCTCATTTGAAACAATTCCCTGGAAAGGTAGAAGAGAAGTGATAGTGCATCTTTAACTAGATATTGCTTCTTATCAAAGAGCTGCACCTTTTACTTTAACAAAGATTACAAAAACAAAGGACATACTACTTCAGTAATGAGAACAGAAGGCTCTTAAAGTGTCTACATTCCCTTTTCCACCCATTAATAAAAGCTTTAGCTAATAACTTAGCCTATCTGTTGTTTCAAGGGCAGAGCAGCACTCATATTTTCAGGAGTGTAGACAATAATGAATTTTGGAAAGTTCCTATGAATAAACTTCTTCAGCCCTTGTCATATTCTCTTTTTTAGGTTATTCTAGTATCCTTTCTAGTCTCTCTTTTTAAGATAAAAGCCTTTGTTAGAAAACAGGAGAGCACAGTGACTTTCAGAGTGTCTGTCCAATTCTAGATACCAACTTAGAGACAGCAAAGAAAGGAGATCAGATGGTCTGTGCTTTCAAAGTGCCTGAATTGGAGTACCACAGAGTCAGCAATCACAATTGAAAGGCTTGTCTAAAGTACCTTGTTTCCTACTGTTTGACTTTCTGTTGCCAGTTACTTTTCCATGGATAGCACTGTGCATGATGATGTGGAGATACCCATGGCTTGGAATACTCCATTATTTTGGGGCACATAATCATTCCAAGTGGAATAGAGGAACTTGGACATGAAATTAAGCAAAGGAGAAAGCAAAGCAGTACCAGAGGCCAGTTTCAGCACAGTCCCAATAAACAGTCCCTACCAGATGGGTGCATTCCTTGGAAAGGAAGAGAGCAGCTGTACTAAACTTATACTTGGAATAATTGTTTTCACATGGGATCCCTACACCTTCTCCTCTTAGCTACCACATACAACCGACATCCCAGCTCCAAGATCAGCTTTCTTGCTCAGTTCAAGTGAGCACAGAAACCATTGCAGGCTTTAACCTTTCCCTTCCTCCTCGTGCCCTTCAGAAAATGAAGCCAAATGAGAGAGCAGTGTGTGCTAAGAGGATAAAATCACTTGTGTCTTTGTTCTCCTGTAACTCAGTGGTGCAGGGTATTATCTTCAGAGCACATGATGAAGCACTAAGGAGTCCTTAGTAAGACTTGTGGCCATTTGGCAGGTAACAGGTTTTCTCCAGTGTTTCAGAAGTGCCCAGTGTCACGAAAGGCACAAAACTACTGAGACACCAAAACAGATTCCAAGACAGCCCAGAAGTCATTAGGTGTTCTTGTTTCCAGAAGGCACCAGCAATCCAACACCAGGTTTTGCACCATATGAAGACTGTAAACAAAGAACACATCTACGCTGGCATTTAACACTGCACAAGAGACAGGCATTGCATCAGTAAGAAAGGTTTTGCCTGCTGTGTTCTAGATAATCTCTATGGAAGCTTTCTTCCAGGCTTTCACAGACATACATGGACAAGAATTTTCTCCTCCACAGCCCATCCAGTCCTCAGCCACAGGGGAATTAATTGATTTGCAAGGAATCCTGTGTTCCCAGTGTATCCTCATCACATGTCGACAGCCAGATGAGAACAAGAACACAAGAACTCCTTCCTGTGCCAGACCTGTACATCATTTATCCTTCTTCTCATGGCAAGCTCATCTCCAAAACACAGGTTTAAAAAGTTGATGAGACTTGCTAGCCCCAGGGAGGTCTAAGCTCTCATGGAAGAGCAAACACATTTGGTAGCACTCCAGATCCACCAAGGAATTGTCGAGTGTGTTTTCCAGATGACATGCCGTTTGTCAGAGTCAGTTAGGAGAATGTTACCAAAGGCTGATTCTTTCACTGCATTGTGGAGAATGTTACCAAAGGTTGATTCTTTCACTGCATTGTGGAGAATGTTACCAAAGGCTGACCCTTCCACTGCATTTTGGAGATGTTGTCTCGTGATGTGAGCAAACCGTTGACATAAACGAAGCCAGGTGGGATACTGAGCTATTCATTCCTGAAATCTATGAGCTGTGCATTAAAAATATAGTAATTATAGAGAGCAGCTGTATACCCATGGCATGAAGATTCTCAGGTATTTTTATCATACCAGTGCAGTGTCAAATCACTTCAGCTTCCAGTGAGTTGGGTGTGAGGAAGCAGAAGACAGGTGGTGTTCCTTGTACTTTTGCAGAGATTTTTGCAAGTCTGTTCCAGTGAAATGCTGGAATTGGAAATGCCTTATGGTCAGGTAGATATTTCACAGATGGGTTAAACAAATTCCATTTTTCTCTCCTATTGATCACCTGGATTTAAGAGGTTTTGCCTGAATAGACGGTGCAATGGGCTGTATTTAAAGCTGGAGCTCTCAGTGTGATGCTGGCACAGGGTAAATACATCCTTTTAAACTGATGGTGGGAAGGGCCACTTTTTGGAAGAGGGGAAAAAACTCTCTCCCTGAGCATGTGTTAACTTCAGGCACGAGGGAAAATCATACAGGGGAAATGCAAAAGAGAGAGAGAAATGCCAACCCAAATCAGATCGTTGCTGCTGACCTCCTGCATTACCCAGAGCGTGTCCCTGGATTTCTTGTGCAGAGAGGGATTGTGGTAGAAGAGGAAGAATTTAGTTAGTATAAAGACACCCATGCCAAGGATGTTATTGAAGTAAAAATTCCAAGCATCCAGTCAAACCTTAGTTAAAGCACCTTGTACCAATGCATCATGTCAGTGCCTTTAGTCCTGTGACAACACACGGGTTGAGCACAGGATTCCAGCCTCATTCCATGCACAGGATGGGCAGCAGCATTCAGTTTGACTGACTTGTAATCTTTCCTTTATTGCCTAGCACTTAACACCTCTTCCTGCACTGTAGATAAATCCCAGTTTCAAAGTAAAATTCCTTTTCCTTGACAGTTTTTCCATAGTAGCTCTTCTTCTAGGACCTTGGCCATTTGGGCCAAGGAGATCCTGGAGGGCATCAGGAGGAGTGTGGGCAGTGGGTCACAGGAGGGGATCCTCCCCCTCTGCTCTGCCCTGCTCAGGCCCCAGCTGGAGTGTTGTGTCCAGTGCTGGGCTCCCTGGGATAAAAAAGACAGGGATCTCCTGGAGAGAGTCCAGAGGAGGGACAGGGAGATGCTGAAGGGCCTGGAGCATCTCCCCTGTGAGGAAAGGCTGAGGGAGCTGGGGCTGTTCAGCCTGGAGAGAAGAGACTGAGAGGGGATCTGATCACTGGGGATCAATAGCTGAAGGGTGGGACACAGGGGGCCATGGGCAGCCTCTGCTCAGTGTCTGTGGAGACAGGACAAGGGGTGATGGGCTCAAGTTGGAGCACAGGGAGTTCCCCCCAATCTGGGGAAGAACTTCTTCCCAGTGAGGGTGAGGGAGCCCTGGGACAGGCTGCCCAGGGGGTGTGGAGTCTCCTTCTCTGGAGAGATTCCAGTCCTGTCTGGACACCGCCCTGTGTGCCCTGTCCTAGGGACCCTGCTTTGGCAGGGGGTTGGACCCCATGATCTCTGGAGGGCCCTTCCAACCTCTACGATTCTGTGATCTTTGCAAAGTTAAATCTACGGTGCTGACAGGAGGTAAGAGGTAGTGCAATTCCCATGTCACAGGTGGGGAATGCCAGCGCAGAGGAAATGCTAAATTTAGCCAGATGTGAGTCACTTAAGATACGGGCTTTTTTTTAGCATATGCATTATTCACACCCCACTTAACTATGCACAAAGACTGAGGCCTTGCATTGAAGTTTCTGCAATTTACAGAAGTTTGCTTTGAATGACTTCCTATTAAATGTTTCAAAACTGCAAGTTCCTGATGGAAAACTGTGTCTGGTTTCCCACAGGAAATGAAACACATACAGTTGTGCTATCTGCCTATTCATGTGCTGTTAATACCCCTTCCGCCTCATTTCTGAACCTGTGGGCTGGTTTCAAGCAGAATTGGCAGAGGAAAAAGGTCTCTAAGTGAATGCCTCCAGGCCTAATAAAAACTAGCAGCTAACAGGGAGTAAGACCCACATTACAGCCTGCATTGAGAGAAACGAGGTTACACCTCTCCCTTGTTCCTGTCCTGCCAGGCGGTGCCAGAGCCCGACTCAGCACACACAGCTTCCAACTGGGGGACTTGGGCCACACATGCATGGAGCTGCTGCCCACATTCCTCTTTGAGAGGCTGTGTTCTCATCTGGTGATACAAAACAGGGAAGCAAAAGTGGGCAAAATCCTCTCCAAGATACACAGTAATGAGCACATCTCGGTAATGATCGCTCGCTGCAGGGCTGTGCTGGGCTGCCAGACAAATGTCACCCTCTTCTATCACTGCCAGTAGAGGCACTTGGATCAAGCACGGTTTTCACTTCCAGAAGTGCCAGCACACTTTCCAAAGGATGCTCTGGTGCTCGTCTGACAGGACACGAGCATAAAGATCTGGCACCGCTTAAGCAAGAATAAAATGGATCTGCTTTAAAAGAGAAGCCCTGCCCCTGTCCTTTCCAAAAGCCAACAAAATGCACTGCAGGGAGGTGAAGGAAACTAGTTTTGGGAAAGCAGCTGTTGAGCTCAGCACAGCTTTCAAATAAACAGAAGGCCATGCCATCTCTATTAGCACGGCTATTCCCGAATTTCCTGCAGCCAGCCCTCGCCTGAAAAACTGGCAGTGGCTGTTACCTCATTCCCTTCAGCCTGCCTTGGTCTCAAGAGGGTCACCACCATGTCTTACACCTCCTGCCCTCTTTACAATAGCCAGCAATTCCCCCCATGCCTTCCATCCCTTCCTGTGAGACCCTACCCATAGTGACCTGCCATCCGAGACCCTGTGCTACTCATCTCATCAGCAAGTGGTGACACTGTAGGGGAATAACAGGGTGACATTGACCTTGTGATGCAGGCTGTACTGAGCTTCTCCTCTGCAGTCTGCTCAGGGAATGTGCTCCAGACCTGCCATGGCATTTACAAACCAGGCAATGAAAGAGATACCATTCTCATCAGCTTAGAGGTGTTTATGTCATACTAAATGCACTTTAATAGGAAATATAACTGCAAGCAGAGGAAGAATTGGCTGCTTTTACCGTAAAGCATTCCTAGATAGGGTGATGTGAGGGTTTGTGGCATGGAAAATTAGAGAGAGACACATCCAAAAAATGAATTGTAATGGTGCAGCTGTAAATTCACACTCTCTCACCTATAGAGAGCTTCACAGCTCTCTAGCAGCTATCCAGAAAGAGGAACCTACAGATCAGCCAAGAAGATGCCAGTCACAAAAACAGTCACATGCTGATTCCTCCTGCTAGAAACCTGCCCTTGTTGCAACCCATTTGGCATTCCCTACCCTGGAGCTGCAGAGGAAAGATCCTAGGCTGGGGAGTCTTATGCTTCTGTCTCTTTAACTGTCCCCCCACAGCCTTCTCTTCTCCAGGCTGACCCAGCCCAGCTCCATCAGCCTCTCTCCGTAGGGGAGCTGCTCCAGCCCCCTGAGCATCTCCATGGCTCCTCTGACCCCTCTCCAACAGCCCCACATCTTTCTTGTCCTGGGGCCCCAGCTCTGGACACAGGACTCCAGCTGGGGCCTCCCCAGGGAAGAGCAGAGAGAGGCAATCCCCTCCCTGTCTTTGCTGGCCAGCCCTCTTGACTCATAGATCAAATGGGCCTTAATAAAAACTGAAATTAGCTGGTTATCCAGTACTCTGAGGATGTGCTACTCTCAGTTTTATTTTCCAAGTTGTTCAGCTTCCTGACAATTTTCCCTTTCTTTCCCTCCTGCCCCTCCACTACTACCTGTCTCATTAGGAGGCTGGGTTTGTGGTCAAGCCCTTGAAGAATTCAGTGCTCTGAAACAAAGGAAATCATGTCATAATCATCTTCGGAAAATATATACACATGAGAAGGCATCCCCTGCAGAAACAGCCATTACTGAGTATTACACAAAGCTGGGCCTTTTAAGGCATTGTTCAATTTAATTGCTACTACCTATTTTAATTAATAAAAGTTTTATTTCTACCATAATGAGCAATAGCTTAGAATAACAATGTGGGAAACCCAAAGTGTTGGAACAACTGAAGATATCTGGCTTCTTCAAGAGCTGCAGACTTAGCCCAGGAATGTGACAACAGATTACAGCATGGTATCAAACCAAATGTCCCCTCATAATCCCCCTGCTTATAGCCTCTACAGAACACTAAGTCCTCCAGGATAGGAGCTGCATCTGCAATGCCTTTCGTGACATAGCTTTGATCTGAAGTGGAAAATACAGGGCTAAATTCATAATAATACATCTGTGACACCTCTAAAGTTTTCCCATGTAAGCTTAGGCTTAGCACAGTGGTAAAGGATTTAAAAAATGAAAAGGTATAAGAAATTGCAGGCAGAAGTTAGGAGGCATTGCATTAGTGAATATGCACAGTATGCAGGCAGCAGAGGCAGGTAGTTCAAAATGAACAACAGCAGAGGGAAGCTGGATTTTCATGTAAAGGTGCTCCTACTGCTTCTTACATCAAGGCCTATTAACATGAAGTTTTAGGTCTCATGCATGCACAAGACAGACTGATCTTCAGCATCTTTTTTAGCCCTTTTCTGAAATCCTGAATGCAGATCTGGATGGTCTGCATGGGCACTGGGGATATTCAGCCCACAGCCCAGGGGAGCCAAGCCCTCAGGGCTGTAAACTACAAGTATACTGCTTGGACACGACCCAAACCTGGCTCCTGAAACCAGTATCATGGGAGGAGGCTCTAGCAGTCCCTGGAGGGATTCCTCTACCTCTCTGCTCCTTTTCTAGCCTCTGTCCTCACACTTTTAGCCTTTTACCAGCTCATATTTGCTCTGTAGCTCAGTATGGCAAATAGGAGGAGGGGCAGGCTGCAAAAGCTCCAAGGAGGAGCTGGTTTTCTCCACCAACAACCCAAGAGGCCCTGCATGCAGCAGCATCTGACACAACTGCTAGAAATAGCCAGCAAACTACTCCCCAGTCTCATGTCCAGACCTGCAAAGATATTCAAGGACAAAACCAGTTTGACTGTGTAAGCAAGCCCCTATGTACAAGTGATGAAGGCTGAACACAATGAATTTTACTTCACTGAGCAAGGCCTCTGCTGATTAAAGCAGCTTGACCTGTGACAAATCATGGAATCACAGAATCCCAGGCTGGGCTGGCTTGGAAGGGACCCCAAGGATCACAGAGCTCCAACCCCCCTGCCACAGGCAGGGCCACCAACCTCCAGGCCTGGAGCTACACAAGGTTGCCCAGGGGACAAAAAGGGGACAAAGGGGACATAAATTTATTTTTTTTTCCTACCAAATGTGATTAAAAATTATTTCCTACTGCTTCAATCATACCAACCAGATCAAGATAAGCAGCACGGACCAGTAGATGTAATTCCTCCTGCCCTTGTGACAAGTGGCCCTCCTCGGGAACATTTCTATTTCTCCACAGGAAAGTCCCTCCATTCAGCACAAGGAGAAACATCTGCTTCTGCCAGTGCATAAACAGCCCCGTTTGTACCTCTGATGGCTGAAGGCTAATAAGAGCAAACCAGATGCGGCTCAGAACATTAACGGTGCCAAGAAGAACGATGCCTGTGCAAGCTGTTTTGGCTTGTGTGCCCGGAGCCCAGCGGGACTCTGAGCTGGCAGATCATAGTTCACACTGGTTTTACATTGGAGCGCTGGTGGGTTTTTGTTCTGCAGCTCACCCTGCATACAGAGCTTCCCACACAAAGTCAAAGGAAACAAAGCCCCAGTGAACGCTCCAGAAAGCAGGGCTTTGCTTTGCACACGTAATGAATGGCGGCAGCAGCCTCCCTCACCACCGTTATTCACCAGCAAAACAAAATGGAGAGTGGTCAACTGCAGCTGCCAATCATTTTCTTAGGTCCTACCAGATGTGTTTAGGGATCTTGGATTTAAAATTTAACATATTGCCTCTTAAGGTCAGCATTACACTCTTCCTCAGCCCCTCCTGGGTGTAGTGAGGCCTTGCTCTTTTGCTCTATTTCAGACCTTTGTTTCAAGGAGTTTTTACAGGTGTTCTGGAGGTGCTGAGGAAGAGGATGTAGGCTGCACAGGTCAGACAGGCAAACTGCAGAGAGTTAATTTCATTGCCCTTTGGTCCCACAAGATAATGAAACGATCCAAAACTGGAAGAGCTCAGTTCAAGTCAATGGACCAAGATTGAGAGAGCTGCCATGCTACTGAAATGCTTTTTTGTGCCTTCTGCAGTCAGCCTAATGGGCCTGGGGATGAAGTCGTGACCCTATACGTTGTAAGAAGAAAGTACTAATTAGTTTGAAAGTGAAAAGGACTTGCCATTTGGGTTATGTAACCCGTGTTGCTGCTGTCCTACATAACTACAGGGGACTAAATAATATGTAATTGAATGAAAGATGCAAGATGGGGCTGGAAAAATTGCTGAAATAATTAATACCACCGGTCAATTATATTGATTTATACATTCAGTATTCCAGGCAGAAACGGCCACTGTAGGTTATTATCCTCAGGAGTCAATGTATTCAACTGCTATGCAAAAACAAAGGGGAAAAGTCAAAGAATATAATTTGTAACATTTGCAGCTGAAAAAGAAAGGAGATACTGAGTACATAGTGTGTACTGTGAAGTACTCAGTATCAGCAGAGGAGTGGCAGCAGGGACAGGGAGAGGATTGTCCCTCTCTGCTCTGCCCTCAGGAGGCCCCAGCTGGAGTCCTGTGGCCAGAGCTGGGGCCCCAACACAAGAAAGATGTGGGACTGTTGGAGAGGGGTCAGAGGAGCCACAGAGATGCTCAGAGGGCTGGAGCAGCTCCCCTATGGAGAGAGGCTGAGGGAGCTGGGCTGGGTCAGCCTGGAGAAGAGAAGGCTGTGGGGGGACCTCATTGCAGCCTGCCAGTCCCTGAAGGGAGCAGAGGAACAGGAGGGGAATCAGCTTGTTCAAAGGGCAGAGACTGGCAGGACAAGGGGGCTGGAGTGAAGCTGGAGGAGGGAAGGGGAAGAGGAGATCTTAGGGGGAAGTTCTTTGCAGAGAGAGTGGGGAGGGGCTGGAACAGGCTGCCCAGAGAGGGGGTGGGTGCCCCGTCCCTGGGGGTGTTCAAGACCAGGTTGGCTGGGGCCCTGGGCAACTTTGTGTAGCTCCAGGCCTGGAGGTTGGTGTCCCTGCCTGTGGCAGGGGGTTGGAGCTCTGTGATCCTTGGGGTCCCTTCCAACCCAGACCAGTCTGGGATTCTATGATACTGCATAAGGGAAAGTCCTGCTGGAAAAATGAATGGAGAAAGAAAGAGAAGCAGACAGGAAGCATACAGCATACATTGCTTAGCATACAGCCAAACGTGTAACACAATACCAGCTGCTTCAATATATTGTTATTTGCAGAGTTTATTCTGCCTCTCTGGCATTATTCAAAATCCAGAGGCAGAGTTTCTCCTGCCTCTGGCTGTGTAGCTACATATAAAAACACACGCACGTACATACATACACACACAAACCAGCTTTACAAGCATGAGTCTCAGATGACTCCAGAGCATGAAGCATCACCGTTCCTACCCATACACAGAGTTATCATGGCAACAATATTGTCAGTTAAGGATAAAATAACAATTTGCATTATTATCCACTGTAATGCAAATTGTTATTTTTACCAGCAAATATATGGCTGGCTTTAGCCTCAGTGGCAGGATGAATGTTAAATCAGAGCTGATGAATAATTCAGGGATCTTATATAATGCAATGGCTTGTTCTGGGATTCGTGTTTGAAGAATGACTCCTCCTGGTTAGATGGTGTTTGGATTCCGGGCCAGTGACACCCTGGCATGACCTGCCTGCAATGAGATAATGATCTGCTGATGAAAGGGTTTGTTTGTTGTCTGGGGTGGGTTTTTTTAAACCATTAAAATTTTATTGAGTTTTCATGACACAGACACGGCTACAGAGGGCTGAAATAAGCAAATATAGAGATGGAGTAAGCACGGTCCCCTCACTAAGTTGATTGCAGAGTTAACAACTATGTGAAGCAAACTAAAGGCCTGTTCACATCACTTACTATTCAAAATGGAACGCTGCCCTTGGCATCAGGAAAGCTGGGTCCATTCCCAGCTCTGCCAACTACCTGGGACATGACAGAAACACAGGGAAGGGATTTCCTTCCATGCAGGAAGACTGCAACCTTCAGAGGACAGGGACTGAGCCTTGGGGGTGTTCCAACTAGACCATCAACTTGACGGAGATGCTCTCTCCAAGGTGGCTGGAATAAACATATTTGGCACCTATCAAGGGTGGGAAGCAGGATAAAGGTTCTGTGGCTTTTAACTACACGGTTCCAGCATGATGAGAATATTATTCACAGATATAAAAAGAGCAGGAATCCCAAAGCTTTGGGATATTTAGCATAACTGAGTATACATTTTTCCAAATGCCATGGGAAACATGTTTAATTTAAAAAACAAAAATTGCAAGAACGTATTATCTCTAGGACACAATGGCTTTTGGTTGCTTTGAGGGGTGAGGGGTTTTTTGGGGGGTGGGGGGTGGTTTGTTTGGGGTTTTTATATTCCTCTCCCACGTGTTATAAACAGCTCCACTAATGAGAAAGGTCAAAAAATGAGTGGAGGAATAACTCAACAGGATTGTGAAATGCTGCTCTGGATGTTCTTAGAACTAAATACGTGCTGAGAAAACATCACTCATTACAAAACAAATAGCAAAACTAAACCCATCTTCTCCTCAAAGGAGTTTTTGGGGGAGAATCAGTTCAACGATCTCGGAGTGAAAAAACCCAAAGCATGGCTGATACAGGCTGAAGGGCTGTAGACCTCTTGATCTAGGTTATTCCATGATGAGCTGTTATACAAATTCTCCCATCCCTCTCTTCCATGCCATCTGCTATCAGACACAATCTTGAGCTAGGGGTTCAAACACTATGACGGTCCCAACAGCCGTGTGGGCTGCTGTGGTGCTTTGGCCCTGGCTGGAGTCTATCAATGGGATGTAGAGAATCCTACACAGCAACCTGCATGCTCTCCATGCAGGTGAAGGGGCAGTTCAGAGTCCTGGCTAATTTAACACAGTCAGGAACCCCCACACCCCTCTTCTCACGTCCACAAAACCCCTGTTATTTCCAATCTCCCTTCCACACTGCAGTGTTTAAGGGGCCAGTGTTGAATCAACAGGGATTCTCATGTGAAGAGATTACTCCTAGTAGTAGCTGAAGTCATTTTGTTCCTGACCTTCTTGATGACCTTGAAAATCTTTATAATTCCTTTGCTTTTATGCATTGCTCTGATTCAAAAGAATTAGGAAAGAGATACTCCCAGCAAGGAACTAATTTACACATACCTCACACCTTTGGGAACTGATTTATAACCATCATTGGCTTTAATAAATTCTGCCTCCCCCTAGTTATTAGTTCCCAAGAGACCTTGGTAAAAGCCAAAGTGTCAAAAGGATGGCTAACACCTTGCTGCCCAGATCACTCCAATTGCTCCTAAAAAGGAGTATGTGAGAACTGTTCTGCTAAATTTAAAATTAATTTGGGATTTAGTAAAAAGCTCTGTCCCTCTGAGGCTCACACCTGGTGCCCTCTAACAGCCACTTAGGTAGATCTCAGAAACCAGCCAGCACAGCCCACAACAGCAGCACGCAAAAAATACCAGCCTGGCACCCAAAAGCATCACATGGTGTTAGTAGGTGAGAAAAGGGGGCTTGCAGCAGGAGGAATACACCCAGAAGCTGTTGTGCTACTACTGCTCTCAGCTAAGTCCTTCAGCATCTCTGTACCACACCATGCATGTGTCAGACATGCAAGCACTAGGCTGGGAGCTAAGACTGGATAAGGAATGTTATGGGGTGGAAGCATCCCTGGACCTTCTCAGAGAAGAGAGTCATCTAACTTGCTCAAACACCATCATGGAGGCTGTGGCTGATGTCCAGGTATTGCAGGTAAATGTCACAGCAGGTGCAGACAGCACTCACAGAGGTGCAAGCTACTGCCTGGAGTTATTCCCACTGCACCTTCAGCTAAAGTAGCTGAAGGAAAGCTGCATCAGGAATGTTGCATGTGTTGCTGCAGTTTGATCAGTGCTCTGTAAGATCAGAGCTGTGACAATTCAGATCAAAATAGGGATTTCTAGTTTGGCTCTTAACTGATTCCGTTTGATCAAAGTCCTTTAGCTTTTAAGCCTGTGCTTGCAGCCCTCCTAGGTTAGTAAGGGATGATGGCATGGTTTTGTTCAGGTATGCTGCCATCTAAGAATAAATAGGGCATGAGAGTAAAATAGCTACTCATTAAAAAAACTACTGAATCCAACCCAAACTCAGTACTGATGCTGTGCTGCCTCCAGCTACATGAGAGACAGCAGCACACCTTCAGCCCAAGGAATCCTTTGGGTCTGAAGTAGTAAGTCATCTCACTACTTGAATACAAGTTAGATGCCTTACAATATGCTCCCCACATGTGAGCCAGCAGCTGCTCTGCTGCTGTTGCTCTAGAGACGGCGCAGGGAAAGGAGGGTTACAGATGGATATGGTTATGAGATGAAAAGCATATTGTTTGGGTTCAGCAGTACTGAAACATACACAGTGCTGTCGTTTGTATCCAATGCTCATTTCCATTTAACCACGATGACAAAATGATAATTGCCTAGCTACGAATGTCTCCATTTAAAAAGGCATATAAACTGACAGCCAGGGAGGGAAGAAAAAATCCTCTCTAAAAATCAGAGATAAATTTGCCTAAGCCGTGCAGCCTACTGCTGAGGGTAACAAATCACTCAGACCTCCCCATTAAGCAGGGTTAGACAATGCTACCATATAGGTAGGAGGCTCCTACAATAGTCCTAAAGGCCTTTTGGAACTGATAACTCACGATAGCTGGTAAAATTACTTGCCATCCAAGTCTGGTTATTCTGTATGTTGTGCTAATGATGCTGTTTCTCACTGAATGGGATACTTGTGATGCCCATTAAGGATCTCAAATTACTTTTACCAATAGTAGACCCATCAAGCCAAGTACTCCATGAAAAGATTTATATAGATGTATTCAAGAGCACACACAATGACATTTAAGTTCATCATACTGTACAACTTCCTTCTAACATGATCTTAAATTTCTAATTAAGAAATGTGCCTGCTACTTTTCTGTCCACTTTTCTTTTGTATGTCAGCAGCTGTGCTAGCTGCTGAATGGAACTTCAGTAGTACTGCTAATAGTAGCAAAGCTTGACAACTGATAGCAGTTTGATAGCAAAGTCATCACCCCTGTATTCTTAAAGTGCAGAAAGTGTTTTGAGTATCCTTAAGCAGAAAGCAGGCTGGTATAGACCACAAAATCCATGATTAACTCACTTAACCAGTGCCCAGGGTGCTGCTTTTTTTGAGTCTGTTCTACCCCTGTTTGTGAATGTGGCTAGGTGTCCCAATTCAATGACATCTCTTTTGTCTATACATTGTGTTCACGTGTATTCAGTTACAACCACTGCAGCAAAGAAGAGGTTAAACCAGCACCAACTGTGTGTAGCTAAAATTAAATGTCTTCCTGAGGCAGAGAAGTGCTGCAGCCCTTGCAGAGCACCTGTGTCTTGGTTACCACATGGAGAGCTCATCCTGCTGTGTATAATGCAGCATGGCACTGAGACCCCTCAGCCTGGCTGGGTGAACCGTCTGCTTCTAAATTCACTGGGGCAAAGCTGCTTGTCCTGGGTCACAGCACTACATTTGCTCCTGCTATCCTGGGGACCCGAGCTGTACATGGTTGCAGCACCCCAGCCTGCCTGGAATCACTTCAGTGATGCATCACAGCATGCAGCTTTGGCCTCGGCTGTGCTTTGACCAACCAGGCAGGGTGGCCTGCAAGCCAAGACCTATCTACCAGCTACATCCTGAAAGCCTCAGACTTCAATCACGACTTGTATGCCCACCCATCTCTTCAGAAGCATTGCTGAATATCAGAATTTGAAGCCAAGCCTGCCCCTGCTGATTTGCAAGCCTTGTCCCTTGTGGAGCAGCACTGCAAACTGAGCAGAGGGAGCCTTTCCGTTATCTCCCTGCCTTTGGCATTCTGCTTTCTCCACTTTTTTTTCAACTGGAAAAGTATCCTTTTTTCTGTATTCTTTCTACAGAGAAAATGCACACAGACATGTGGATTTAATACAGGTCTCAAGGTAAGGTATGGATAAGGAAAGGACTATTCGGATGGCTCAGGTGATCCTACAGTCCAGATCAGCTCTTGATGCCATCCAGTGGAAAAGCATTCCAGTGCAGTAGGGCAGGACAGTGTTTATACCCCAGTTCATCTCTTAGCCTACTCCCCAACAGCTTCTCCCTTGTGAATGAGCTCAGGTAATGTTTATAAAGTTCTTGAAATATATAACTGCTAAGTATCACAATTACACTTCTAGTGGACCTGATCTATTTCCCCACCAAGGCAAAGAAATAATGGAGTGTCTCAGCTCTGATATTCTCCCTTCTGTGTTTTCACATGCCCATTAATGGTTTTTTAATTTATTTTTTAGAAGCATCACCCTGGCATAGAGCACAAAGACTTAGTCATCAAAACTGAACCACGGTGATAATAACACAAACGCTGCTCGGAAGCTGAAAGCATTAATCACTCCTGCAAATAAAGGACTATTTACTAACACTTTTATCTGAGCTCAGACAAAACACTTGTAAAATAGCCCTTTGTTTGCACCTCAAACTAAAGGGCAAAATGTTACTGTGGGTCTGCGATTTGTCATCTAGAAACACACGATGAGCAACGGAGGGGCCAGGCATGGCCCCGATTCTGCTGCTTTTATTACATCAACCAGCCTTCCTGTCTTCTCAGCTGCTCTGCCTTCTCAAACTGGGGCTCTTTAAGTTACAGCCCGAGGAGGATGCAGCAGGTAAGTTAACACCACAGACTCCCAGCATACCAATATGAGCAGTTCTTTATTATATACGATATTGGACAAAAACCAGGCAAGAGAGAAGGACAGTAGAGATATCACCTAATTAGCAGCAGATGAAGGTATAAATCCAACTGTCCTCTTCCATATGTACAAGATGCAAGAAACAAACAGCTTTTTGGAGGGGAAAAAGCACTTCAGCTAAAGGGATCATAATATTTACTTGTTGATCTCATCTTGCTTTCTCTGCTCAGTTATTCCAAGAACGGTTGTTCCAAGGACTTCATTCAAGTGGTTTTGGGGAGGTTTTGACTCAGAGAAATTTATATATGCTGCACTCAAATATGATGGCTTTCCTTTGCTGTTTAAAATCACCCCATACATTGCCCAGGAACAAGCTATGAAGCCAAAGGCTAGCAAGATAGGAAATTCACTTTACAGAAACAAAACTACAGAAGCCAGTGCAACAAAACTTAGGTGATTGGGGGTTTTTATGACACTTTCCTAGATCTTTTTCATTTAAGTACTATACATAGATGTAAACAGCTCAGCTGATAATTACTCTGTATATAATACAGTAGAACAGGTCTACCACTGACTTGGGTGGGGGAGTCACTGTAAGTGCTTTAATGAAACTTCAGCTTTGTTCATATACGTGTTAATCTGTGACACTCTGTGTGCTTGTTCAATAGCTCTTCCCTCTGCGGCTAGTAACAGGCTTGGTACAAATCTAGCTAAATCAAGTTACTATAAGACAGGGAAATTAATAGATTTAAAATTCAATTCATTTCTGTCTATATTTTAAGATTTCACTGCCAGGCTTTAACATACTCGTTTCCTGAATGCTGACAAGCAGAACAACTTGTATTGATTCCCAGTATTCACCCTCCATATGACATCACTGACAGCTTCATTACATGGTATGCTAATTTTTTTCCATGTGGTCATCCTTAATGAGATTAAATATACTTTGTATTTTCAAGCCATTTATTTGGAAGGAATTGTGATTGGATTGTCATCACATCAAGGTTATTGAGTCTCATACACGGTAGAGAGAACAAAAACCAACTAAGCACTTCTGAAAGAGAGGTCATCAACAGATGTTATTTAGAAAGTACATTACTGAAGTAATTTTTGTGAGATATTAAAGAGGTATTTTATTTGCAGCCCTGTGCCATTCAAGTTATTCAGATGTTCTTTGCATATTTATAATACACACACTTGGGACAACTTATTTCCTATTTGGAAGCAGAATTCAGGTTCCACTTAATCAATGGGAATTCTGCCATCAACTGTAATGAAACCAAGATTTGGTTCATACTATATATAGCTCCAATAGCTTCAAACTACTCTAAAATACTGGCATGAATTACCACCAACTTCTGCCTGTTGTAGAACCGCTAACACAACAGTCAGGCTGGAGGTGTAAAAGCAGCAACAGGGACTATGACTGCAAAAGGGGTCACAGTAGCACTGCAGTAGATAAATACTCATGTCTCATCCATGTTGTGGTCTTAATCTGCCTAAGTTTGCAGGTTAATCTGCTTTCTCTAATTTAAGTCATTTAGTACATAACCTGCAGACACAGAATAGTATTTTATTGGAAACAAATGTGCTCCTATAACCAGCCTGTTTTCAGGCAGTTCATACATAAGAACAGGCACAGTTATGTGAATGTATAATGCCTACAAAGAAACAGATCACAACTGTCACAAAAGCTTTTCTTTAAGGTAACATAAAATTCTGTATCTCGACTGGTCTTTTAAATAACAACACCTTTTCCTGATTCACTGCATAGAACAATTCTGCTAATTTCCACCAGCCCTCCGTTCCTGCAACGCTTACGGCTGAGAGTTCAGCATGATCATAACTTGGCTGACTGGGAGATTGTAAAAGAGGCACAAATAAAACACTGTGCCTAAACAAAAAATCCTTAGCTAGTAAGCCATACAATGTTCATTAATAGCTGCTTCCTCCCAAAGGACTCCCACCAGCAGGCAGAGAATCTCACGCTCTTGTTTCCAAGGATCTCTGTGTGATTCAAACTAATTTTCACAGTTAATTCTGTTTCCCACAAGTCAGGCATTTCAATGGTGACTATTTGCTGGCTAATCTCCTTCAGCTCATCCTCTTACTGCACGGAATGTTGACCAAACAAACATTTATCATGTATCTCTAACATAATGCAAGCAAACCTAATAGATGTTGTTGGCCTGAGCAGGAAAGCTCACTGCAGTCCCTGTGCATGAATGTCCACCCACTTATCTCACACCTGTAAATGGGGCTGGACTCGGTCCTCTGAAAGTTTAATAGTGTCACTGTGAAAATTTGTGTGTCTAGTGAAAGCAGGACTTTGCATGCTAAGGAGATTCTATTCTAATGTTAACGTGCTTTTTACTGTCCAGCTGCCAATAACTCTAAATAAGCATCTGCTTCCAGTCTCTCTCAGTACTGGTGGCTTGAAGGTGTGTGTGAAGGTTTCAGTGCTTACTGAGGAGGTGATAAAGGATGCAAAACTCAGGCTTCAAAGGGCTTCATTCTAGGGATCAAAAAGTGGGAAGATACTCGTTTCTACAACTACCCTTCCTGAGCTTCTGTTGAAGCTGTTTGCATCTCTCCCAGCTTCCCAGAAAAGAGCTGCTGTGACATGGCAGAGGGACATCAAAGTTGTCTCCAACTCCAACCAATTCTGTCATACAAGAGAAGCAGGAGAGACAAGGGTCACATCACTACTAAAGCCACAGCAAGGGTGGGAATGAGTTACAGTCTGTCAAAGGGCGTTTAAGTATCAAAGAGCTACAAACCCTTTGGGGAGCTCAGGCCCCTCCTCTGCCTTGCATGGATCAGGTGGGTCAGTGCAGATATGAACCTGGCCAAGGAGTTTTGCATGTCATAAGCCACGCTCCATGACTTTTGTTGTTTTATTCATCTTGCAATCTGCACAATCTGCAATCTCCAGGTTCCAGAGATGCTCTAACAACAAATAAATGGCTCAGTTCAGAAGCCAGTTGCCGATGCCACAGAATCAGCAGGATATAAGTAACAACATGGATAACTGGTGCTGTTCAAGCCTTTAGTTAATCTAAAAAGAAAACTCCTGAAATAACCATAAAGATCAGCTCTCCTACATACCAAGCAGAAAACCAATGCCCTCCTAGCTTTGATGTGAAAGGATGCAACTGTTTCTTTCTTTTAATGATCATTAACATGCACAGAAAACTTGATAATGACTCTTCACCCCCTCTACAAAAACTAATCATCCCTCCTGATTCCCTCCTCAGGTTTCCAGGCAGTTAGGACCTGCTCTGCCAAAACCAGAGTGGTAGCACCTCCACCAGCATCCCCTCTAAATGCAAAGCCCAGTTAGGGATGATGATACCCACAGCAGCTGGAGGGGAAAGCAACTCACATCAGTGGCAACAAGAATTATTCTGTCAGATGCTCACTGGTTTTGTGCCCTTGCACATTATAATAACAGCTGTATAACCAGGACACCAGTGGTCCTAGTGTGCTGTTATTGAAATAAAACCAACTGTACTGTGAGTTCTCTAAGTAGGTTGAACAGATGATCAATGTCAAGATTACTAGCAGCCGTCCCTCCTTTTTTTCCCCTGCATTTCCCAGCTTCTCCTGCCAGGTCAGGTCTGGTCTTGGCTTTGAAGGTCTCTGGAACAGTTTCCTCTGTTCTCTGCCCCTTCACACATCTACTGTCAATTGCAGAAAATCACATTTTCTATTTAGTAGAACAGAACAGAATTCCAAACTGTTACTGGAGGAAATTTTAAGAGTGAATATGAACTTAGGGTTGTTTAAATATTAAAACTGAACTGAGAGAAGGAAGGGGAGGGACTGAAGAAACTCCCAGAGAAAAAAAGAATTAATGTTTGGAAAACATTTCAAATAAACAGATAAATAAAGAGAGAGATGTGAGTGCAGTACAAAACCAAAAAGCCTCTGCTGAAACCCTGCAAAACCAGAGCTGTTCCTCAAGTGAGCCTAAAAAGCCAGTCTCACTCAGGCACTTAGACACATCCAGAAGCCACCGTGCTGCACTGAGTGGCTGATGGAAAGCAAGACACAGTGACAAATAGCAGTGAATTTTCTTCCTAGTAGCTAGGATGGGGCTGTGCTTGGGATTGGGGCTGAAAACAGCACTGATAATACAGTCATTTCTGTTATTGCTGAGCAGGGCTTACACAGAGCCAAGGTCTTTATTGCTCCTCACCCCACCGGCAAGGAGGCTGGGGGGCACAAGGAGCTGGGGGGGCACAGCGAGGCAGCTGACCCAAACTGACCTGAGGGATATTCCACACCATATGGTGTCCTGCTCAGCATATACAGCTGGGGGAAGGGGGAGCACTGGGAGCCACGGCGCTTGTCTTCCCCAGTCACCATGAGACATGAGGGAGCCCTGCTCTCCTGGGCATGGCTGAACACCTGCCTGCCATGGGAAGTGGGGAAGGAATTCCTTGGTTTGCTTTGCTTGTGTGCATGGCTTTTGCTTTACCTGTTAAGCTGCCTTCACCTCAACCCACAAGTGTTCTCATTTCTCCTCTTCCAATTCTCTCCACCATCCCAACCCAGGGGTAGTGACCGAGCAGCTGTGTGGTCCTGAGCTGCTGGCTGGGCTTAAACCATGACAGGGGGCATCCAAAAACTGGGTCATTTAAAGAGAAAATAAGTTAGTTCTCAATGGATTTGCAAGTTTCAAACCTGTTATTAGAAACAGCATTACCTTGCTCAGCAGAGAACTTGTCTGCCCTTTGAAGATGAAGCAAAAGCTCTCTCCGAGGCTCTGGAGTGTCTGCTCCTCCACTAGTGCATTAAAAACAAAGTGCAGAAATGAACTGACGGCGTTTCATTCCTCTCCCTAATTACCAATCACAGCAGCTGCTTGGTGGAAGAATAACATGCTTCCTTCTCTTTCTTTTTTTTTTCCCCCCTCATTTGAGCAGAATCCTAGGCTTGTTTGGTGCATATTTTTGTGGTTGTCTGGTTTGGTTTCATTGTTTGTTGGGTTTTTTTTTTCTCACAACACTACTACTTGCTGCTGTCAAGAGCTGGTTTTGTTTTAGTGGTTTAGCTAAGGAAACTACAGCAATACAATAAATAGGAGATAATTGGATACATCTGTCCTGCATTTATTAGTTGCTGCTGACATACCTAAGAATAAGCCTGGGTGTCAGTGCCATCAGGCTGGAAGTGGTACAGCATATAACAATTTTGACCTGAAGACCTGCAGAGATGCTGTTCTTCAGTACTGCAGTGTATACTGCACAAGGAACAGGAAGCCTCAGTGGCAGAAAACTGTCCCATAATACATACTGTCTGAGGAAAATAATGACTAGAATAATTAATGCCTACAGGGTCAAGATTCAAGTGAATACAACAGTCTGCTCTTCACATCTAACCATGGCTTGGTAAAGCAGTTATAACTCAGCAGATGAGCTGGACAGCCCACGACTCGTAGGTGTTCCCAGCAAGGAGTTTGACTGGCACTCAAAAAATCCAGATGACTGTGGTTTGAAGTAGTAATGATAAACTGACCCAAGATTTACATAAGAGAGAACACCCAGGCTAGCCCTGTAGTCCAGCTCACGACTAGTCTTTCACTGCACTAAAGGATCAAGCCAAAATGATCACCAAACACTTCTGGATATGATTTAGCTTTGACCAGGATCCAAGTTTAATCACTCAGCTTCAATTCACAGTTACATTAATACATTCTGTGGGCTTTCTTCAGAAAATTAGGTATCTGACATGTTGGAATTACCCAAGATAACATATTTGCCTTTGTGCATTTTCATGGGATGGTTTCTCTGTACATAGTATCAGTACCTTCTTTACAAGGGCTTAATCCCCACAAGCTGTGCAGTATCAGTGAAACAAAGCTTAAAGGAAATTATATGCTTCAGCTATAGGGAAATCTGGGTTTTGTAGAAGACTACAACACATTCCTAAGTGGCTCAAGCCATACATGATACCTGTATGAAGAACAAAACAGCATGCAACCAACAACACAGCTGGCCATGCAGCAAGGCTGCTACTATCACTTAAATAGATGAGAAAAGCTGCCAGTAAGTGCTGCCAACTGCTGCTCTAATAAACAATATTCCTCTCGACAGAAAGCCAGCACCACGTGCTGATTTATAGTAAATGTGCCACTCTTCCCCTGTGCTCTCAGCACTGAAGACAAGAACAAGCAGCTCAGAACACAATACATTTTTATAAAGGCAAAACTAAGGGTGTTGGCACCACACCTCACCTGCCAGATGTGAGCATAGACGCCTTCGACTTGCTCCAGTGGACACTGTAAGGTGCTTTACTGCATTTCTGCTGTTGGTTTCCTGAACACAGCTTGGAGAACAAAGAGCAATAAATTGTCAGTGAACAGTGTTGAGCGGTACGCCTGACACACTTGGATCTATGGGAACCTGAGTCACCTCAAAGGCCGTGAAGAGGTAGCAGAGGTTACTCCCTGTTGCAGAGGTGAGTCATATGTATACTTTGAACACAACCAGCCAGAGTTAAGAGCTGAGAAAATGCTCTGGGTCACAGATAAATCTGTAAAAATTCCTTCTGCATCTTCTGAACGCCTGCCATTCAATTGCTACCACTCATGAGGGGAGGGGAGCCTTTAGAACTGTGTGATCCCTCTTCATCGTTATCTGCTGATGGGAAGCATCCTGTTTTGGAGACTGCATTCGCTTCCACAAGTGTGAAGCTGCAATATTCCCATCTCCCATCATGTTCAAGATGTTGTCACAGTAGGTTATTAGCATTGCAGCTGTACTGATGTCATTTCTGCACTGTGTGCAATAGGTACACCACTCAGCTAGCTCTTTCCACATACACAATCCTGTCCTGGGCCCCACCACAATTCTCCATTCACCTTTTACTCACATCTGAAACATGCTCTTCATTCAGAATCGTGCATTTGCCTAACTCCACACTCCTTAACTCCAGCCCCAGCCCTGTCAGACAGAGGCAGTCGTGCTCCATCCTGAGCCAGCTCCCCAGAAGGTCTAAACAAGTGGCTGCATGGAAAAATATACTCTTAGACCTAGTGCAGTTGTTTACATTTGACTAAGGCTTAACACATATTTTTCTGAAGTTAATATTCCAGAAAAATACTGAAGCTTAGTTCAAAGGCATTTCAGGGCAGAGAACTATGGATTTATTACAGCAGTTGTGATGTATGTCTAATCTTGTTTAATTGGCATATGTCTGGCTTCAGTTTCCACCTGCTGATTCTTAGAAAAACACTATTTAGGACCCAACACTTCTTTTCCCACAAAAATACTACTTCATTGTAATTGAAACCTCTCTCAATCTCTTTAATAACTACACACTCTAAAAACTGAAAAGCTCAGCCCATTTCCAGTTAGACTTGCAATCTTGGCTCTGCACACTTCCAAATCATTCTCCTGACCCAAACTGGGATGATGCAAATATGTTCTGTTTGATTTAATGTCCCCAAACAGCAAGGTTTCAAGCGGTGCTCGGAAGCATCCACCACAGCCTTCCAACAGTTGTGATTGGAGATAAAAGGGCACTACCTGGGGAGTGTCTGAGTGATCAGACCCTCTTAGAGTCACAGTTACAGAGCACAAGAGGGATGGAGCTGCTTGGCAGCATTTACTACCCTGGCAGACACTGGAAGAAATTTCAGGGAAACCTTTAATTCTGCTTGTATGTTGAAAGCTGCCCAGAGACAAAGACTGAGTGGTTTCAAAATAATTACTGCTTAGTCCACCCTTTCTTCATTGACAAACGTGCAAGGGAAATAAGAGCACACAAAATGTATTTTGAAGAGACATACTTTGTCCCAGAAATTCCCACGTAGAGAAGAGGGCAGAACACTACAGACCACCCACCAGACAGGGCCACTTTAAGCAACCCAGTAGCTGAACACAAGCCTGTGTGAGGTCAGGTCTCACATCATGAGCAGCAGCTCCCAATAGTGGGGCTTGTAAATCCGTTTATGTCTCAAAGCTCTGTCTTGGGGGGTTGTGCTGAATCTCTGCACAATGGCCAGTGCTTCCATAGCTAGCAGACACTAAAAATGAAGCTTTTAGAAAGACAAGGAAGAATAATTTTCACATGTTGTATATAAAATGAAGTATTCCTCCAAAACAGTAGCTTTTTACATCACATTATCAAGAGAGAGATTCTGCCTTTTCAGTTAAGGCTTTCCCATTGCTCAAATATGAATAAGCATTTAATTAGAGGACAGTTTTAAAACAACACTTTAACGAGCAATTTAGATGGAATTCAGTTATAATCATCCAAAACCAGAAGAGGCCACAACTGGGTAATAAACTATTACTTTCTCCTAGCTGGGAACTTTTACATAGTGCTTTAAGTCTTTCTAAGCAGGGAAGTGACTAAAACATGCCTACATGAAAGTATAAGCATGAAAATATTTGCTCTCCAAATGTTAATTTGTTTGAAAAAACATTTGTGTTTGTCCTTAATTTTATATTTAATGGAAAAGCACATCAAAGAATGAAGCAACTCATTACAGGGACGCATGTTTGTTTGCGACCTACCCAAAGAGCAAACAGATCTGGGCAGAGAAACACAGGATCTTTTCATCAAACTGGAAAATGCTGTAAATTAAGTTAGTTTCCTGGTATTCTCTGTGCATTTCTTGGATGGGTTTTGGGGGTTTGTTTGTCATGTTTGGTTCTGTTCAGGATTTTTTTTTGCCTGACTTGTCTTTTTCATGGTTTGGATTTGGTATTTTTTAACTTCTGGTGCAATCCTGACCAATGCTGTCTGTTATCTTACAGACCTGCTTGCACAGAAGGTTTTTTCAAAGAGCTGCATGTTCCAGCAGCAGGGAAGTTGGAGCACAGGGAGTTCCCCCCAATGTGGGGAAGAACTTCTTCCCAGTGAGGGTGAGGGAGCCCTGGGCCAGGCTGCCCAGGGGGTGTGGAGTCTCCTTCTCTGGAGAGATTCCAGTCCTGTCTGGACACCGCCCTGTGTGCCCTGTCCTAGGGACCCTGCTTTGGCAGAGGGTTGGACCCCATGGGCTCTGGGGGTCCCTTCCCACCCCTGCAATTCTGTGAGTCTGTGAAGTTGGATCAAGCTAGTCCTTTTTCTGCCCTCTTGAGCATCAGCTATCAGCCAACAGTCAAGGCAGACTCATTTAACCCTCTAAATTTGCAGCTTTCCCCACATCTAAAAAAGGAGCTGTTGAGTTCAGAAGAAAAAGGTTTCAGGCATTTCCAGATATCTAAGGTCTGCAAAGAGTATAAAAGAGCCCACATAGCCCAGAAATCAAACAGGCTGCTCAGAACTCCACCAAAACCAGAAAAACAATGGCAAGCTCTTACATACTTAACCTTGTGACACAGAGAAAGGCTTTAACAGCTATCCTCCCTCTGCAGTAAAAGTTACACTCATATTCTAGACAAGTGAATGGGTGCTACTTAAGAGCTTGCTTTTTTTTTAAACCAGCTAAAAAGAAATGTAAGTACTAACTGACTCCTTGATACAGAGAAAACACTCTGCCAGCAGCACTTTCTTTATACTGAACACTGCAGTAATGTTACCCATTGTTACACAGAAACTGCTGCTCTTATAAAAGTTGAATAACTTTCACCTGGGAAACAAAGAAATAAAGAGAGAAAGGAAAAATCCCACTCTTTAATTTTGTCTGGGCTTCTGCCTTTCTTCTGATATAATTTCAGAAAGAAATACTTCTGGAGTCTCCTCATACTGAAGCTGACAAAACAAGTTTAAAATGTAGGTGGCTGAGGAGAAAGACTGAGGACTCTTCTTTTGAAAGGGTAGTGTTTAGTAAATTTGGGGTTGGTTGGGGTTTTTGTTGCTTTCTGCTGTTAAGTTGAAAGCAAAGAGTATCTTTTCAGTGGCTTTTTATGACCAAGGCTGAAATGAAGACATATTGGTGACTTCTTCTACTTCATAAACCCACATGAAGTACTATTAAATTAGAACAGCATTTCTCTAACATACTGGTTTGAGGGAAAAAAATCTATTAACAGTTGGCAGCTACTGTACACAGCTTCTCATTTTTCTGGACGTTCAGCCAAGTTTTCCTTCTCTCCACGCAGGGGATTAAAGCCATCATTGTAGGAAGCATGTATGACCAAACTCTTTGGTAGAAACAAACATTCTTAGGATTTCTAGGCTAAATGTAGAACATTTACTAAAATCAAGTATTTCTTCCATGTGGGAAATGTGGGTAATCAATATAAAAGTGTAAACTCTTTTTTTTTTATTTGTTTAGCTAATTACTGAGTAGATTCCCAATGAACTTTTAAAAGGAGGAGGCACTGCATTGCAGAAAATGCTGTGAAACGTTGAGAAACATCTTAAGAGATTCAAATGTCCAGGTTAGTTTTCAAATTTCACATGTTCTTTCCTCTTCCCAACTATCTAACTTCCACCCTTCTTTACTTAGGAAAGAGTAGTGTAAATCCCAGAGTCTAATGGATATATTAATTCTGTTTGGCTGCTAAGGAAATTCTCTTGCTGAGAAGGCATAAATAAATTTTCAGGAATAATGCAGCCAGACCAGCAGAACTTTCTGGGTGCACAACGTGTAAAGAATAGCACAGGAGAACTAAATTATACTTCTGAACATGAAGGTAACTATGATAGATCATCTCTTTTCCATAGCCTCAGAAACCAGATTTTTCCTTCTGTATCAAACATGAAACCATCAGTGCCACTGATCTTCTCATTAGCTTGTGCTGTTAGCCCTGAATGTTAGCCAGTATCAAATTATCCTGTAACACATCTAAATGTGCAATAAATTCCAATTACAGGACTTTCACCAAGCTGTTCAGTCCTTCTGAAATCACTGAGCTCCACTGCCCTTGTCTTCAAGTCAGTTGAGAGCAGTATTGTGGAGTTGATTTTCCTTTTAGCTTGGAGCAGGGTGTTGGCACATAATAGAGGCTGACAGAATATTCAGGCAGTTTGGCCAACAGGTGCTTTCCAAAGGTCTCCAAACAGCAAGAACAGCAAAACATTGCACTGTCTTCAAAAAAACACTGACACATTCTAAACTGTGCTTCTTCCAAAACCTTAGGGTATTATTAAAAGCATTTTTTAAAATGCCAAAACACATCCCATGCCCCTACCTAAACCACTTCTCCGGTAACAAAGATTCAGGCTGAAAATTTATGCAAGAGGGGAAACTTTCACACCAAACACTTAAAGCTTAATAGTGTTATAGATTTGGGAGCTGGCAAAATCATTTTGGAGGAGAAATTTTTAGGTAACCTTAAAAAGAAGAGCTACAAGGCCAACTTCACACTTTGGAATTGTTTCAGAATTTTGGCCAGGTATGAAGTGGGTTGTACTCAGATTGTACCTAGTCTTCTCTCAGCAAACTCTCAATAACATCAGATATTTTTGCCTAAGGAACAAGGTAAAAATGCCAGAATAATTGCACAGACAATAATTAAACCCCAGACTGAAGTGGGCTGTACCAGAACAACACAAAGTCCACCAAAGGAAATATGTATTTTAAGATTGTTTTTGTTTGGCTGGCAAGAAAGACTAAGATGAGATGCAATGCAGAGCTGGTGTTTGAAGGGATAAAAAGGGATATAAAGGTTATAATTTTCTGTGCTTTGTGAGATTATCAGGTCTCAGAGAAAGAATGGACTTACCAGGCTTCAAAAAAAGTGGTTAGAAAACACCACACACAAGGAAGTCACTGAGTGGAGCAATTTCTGGCATTACATTTCTGGCAGCCTGAATTTTCAGGCTCATAATAAAGTCTTCCTTTGGGATAACAAAACCTATTTCTTTTGCTGAGCATAAACCTTTGAAAAACGAAGAAGTGAACTTTGGGGAAGTTCCATCAAGAGCAGGCTGCTGGGGGTGGGGGAAGGGAAGGGAAGCGCTTCTTCACTAGCTGGCCATGACAGAAGCATCCCTGGAGAAAGTTGTCTTTAAATAATCCTGCTCTGAGTACACATCTGGGAAAGGTTTGTGTGGTCAGATCCTGTTTAATGGCCAAACTCTGTGCAATGGTTTCTGAGAGGAAATATTTCTGCAGACAGCTAACCATTTCAGAAGGGCAGTTGCTTCTTGCACTTCTGAAACACTGTGTTAGCCCTTCCCAAGGTTCTTATTGCAGTTAGAGTGCTCACAGAAAACAACAAGGAAAACAAGACTGAGGCACTCCAAGTAAGTATTTCTGACATGGTTGAAAGTCTGAGTTCCTGTTAATAAGCACTGTTTCTTTCTCCAAACAAACCAGCAGTAAGTAGGTAAAGCCAAGAGAGTTGTGTATAGATTTTTTGAGGTTGTGAGGACTAACACTGCAAAAAAAACACATTCCAAAACCACACTGACATTCCACAGATGCAATTAGGCCAATAATTAATTAATGTAGCATAATCTAGAAACAAATCTTATAAAGACAGCAGCTCGTTAGGAGCCACACAGATAATATAAAACCACAAAAAGCAAGAGGTGTCTGTGCCCTGCTGCAGTACAAAGATGATCCCATTCCGTCTCTGTTAAATCACAGAGCTTTTTTGGGCACAGTAAATTTGGGTTCCTTCAGCTTTTCTAAGAAAACACTAGGTCTGACAGCATTGAGGTCTTTTTCCAGTCTGGGTTCTCTGATGTCTGAGCTGAAAATGCAGATTTTTACCTTTGGAGGAGTTCTAGGATTTATCTAATCCTGATGTCCTTTTTATACAAATTGATATAAACTTAGGTTTGAGACATCTACTTTGCTGTCAAAGCTCTCCCACAAAGGCTTTTAAAGCTTTTTAGTCAGTCTCTGTGTTTCAAAAGGAAGTATTTTCTAAGTCTTGAGATTGATGTTTGCACCTCGCTTAAGGTTTGCATCTACTAGTTCTGTGCTGTGTCTGGTTCATGCCTCTGACTCTCAGCTCAATGATCAAGACCGTCTGATGTTCATTTAGCTCAAACACAGTCCATTCCCTAGTCTCCACACTTGAACTGAAGTCAAACACAAGTCAAACACAATCAATAATTAATGCAGTGCAAACCCTGACAGCCTTCCTTTAACACCCCTTGCCAAGGCCCTTTAAATCTGCTTTCAGATTATGAGACAAGACAAGAAATTCAAAGAAGTAAGTGTTCTTCATTGTCCTGCTGCTGGCAAGACAGTCACACCCTCATGTACATGCACTTACACACCCATACATGCTGTGTGAAATGGAACCCTTTTCATTGATCCACTTCTTGGCAGAAGAGTCTAAGCATGATTCACATGGCTGTATTATTGTCTGTCTTGCTCAGTGAAACACCACTAGTCTTCTGAAGACTGTCAACTTGTCTGCTGGCAAATGTGAGTTCCCAGGAAAGGCAAGAGAAAGAGTAAACTGCACTGAAAAGGTGTAAAAGAATGAGGCACCTTCAGCAGTGGCAGCTTCCTGCTTGACATGTCATTTAAGAAGCCTTGATAATAAACCCAAGCCAAGCCAAAATGTTGGAGAACAAGTGGAAGAGTGGCTAGAGAGGAAAACTTGAAGTGAACAAAATGCACCTTTTGATGCATAGTCCTCACTCTCTACTCATCACTGCCTGCATCCCTGAAGGAGAGGCAGACACGCCTGAAATGAGTGGGATCATCTGAGCCAGTGGAAGAGATGTATGGATTCACAGGATCATTCGGGTTAGAAAGGACCTCAGGAGGGGTCATCAGTCCAACCTCCTGTTCGAAGCAGGGTCACTACAGTCAGACCAGGGTACTGAAAGCTTAAGCTAAATCCTTGGGGCAGGCATTGGATCTTTCAGGTTTTTTTATCTTATAATTTTCTGAAACAGAACCTGGGCTGCATCAAAAGCAGCGTGACCAGCAGGCCCAGGGAAGTGATTCTCCCCCTCTCTTCCACTCTCATGAGACCTCCCCTGCAGTAGTGTCCAGTTCTGGGGATCCCTGTACAAGAAGGACATGGAGCTGTTGGACCAAGCCCAGAGGAGGGCATGAAAACGATCAGAGGGCAACTCTCCTATGGAGACAGGCTGAGAGAATTAGGGTGTTCAGCCTGGAAGACATAAAGTAGGTTCACAATATAGTGTGTTATGTGCATAATTAACATTCTCATTTTGTTATCATTGTCCATCCTAACTCCTGTCACCAAAATATTGCTGCTCATGCCACAAATTAGATCTCTAAGGCATTAATTCTATTCCCCAAGACATATCAAAACCTATATGATGTTATTGCTTTATTTTCCTTCAAAACATGAACCAGCTGTCTGATCCAATATTTCACAATCTTAAGCTCTCAGACAGAAGTCACTAAGGTACTGAACATAAATTACTTCTACTGGAAGGAACTTCAGGAATGACTGGCTGCTGAGCAGCATTTATTTCCTTGCCATGTTAATACATTTAGGTGTGCTCTGTCCTTCAGTCTGACACTTTCTGTGTCAGATTGTGCAGATGAGAACAGAGGCAATACAACAATACTAAGTCTTTCTGCTCAGGTCCATAGCAGTAGAAACTTCCAGAAGATGTGAGCACAATGTGATCTTTAAAACACCTACTGCTTGTAAAATCTTTCCCTGACGTATCAAGATATTCAGGAACAATGCCAGTACAATCAAGTTATTCTGAGATGCAATTAAATGGCTTCAGCATGAGCATATTCCCACATAAAAAAATTACAAGATTTAGGATTGCAAACAGTAGATGAAAACATTACTAAATCTCATCCTATAACTAGATCAGCACAGGCCCACAGACAAGCCTGAGCAGCTCTACTGACACATTTTGGCTGTGTAGAGGCAGATCCTAGGCTGAAATCTTTGCCTTTGAAGTTTTTCTATATTATAAAGCCTACAAAAATAGGAAAAACATCACAAGTCTTGGATTGCTTGTATGCTGAGACTTCATCTTCTCATGCTGATCAATATTGTCTCCTTACTGCGTGTGCTTTCCTTTTATGTCAAAATTGCATAGGGTATGGAGATGACAAACACACCTTGTCTGTGTGTCTTTACTGATCATAGCAGATCTTATTAACTTACCCAGCACCATGAAGCATTTGTTTTGGCTTCCTCTGTACAGGCAAGCTGCATTAACTCAAGTGTCTTACCCAGTTCAGGCATTCAAGCTAAGAAATCCATAATGATTGCATCAGACAGAGAGGCATCTTTATGAAGCATCAAGAGATCCTGGAGCAGTTTGCTTCCAGGTTTGGTTTTTCCCCTCAGGGCAATAACATTTTGAGGCTCACACATAGAATTCTGTGTGACAAAAAGCAGCAGCAAAAAAAGAAAGAAGCTGTGGGAATCCACATCGATAGAGGAAGACAGCACAATGGGCACAACTCTGAAAAAAATGTCAATGAATTTTAGAATAATAAACTCTAATACAGGATGGTTTTTTTCATCACTTAATCAGCATTTTCTCAGATACAAGTATTTAAAAGAGATCATCAGATCCAAATACATGTCCTTGAGTACAGGTATTATTTCCAACTTCATCCACCCTTCAGAAATGGATCTGATCTTGATCATATTTAGCAGAGACTAAGGTATTTAATGACCCTCAAACAACAGTGGCACCCAGATGGGATTTTTTTAAAATTTTAGATTCAAATCTTGGATACTGTCCTCATGGGAACACTAACAATTTATACCCAGCAGGTCAGCAATGAAAGTACAAGTGCTCCACTGGCTTCCCATGTTCCTCACTCGATCCCAGACAAAGCCTGAGTGAGAAAGAAAAGTTTTGCAAGGGATTATGGCAAGTTGAACCAGAGAAAAACCACACAAAGAAAGTGGCAAATTACATATGGCTTTACACCAACTGATTTGAAGCCACAGTGTGTAGCACGCTCTGAAAGCACCAACTGTTGAGTATGAAACACTTGACGCTGCTGAGGTATTTGGAAGCCAAACACCAAACTCTGAAAGGGAAACTAGAGGATTTTTCATCCAAAAAATCTGAGACCTCAGAGGAAAGAATTAACTGGATTTGATTACTCAGACTGGCAACATCAATATAAAGGCACTTCAGCATTCTTGTTTGTCATCTCTTTGAATTGTGCAGCTTTACAAAGGACAGTGTTGCTGGAAGTCTTTGCACAATAGTCAGCTACAAGATGCAGAGACATAGAATCATACAATCACAAACTGGGCTGGGCTGGAAGGCACCCCAAGGAGCACAGAGTTCCAACCCCCTGCCACAGGCAGGGACACCAACCTCCAGGCCTGGAGCTACACAAGGTTGCCCAGGGCCCCAGCCAACCTGGCCTTGGACACCCCCAGGGACGGGGCACCCACCCCCTCTCTGGGCAGCCTGTCCCAGCCCCTCACCACTCTCTCTGCAAAGACCTTCCCCCTAAGATCTAATTTAAACCTTCCTTTAGGTTCACTCCATCCCCCTTGTCCTGCCAAGTGTGCAGTCCATGGTCCTGCTGTGCCATCCAGCACTGGGTTAAGGTGTCTATTGGTGACTTTCACACTCTGACAAGCTGTGACTCAGCTACATTCCTCATAGGTCACTTGTAGCTACTCTGACTTGTGAGCTGCCTTACCAAAAGTTACCATTTGTTTAGGTTGTATTCTGCCTCAGAAATATTGATTTGAAGAAGCACTTTTCAAATGTTTTAGACTTCCAATATTAAAAAAAATGCATGCATGAAATATCATCAGCTGCTTATTAAGGACCTCACACAAACTTTTACTTCTAAGTCCACGTGATTACATCATTTCACACACACTATCAAGGGACTGATAGCAACGTCTCTGCCTGCAGCCTTCTTGGACAAATCGTCCATGTACTGGTTGTTCTTACAGTCCTGGCAGAATGCCTCAGCAACTCTGAATGTAAACCTTTCAGAAGACCATCTCTCTCCTCTTTACCCCCAGACAAAGGTGCAGACATGTTGATTTCTATTTGACAACCATCAACATCACAGCTGAACCTAGCCAAAATTTAATTTACCAGCAAACCTCAGCAAATCAGAACTGGATTCACACCCTACAGTATGGACTGAACGTTTTTCTTTCCATTATGGATCAACAAAACTCCAATGATGTGAACAGCAGTCTAGCAAGCAGGTGACTCACTGCACAGGTGGATTAATAGATTTTAAAAATTGCTGTTTGGGAACATTCACAGGAATTAGAAAGTAATTGTGAGGCACACAACCACTAAAAAAAAAATCAAAGATAGTCAAGCATCCTCCAATCTGTCTGCAAACAGGATGCCAAGAAAGGAGGGGGATTTTTCATGGTTCATCTTTGTACACATTCCCACATCTCTTCGTGTGGGTTAAAAGAACCAGTGAACTAAGATTTGTTGACATTAAACTATCTGCATTAAAACCAAAACAAGACTACAAGTCAGTATAGTCCCCACCATGGGAGGTTTAAGAACTCCTCTGATGTCTACCTGTGAAACTCTTCAATATATTATCTTGAGTAACTAATCTTTGATAAAACATTTTTTAATTAAGTGCAAATAAAATTAAAATCTTTTTAAAAAAACCAACCCAGCTCTACAGAACAGAAGATCACAGAACATAAAAGAAGCTAAAAGGACAATACAAACTGCTGCTACTCTAACTGTTTCCTCCAGGAATGAGTAGTAGTCTACCTAGCCCAAATCTTTAGTAATAATTTCCACACAGGAGTGCAGTATTGATTTCTCTAAAGCACACAGAGGGCCAGGAGTGCTTTAGCATCATTGGAGAGAGAAGCCTCAAAAAGCAGTGGCTGTTGAAGAATATTTACTTCATTTGCAAAAAAACCCACAAAATCACAGATTGCCAAAGTCATGAAGTTTGCAAGTAAGCCTTTGCATAGCTTCTACATTCATTTTATCCTATAAAATGACAGCCATTAATAATCTGCATTTCCTCCTTGTTATTAGAAACACATACAGCCTCACGATCCATCAAAGCTAATGAATCTCTCTTGGATGTTTTAAGCATGCTACTATTATAAAGAAATAACAGTGGTTTTAGACAGGGGCAGGCTCTGACCTTTTCATATCTGTATATTTCCAGTGATGAAAAGTACAAAAAACCCAACCAAAACCCCTAAAAAACAACACTGAAAAAATGCTGAAAGCATTTTTTGCTAAAAGCATTTTTTTTTTCTTTGTGTATCAAGTGGAATTCTCTTCAAGCAGCAGATCAATGATCATCAAGGTTTAGTTAGGAATGGTATCACACTGTTAGACAAATGGTATTACTCACAGGAAAAGTAAATTTATTTTCTATAGGCAGTAAACCTGCCCAGCTACAACCTTCCCTTCTTTTGCAGACAGGATTCTTAATGGCTAAGAGGAGATCACATACAATTGGCTGGACTGTAACACAGGGTTGGCTGCTTTGCTGCATGAAGAATTTAGTGTAAAACCTTCCTGCTGCATGAAGAATTTAGTGTAAAACCTTGCTGCCACAAGAAGGGTGCTCTTAAACGTCTCAGTGCTGCCCACAAAGTAGCAGTTCATTTTGGTTACTTTATCTGCAAGACAGAACAGTATTTAAAAAGCAAAGCCAGAACACAGTAAGTTACTCTCCATTGACACTGGGTTTTGCAAACAAAACCACAGCACATTCTGTATGGAACTTGTGTCACAGGTTTCTGCAAGAACAACAGAAGCAAATCTATGATGAAAGGTGAATATAAAGAATTTGACTCATTATAAACTGATATTTTAAGACTATTTCATTTTATCTATGAATCTTTTCTACAGTAAGAGGAACTGCTTGTTGCACACTTCAACTGACAATGTCTCACACACAGATACTTTTTACTTGGGAAAAACTCTAAGAAAACAAACCTACTGCTATAAGAGAATTCAAAATCAAACCCAGCATAGATTGTTAGTGCTACTCGTAAGGTTGAATTAGCCCTTTCCAAGCACACAGTACTAAAACACCTTATAAAACACAACGGTGAGGGTGGGTTTGGATAAAGAAAAGAGAAAGTAAAATGAAGGGAAAAAGGATGAGCTTTGTGTATTGTTTTCTGTTTAACTGTATCTTTGCTTCATAAAACCACCCTCAAGAAAGGACTCAGCCCTCTGGCATAAAGGCAGCAACCAAAGAAATTAGTCACAGACACTGGCAGGCTGTGAAATACACACAGGGAAACCCAAAAGACAATTAAAAGACACTATCAGAGGATGCATGACACATCTGTGTAGTGAACAGATAAAAACAGTGTGCTAAAAAGTAGAGAGGGGGTTTTAGCTCATTTTTCCAAGAGAGAGGTAAGTAGAATCTTTATACAATTCATACAAGAGGTAAGTAACTCTCTGGATACAAGGTGAGCAACTAAGATATGAATTACAGCAAGCTTATAATTAAAAAGAGCTGGAAATCCTTAACCACTACTCTGCACCCAGTCATTATTGCAGCCAGTTACACACTGCAGTCATTAACATACCCATGAATTGTTTACCTAGCTACTGTTATACAGCAATTCTGTATTTAAAATGTGATTCCCATTCCATTGAATTGGAATTACCTTATGTTTTCTGTGTGGATGCTACAGTAATGGCAGAAGTAACAATAAAATCTGCTCCAAAAGTTGCTATAATTTAAAGAATATCTTCTTGAGGAGAATAATTATCTACAATTCCAGTGTTCAAGGAAACCTCATTGGTTCTGTGCATCCTTCCCTAAAGAAGGCAGCAGCTCTTTTGTTAGAAGACACCACTGAGATAGGATAAAGGAGTCTGATGGCAGAGTGGGTTCATGCCAGGCTCCATAATGAACAAATGATGGCCAAGAAAAAAAAATAACCCTCAGATCTTGGCTCCAGCCTGACTAAGCAGAGCATTTTCTACAAAAATAAAAAACCTACTTCAATAGTTTGAGAGTGCCAATGTCAAGATTAATACAGTGGTATGGGAGCTGCTTTCTATTTTTACTATAAAAAAAGGTTGTGCTCATGCTGATCAACAGAATCCCTTATGGTAGCTCTCCCATATACAGTTTTCTCCCCTTAAAACCAATATAGAAGACTGCAAGCCTGTTCTTTGAATTTATACCAAACCCCATTTCCAAATTATAGCTTTTTAATTACTGAAAACACACATGTCTTTTAGTATGGAACTGCTTACCCATCCCGTGCTCTGAGTTCTGCAGGGTCTCTAACCCCAGAGCTTCAGATTTCCTATCTTCCATGTGCTTGGAAGAACATTTGATCCATTCTTTTAGTATGCTGAAAATTCCTTTCTATTGCTGAAAAGTGATATGAATGGGTTTTTTCTTTAGAATTGGCACAACACACTTTTCTTTCAAACCTACTTCAGAACTAAAACATAATGTATTATACACTTCTAGCTAAACTGCAAAACTATACTAGATGAACACAATTCCATTAAGATAGAGGAAGAAAGGACTGCTAACAGCCTAGGAAAGAAAGACTTTTTACTTGCTTTATTCTTGGTTTCCTACATACAGCAAAATAAAAATAGGAAAAGTGAGAGGAAAAAGAGGGATTAATTTTGTAACTTTTTCCTGTTATAACTAGCCTCTCTTCAGCACAGCCAGGACAGCTGGGATGAATCAAGGGTTGGAATGAAGTAACACATGCATGCTACCATATAAAGGCTTTAAAGCAGAAGCCTATAGTAATTTCAGAGTATCTTATTAGTAGATATTAAGGTTGGATGTGTCTTCAACTCTATATTATGTTTAGCACCAAGTTTCTTTACCAATTACATTGTACAGTAAAAGACACACAAAAAAAGTTGAGTTTACTTTTTCACACATGCTGGGAAAAAAAGGAATGGTTGGGTGCCTTTTTATTACAATTCAAATTCATAAACTGCTATGACATGCTTTCTTAAATACATTAAGGACCCCTTTATGTAGCCTGTTCACATTCCTGCTTCCACAGGTACTCCATAAGCCAAAAATAACTGTTGTACTGTAGTCCTGTTCTTCCAGAAACCTCTCTCAGTCTCTCTTCTGTTTACAGGCTAATTGCATGTGAACAAATAGCCTCTAACACCACATGCTGTAACAAACAGCAAGATGCTGCCCCAGGTCCCAGGTTTCATTTTGTCCCCTTTTCTCAAAAATTGACACGTGGTTCCCCCTTCCCATTTCTTTAATTTATTTCCAAACCACCAAACACCAATGAGGTTTTGTAGTCTTATCCCCCCTGGTTCTTTATAATTCCATGGCAACATTATCAACACCTGGTGCTTTATTGTTCCTGGGTGTTCTGGTCTGCTCTTGGTTCTTCTACAAATGGCTCAGCTGGCTGGAAAATTGCTGTTTGTTCACCTTTATCCATTTCACCATTAGAGGGATCATTAAAATACTCCCTCCATCTTTCCCTAACTGCATTCTTTGTAACTAAGATTTCAATTTTTGTCCTTTGTTTGACTCATGCATGGTTCATGTCCTTGTCTCAAATGCTGATATCCCAGTAAAGTCGTCTGAGGTTACCTCATTGTCACTTCAGCTTCACAGAGCCATTTTTGTGCCATAGTATCTTTTTGCTGAATCATTTACATCACCAGAAGACCTATGGAAGTCACAAAATCCTTGCCACATATCAATGTTCAATTGCCTTCTTATACTCCCCATCACACCTTGTTACTTTTTCCCTTGGAGCTCTTTCTATCATTTTGTCTTGCACTTTTCTTCACTCCAAACATTTCTCAGCTGGTAGAAAATCGCTGTACAACTTTCAAGCACGTTTCCACCTGTCTCCTTAGTGTTCAGGTCTGCATTTTCTTTCTCAAAGATGCACATTACACTTAAGACTTGTATCTTCATTAAAAACAACTCAATCATTTTTCTGAAACAGTAAGACACAACTGAAGCATTGGCCTTCAGCAGATGTATCAACTGACAGCTTTGAAGCACCAGAAAAAGACTAACTTCCACATACTCATTGTGACAGATACATACATTAAATTCAGCAGATTTTTAACCATCTTTCCTCGGACATGGGAAGGCAGATGGAACTGTATACACATCATTATGAAGGTTACTCCATATTTCACTTTGAGATACTGTGAAAGGCCCCTGTGCCGTTTTCAAGTTAACGACTCTAGATGAACAAAGACTGAATTTATACCAACATTTTTACTCCATCCAAGGAGGTTTCTAGATTCCCCTTCAGTAACTGCAGATGGTAGCAGGTATTTCTAAACGCTGACACAAGCGGTCTCTCTTTCCGGTGGCTTTTCCTCACACTGCTTTATGTATTGTGTTCCTTTGTGTACGGTGTTGTCAGCAAGTTCTTCACACAGAAAAAGCCCCACAGCTCTGCCTCAGTTAGCGGTCACCCAGACCCTCTCCTAACAAAGGCCATGAACTGCAAAACACGAGTGTCTCCTTCCAAAGGTTTATCATAACGTACACAGTGTTTCTTCACCCCTTTAAGAGCGGTAAAAGTAGAACTCCTGAGGCAAACAATACTGAAAACTTCTGCCTGGATTACAGAGCTTTAGCCAAAAATCATCCTTTCATTTTTTTCCAAAGCCACCCACCAGTGCCACAGCCTCTCTCCTGCCTGCTCGGGCTCCCAGGCCCTTTCCCTCGACCATCTTCCAGCTGGCTGTCGGGCTCCCAAGCCCTCTTCCCCCACCGCCCTACGAGCAGGCTGAGGTGACTCCCCGCTCCAGTCACACAGCTCTGCTCCACGGAGCCCCCGCCCCGGCTCAGCCCCGCACCCCTCAATCCCTCGGTGTCCTTCGGGCAGCGCCGCTGTCCCTGCCCGTCAGCGGCTCCCTGCCCTCAGGGCCCTGCGGGGCCTCCCAGCTGCGTGACGGACCCCAGGAGACACCGCTCCCTGCCCGGTGCGGGGCCTCCGCAGCCTCCCTCGGGCTCTTTTTACACCCCATGTTCGCACTTCAGCAGCGGAACACCCCGAACGCCCCCCGAACCAGCCCCGCCCCGCCCCCAGCCGCCGTGTCGCGGCAGAACGCTGACGCACACCCAGCGCCTCAGGGCAGCGGAACAGCCCCACCCACCGCTCCGCCCCCTCCCGTGGTGCCGCACTTTCGTCACGCCCGCGGCGACACGGCTCCTGCCTGGCAACCGGCCGTTGTCGCCGGGCGCCGAGTACCGCCGCCGGTACCACGGAGCCGCACGGCGCCGCGCCGCCTCGTCCTTCCATTTCGCAGTGGGACTGACAGAAGCGACGGGCGGCGAATCTGTCCTCTGCCGGAAGCCGGCTCGGCTCTGCTCTGCCAGCGGAAGCGGAAGAGTCGCCATTTTGCTTCGGGTGATGGCGACTGTGGTGCTCTGGAGCTGGAGAGTTTAGTGCGGGCCCGGCTTTCTGGGGGACTCGCTTCTCGGACAGTCGTTGTTACTGCGAGTTTCCTCCCCCTCGCTGCATCTCCTGGTGATGTACGGAGGGGTCGGAGGTTCTCGACGGACCGCAGAAGAAGCAGGCCCACCGCCCCTAATGTTGTTGTCAGGCGGGGGAGCGGTCCCCGGACCCCCCGGAGGAGGTGGAGGAGGAGGTGGAGGTGGGAATAGCCGTGTGGAGCTGCTGGTGTTCGGCTATGCCTGCAAGCTGTTTCGAGATGATGAGAAGGCTCAGTACCAGGAGCAGGGGCGACACCTTATTCCTTGGATGGGAGACCCCAAGATCATGATCGATAGGTCGGTGTAACACAACCCCCAGACTCTGCTGCGAGCTCTCCTGTTATAGCCTCTTTTTGTTCCTCCCCTTATGCTGTGGGCAAGTGAGGGCGGGGGATGAACAAAGGGCTCACTCTGGAAGATGTGTGGGGAATCTTCACTGGCAGATTTGGGAGAGCAGCTCCTCCTGATAGAGTGTTTCAAGTGCTGCTTTTGTATCGCTGCAGGGCCCCCATCCCCTCTTGGCAGTGGGAACTTGGGGTTCCCCACTCTGACATTGTTGGGAGATTCCCTTCTTTCTGACAGCCAGCCTGCGTTGGGTCTTTGCTCCAATTGTTAGGGTAGGGTTTATAGGGTGGAGAGTGGGAAAGATCTGTTCCTTTTCAATGGAAACCACAAACATCATCTTTTCTCCCTTGGAAACCAAGGGAGACTTATTGTGTGGGAATACTGATAAGGCACTTTATATGTTCTCTAAGCAAGAAGGGTGCAGAGTGGGGAGTGGAAAGGTACTTATCCACTTTAGCAGAATTGGGGTTTTCTTATTTCTCCTCTGCGATCTGGCTGCAGACTGTTGAGGGGATATCCCAAAAGCAGTTCCTCCTGGCCTAATTACTATGTTCTCATGCCATGATTCACAGTACTAAGGAGAGTGACTTTGGTTTTGTGTGATTGGTTTTCAGATTTTATGTCAGGAGTGGCTTTCTTTGGTTGTTTCGCAGTTGGTACAGATTCGTGGCCAGAGAGAGTAATAGCATCTGCTAGGATGTTTCTTCTGATTTCCAGGTTGTTTCAGCAGCGCAGGGATATATCTAGAAACAGATTCATTCAGGAGTTTTCTGGATATTTTCCTGGGGAGAGGGAAAATGGGAGGTCAGGTTGGATATGCAACTGGAGCATTGAAAGTTCAGTTTAAGAGTTGTGGCTGACCCTGGAAACCTCAGTGGGAAAGGTGGAAGGATTTTGGTTTGAAGAGGATCACATGACATACTATAGATACTTGCTCCCTCAATTTCATCATTGCTTTGGTGATATACAGGATTTCCCGTGATTTGATTTAATAGCTGTGTTTGGCTTGAAAAAATACCAGTAAGGGGAAGGTCTTTGAATTTCCTTCCATAGGACTGGAGAGGAAAGAAATGCCCTTGCACTATTTTGGGGTTTATGCCATTAATGATTCTTGAAATGAATGTGTTACATTGGAATAAACACGAAGACATGAAAAAAAAACCCAAAAATAAATATTTGCAGCTATGTTTAATTTCTTCTTTACATGAGAAGTGTTATGGTACACACTTCTAATCCAGATCACGTTGGTGACAGGCTTCATTAGTGGTGGCCCTTTTTGTGGTCCTGTGCAACAGTAACCCAGTTTGCAGGTGTTAGAGAAATTGTTGGGAGCAAAAGCTGAGTATGTGCATGTATATACATCTAACACAAAGAAATCTAAATAACATACATTTATAAGTTAAGGTAGCTTGCAATTACTAATCTTACAAACTCCTTTGGAAGCTTAGGTTCTTTTTATCTCCAGCAGCAGGAAGTCTTCATTTTCACCACTTTGAGGAAAGCATATTGCTATAAAAAGACTTGGGTTGAAGTTTGCCTGTGGACAGAGCTTGATTAACCAGACCTACGTGTTTCATTAACTATTTGCTATAAGAGTATTTACTTTCTTTGTTTTTGGTCTAGCAAGTTGGCACAAGTCAAGAGTTGTGTGTGGGAAGACACCTCAGCGGAGTCGAGTTTACTGTCACTTTATTTTTCAATCAGTTTCTCTTGCTGAAGCATAAAACATGATCCCAATTCAGTGCTTTTCCTGCAAATACAATGATTTCTGCTCAGTAGAAAGGAACTGTACGCCATTGAACTTAGCCGGTTTTACGGTGAACCTCCTTAAATTGCATGTATATGTTACTGTTCCTATGTATGTGTGTCTCTCTATCACATAACCCAGAACTTATTTCCTCAGCCAAATGGCTAGGGGCCGAGCCTAGCCATGATTTTACCTCCAATGGACGCAAGTTTCTATGGTGAAGATCTCTGCTGAGAGTTCGGGACTAGCAGAAAGAAGCGAGGAAATTTCGACCGTTTGGTTCTTACGGATAGGTATTTATGGACTCGGGTTTGTGTGAATGTAAGCTATTTGACTTTCCAGAAAAACGTATTTTGCAAGTGACATTGATTGGTTGGTTGAAGCACGTACGGTAAGAGCTGTTAAGGAAATGGATCCCACTTAAACTATTAAAGGATACCTTTGCCTTTAATTGTAATAATTTATTAGTTTCTTTGAGAGGAATTTAGACTATTAAACAAATTGTCGCTAGTTGGTGACCAATGATTATCAAAATTAAACGTAACTTCTAAAAGGAAATATGCTTTAACATAATAAGTTGGTTTTTTTTTTCATTTTTAATGGGTAAGTATTTAAGTAGTCACATAAACCCAAGCCCTAAGTTCTTTGCATTGACCAGCTGCTTCATATTGCAGGTACGATGGGCGTGGTCACCTACATGACCTCTCTGAATATGATGCTGAATATTCCACGTGGAACAGAGATTATCAATTGTCAGAAGAGGAAGCTAGAATAGAAGCCCTCTGTGATGAAGAGAGGTATTTAGCCTTGCATACGGACTTGCTTGAGGAGGAGGCGAGGCAAGGTATTGCTCAAGGAAACTTCCTGAGTTTAGCACATGTTTCGATAAATAATTTTGCAATTAAATTTACTCCTAATTTTATACTCTCTTTTTTCTGACATTATCTTGACAGTACCCAGAGGATTCGAAAAACGGGAGTCTTTGCGTATCTGAGAGGACCTCAGGATAGTTTAAATATAGATCCACACAGAAATTGCCCAGATTCTGAGGGCAGACTGGGATTTCAGAAGCAAAACCCCAAAATAAACATGTTATGCTTCATTTCTAGTGTTGTGTAAATGAAAATACATAATTACATTAGAGTGTTCTAACCCTCTTTCAGGATATGTACATGCTGTGTGTTTCTGTTCACTTTTTAATGAAAGCTAAAATGCTTAGGTGAAAACTTCTCATGTAAAAACTAAAGTAAAAACATGCTACCTTTTTTTTTTTACCTAAGAAATTAGCTTTTAGTTGTGTTCTAATCATTGGTAATTGCATTTTTGTTGAAGAGGAGGAATATAAAAGACTGAGTGAAGCTTTGGCAGAGGATGGTACCTATAATGCTGTGGGATTCCGTTATGGCAGTGATTATTATGACCCTTCAGAACCTACTGAAGAGGAGGAGCATCAGCCTGCAAAGCAAAGAGGTAAGGGACAAAGATAGGAGGGGTTAATTGAGGGGAAGAACATAGCACCTCTGTGTGTCTTGCTTGCAGTTGAAGGTTGAAAGTGAACTGTGTTAGGAGTTTTTGCAGATTCTGGTTTGTACGTTTTCCTGGCACAGTCAGTACTGCAGTAGTCAGGATAGGAAATGTAATCCTGCTGGCTTGCAGGCTCTTACTCAGAAAAAAATAGTGATTCATCACATGACTGACTGTTAAGACTATGTTTCTTGGTAAAAAAGGAAAAGATCACTTCAAACATAGAGTTGTAATTAACAAGAATATATATGGTTTTTAAGTTTTGGGTTTTTTCATTTTAATTACTATAAACAAGAATGTCTTCAATATGGTGTGCTCCTTTTCACAATCTTAAAAAAAATGCCATAGAATCAGGTTCTCATGTTCTCATCTTTTAATTACAATAACTTTGTATTTCAACATGAGTCTTGAGGAAACTTTCAAGTGTTTTTGAACTATGTATGTGTAGTGTTTGGATTGTTTAATTAACAATTGGGTTCTTTACTTATACTCCATACTGGTAGGTTACTGTGGTACAAGCTGTGCTTTCTTTTTTACCAAGGTGTGTGCTACAAGGCAAGATTGGCCTAGGTGCTAAAGCTTGGCTAGTGTCTTTTGGTGCTGCATGTGAGAGGTGGTGTCAGGGCAGTGTCCGTGCCACTTGCATTCCACCAAGGGTTCCCCTGTTGTCTTCAGTCCTGGTGCTGAATTACATTGTCTTTTCTGGGGTTTATTTCAGTTGGTTTACTTGGGTTTGTCTGGTAGATTCCACAAACAAATAGTTTCCAGGTACTCTTTGGATAATGTTTTTTGTTGTAAGTGTGGTTTTATATTGTGTGGATCTGTGTCTATATAGGCAACTGAAAAATGGGAGGTGATAGAGGAGAGTGTGTTTGTAGTTTGGTGAATGCCATTTCTCCAGTGGTCACCTAAAAGGGAACCTGCTGAACCTTGTAGGGTGTCTGTATTGTAGGGGACCTTTGTAAAGCTGCATGTCAGTGTGCCATGTTACTGCATCTATCCTTGATCAAATGTATAAGGAATAAATAACAACTCCAGTTCCATTTGGTAAGGCAGCTGGTAAGACCTACCTGATGTGTAGGTCTTAACAATTTGACAACTAGAGATACTGGATATCTGTGATACCTCAATCACTGTTATGCCAGTCCATTGGAAATGTCTGCCCTGAATTTTGTATGGATTTTCTTGTAAAAAGTTAATACTCATAAAAACAAATGTTTTCTAGTGATTTAACACTTGTTTGTCTTAAGCACTACAGGCAGGACTAAGGTTTATAGGATTTTATTCTTCCAGTACCTCTGTTAAGGCATAATTTATGCAGTCTGAAATAAACTCAGGGAGGAACAGTATTTAAATGTCTTTAGTGCAAATGCTGGTGTTAGTTTCATTTGAGAAATTCCTTGATTGCACATCCTTTTAAATACACTTGATTTGAATTACTTTTTGTTAATGATTGAGTCCTTTGGCATGCTTGGTCCTATAGTGTTTTATTCTGTTTTTCCTTGCAGAAACAGCTCAGACAGAAAATGTAGAAGAAAATGAAGAACCTTTTGTTGCCCCTCCGGGACTGAACGTTCCTTCTGACGTGGAACTGGTATGTGTGTACATTTAATGCAACCTGTATTGCTGGTTTTTTCTTCCATTACCTTTAGCATGGTACATTTTAAATTATTCTAAAATAGTAGCTTAATTTCAAGTGTTCTTTCCTGAATTCTTGAGGTCTGTCAACTCTCTTGAATATTTTTCCCACTCAAATCATTGCAGTGTTTCTGTTAAGTGCATTTAGTATCACTTGTGGTATTATTTTAGATAATGCAGAAAAAAGGCAGCTGTTCTTGGAATGATTACTTACTCTGATGCCAGTGTTGACATTACAAATGGGCATGACCACTAAACCAAAAGATTGCTTCTGTTCAAGATTATTTTTTTCTGGATTCTTTTTATTTTGGCCCCACTCTGAAGAGGGTAGCAAGTGATCAAATGTAAATAGCCTATTCAAGGAAAAAAGCAAGTCTATTTCTAGCAAATTCTGAAGTAGAAAGTAGGAGCATATAGAACCTCTTTCCTTCAGGTAGTGTTACTGGAACTTGCTACGTAGTAGACTTAATTGCAACATGTATTTTTCCTGAAGGGATCTGAACAGTCAGGCACCTGCTCTAATACAGTTGAACCGTGAGATTTTCAAGTTTCATAAGAGATACTGGGAGCAGATAATACTCTTATTACTATACTGTGGTCATGAAAGTGTTAATTCATATTGGGGCAGCCTTCTCAACTTGAAAACCTTCAGAGCACTCTGTTAGAATAACTTCTAGTGAACACAGGGTGTTCTTCTCCTTCATCAGCTTTTAATTGAAAACTTTTATCGTGTTCTATTTTTTATATTAAATAAGAGCTATTTAACAAATCTAATGTGCATCTTTGCTTGTTGTCATTTTACTTCCTCTACTTTTCTTTACAATGTTACAATGCATTTCCTTACTGAAGTGTTTACAAACCTGCTGGAGTTCAGAGAAGATTTTTTTATACACTATTACCTTTAAATGATGAGTTACACTTTAGCCTTATAGCAAGAACATTGAGTTCTCAGTGAGAAGCTGCTTATGTAGCAAAAAGTAACTACTGGTGAAAGAATGTTTGCTGGTTTAGATGGCTGTTTTGCTTGAATTCTGTTCTGAAACTAGGATGTATTTTACATGTAAGTTGCATAATGCAGTGCATGGCTTACTGAAGTAATTCCTCAGTCAGCTATTGAACTCTGGTGTATTCATATGAATAAAAAACAAATGGGGAACTTGGTTTTGAAAAAAAAACAAAACAACAAACCCTCCAAAAAGCCCAGAAGCCAAAATGCATAGACAGCCACTCTTAAAACTGTGTATTTGACCTTGGGTTGGGAATTGTGAGAATTTATTCTTTTTTAAGCATTGATTATGTGTTGTTTTTCTAGTCATTTAGTTTTACCGTCAAATTTATTTTATATTTTTGAATTCAATGGCTGTGAAGGATAACAGCCTGGTATTATTGGTGGGGCTTTGAAGGCATGTTTAAAAAATACTTCTCACTCTACCCTGTTCCTGTTTTTAAAAATAGGTTGTAAATTCCATTGCCATTTTGTTGATTCACAAATGATTGGAGAAGGTGTACAGAGACACTGCTGATCTGTGGTAGTGACAGAGTGGTGTTCTAGGTGTTTCCTGAGTTTTCTGCAAAGTAACATTCAGGTTAAAAGACATGTCACTGTTGATGGTCAACAAATAACCTTTGGATCATTTTGGGGAGGCAGCTGTGGTGCTTGGAAATAAGACAATATTTGAGAATCAGCTTCCTAATGTGGAGACTTTGTTCACAATCTGCAAGGTACCCTTTGTTAGAGACAGATACAAAGTAATTCCTGAATTAGTGCAAATGTTAAATAAAGACCAAGGAGTTAGCCAGTGCTACTGCAAAGAAGATCCAGAGGCTGTAGGAAACTGTTGAGTGTTCAGATTATGGCAGCTCCAACTGCAGCAGTAATGTCATTCTGGAAACTTAAATAGAAGGGTTGTGCTGGGGTCGCAGGAGGTCTTCCACTGCTTAAAGCTGTTGGCGTCAGGGTTATGGGCAGAGGTGACTGTCTTTGACGGTTGTATTTTAAGAAGTGTGTGGATGCTATAATTTGGCCCACCACCATCAGTTAAACTTAGGAGGAGAGATTGAAGATTGCTTTTGTTTTCTCCAGATGAGAATATTGAGAGGCAGCGTAAGACTCAGAATTATTTTCCAGGCTTACTGAAGATTGGAGGATAGTAGCTTCACTTTTGCAGTAAAGGAGACTCATTCATTAAAAATTGTAGTTACAGTTCTAATTAAAGATTGGAACAGGATTTCTGACTAGGTGATAGCACTTATGTCATTGGAGTATTTTTCAGAAGGGTTTTTCCTCCGCTCTGGCAAGAGCTCTTTTCACACGTTTTAGGAGTTCTCAGTTTAAATGTTTTTAGTTTTTTTATTAAATGTAATAGCAAACTACAGTATGTCTCTGATATCAGCATCTCTGCCATTTAATTTTTTTCACTTTGTAGTGTTTCTAAGGTTTTGTAGATCAGTGGTATTATTAATCTTAGAAGTCAGTTAAAAGCATTAATATTCATAGTGCCTGTTTTCCAGAGCATATAATGGTATCAGGTTCAAATTTAAGACTAGATATTCATTTCAGATATATTTTTGAGCTTCCTTGTTGAGTTGCAGCTTTGATTCTCTAAGCCTTAAGTGTTATTTGTATTTCTGCTTAAGAACCACCGAAATAGAGAAATTTGATGTATGATTAAATCATGAAATTAGCAGTGCACAAAATGTTCCCGGTTTGTTGAGAATTTCATTGCCTCTAGTTAAAATAATCACTGGTAGTGTTTTAGAGGGACAGTAAAACTTGAAACAACTAAGTATTTCCCATACTGAAGATGTTGTCCTAATAAAGGATCCAATCTAATGAAAATAATTTCTAAAAATGTGCTGTTTGATCACATTCAGCCTTTTTCCCTAAGCAGAGTGCTACTGCCTCATGTGCTTCCAACCCTCTGAAAAAGATCTAGACCAATAAAAATGCAAAGCTAAAGCGAATCATTAATATGACACTTCCATCTTTATAGGCTCACAGAGTATGTGTTTCTACAGTTTATTTAGCACCAGGCAAACCAGAGCTATCTGAGTATGAAATTAAAGACAGTGAATGGTGAAGTTCATTCATTCTTTAGCTATATGCTTGTTCTTTCCACTCCTTGGGTTTGATATGTCTGTACTTAGATGGGATTTTAGGAGTAGAAGTGCATGGATGCTGCTTAACTTTATTAATTTTCCTTTATTGTTAACGTGTTCAGTGACTCTCTAAGGGAATGTGGCAGCAGATAGGTACTGCAATTCTTCCCTTGGTCTTAAGATACAACATGTTCCTTCCAAGCAAATGCACAATAACAAGCTTTTGTAGCTAGGGAACAATATTTGCACTTTCAGTGATAACAGAATAAAGAACAGCTTGTGGGAAGGCAACCATACATGTTGAGTCTTCACATCACCTTGAATATGGCCAGGTAGAGCCACTTGAAGTTGCCACTGCTGTGTCAAGGAACACACCCCTGTGCCAGCAGAAGTGTCAGTGTGACTCTGGAATGCATCTGGCTTCAAAGACTCTTTTTGCTGCATCAAACTCCACCAGGATTTGTTCTTCTCTTCAGGTTGTTGGGCAGTGGCAAAAATAGCTGTGCTGATACAAGGAAAGGATTATGCAAAAGGAAGCAACTGAGTGGCTAGGGAAGATTGTGGTGCTGATATGCTCTCAGGAGTTGAAAGAACTGCTAGAGAAGGCTGAGAAGAGGGGCAGGGAACTACAGTTCTTTGTAATTCCTTCTGAAGTTGTAACACACTTCACAAGCTGCTTATGAAAATACAAATATATGTTATTTTACTCCCACAGCCACCAACAGCAAAAATGCATGCAATTATCGAACGGACGGCAAACTTTGTGTGCAAGCAGGGAGCCCAGTTTGAGATCATGCTGAAAGCCAAGCAAGCACGCAACTCCCAGTTTGACTTCCTGAGATTTGATCACTACCTCAATCCCTACTACAAATTCATTCAGAAGGCTATGAAGGAAGGACGATACGCTGCTCCCTCCGAAAATAAAGCGGATGAGAAGAAACGTAAGTAGTTGCATGGTAAATGGGTGGCTTCAGAGTGGGAATCACTGAAACATTCACTGGTTTGTGTTTTATTTTGTATAATGACCATATCTTTTTGTTGCATTGCAATGCCAAGGCTGTTACCCTGCAACTGAAATTGATGTGATGATCATTGAATGGTCTGGGTTGGAAGGGACCCCAAGGATCACAGAGTTCCAACCCCCTGCCACAGGCAGGGACATCAACCTCCAGGCCTGGAGCTACACAAGGTTGCCCAGGGCCCCAGCCAACCTGGCCTTCAACACCCCCAGGGATGGGGCACCCACCCCCTCTCTGGGCAGCCTGTTCCAGCCCCTCACCACTCTCTCTGTAAAAAAACTTCTCCCTAATATCTAATTTAAACCTTCCTTCCTTTAGCTTCAATCCATTCCCCTTGTCCTGCCAGTCTCTGCCCTTTCAACAAGCTGATTCCCCTCCTGTTTCTCTGCTCCCATCAGAAACTGGAAGGCTGCAATGAGGTCCCCCCACAGCCTTCTCTTCTCCAGGCTGACCCAGCCCAGCTCCTTCAGCCTCTCCTCGTAGGGGAGCTGCTCCAGCCCTTTGAGCATCTCCAAAGCCCTTTGAGCCCTTTGGCTCCTCTGACCCCTCTCCAACAGTCCCACATCTCTCTTGTCCTGGGGCCCCAGCTCTGGACACAGGACTCCAGCTGGGGCCTCCTGAGGGCAGAGCAGAGAGGGACAATCCCTTCCCTGTCCCTGCTGCCACCCCTCTGCTGATGATACAAAATTTGGTGGAGTGTCAGAAGATTGTTTTGGGAAAGTTTTGGATACAAGAGCTGCTATGATCCTGTAGCTTTTACAAAGCACTCGTATAGCTCTAGTTCAGTGGGAAGTTGGGAAATTGGTCTGTGCGCTTAGATGGCCAGCAATATCTTCTTGCATCTGTGTTTTTGTGAATAAGCAGATTTATGATACCAGTAGCTTCTTAAGAACATATGCTTGTCCTGTACCATCTTTCTGTCCCAGTTAGATAAACTTCAAATATTACTTTTATTTAGACTCAAGGGTCAAATCTGAGGAAGAAGATGATGATGACGATGATGATGATGGAAATTATCTACATCCGAGTCTCTTTGCTTCTAAAAAATGCAGTAGGCTTGAAGAGCTCATGAAGGTATGTAACAGTATTAAAGTTACTTTCTACCTTGTAAAAAATCTGATTCACAGGCACAAAAATTGTAATATGCAGATGTTAAGACCTTTTCTGTCTTTTGAAAAGAAAGTTGTTTGTTTGTTGGTTTTTTTTCTAGACTCTGTCTTGGTAATTAAAGTTTGTTTTGGTGAACTTAGAAGTTGGCTGTTCTCTAGTACCCAGGTTGTTAATTTTCCATTTATATAGGGTTTTATTTCTGTTTTATTCTGCCCTCTGGCATTGAGGGCATCACTCAAGGCTATCATAGAATGGTTAGGGTTGGAAGGGACCTTAAAGGTCATCAAGTTCCAACCCCCCTGCCATGGACAGGGACGCCTATCTCTCAGAACCTGTATTGAAAGTTAAGAGACTAACATATTTAATGTTCTCTGTATATTTGGTTGAGTTTTAGTTAGGTATGTTGACATGAAGTAATAACAAGTTGCAGCAAATAATGTTTCAACAGCAAGTACTACTCATTAAATGTAAATTTTGCTGCATGTGTTATTTTTATTTTCTGAACTTGATCAGTGATGAATCAGAACGAGTGACAGAAGGTTTCACACGTGCGTTCAGATGAATGGCAGTGGTGCTACCTAGTATTTAGACAAGGTTAGGTTCTGTGGGTTTTTCCCAGAATTGTCAGGAAACAAGGAAGAATAATAATACCATTCCCCCCACCCCTACTGTTACGGATTTCTGCTCCCAGTCAAGTATATTTTGTTTTATTTTCCAGTGATTTTTAAAAAAAGAAGTTGATTCTGATATGAGAGCTATAAAACCAGTCATTTCAGTGTTTGGACAATACTATTGATGTCTGTTAACTTGGATAAATTTGCTTTTCCCATTAGGTTGATGCTATAGTGCTTTAAATATGTGCTTCAAATCTTACATTCTTTTCCTATTCCCAATTTTGTTTCAGCCTCTGAAGGTGGTAGACCCTGATCATCCCCTTGCAGCACTGGTGCGCAAAGCTCAATCAGATAACAGCTCATCTACACCACAGTCAACAGATGGGGCAGCTGTACAGACATCACAAGCAGAATATTCTTCTGATTGTAAGTGCATTGTGATGAGGCAGCTGGTGGTGTGTCTTGATGAATTGTGTGTGGATGCTGGCGGGAAGAAAGTACGTTAGCTTTGTGTTTGATCATTCATATCTGATACTCTTTTTCAGCCTTCTGAATCTTTGAAGGTGCATTCTTCCACTGAGGATCCATCGAATTTTTAGCTGTTTAGGAAAAACAGAAATGGGGTGGAGGGGCTGGGCAGGCAGGAGGCCAACTCTCCAGTCTGTTATCACAATAGCTTTAATGTTTTTTGATAACTTCCATCAATTTCTATTAATGAAGCCTAATGAATGCCTTCACTGTTGAACATAACTGTCCTATAAAATAGTTAATGAGATTCCCATTAAAAAAGCTTACTAGATTAAATAAAATGCAGATGGTAAATCTACTTGAAACGCTTTTGCTGGAGTGTGTAATACTGAGTAAAAATCTGCAAAGGCGAAATCAAGCAAATTGAAGGATCCCAGTGAAGTAATAAAAGCTGAAGTTAGTATAATATTATGTTGGAAGTAGTTTTCCAGTAAGTAAGTCAGTCTTTCTTTCATTATACAGTTTTTCATTATTTTACCTTTTATTCTGTGCACTGGTGCAACGTTTCATGTAACAAAATTCAGGAATATGCAAGTGTCAAAGTTAACAATAGATCTTTTAAGTTTGTATTTTTCATTGCAATGAAAAATGTAGCTTTGGATCTTAAAAGTTAGTACTCCCTCTCAGAGTGCATCCTTTACTGAAGTAGATGATCTATTTTATTTTGTTCTCGAAAAACAACAAAAACAGTGATATATTTAAATTATGAGAGAATGATGTGGAAGGTTGTATGCTCAACTGCTTTTTCTGTTCCTGATATTAATATAGCAAGACCTTTGCCTCCTTCCAAATTCTTATTAAATCCTTAATCTTAGGTTTTTCTTGAACCATTTCCAATAAATATAAAAACTGTCCTGTCTACAAATGTTTAAAGAATCTAGTTTGCTGTGGAGTGTTTATTAACATTATCTTCTTTGCATGTGTCTGGTTTCCCTTGTCTTTGAAGCTGCTTAATTTAGCCCTTGTATAAAGCTCCTGCAAACTTCTTATTCTGAAAGGTGAAGTCAGACTTCATTGTAGTTATGTTCCTCTAATTCTCTTCAGATCTCAGAATTCTGAGAGTTCCTTGATTCCTTAAATACAGAAATGAAACTTACCCTTTCATTTCTGGGGCTTACCATTTGACACTACTGAACAGCAGTGCTTCATGATATAATTTATAGAAAATGAGTATTGTTACCTCAAGGTGGTGGTGGTAGTGATGATGGAGTTCCTGGGTTTTTAATACAGTTATTTCAAATAAGTATCACCTTAATGATCTGAGTTGATTTCAATGCTATTCTAGGTTCAGAACCCCCCAAAGGTGGGTGTGTTCCTGTTAATATATGGAGAGGAATATGCATGGAAGTAGTTTTCATTTTAAACTACCTTAAAAGAATCTTAATAAAACTGAAATAAGATTTCTATGGAGAGATTGAAAATTACTGGCTATTTCAAGAAAGACTAAAATCAGAGTAAATATCTCTGTAGAGTAAGGTTTGCCAGTTCTCTGATTACTTTCAAATCAGGCTTGAAGCTGGATGTATACGATGCAAACTGGGAGATTATAATATAGTAGCAATACAAGTTAAATTTGCAACTCTTCTCCCTGGCTTAAAAAAATTAACAGATTTTTATTCTGCTCTTCCTATAGATAACTTATTAATTGAAGAAAGTAAATACTGCCACACAGGAATGTTTATGAAACTTAAAAGAGGATAATTCATTATAATTTAATGCATTGATTAAACTTTGCCTCTGGAAATGCAAACTCTTGCTGTAAATCCTTTTGAAATATTTACCTGCATACTTTCTATGTATACATATTTGTGCAGAATATCTTTAGATTTACAAGAAATAACTGCTGGTTAAAAATATTAAGCTAATTAAAACATTATAAAATATCATCCTTAAAGAAAGTAAGAAATCCATGAGCCCTTGCACTCTCAAGAAATAAATATTTAGAACTGGAGAAGCCTCTAGTGTGGAAAACTTGCTCAAATCATTGTTCATTGTATTGGTGTTAAACCTGTCTACTGTCTGAGGTTTCAGTCAGTAGGTGTGTGTCTATATGTATCTATTTATAAAAGCCCTGTGTTGTTCTATATATAGTGACACTATTGGTTTAATTTCTCTATATTGGTTTTTAATATAGGCACATATCATCCTCAATGCATGCATAGTTTTAACTGAGTTACACTGCCAGAGGTGAATTAGATTAGGAAGAATGTTTTCAGAGTAGGTTGTTTATGTTAATAGGCCTTCTCTGGTTCATCTCTTCAGAAGGTCAGCTTCCAGCTGACCTTCAGGATGTTTTGATTCTGTCTCCCTTACTCGCCATGTCTCGTGCTCATCTGAAGTGTGTTACTATAAGCATTCTTTTTTCCTTTGTTTTGTTTGGCTTTTTACTCAAGAAATTGTTTAGTGTGAATCTAGACTCTCAGTATGTTTGTACTGGTGTAACAATCCGTTGGCTTTTTTATAATTGGGTGTTTTTCTTCTAATTAAACCTTGGTCTGGAATCTGTCTTTTTCAGCAACTGTGGCAGCCATGTATTACAGTTACTATATGCTACCTGATGGAACCTATTGCCTCGCGCCTCCGCCTCCAGGAATAGATGTTGCTACCTACTACAACGCCTTGCCTGCAGGGGTGACTGTATCAAGCACTACAGGGGTAGCAACAGTACCTCCCCCTCCTGGTACTACACCTCCACCTCCCCCAGACACAACCGAGAGCAGCAGTGGGTTGACTTCAACGACGACATCTACAAGGTACCTCATACAAGTTTGCTTGTTGGCTGGTGGATCTCTTTCCTGCAGTTCAGTATGAAGTGTTTAGTAAGGCTGTTATTGGTGATTCCCCAGTGCTTGTACAGCTTTCACTGTCTTCACTTTGGCCTTTGATACTGTATGTGATTATTGTTACTCAGCTACTATGAAGTTTTGGCATGATGGAGAAGAATTTATTTTAACTGCATAATGGTCCCAGAGGGCAGACACTACATGATGCTTTCTTTTGTTAAATATTTGGAAGAATACTTTTGTTCTAATTATAAAAATTATGTACTTTTGATGTTTTCAGCACAATTGCACCAGTGGTTGCCATTATACCTCCACCCCCAGATATCCAACCTGTTATTGATAAGCTGGCTGAGTATGTTGCTAGGAATGGGATAAAATTTGAAACCAGTGTTCGTGCCAAGAATGATCTCAGGTAAGAGAAGATGTTACTTCTATTTTAAAAGTTGATGTTTTCATTTTTAAATATATTACTAAGACATGTGGTTCTCAAGAAGAGAAATCTTTATTTTATTTAATTTTTTTCCCCTATTGAAATTCAGGGACCGACTTACTGCCAGAGCATTATTGCCCAAATCCTCAAAACAATCATCCTAACAAAAACATGTCTAGAAGGCATGCTTTGAGAGTGTATCATCTGGAAGTTTAGGCATAAGTTACAGAGCTTCCAAACATCAAATAGGATTCCATCTGCTAGAGAAAATTAGATGACAAAGGATTGTTGGTATTTACTATGTTCATGTGCATTTTCACACATTTGGTTTTCTTTTAACAGATTTGAGTTCCTGCAGCCATGGCACCAGTATAATGCTTATTACGAATTTAAAAAGCAGTTCTTCCTTCAAAAAGAGAGCAGTGACAACTGTCAGGTACATGTCTGTTTGTATATACATATGCTAAAAATGCAGTGTAAGTGAGAAAAGGGCTTGCTAATCTGTTGTGTTACCATGAGACTTAAAAATGGGACGCTGAATTATGGAGAGATTTTTAAGTGAAGGATGTGATTGCTATTTTTGTGGTTGCTTTTTAGTTTTGTATAGCATTTAAGGGTATGTGAGGTGGTGTGATACTTAGTTCTTGCTTTTTATTATAAGCAGCCACTCAGTGTTCTTGTAATATAAAATGGCAATCTGAAAATCCTTTGGCTTTCTATACAGGGGAATTTCTGCTTTATTGGAGGTTTAGAGCTTTGTAGGATTGGGATTAGTGCTCAGTTGTCAGAGAGGTTAGGTGTAGCTGTTCAACAGCCATCCATTATTGTATGCCTCATGGTTCTTTTTAGAGCAGTTGCACTGTAGCTAAGCTACTTCTCTGACATGCTTTTTTCTGTTCGTTAAAGAGCAGTGCTGTCATGATTGACTGAAACTAGTGGAGCTTCAAAGTCTCACATGAGTTTACTACTTGATTTGCTGCTTCTAGTCCATGTTATTAGAAGATGATACCCAGACTTGGCATCCTTGTTTTCTAACTATTCTCATGTTAGCTAATCTCATTAGATTGTTCTCTTAGTGAAAAGAAAATTGCAAATAGTATCAGAAATACATTATCTGATGTTAACTTTTCATGGGAAAGAGCTATTTTTTTTTTAGGCCCTATGTCATTTGTCATCTCAAGGCTTAGATTGGGGAGCCTTAAACTGAAGAAGGTAGGCCTGTGGGTAAACTCAAAATCGCTTTGTGGAAAATGAAGATATTCAATACTAGTTGCTGTTTGAAACACTTGTCTCTAGTATTTGTTTTAATAGTGAAAACTGTTTTGAAAACACCATTCTTAAAAGATAAACTGTGGTAAACATGAACTTAACTGATACATTACATGCAAAACTGTCCTGTACTGCAATGCTGACTGTTATTCCAGATTTTCTTATTTGCAAACCAGTGGGTTGAATTCATAGTACTTACACAATTAATAAGGACTTGTTAACTTTTATTTTGGGGGGAAATTGTATACTAACCAAAGTGAGTAATGAAGGATTCGTTTTAAGTGTTCAAATGAGTGCAGCTGAGAAGCAAGCAGAAACGGGTTTAAGTCCCTTGACACCCTAAAATGCATATTTTCCTACTGCATGGTTTTATAAATAATGACATTCTCTTTAATTTTTTTAGAATAATGTTTTCAATATTATCTTTCTGCTTTAGTAATGTACGTATGGGCATCTAATACAATTGATTGTTCTCCTTTTGGCCATTAAAGTTAATAAGACATTGTAGTACTGGCTTCAGTAAATACAGAATGAAGTCCTTGATTTCCTTGTGTTTTTCCCCACTGAGGATTTTCAGAAATGAGTTCTGTTGGTCAGGGAATGGCTGTATGAGCAGGGAAAGGATCTCTGCAATACCTGGTACGCCAGCATTAAATATACTTTGCAGCAGCCAGTGGAAAGCAACCAAACTATTTATTGAGAGAGGCTCATTTAAATGTTGAATTACTTAATGCCTTTCCCTGACTCACCATGTAAATATTTTTAATGTTCTACAATATCCATCTTAAAATTTTTATGCTGTGAGTTTAGATGTCATCCTGAGTGATTTGGTCATGTAATAGAACCTGTTATTCTTTACTCTTTGGAAAATCTCAGCATATCTGTACTGTATCCATTTAATAGCACAAAAAACACTGATAGGCCCAATCTTCTTCAGCAAAATGTTGGAACAAATCAAGCATGTTAACCTGTGTCGATCCCTGTAAAACTTGATTTTGTAAAGAAGATATCACATAATTGTACATTATGAAGGAATGTCAGAAGCTTTCATTCTGTCACTCTGAATTAACTTTAATGGATTTTGTCCCAGACCCTGGAGATCAAGACCTAAAAGAATATACTTTGGGAAAAAAGTATATGCTTTTAGGGTCTAATTTTAAAAACAGTTGTTGGCAAAAGTGTACCAGTTGAAGAACATTTGCTTCACTGTAAAATAACAACACGTTCTTACTGTAGGTCTGTAGTTTCTACAGCTTCTGGGTTTACATGAAGCCGTGCATTATTTGTAAGAGGCAAACTTTTGGTCTTAATGATGAAAAATTAGCTGTTAGGTGATCAGCTGATAATGTAATTTTTTTAGTGGCTGGCAAAATTGCAGCTCCACAGACACTACATGAATCCCTTCATGAACTACCCAGTTGGTAAGCTTGCACCTTTCTTTTGAAAAGGGAGTGTCTTCCTCTGAAGATGTTCCAGCAGATACTGCCAGTGAAACACCAAGTGAGACTCAATTTGCAGATGAACATACACCTGAAGATACATCTGAGCCAAATGCTAAGGGAGTTCCAGGAACTAAAAAGGATGTTCCTCCTCCTAAAACTGTCAGTGATGGTAAATTGGTGAAAGGTACGTTAGTGTGGTTTGGGTGTGAAAGTATTTGGTAGCAATAGTTAGAACTTGTTGATCTTTAAGGTTTCATCCAACCCAAATGATTCTATGATATGCTTAAGGGAAAAAAAAAAAGGCCAGAGGAGAGCCAGAGGGAAAGTAGGGAAAAGAATTTCATCATGTGGGAAATATTTTCACTGGAAACATCAGAAAAGGACTGAAGTGAGGAATTTGATTGCTTTCATATTTCTTTCTTATCAGACTATGAGGTATTTATGGTCTGACAGAATAAATTGTTTTATTTCAGTGTTGTGTGAAGTTGAAGGCTTTCATCAGTGACCTCAATAGAATCTTATTTTTGTCATTTTAAACTCGACAGTTACAAGCTCTGTGCAAGAAAGAAGTTATTCCTTCTGAATAAAAGTAGTGGTCCTACTTGAAGCCATACATGGAGAGGCAGTACACTAGGCTTGTTAAACAGTTCATAGAATAATTGAAGGGACTTTTAAAGCCCATCTAGTCCAGCCTCCCCTGGAGTGAGCAGGGACATCTTTACCTAGATCAGGTTGCTCAGAGCCCCATCAAACCTGACCTTGAATATCTCCAGGGATGGGACCTCTACTACATCTTTGGGCAACCTGTTCCAGTGATCCACCACCCTCAGAGGGAAGAACTTTTTCCTAATATCCAATCTAAATCTCCCCTTTTCTAGTTTAAAACCATCCCCTCACGTCCTATTGCTACATGCTCTTGTGAACAGTTCTTCCCCAGCTTTCTGCTATGCACCTTTCAGGTATTGGGAGGCCGCTATAAGGTCCTCCTGGAGCCTTCTCTTCTCCAGGCTGAACAAGCCCAACTCTCACACTAAAGAGGCTGAGAGGTTTGGCTGAGGCTGTTTAAACCGAGACTCAGTTCCTCAGTCTTCCTGTGTTGGACATTGGTTGTGCTGGGAAAAGAAAACAAACCCTTTTCATGTGTGAGGGGAATGTTTTTCCTCTTGCAGTCATAGCAGCAGAGGGCCAGAATGAGAGGATCTCTTGGAAGCCAAACAAAGTCAGCTAACACACTGATGCCTCGGGAAGCCGGAGACACTATTGGTGTCGTGATGTCTTGAGTTGGAGAAGCAATTGTGCTGAGAACTGATTTCCAGGCCTATCAGGAAAAGATGTCTTAAAATTTCTTGGTTTTAGTAAAAACTAGAAACTTAAACTTTTTAACTAGGAGTGAAAGCCAGTGTGGAGAAGGGAAAAAAACCCCAAACAACAAAACACAACAAAAACCAACCAAAATGAAACCACCACAGGAAAAGCATTCTTGGCCTGTGTTCCCATGGATATATACTGCCTTCCTACCACTTCTGTGGCCACACTGGGTCGGCTGTCCTGGCTCTGCTCTTCCAGCTTCTTCCCAAACCTGGCAGGGCCTGGGAAGCTAGAAAGTCTTTTGACTTGGTGTGCACACCAGACCTACCTAGCAGCGACTGGAACCATCAGTGTGTTATCAGCATTATTCTCACAGTAAATCTTTCTAGAAAGAAAATTAACCCTACCTCAGCCAAAACCAGGGCACCAGGGAAGGAGCAATCTTCCCTGTCTTCAAAGATGCCATATTAAGACACTGTAATATAAACCAGAAGATGATACTGTTTCTTCTTGTTGTGTCATTAATAAATGGCAAATTGGAGCCTGTGCTTTAATAATAATCTGCTCAAATTTAGATGGAGTTTAACCAGTGAGTCATTTCATGACAATCCTATTCCTATAAACTTGCTTTCATTTCCTCTGATACGCTACAAATCCCACTTTCTTGTAAGCTAAGTACAGTACTTGGCTGCAAGACAGATATAACATCCACATTAGATTTTTCTCCTGCCTCTAGGAGAGTAAAATCCCATTTTAGGATTTGTTCTGTTGTATGAAAAATTTGGAAAATGGCTATTATGATACATCTTCTTTTGGAGTTCTTGAGTTCTTTATTTCTGAGCCTATTTCCTTACCCCAAAAGTAAATGGTGGCAAAGCATTTATTTTTTTTAAACCTTAGTATGTAATTTAATTATTGTATTTAAACATTTCTAATCACAGTCTTACAGGATTTATATGCAAAAGGAATCCTGAGAAAGAGAAACATTGCAGCAGACTATAGGTTGCTTTGCTTGAGATGTGTGAGAAATTCCATTTTTTATTCCTAGAAGTTGCATTTTGAATAAATGCTCTAGAGATTAATTCTGTATTCTTTTCAGAAAGTGCTTCTCAAAAAAAGCATTCCAAGGGGAATGCTGTGAAGCAAAAGGATTAGTTCAGACTTACAGCTACATATTAGCTATGCTTAATATTTTTTTTGAAAATCCATTAATACAATCCAGCTTAAAATGATCTGCAGCTTCCTTTTTATTGTGGCATTCCATGTTTTTTTTACAGATGTTCTTTTCCCTTTGGAGTGTGCTGGCATGAGTGTGTTACGCTGTGCTTGTGTGTTGGAGTAGTAAGACTGCTTGAAAGGAATAGTTGACCACCAATCTTGCTAAAGCAAGCTAGCTAAGATATTTTGGGAAAAGTACTTTACAGGAGGTACAAATACAAAAGCAATGAACCATTGTTAACTCCCCAAAGTAATTAATTTTCACATGGATGGAAATAAGTCTTTAAATACTGTTCTGTGAGCCTGCCAAATGCTATTGTTGAGCAAGCCCTTGTTTTAGTGTGAAAGAAATGTAAGGGACCATATCGTACTGTAGTGTGTCAGATAGGAGCCTGAGCAAAGAGCATTTTCATCTTAAACCTGAGAGAATAGATTGTTCATTTGCAAAAAGAACTAATACCAAAGCTAAACATTATTGGAAATTATTTATCTCATCTCAGGAAATGTAATTCCTGAGATGGTTTGGAGTAACTTTTTCTTTTTCCCTACTACTGCTGAAGTATTAGAAAATTACCTTTGAGATACATCTTTACAGGACAAATGTAGTTTCCAACATTGGTTTAAAAAGAAAAAAATTATCCTTTTTCCCTAAATAATTAATATAACATAAAGATGATACAAGTTGGTTGGGTTTTGTTGGGTTTTTATGGTGTAGTCTGCATGAGTAATGGATAAAGTAAAAAAATTCAACCTCCTTTCTACTGTAGTCTAATGATGTACAAAATCTTACCCACTCCTTCACAGCTTCATTTGCTCCTATAAGCTTTGCAATCAAGGCCAAAGAAAATGACCTTCTTCCTTTGGAGAAAAACCGTGTTAAATTAGATGATGATAGTGATGAGGAGGAAGAAGAGGGCAAGGAAGGCCAAGAGAATGCTAACAGTGCTTCAAACCATACTCCAGCTGTTACCACACCTTGTACTGCTGCTGAAGAGAAAAAACCTCAACTTACACAGGAGGAGTTGGAAGCTAAACAAGGTATCCCACGTTACACTTAAAAGATTGAGTCCTTCAGGCAAACTACAGAACTGTCATGTGAATAAGTGTGGAATTTGGGGTATTTTGAATCTTCCCTGTGTCGTGTTAACAGGAGTCAGAGTTCTTTTCCCACAGTCTCCTGCTTAGTATTGAGAATGAAATCTTCATTGGCTGCTCAGCTAAAATCAAGCTTGTAACACCCTGGAGTTGAGTACTTTGCCCTAATGCATGATCTTTTAGAATTTTATTTTGTTTTTCCATTACAACCTCCAAGTAAAACTCTGAATTTCTCATTTCTGGATTGCATTGGCACAGCCCAGAAAAAGGCATGTCCATTTCTCATTTCCTTCAGGGAATAATGAAATACTTCCAAGCTATTTTTCATTGATATAGCACTCCCTTACAGACGTAATATCACCATGTTGGTGTTTTGTTACTGTAATAATGCAGTGCTATTAAGTTTTTGTATGGGTTTTTCCTGTTCCTGTGTTTATGTATGTCAGGGCAAGAACAGTGTGCTGTGTGAATGTGAATGAAATGGTCTTTTAAAGGGATCAGATTTCCCCCACTCCTCCACAAGGCTGTTTCACAGCAGAGGTTGTTTAATTTAGTAGAGATGCTGTCAGTGTTTACTAGCTTAAAAACTTAATATTTCTTTTACAACTATGAGTATGCCACAGGAATTTGATTTTTCATTTTCAGAATAGTTTTTTTACTCCTAAGTAGCTGTTCTTTCCAGCACAGAGTGCAATATGGTAAATACATATCTAAAGTGAATATGAAATATGTATTGGAAAGGTTTGGGAATGGTTGGAGGGGCTGTTTGGTTCACAGGATCACTAGATTGGAAAAGACCTTTGAGATCAAGTCCAACCATACCTGTCCTCTACTAAACCATAGCCCTAACCACCTCGTCTACCCATCTTTTAAATACATCCAGGGTTGGTGACTCAACCCCCTCCCTGGGCAGCCTGTTCCAATACCCAGTAACCCTTTTGGTGAAGAACTTTTTCCTAATGTTGTTTGTGTTGGGGGGAGGGGGTCTTAGTTTCAAGGAAACCAAAGTTCCTCGACTGTGACTCACTCTAAACTTAATGCTTAATTGTCTTTTTTAGCAAAGCAGAAACTAGAGGATAGATTAGCAGCTGCAGCAAGAGAGAAGCTTGCCCAGGCCTCCAAAGAATCAAAAGAAAAGCAGCTACAAGCAGAGCGCAAAAGGAAAGCTGCACTGTTCCTGCAGACCCTGAAAAACCCTCTGGCAGAGGCAGAATCTGAGAAAATTGAAGAGAATTCCTTCAGTAATGAGGTAAGCAGGACAGAAATTCCTCTTTACTGTAAAGCTAGCAGAAAACTTACCTATCAAGTGTGAATCTGACAGGATGTTGTGAAGTTGACTGAAGAGAGAGAGAAGCTTTTCTAAACAGGGCAAAACTTGAATTCTAAATAGTGTTAATCTTTTTCAGTTATCTTACCTGTGTCTGTCATCTGTCATTAAAAACCTGGTCAAGAAATATGATGCTTAATTCAGAGGTCAGTTAGCCAGAAGGGAGTTTGCAAGTTTGACTTTTTACTAGTGGATCATGAATTTGAATGCTTACCTTTCAAGAGGATTTGGATAACTGCTGTGGTACTTACTTATTTAATGTGTATTTTGATGTGAGTAGGCATCTTCAGGTTCAGAAACAATTCTCAGGCAACTGAGCTCACTTTGAGGTTTATTTTGCACCTGTTCTGCTTGGGTTTTTTTGTTTAGTTCTTATTAAATCAACTGGCACAAATCTGAGATGAATATTGGTGAACTGATCTATGTGATTGAAGGTTTCTAGCTGGGATATCCTTAATTTAGTAAACAAGAGAGGGGTGGTTCTCCCACCTATTGTTTTTGAGAAAAGAATAGGTGGGAGAAAACTAGGCTATGGAATGGTTGCTTTTCATCATCTTTATGTTAGCTGAGTATTATAGAATCATAGAATCTCCTGAGTTGGAAGGGACCCATAAAGATCATCAAGTCCAACTCCTGGATCCACACAGGACCAGCCAAGTGGTTTATTTTATGTAAACTCTTTAAAAGCTTCAAACACCAGGGTGTTTTTCTGTCTCTTTGAGGTCCAAGTTTAGTATGGGAGTTATAAAAGATTTTGGTTTATTACAAGGATACAGTTTTTAAAATAAAGCTACATTTACAGCATTCAAACCTGTGTGCATGTAATTCACTGGGCATAGTCAATGAAAAGTCAGAACAAAAAAACTCAGTGGAATAATTGAGGGGTTCATCATTCTGTTAGCTGTCTTCTGGAGGAGGCACACTACCTGTGCCTACTTGATTATGAAATGACCTAATTCTTTGGGTTTGTTTAAACTCTCTTATTTTGGAGAGTAGAATCAGGCATCTTTCTGTAGCAAATCATCTGGAACGTTGGTATCCAGCACTTTTTCAAAGAAAAATTTATATAGTTGTGTTAGAAATTCAACCCCTCATGCCTGTTTCTAGAAAACTACTAGGAAATAGTCATGTGGCAGAGACAGACTGCTTTCCAGCTTTCTTCTTCCTTGTTATTTTCTTGTCCATTTGTGCCCATTTTCATTGCTTTGATAGTTAACAGCAATGGACTGTACCAGCAGAATGGCAGTTTGAGGGCTTTCAGAGGCTCTGTTTTGGGTAGGGTGTTGGGCTATTGTACTCTGAGGCAAAATCTAAGAGTTATGTGAATATTGATGATGACTTTATTGTATTCCTAAAGGCTAATATTAAGTTGCTAATAAATTCCCTAGCTATTTGGCCATTTGAACTGTTGTTTCCAAAGAAATTTAAAGCCAGTTTCTCATAGCTGTATGTTGGATTTCTGGAATTTAGCACAAAGATGGAAAGAGGATTTATCATGCCAAGTAACTGCTAACCAGTTGGCATTGTCTTCTGCAGCAAACAGAACTATAACCAGTCTGTTGATGAGGAGTTACAATAAAAATATAATTTGGGGTAGAGCCTCTAGAAATCAGTTTTATAAGACTTTGCTTTTTTAAGTAGGTAAGGCTAAAGAGAAATTTTGGCCCAAAATGCTTCAGTAATGAAATATAAAACTGAAGTCTACAACCCTGTGTTGATCAAAGCCACATGTTTGCTTTTTTTCTTACTAATAAACAGAGAATGCCATTTAAAATAGCTAAGAAATAATGTGTTTCACATAAACCCTTTCTGATTTCAGTAAAAAAGCTATAATTTTAAAAGCCTAAATGAGGGATTTGAATTTATTATGTAGGAAAAATCCTTCAAGTATTGATTTGTTCATGCACCGTAGCACCGTCCTGAAGCTTTCTCTCCATCTGCAGGTTTTGGCAGCAGACCTATGCTCTCTATTGAGGAATCACTTTCCCATTTACATTGTATATTTTCCATTTAAGTTCCAGCTGTTTCACTGAGCCACTCTCTTTTTTCTGCTAGTATAGTGCTTGTCCTAGCTTAAGAATCAGTAACTTTATTTCCAGGAGCGTCACTCATTTTTATTCAGCCCAAGCATCATTTTATTATACACACATCCTAATCCAGAGTGATCTGATGCATGCTTACTATGAGATGGGGGAGTCTGTGTTTCCAGTACTTGCATGGATACTTCCAGCAAGTCCAGACAATGTCTTATTTTAATGAAAAAAACACTGTCAAAATCCATTTTCAACAGAGTCACCTTAGACCTGTGGCTTCACTGCAATAGCTGTAAACAGCTGTGGGGAAAAAGTAGGAATGGGATTTGGTGTAGACTCTGTTGTTTCCTGAAACTTAAACTAAACAGAGCCCAAAATTTATGCACTTGGGGTATTGTTGCAGGATCCTACACAAGCCAGGTAGACAAACACAGGAATTTCAGTTGATGCTGCAGCCAAACCTTCTGATCACATTGGAAACACAAAGATTATTAGGAAGTAGAACCTCAGCTTCCTGGTTTTGAAGTTTTGTTGCTTCCAGAAAAACCAGTAGTTCACTCTTGGTTGCATTAATTAATCAAAACTTCAGCTCTGGATACTGACAGAAATTTTGATATGTTGATTGTGACAGACTGATTCCAAGAATGAATGACATGGCTTTCTGTTGTTTCCTATCCCACACAAAGAATCCCAGTACCTGACAAGTTCTTTGCTCAGTTCTTGATTTATTTTTTTTTCCAAATCAATCCTGCATTATGCATTAAAGCATTGTCAAGAGAAAAGACAATTAAAGAAATACACCTGCAGTTGAAGTGATCCATATCAGCATGGAGCAGCAGATCTGTGAATTGACTGTTGTGACATCCCAGGAGAGATCCCGTTTGGGATTCTTATTGCTTCTGCTAACAGATTTTCCCTGACTGGAGCAAGTGTTCAGTACTTTCTTCCACATGTACTGAAGAGTTGAATGCAGAGAGTGATAATGCAAAACTGCCCAGACTTGCAGTTCTCTCCTTCTCAAGGGGATTTGTCAAGGACGTAGATATTTCTAAGCTAAGGTTCTTTTGATATTTTTCTTTGAGAATGCCTGAAACAACCAGTAACTCTTCAGTAACAGCTGACTCTTTTTTTCAGAAGAGCAGATGAGTATCCTCACTTGCATCTAAACTTCCTGGAGTTCTAAGCTGAACTTAGTAAAATGAACTTTTCATCAGAAACTACACCCTGGTCCCACTTCTCAGTAACGTGATTTGCTCAAACTCTTCCTCCCACATAAGTGTGTTTCAGGGAAGGCGTCTCTCTTTCCATGTAAAGTCCAGTATATTTAAGAAATTTCTTACCAATAGAAACTGTGTGGAGATGGTGGGGGGTTCTTCATGAAAGGGTTTGTTCAGACTTTTGAATGTACACTTAAATGTTACTGATGTGACCTTGCTTTTGGAAATGAAATTGTGACTCTGGTGTTGGGAGAACCAGTGCTGTGTTCACGAACAGCCTTAAAATGCCTAACATCATTGGAAATATGTCGTGGTTTCCCCCCGGCTGTGGGCTGAGATCCACGCAGCTGCCTGCTTCTTAAAGTAAAAGAGCAGGGGAAGAGGGAAAAAGGGGGGAAACAAGGGAAGGGAAAAGGAAGGGGAAATAACTCCAAACCCAAGAAACTAAGAGGCCCGTGGGTTGGGATAAGGATAGTTTACTGAGAGAACAGAAAGATCAAATATCCCAATGCTAACAGGACTTTAGAGCAAAAGAAGATGAAACTCTTGATCCCCAATGCAGTTTCTCCCCGACCCACACAACTCAGGTACCACCCAGAGCTGTCCCGGAACCGACCGTCCCCCCAAGCAGCACGCGTCCCGCCACCGCCCCTCTTCTTCCTCCCCTCAGCCCCCCGTTCTCCTGGGCAGGACGTCATTGCCATGGAATACTCTCTTTGGCCCATCTGGGTCACCTGTCCTGGCTTCGCCCCTCCTTTCTCCTGAACAGAGAAATAGGAAGAAGCTGAGAAAGTCCTTGACTGTCTGACTGCAACTAAGAACATCAGGGTGTTCTCAGCACTGCTTTCATTGTAACTCCCAAACACAGCATCCCATCAGCTGCCACAAATGAAGTTAACTCTATCCTGACTGAAACCAGGACAAAATAATATTCCTCTGAAATGTAGTTTGTTTATCAATACACTTCTGTATGTGTATGTAGTAATATGCATATGGATTTGTGCATTTAAAAGTTGCTTTTGAGATGTGACTGTTTTCCAAGCTATTGTCTCTCCATTTGCCACGTCTGAGAACGTTTCCCTCTCCATTTGTTCCAATGCGTAACCTCCCTTTCGCTCCACTTGCCTGGTTTGCCTGTTCCCAACAGCCCATTTGAGTCAAGAAATTTTATTGGGAAAAAGATAAGTGAAATCATATTGCTGATTTGTTAACCTCTGTTGTGTATATACACTGAGAATCCAGTAAGCTGCATCGTGATGTCTAAATCAATTATTAAAAAAATACACAGCACAGGGTCTTTTAAGATTTTGTTTAGTTGTTTCAGAAGTAAGAAGCTGCATTTAAAAGCACCAATAGCAGAGGGAACAAGAAGTAATTACAGTGGCTGGAATTAAAAAATAATATTTTTTTGAAAAAGGTGAAGAAAGAGAAACAGGTAAATCATTGTTATGGATGGACCTAATTGGGGAAATTTCAGAAAATTAAAAATAAAATATTAAGCCCACCAAAAATGTCAGTTAACATTTCATCTGTTCTGAGGGGAAGAGCAACCAGTGAGGAAACAAAAACAGACTATACAGTAGTCATAGAGTTAACATAGTGGAATGATTTTTGTAGCTTAAAATGTCTCTCAAAAAATGGAGTAGTGGAGATGCATAATAAAGCATGAAGAGGAGATGAGAATGTCCATGGGAGATTCATCATTCCCATGAGATTGCCCCTGCCTAATAACTGTATAAAAACTAGTAATGCTATTTATGTGTATACACAGAGTATGCTTGTGCTGAAAACCTGCTTATCACACTGTGGAGAAATGCATTAAAATGAGCAAAGTTTTTCTGACCTCTGTCAGATTTTCCTGATACCTGGTATTTCTTGAAAGGAATGCTGGCACTGAGTATACGTTCTGCCTTTGAACAAAATTGATTCTACAAACTGCATGTAAATGGCAGAGGATAGCACAGAACCATAGCACTTTTAACTTTCTTTTGCTTAAAAAGAGTCAGATCTTCTTTTCTTTCTCAAGGTGAATTATTTCTTTTGTATGGCTTCCGTTTTTTCCTTAAAGGGAAATCAAGCAAGAGGAACAAAAGGCTGAAAAATGAGCTTGAGCAATGAAGCATCGCAGCTTTTCTCAAATAGCTGCTCACCCTTATTGCAGGCTTGCAACAGTACAGTTATGCATAATATTTCCTCAAAGCAGCACTTGGAAAACATGTAGCTTTGCTCTGTTTCCAAAGCTGCTCAGCTCCAGGTACCACTGTAGCTACTGAAGCCTTCCCTGTTTTTCAGGCCATGGGTAAACAGTAACTGTTTGGCATCTTCTTTCTTGTGTTTACAAATGTAACTCACATAGACACTTTTGTACCAAGAAAATCCCACCAACTGGCACATCTGTTAGGTAGAGTTTGTAGAGAGAAGTGGCTGTCATACCATGAGGAACAGAAGGGCTGTGGCCTACGGCAATGACCAACCTGTAGTTTTCACAACTGCAGCACTTCTAGATGAGCAGAGCTGGAGTACACCAGGTCATCTGGAGTGCTGCACTGAAGTGCTTTTGTATTCTTAAACCAATAAAGTAAGGCACTTTCTGATTTGAAATGCAAACCTTATGCCAAAATTATTAAAATTCATTTAAATTTTTAAAAATAAAATCCCATTTATATTTGCAGATATAGAAGTAGAATAAAGGCTAGTCGTGCACATGTGTATATAAATATTTACTAAAACCTAGTAAAGTCAATTAAACATTGGGAGAGCTCATGTTAAAATGGCATGTTTGGTTTTGATTAATAATAATAATATTTTCTGATTAAAACAAATATGCTGGCTACAGTCTCAAGTTGAATTCTGAATACAAGTGTCTCCCTTGGCAGTAAGCCTTGGGACACTTGGCCTGTAACAATTTGTCACCTTTTTCAGGGGTTAAAATGTTGTTTGGCTGCAAATGTACTGATTCAGAAACTGTGGATTATCCCTAACCCTGTCCATCTGAGCTGCAGCTGGGAGCAAAAGGTTGGGAAAGAGAAAGGAAAAGCATCTGTTCCAGTGCTGCGGGTCTCCATCTGTGTGCAGCCAGGCCTCACAGAAGAAAATAGGCATAGTTCAGTGTGTTGCTGGTGAACACTTGCTTAATGGTTTTGTTAACAGTGGTTGAAAATGATAGCAGGTTATAGGAGGCTTGCAAAGGGAAAATCTTAAGTTGCCAAATCATTGCTTCCAGCAAAAAGTTTGGTTAAATATCATTCGTGTAGGTAAAATCCTCTCCCTGCTTTCCTTGTCAAAGGCAGGCCTGCAAACCTGCACCCTCCCTTAAAGAAACAGGTTGTGACTGACCATTAAAGTGGTTTAATTGATAAAGTGTCTCCCAGAATCTGATGCTGGTAATATCTGATGAAAAAATGGGAGCAGCACCCATGGCTGGCTAGGCAAAGCAACAGAGTACTTCACTTCTTCAGAGAAGTTATTTGATGTAGTGACAGGGGTTTTCCCAGTGTAGTGCAGTCTGAATTTTTTTTATCTGTGAGACATGATTTAACTAGTTGTCTGCTAGTCTTATAATACAGATTATTCTGCTAATCTCTTGTATTCTGTCCTATGCCAGAAATGCTTTAGGGCTGATAATACTTTGATAGGCATGTAAAAGACAATTGGCTATACCTAAACTGTTTCCTGTATAAACCTTAATATCTGGTGTAACGATGAGGAGACATCCACAGTGATAATGCTGCAAACCCAGGGAAGCACATCGTTTGGCAGTAACACTATTAAACAGCTTGTCCCACGTGTCATCTGCCATTGTGCTTCTGAATATAAGGATTCTATAGCACAAAGCAAAGCTTCTTTTGGCTCTTTCGTCTCCCCTGTTTTGAAGCTCTGTTTTATCATTTGTTTCTTTAGCTGGCTGGTCCTTACTGCCCTGTATGTAACAGTTTTTCTTTCCTGTGGCAAGTAGTCTGTTTACAAGTGAAATAGAACTTTGCCATGTTTAATACACTACTCAAGTTTTGCCAGGTATAACAGGGTTATCAACAACTGTAGATAGTGTACATCTTTCATACCTACTGCTGTTGTTGATCCTGCCTTTTAGCATTGGACTGCAGATGATACTGGATGCCCCTTTGGAATAATAATGTTTAACATAAAATTATGTTGGCATATTTTCTTAATGTTAATTTGTGAGCAAAAAGTAATATTTTAATGGAAACAGTCCAATGCTTTAGAATATTTCAGGGCCATTCGTTTTTTATGCCTCCTCCACCCAGAATATAGGTATCTGATCTTCCCTTTAGCATGGAAGGCAGGGGTGTGTTTGTGAGCTTCCCTTATCTTGCTTTTCAAAAGGACAGATAAAAACATAAACCAAAATGTCACATCTTAATGTGGCATTTGGGGGGTGGATAGCTTGCTGGCATCTGGAACTTCTTTTATTTCAACAACCCTAATATCAAAAACTACTTAAAGGTTATTATTCTAACTGTAAATAATTAATATTTAATGGGGGGAGAAGGTAAGTGTAAAGAACTGCCATCATAATTAAGATAGGTGAGGGAGCCAAGAATGTTCTATACCTTGATTTTTAGTCTTCAGAGTAATCAAGATATGAAGACACACTGATCCATCCAGCAGATTCACAGCCACTAATTTCTTTACAGTTCAACCTTCAAAACTGGGGATGCAAAATTCTGTCAGTGTGTGAAAACCTTGTCACAGGCAGCATACAGTTAATGGATGGTTCAGTGCAGCAGCTAAACCCTAATGAAACTGTTGAGTCTCTGAGTATTATTTCATTTGTTCTATCAGAATTTCTTCTATAGGAATTTTTTTTTTCACTTCTATTAAATCATTTTGGGCCAATTTATTGAGGCTGTGGCTGATAAACTCTTCTAAAAGCGGTACCTGCTGGCTTTGATGCACAGAGTAATCAGGCATTTCCACTGCTGGTGGACAGTGACATGTTAGTTACAGAATCACAGGACTGTAGAGGTTGGAAGGGACCTCAGGAGATCATTGGGTCCAACCCCCTGCCAAAGCAGGGAAATTCTCTGGAAATACTTCAGCATTTGGGAAACTTGAAGTAAAGAAGGTACAGTGGTAGAAAAGCATCTGGCACAGAGAACTCACGTTATCAGCATCCTGTGATTTTGGTGGATACCTAGGAGTTCTTATCATTGTGGGGTTCCTCATCCTGATGGCTGAGAGAACCTCTATGTGTGAGCTAAAAGGAAATGTGTCATTTGTTTATTGGCTTCTTTCTTGGTGGTGGTATGATAGGTTGTGTTTTATGTGGCCCAATGAACTTGGGTGCTGGAAACTCTTGTTTTTTCCTTCTCTCTCTAGTTTTCCTCAGCTACTTTGCCTACAGCCATTTTCTTTTCAAGCTATTAGAGGTGTCTACTTCAGGGCAAACTGGTCTCTCATATATTCAGTAGTGTTCAAAGCAAAGACTTAGATACTTTGTAAAGAGATAAGTAACCTCAGGGAACAAAAGTCAGCTGCAGTGGTCTCCAACTCTGAAGTTTGGTGATGAGGTGTCTGCAGTTACACATGGATAGTGAAGTTCCTGAAATTGGAAATGGGCCTCCAACAAACCAGTCATGCAAATGATTATGCAATAAAATGTTTATAATCCTTGAAGCAAACTACTTCAGTAGTATGTTATTGCTGGGTTTGTCAGTATTGTGATAGCAGTTATCACTTAAAGCTCAGACAAGTATCAGAGCTCTCTTAACTTCAAGCCAGGCTGGATTTCTGATTATTCAAATGTGACATATTCACAGTTGGAGAATGGTGAAAAGAAAGGAAAAGATCACCTGTTCCTAATTTGGTTATTTCAGGTTTTAATGTATTGCATTTTATTCTGCTCACGGTAAGCATCCTTGTATCAGGCACTGCAAGTGTCAGACCAGGTGGAGCAGAAATTATGACAAGGGAAACTGATTTCTCCAGTTGCCTTGAAATGGCAGCTGGGGGAATGACAGGCTTTGAAATGAGGAGCATATCTATAGTGCCTGACATGAATTGTTCTAAACAAGGTATTGAGCAGAATTCTCTGAGGTACAAGCTGGTAATTTGAAAATTTCTTGGAGTCTGGTATGTTTTGCTTAACTGACTGCAGTCAGAATTACTCACTGAGCATGAATTGTGCATGGACCTATTCTGTCTTTGAGATTAATAACTTTTGTGATGGTCCCAACCCTTTACATGCAAAACATTTCTTTTGCAACATGCAGAAACAAATTGTAACAGCACTGATTCATTTTGCTGTGTTCCTTGATGTTGTAATCTAAACAGCACAGTTCAGGGTAGAGAATGGCAGTAAAACTTCACTTTGAATGTCAGCAGTTCCTGATTGTATTTTCAGGTTTATCCTTTTTTAATAAAAATTTCTTCTAAAACTAAAGATGGAAAGTTCAAACTATGTCCTAGTTAAGCTGGCAGTCTTAGCATGTGTATCCCAGCTTGCATGTGTATCTTTGGGGAACTGGGGAGGCCTCCATCAAACACTCCTAGATGCATGTTTTTGAAGATGTTCTCCTTGCTTAAGTACATTTTACATCATACTGATGCAGCACTACGAGGTTTGAAAACATTTGTGGGAGGTTAAATTGTTATTGATTTAACTGCTTCCTTCAGATGGATGTGCTTCTCTCACACTTTCACAACTCAAAGACTGGGATTGTTAGTTGTTATTTTCCTTGCTGTTGTACTTGTTATTGAGCATTTTGGAAAAACCCCTATAGTGTATATTGGGAAGACAACTGAGCAGGATATCTTGAGTTTCTTTGCCAGAATGTGCACATATGTGGCATGCACAGGAGTAGATGTAGCCCTCTGTTTAGAGTGAAAGTCCTACTTATCCTGGAGTAGATACTTCTGTGTTGTCCACACTTGTAGAACTTTCTCAGATTTCAAAGTTGCATGCTAATTTTTATACTGAACACTGTTCTTTATTTGCCTTTGATTTCAGAGTGTCAATAGTATACCATGTCCTGTGACTGCAGTCAGAACTTTACCCACCTTAGAAGTTAAACAAGCAGAAAGGGCTTCAAGCAAAAGCAGAGATCCTCCCAGGGATGAAGAAAAAGAAAAGAAAAGAAAAAAAAAGAAAAGATCTCGAACAAGATCTCGATCACCATTCAAGTATCATTCATCATCTAAATCCAGATCTAGATCACATTCAAAAGCAAAGCACTCACTTCCCACTGCCTACAGAACAGTCAGGCATTCCAGGTGGGTTTGGAAACCAAGCATATTCTTTAGTGTTCTGTGTGAGTTAACACTGCAAGTGTTTTTGC